>CM073573.1:21045547-22245930 GCA_037074715.1 Magnolia kwangsiensis
ATCGAAGTCGATTATTGAGGCCGATTTCGATTGTTGAAGCTAATTCCGATTATCGAGGTCGATTGTTGAGGTCGATTCCGATTGTTGAGGCTGATTCTGATTATCGAGGCACTTTTCAATTATCGAGGCCGATTCCAATTATCGAGGCCGATTCCGATTATTGAGGCCGGTTTCGACTGCCAAGGCCGATTGTCGAGGCCGATTATCAGGCCAATTATATAGGCCAATTATCGATGCGATTGTCAATACTGATTATGAGTATGTGACAGCATAACATCATGATACATGCTCATATGCACCATCTGCATATTTATTATGAGACGTGGTTAACCATTACATATGTCATTGGGCAGGTTATTATGAGACTCCTTGATAGACGGAGATTTCTCACATGAGCGCACGGTATGCGCAGAATTGATGCATGACTGGATTGTATGACTCATGTATCTTGCATCGTGTGTTGTGATTACTATACACCCTAGTGATATAAGGGCCGTAGCCTCCACAGGGATGTCGTGGATGACCAGATTGGACACCAAAAATATTTGGTTCGAGCATCTGGGTACTTTGGATGTCCGTGGGTGAAAGTCTTTAAACTTTCGTGGCCAGGAGACGGCCCAACGTCTAAACCAAGTGGATATATGAGTGTTCGAGTGTCGAATACTAGTAGGCCGTGTCTCTTACTGTGTCGTGGTCGGTTGGAAAGGGCTGTGGCCTTATCTGCCCGAGTGAAGGGGCTGTAAGATAGACTGAGTTTGACCAGCTCTCAAATGGGTCCGCTATCGACTAGCCGGGTAGACATTGGTATACTTCTAGCAGACAGGTAGTGAGGTCTTTTCTACTTGCTGGGCTACGCGGCCAACCGAGGTGGTAGCTAGTTTGGAGTGTACTAGACCCTTGTGATGATCATAGAGATGTACAGTACTGATTTGTGGAACAGGGGTTGCATACTTAACATTTTATTCATTCATTCACTGTCCACTCGGATTGGTGGTGCGCAATCAAGTCATCGTGTATACTTTCATTCATTCGCAGTGGATAGAATTTCGGTTGGGGCACGCGACTAACCTGAGATCAGGAGTTTACCACATTGAGTTTATCTATCCAAATTTAGGTATGAGACTGGTTTGGATAAAAGTCCCTTGTGATGGACCCCTTAACCTGCGATAATACGTACTATTATCCCAACTTCACACTACAATTTAGTTATTTCATTCACACCGCATTTTGCATTACATCTGCAGCATCTGGCATTTTGGGTTGCTATGTTTTACATTTATATGACCTAGATGAGGTTGATGGTATTCGTAGCTCTTTAGAATTGCATATTGTATTGCATCCTCGGTATCTGATATTTGACTCATTATGTTTTCACATTACTTTCTCAGTATATGACATTGAATTGTTATGTATTTGCATCGCATATCGTAGATGAGGTTGATGACATTTGATTGGACTTGCTAGTATTTTCGCTTACTTTGATATTTGCATGCTAACACTTATCTTATGCACACACTTACACCACCCTTTAAGTTTTTTATAAGCTTATGCATGATAGATGCATGCAGGTGACGTCTAGACGTAGTCGTAGCTGAACAGGAGTAGGAGCATCGGCCGAGCTTTATGGAGATTTTATTATATGCATGTATTTTCATTTTAGCATTGTACTCGAATATTTTTATTAGTGGATATGTGGTGATGATGTTGTTCTTATGATTTGGGTATACTTGTGGTTATGCTTCTTATGAGACAAATTCATGGCGAAAATTCTCCTTTTAAGATCATAGGATCGGAATCTAGCGTTTAGGCACTGAGATCCTAAAATGGGGTACTACGGAGGCTGTCGGCACCGGATTCAGCGATCGAGAATTTTATGAGCTTGGCTTCTGACTTTGGGGCATGATAAAGCCTCTACCAGGACTATCCATCTTGAGATCGATCTTGGTGGGGTAACACCTAATCTGCAACTTATGACCCAATGTATTAGATTGTGTGGTCCACCCAATCGCATCTTGGCATGAACCACCTATTGCACATATTCGATATTTGAAGCATGAGACATATTGGTGGAAAAGAATGATTATCTCATATATAATAGGATTGTTGTACCTTATCATTTATCTTTGGTTATCTTATCTCCATAGCTACACATCAACCATTGTAATGTGTAAGAAAACATTAGGTTGAACACCCACTCTGAAAAACTTCTTAGATATCGTAAAAGTTTTGGATCAGGTTGATATTTTTATTTTACCCACATTTAGGTCTATGCGACTTAATCTTTTGGATAGAAAATAAATATTTCAGTGGGCCTTGAAAAGTTTTTAATACTCTGGTTTGGTCCACCTGAGATTTGAATCTACCTAATTTTTTAACTCATGCTGTAAAATGAGTTGAAAAAATAAGTGCACCATGCATAAAACACACACATTATGGTGGGACCCACAACTTTTTCACCACCCACAAGAACCGTCATGGTTACGAGAGGGGACACTAACGAATCGGAGTCCACTACCAAACCTGGGACTCATGGGCAATTACAAGAATCTAAGTGAATTAAAGGATAATCAGCAGTACCATACCTAGGGGTGTACATGAATTGAGCTAGCTCGACTCGACTCGAAAAAGCTCGATTTGACTCAGTTCGAAGCTGAGTTCGAGCCGAGTCGAGCTGATTTTTTGAGCTCGACAACGAGTTCGAGCAGGCCCCAGCTTGACTCTACTCAAATCAAATCCAGCTTGAATCCAGCTTGAGTTGAACTCGGATCGAACCAGTTAGGTGACTCGTTTACTTTGCCATTGATGTTGCTCACCAAGTGTTTGATAAAATGACTTGACGAAGTGTGGCTGGTGGCTAGGAAGGTATGTACATGAAACAAATACCCTTTTTTTGTTGATTTTTTTTTTTTTTTTTATGTTGCCTAGAAGGTGTTTAATAAAATACCTGTAAAACCATTGCTTCTATTTCACATACAGAGGGATTTTGAAGATGCAGTTCAGGTGTTTGTGAAAATACCTCAATGGTGAACTCGGCTCGAACTCAACCCGAGCTGCTGACCGAATGAGCCGAGCTGGCCAGTGAGGCTCAAGGACCGAGCCGAGCTGATTTCGAGCTAAGGTCAACCACTCTACGTGTACTCCTAACCATAGCTCACATTTACACTCAACAGCCAGTTTCAGAGATGTACGAAGCATCAAAGCGGATGGACAGCCGGTGTTATGACCCAATATTCTAGATATTGTGGCCCTCCCAATGAGTGGACCAGTCTGATTTTCATATGATGTGATCATTATCCTGGCGTGAACAGCCTATTGTGCAGTCTAGATATATTTGACGCATGGTACATGTTGGCAGGAAAAGAATGAACATGTCTCTGATTTGATAGAATTGTTCTTCCTTATCATTTTTCTTTCGTTATCTTATCCCCATCACTACATCAACCACTGTGATGCGATAAGAAAAATGTTAATTAAGAGAATTATTGGAAGAAAGCCAATGATAATAAAACACTTTTTTTTTTTAATTATTATTTTTATTAACAAATGCTCCCATGCCATTTCATTAACACTTTTCGGCATGTGATGTCAGTGCACGATTCAAACTAGACAAGTCATCTACCCAAAAATTAGTCTGATAAAAATTTAGTGGGCTATAGCATAATGAGAGGAGGGAAATCCTTCTCACTTTGCCATAGCCCACCAAGTTTAGATCATGCTAACTTTTGAGCTTTGGGAATTTCATGAGATGATTATCTAGTGAGCTATACCAATCATGTATCAAAAAGTGCGTACGCATTCCCATGAGAATCAGCTACCATGTGAGCATTTTACTTTCCTCATGTATCTCTATCTATATTAAATATATAATGCCAACGGTGATTGACGAATTTTACCCTATTAATTAGTTAGAAAGAGCGGTGATGCCTTTACCTTTTTCATTGGTGTAGCCTTTCAATGTGAGGCCATTTTTGTCTATTTCATTAGTGTAGCACTCAAGTTAGATGAAGCATCAAGGAGCTGGTGACAAAAGCTCTATGGGGCCTATCATGATGGGAATGTGAAATAAAATCCATTAACCTATTGTGCCAAACTGAATGTGGGCCTAAAAATGATGGATATCTAAAGATTGAATGAGCTATGAAATTGAAAAAGTTGGGATAGGTTGTCCACTATTAATCTATTATCTCTTTAATTTTCTATGCACACTCACATGTGTAATCACACCCTTCTTTTCTACCCTTCTCTCCTTCTCTCTCCCCTACTTTCCATGCAACTTGTGGCATGTGCCTCAATCCCCTAACCGTTTTAACGAGAATCGCTAAGTTCACAAGCACATCTTGAAGGCAGACACAAACAACTCAGACGTGCCAACATGGCACGTGTACATGATCAAGCCTATTAATAGGTGGTCCCGTCCATCGGCGACTATTCCTTAGTCAGATGGATGGTCCATTTATTAGTTGGGCTATATGGGTAGCACCCAGTATTATATCCTAGTGTATCGATGATGCTTACCTAATGAGTGGATAAACTTGATTTTCATGTCATATGATCATCCTCGTGTATGTCACCTTTGCGCCGATTGGATATCCATGTCATATGATATCCACTCATTAGGTAAAGAGAAATGATTTTCATGTCATATGATCATCTTGTGGCATGTTGTAAGGAAAGGAATGGCTGTATATTTTCAAATCATGAGCAATTGGGTATTGAATGCATGTGGCATGTTGGTAGGAGAATGGCTGTATATTTTCAACTCATGAGGATAATCATTTCTCTTTCATTATCTTTATACCACCTATAGGGTTAAGCGTGCCAAACCCCATAGCCACACCAACAACCATGGCATGCATGATAACAAAAGGTCCACCAACGATCATAGTATGATGAGAAAATGTTAATCAACAGTACTGGAATAGCGAAAATGGAAAAAAAAAAAAAACATAACGTTGTTTTCAGGGTTTTTTCATAGAGGTCCCTCACTTTTGCTATACAATAACAAGCCCCCCATAGTTGTCATATTTGTAAATGACTCCTTCCTTTTCCAATATTGTATAAGGGAGCGGACTGCTATCCTTACCGTGTGGGGCCCACCTTGATGAATCTGTTGTATATCCGCACCGTCCATACATCTTTCAACTCATTTTAGAACATGATACCAAAGTTAAGAAGATCCAAATTTCCGGTGGATGACACCATTGGAAATTGTGGTAAATTACCATTAAAAACTTCTTGTGGGTAACGGATCTTTGTATTTTTCCATTCATCCAGGTATGTTTAACCTTATCAACAGGTTGGATGACAAATAAACATTACAGTGAACCCTAGAAAGTTTTTAATAATGAGCGTTCAATCCGCACTGTTTCCTTTGATGTGGTCCACCAGAGATTGGATTTGCTTAGTTTTTGGGATGCCCTAAAATGGGCTAAAAAAGCAGTTGGGGGAAGTGGATATATAACACATTCATCAAGGTGCGCCCCACAGTAAGGGTAACACCTAATCTGCTCTCATTGTATAAACCCATTTTGACACAGTCATTACATTTTTATCTAATCTTGGTCAGGTTAGGATGGAGGCAAAGTGACTATTTTACCCCCTACTGAACGTCTCTTCACTATCTCTTTCCTTTCAAAGGAACCTGAACCTGTCTCTATCACAACCATATTCACGCTCTTTGGATTGCTTCATGCGTGCTCTCCCTGGAATATGAGATTTATGAAGCCTTTCATGGGTTCATAGATTGGTGCAATAAAACTTGATTTCCAATCTAGTATAGGGGCTTTTCATCTTCAAGGCAGGTCTTGAATGCGTCTCATGGAAAATCTCCAAAACTGGTAGAATACATAGGATCTATGATGTTGGGCTTTCGTGGGTTTCATTGGGAACAATAATGGCTTTTATGACATCAGGCTTTCGATTTTAGCTTCCTTTTGCTAATCACTCATGTAGTCACAAGGCAAGGTGTATAGACAGGGGAGATCAGCTTCACCTATATTTTAACATGCTTTGGCCATCAAAGAAGTAGATGGAGCTATATAGATATGGGGAATTTATTATAGCTATAAGAGGTGTAAATTCAAGGAGGATTTTTTATGTAAAGGAATTAGGTGATACTAAAAAGAAGATGAAGAAGAAAACATAGGATAAAATTGCATTTTTGAATAGTTTCGATATGAAAAATATTCGAACAATAATAAATTAATGAAATATGGAACGGCGTTTTAGACTATTGCGAAAGTAGTAATCCTAATTGATGAAAAACTGCCTTCTTATTGGAAGAGGTGTGGACCAGACATTCTCTTTTAGATAGTTTGTGCCCTTAGTTGAATTTCTCTCGCACGGTAGGTTTACAGTGTGCCATTCCCGAGATACAGTAGCCCAATGTATGCAGCTTGCCTAAAATCCAACACTAACAGTAGCACCATACTTCTTTAGCATGCCCAGGGAGGAGAAGAGAAAATTTTAGAGATTTTTTTTTTTTTTTTTTTGAAATTGTAAAAAGTTGAGAAAAGAAGATCTTATTTAAAGATGGATAATTAAAGAGTCTTGATCTCACCATGACGTGGTTAGGTAAGTAGGAGTTGCATTGCGTCACAAGTTTAAAAGATGGATGGTTAAAGAGTCTTATTTTTATTTTTTTTTCAAATAACCCAATAAATTTCTCCATCACAGAAAGTAACTTGAGAGTATATTTTTCACGTATATGACAAAATGGATGTAATTTTAATAAATATATAAAATAAAAATAAATAAAAATATATAAAATAAAAATACTTGATAAGTATATTTCCCTCTTTAATGTTTATAATAAAGTAAAAATAAAAAGCCCATATGAGAAATCCTTTTTAACTAGGATAGCTAACTCTACATGCTCATAGGAAAGGCAAAACACAAGTACTGCCCCACACATGACCACATGGCGCATGTGTGTATGATTCAAACGATTCATAGGTGCTCTCCACAATAAGTACCATTCATTAGCCTGAAAGATGGTCGATTCATTAGTTAGGGTCGATAGGGGTAGCAAGAAATTAACGGCGGGAAAATGATAACTAAATGTCTATATTCAATGCTCATGCATTGATTACCCAAGAGTGATTGGTGCTAATTTTCAGAATACGACAATCTATAATCTTGCAGTTGCCCAAGATCATGCGTTTGTGTCATATCAACAATGTGGAGCACTGTTTTCAAATGTGACATGCTAGTAATGCATGACCACTGGGGCAAAATCACATATCATTTTGTTGAATGTGTTATTATAGACAATATTCTTAATAAAATTAGATTATATCTATATATCAGTTGGATCTTAGTCAATATTCATGCTAGTGGGGCTTACTAGTGATGTGATTAACATTAACATGATCAACTCAACATAATCTCTACTCAATCATGTGGTGGAATAGTAGCAAGGACAGATTTTTAAATTGTGAGTACCTGATGATTCCTTTTCATAAACACATATATTAATGTTTTGATTACCAAATCTTTCATATTTTGTACTTCTTTCACATCTTTATAATGCTATAAATGAAAGATGGTGGTGAAGGATCCTTTGAAATTTCATTTAATCATCTACTTCAAGTGAGGTGCGCGTTTAAGTCCATAACTTTATGATTTTGATGCATATACATATGGAAAAATCATAATCCCCTTTCCAATGCAAATGGATATAAGGAAATGTAAAACCGATTACACAATAGCTCAATCTAAACAATTCAAAGCATGGGCAGATTGTGAACATGTTGTAGCTTTAAAATCACATCTAGTGGATGAAGCCAGCTATATATTCGATTGATGGCATAAAAATAAACGGCTCATAAAAGATTCAAATGCCCAAATTCAGTAACCAAATAGTTAATTAGGTATTAACTGTCCAATGATTTTTTGGACCCATGCCTATTCTAATAGAGGGCCTTTATTTGAGGGTCCTCATGCTTTAAAATGTGCTGCAGTTTGCAAAATGACCTTTAAAATTGTGGGACCCCTGTGATTGATGAATAACTGAAAACTGGTACTCACAACAGTCCTATCTGTGGCAACTGGCAAGCATCCCAACTTAAAAAAGAAGAAGAAGTGGTCGTTGGTCTGAAAATATATTGGCCCATTAATATGAGAAGCCAGACTATTATTTGGACGGTGTTGATCATGGAAAAAGTATGCTACGTGGAAATTGTCTGGCCATATTCTCTCGGAAACGGATTTGCCACTCCCCATGCCACCAGCCATTGGCTGGTGGTCGGTGCTCTGTGGGCCCCACCATGATGTATGCGTTTCATCCATTCCGTCCATCCATTTTTATAGATCATTTTATATTACTTTAAAAGAACGAGGTACATATAAATCTCAAGTGGACCACATTACAGGAAACAGTGTTGAATGAACGTTGACCATTAAAAACTTTTGGGGGCCATAAAAGTTTTGGATCAAGCTGATTCCCTTCATTTGGGTCTTTATGACCCAATCAATATATTGGATGTCAAATAAACAGTAGAGTGGGCCTTAGGAGGATTTTAATGGTGGATATCCAATCATTAATGTTTTCCTATGGTGTGGTCCATCTAAGATTTATATCCTATCATTTTTGGGAAAAACCCTTAAAATTATCTGTAAAAATAGATGAACAGAGTAGATGAAACACACACATCATGGTGGGGCCCACAGAGCACCGACCACTAGCCACGGTGCTGATGGCAGGGGGAGTAGCCAATCCGTCTCCTATTCTTTCTTACTTGCTGGGTTTTCCATCAATCTAAACTGTCCAATTAGTGGGCCTTATCATGGATGGACTGAAAAACCCATAGTTATAATAAGATCATAGCCATCACTTATCTTTACTTATCAGTACTTAATGTAGACAATTAAATGTTTTCTTTGGACGGTTATTTGAAGTGTAGAGTTTAGATGGCTAGGATCATCAGAGCTATGTGTATCTCGCATCAGTTGCCATCTGTCATTGATACTACTAAATGGACAGTCGTGATCGAAGGATAACCTTGCCACTTGTAATGCAGAAATTAATAGGGCGCTCCCATGTGGTATTATTTTCATCAGCTCCAAAGCATTTTATTCTAGTTTCCTGGTTGAGAAATGGTTTTTTCCTGATGTAGTAGAGGGCGTAACACGTGTCACTGTTCCGTGCGGGTCTACATTAGGTAGAGGACGCTCGGAAAATGACATATATCAGAAATCTGGGGATCCAGATTCGGTGAGTCCGGGTAAACACCGACGCGGATTTCCTGCAAAAGCAAAGGAAGTTCCAGCGTTGGGAATCTATGTGGGGCTCACTGTAAATTTTTTATTTTTTATTTTCCTTAAAAGAGATATCCACTCCGTTCATACGTTTCGGAAGCTCATTTTAGACATGAAACGAAAAATCAGCCGGATCCGTCCAAGACTCAAGGGGAAGAAATGTCTACCATCAAAACCTTCCTCAGCTCCACCTTATGTGTATATGACAGCCGAACCGTTTATAAGGTCATTCCCATTGGGATGAAGGGAAAACTAAAATTTTTTTTCAGTTGATTTCAAGGCATGACTTAAAAAATGAAGAAGAGTTGTAGGCTAAAACACAAGAAACAGTACTGATTGATCATTAAAAGATTCTCTAAGGTGACAAAAGGTGCAGATGAAGTTAACGTTACTTAGTTTTTCTTCATGATTAGTGTGATTTTATAAACTGGTTGAATAACAACATTACAGTAAGCCTAAAAAGTTTTGAATGGCAGGTGTTTACTGATCACTGCTTCTTGCGGTATGATCTGTTTGGGACTTGGGTCTACTTAATGTTTGAAATCATGCCTTAAAATGATTTTTAAAAACTGATTGATAGGGTAGATGTAAAACATATTTCAAGGTGAGACACATCGTAATACAGGAGACAGGCTTTTCAAATCTCATGATACGAGATTTCAATGATCCTTCCAATCCAGCCCCAAAGATAGCCACAAGTACGTCGGTTGAGTACCGACTCCCCGACATTTTCAGAGCCTCTTTTTGATGGAAGTGGACTGGCTAATGTACCATACACCAACAATATGACGTCAATAATCTTTGTAGGGCAAGTCATGAGGTATGTGCAGTAACCAAACCAAACCGTATGTCCATTTGGTGAAGCTTGTGATGAAAAATAAGACACATTTAAAGATCAGCCGAACCGCACTGCAGAAAACAATTAAAGATTTAACGTCTGCTATTGAAACTCTTGTGGGGCTAGAAAAGTTTTGGATCAATATAAAATTTATTTTTTCTCTTCATTTACGTATTTTTAACCTTATTAACAGATTAAATGAAAAACAAATATTACGGTGGGCCTATAAATTTTTTAATGGTGAAAATCATTGCCTTCACTGCTAATTTGGGTATGGTACATTTGAGTTTTTATATGTTTTTTTTTTTTGTTTCTAAACCTCTAAGGTGAACTTTAAAGGTAAGTAAGCAGTATGAATATATTAAATATGGCAATGTAACTTTGATGTCATTTGAGCCGTTCCTACAACTCGGAGCCTGAGGTGCGTTGGCACCTGTCTTTGCACCACGACATGTACACCAGCTATTTAGCTGGTGTGTGATACACCAGCCAATCTGCTTTCCTTTTTGATGGAGCCACGTGTATATTATTTTTTATTAATCATTTAATTTTTTTCCCATGAATTAAAAAATTATACTTATACTCTCTTAATAGACCGATGTTGGACCTTAAAGGTATACATAATCTGATGAATAGCCTGAATTCCTCGCACGTGCTTTTTATGAATTCATGACACTTATTCAGCCTCGTTAAATGAGGGGCTGCTTCCCCAAACACCACCTATTTTCTATGGGATTAGAATCAGGATGACACCTGTTTTAGACATCATTTAAAACACCCAAGCATGTGGTGCCCAAGTTGTATATATATGGGAGTGTGGTTTTCAATTTTAGAGCCCAAGCCGCATGCTCAACCACTCTATCATACGAATCAGCTGCGACTGTGCTAGGTAAGATGACCTTAGATTTAGGTTATATATATACATATTATATAGAGACCATCAGAAATTGAGTTGAGCTAGGTTACTGAGTCTGATTTAGTACTAAGTTGAATTAGGGTTAAGTCAAGTCGAGTTATTGGGTGATCCGGACTCGGCTCAGTTTGGGTTTTGATTGGGCAAGGTTTACTTGTTCGAATTGACTAACCCACTTGGTTTGGGCCGAATTGGGTCTAAACGAGTGATTAGACGTGTTAACTCGTCCTGTGCTCAGCTCTATTTGTAAATAGTGACGTTGAGGCAAGCCCTAGCTAACTGGGTCCTTGCTCTTACTCAGGTGGTAGACTCTCAGGAGTTTCAACTCCCTGTCAAGGGTTCAAATACTCATAGGTAGTGAAATTCCACTAGCGTGAGTGTGTGGGTGTGTGTGTGCATGTGTTAACAAAAAAAAAAGCCCTAGCTAACTGTAAATTTTCCAAACCGAGACCGCACCAAAAAGCTCTATGAGGCTCACCGTGCTCTGTATATGATATCTACTCCATCCATTCTACTTTTTGATCGGTCTATGGACGGAGTGGATTCCAAGTACGACAATATGTGGATTCCAACAGGGCTTCTCACTGCGCAGGCTCCCACGGTTGCCAGAGATTCGCGTCCTTTAAATGGAAAAGCTCAACAAACGGTCCCGCTTTACCGAAGGTAGGAGAAGGCGCCACGTATTCGAAGCAGAAACTACGCCGGACGCGGATTAGTTACTGACAGGTCGAGTAACGACACATGATGCTGAAGTGACATCACCAAGTTATGTAGGCCCCAACGTACTGTATGTTTTGTATCCACACTGTCCATTCATTTGGAGATATTAATTTAGGGCATTAGCTAAAGAATGAGCCAGATCCAAAGCTCGAGTGGATCCCACCACAGAAAACAGTAGAAAGATTGACATGGACCATTAAAAACTTTTAATGCCCACAAAAGTTTTCGATCAAGCTAATATTTGTGTTTTTCTTTCTTTAATGCCTGTGTTAGCTTATGAAAATGTTGGATCTCAAATAAATATCATGGTGGAACTTAAAGGTTTCAAATGTGGGTGTCACTCTGCCCATTGTTTTATATGGTGAGGTATGCTCTAACTTTAGATAGGATCACTTCTTTGGCTCATGTCCTAAAATGATATCTTCAAGTGGATGGATGGTATAGATACAACACATACATCATGGTGGGGGCATAGAACTTAGTGACGTCACTTGGGAATCGAGTATGGCCACTAGAGGTGTACACGAACTGAGCTAGCTTGGTTAGCTCGCTCAACTCGACTCGAAAAAGCTTGATTTGACTCATTTCGAAGATGAGTTCAAGCTGAGCCGAGCTGATTTTTTGAGCTTGAAAATGAGTTCGAGTTTAGTTGGAGCTGGTGCCAGGTCGACTCAACTTCGATCGAACCCAACTTGAATTGAACTCGGATCGAACCAATTTAGTGACTTAGTTACTTTGATATTGATGTTGCTCACTAAGTGTTTGATGAAATGACCTAACGAAGTGTGGCTGGTGGTAAGGAAGGTATGTAAATGAAACTAATATCCTTTTTTTCTTGATTTTTTGTGTTGCTTAGAAGGTATTTGATAAAATACCTTTAAAACCATCACTATTGTCTTAAATACATTGAGATTTTGAAGGTGCAATTTAAGTGTTTGTAAAAATGTTGTACAGGTGAACTTGACTTGAACTGTTGACCGAACCAAGCCAAGCTGGTCAGTCAGGCTCGAGGACCGCGCCGAGCTGAGTTCGAGCTGAGGTCAGCTAGTGGCCGAGCTGAGTCGATCTGAGGCCAGTTCGACTCGATATACACCCCTAATGGCTACTCAACCCATCATTAGCTAATTCACGTCCAACTTCACGGGATATCAACTGAGTGCAAATTAGCTACTGGCAGGTTAAGCAACGCTACTACTCAAGTGACGTAAAGTTATGTGGAATTAGCACCAACATGGTGTATGTGTTGCATCATTTCAAGGCATGAGCCAAATCCAAAGCTTTAATGACCCGCCATAGAAAACAATGGAGCGAGTGATGCCCACTGTTAAAAACTTTCTAAGGCACACCATCATGTTTATTTGAAATTCAACTTGTTCACAAGTTAACAAAGGCATAAAACAAAGGAAAAATGCAAATATAAGTTTGATCAAAAACTTTTATAACCTTTAAAAGTTTTTAATGGTCAGTCTCAGACTCCCTACTAGGTTTTGTGTTTGAGTCCACTGTAACTTAACTCATTCTTTGACTCTTGCCTTGGAATGATCTCTCCCAATGGGTGAAAAACGTAGATATAAAACATTCATCATGATGCCCCACAGAACTTGGTGACACTAATTCGGTAGAATCTTGCTACTTAACACATCAGTAACTAATCCGCGTCCGACCAAGACCATTTGTCACGCGTGACGCGCATCGGCGCAATAGCAACTGATGACGGCTTCAGTAGCGTACGTCGAAGACCATTTGTCACGCGGGACGCGCATTGGCTACCGATGATGGCTTCGGTAGCTATTTCGGTATTGCATTGACGTCACCCAGTTATGCAGGCCATACCATGATGTATCTATTGTATCTAAACCATTCATTCATTCTGAGAGATTATTTATGGGATGATCCAAAGAATGAGGTAGATCCAAATCTTAAGTGGACCGATCCTAGAAAACAATAGCGATCAAACGCCTACCATTAAAAACATCTTAGGGGGCTACATGAGCTTTCGAACTAAGATGATATTTATGTTTTCTCTTTGTCAATGTCTGTGTGAACTGATGTACAGGTTAGATTTGAAATAAATATTATACTGAGCCCTGTGAAGATTTCAACTGTAGGCCTCACTGTCTTTACAGTCATCTATAATAAGATTGACTTAAGCTTTGGATCTACTTTATTTTTAGGATCATGACATAAAATAATCTCATCAACTCGACGGACGGTATAAATAAAACACATACATCATAGTGCCGTGTACGTAACTTGGTAAGGTCACTTCAGTAGCGAGATAGCTTCCCTTATGTAGATAATGCGCGTTCGCGTCGCGCGGGGACGTTGCGAGATTAGATCGAGGCGCGTGAGTCGGCAGTTAGATCGTTCATCTTACCCTTTTGAAGTTTGGACGCGGGTTTTGCGACTTTCGCGTGAAGTTCATGTGCCGGAATGGTAGGTGGGGGTCACCGTGATGTTTAGGAGAAATTCACCCCGTTTATCTGTTTTGTGAGATCACTTTAGGGCATGCAATAAAAAATGAGGCGGATACAAAGGTCAGGTAGGTCATACAAGAGTAAAATTAGAGAAGGAGTTTCTTACCATTGAAACCTTTTTGGGCTTCACTTTAATGTTTATATGCCATCCAAACCGTTTATGAAGTCATTCCCACTGCCATGAATTGAAATCACCGAAAATAAAAATAAAAAAATTAGTCAGCTTTTGTAGCCGCATGAATGTTTCAACGGTTGTCACTGAATCCCGACTGTTCACTCTCGTGTGGAACAATCTCTGCCCCGTTTTTAGTAACATGTTCTAAAATGATCTTGAAAAACGGAAGAACAGGGTAGATTTCTCACAAGCATCACGGTGGGCCCCACCTACCATGCCACCGTAGGAACTTCCCGCCAAAGCCTTTCGCAGGAAAACCGCGTCCTTTCATGTTAATAACACGTGTCCTCTTGTCACGTGGGGCCAGATGAGTAGATTTCTGTTGGGTGTTGACTGTTCATCCTCTACGGCACCGGCCCACTTGCCGACAGTGCATGAGCCCGAGAAGCCTGTGGCGTGTGACCATCCCCAGCTAGTCAGCTTCCATTCAGCTTCTTGCGACAGCAAGGCCAACTGAATAGACGCTTGTTGGATGTAGCTCGATATGTGAGATTTCCTGGAAGTTGGTCGAACAAACCAAAGCATATGGATTCTACTATTAAAGCCATGAATCATTCGGTCAACACATCAGTTGTGTAAATTTTATAAGCGTGTGAGCTTAAAAACTAGATAAATTCAAAACTTTAAAGTGGGCCATACCATAAAAGAGAATACTAAGATAAAAGATGCTCATCGTTAAAACCTACTCGAGGCCAATTGAAGCCGTAAATGAGGACGATAATTGTTTGTTTGCTTCATCCTGGTGGGGCTCACATATGAATGGTTAGATGATGACAGATGAACAACATGGTGGGGCTATAACACCCAGATCCATAGCTCAACTGAGAGACTGAGTGGAGATACCTCCTTTCAGCACTTGAGGTCCTGACATGGGTGTGTACTAACAAGCTAACTCAAAAAAGAAAAATAAAAAAATAAAAAAACGAAAAAAAAACATGGTGGGGCTATAAAGGTTTCCATGTGGTGTCCCCATCTCAACTGTTTTACGTGGTGTGGGACACTAAAAAAAAAGGAGCTGCTGCAATGATAGGCGGAGGGGATGTTACACATGCATTATGAAGATTTCTATTGTATAGTCTCTTCTACACGCACAAGAAATCTGCATGCATGCAACACTCCAAGGAGAAGAAATTGAAGGATGCAGAGAAGTTATTGTTCTTACTTGAATGTCAGGTTTTTTAGTCATTCATGTATTTAATTAAGTTTTATTTTTTACAGCAGCTTGCAATCCAATGAAATTTACCACTAATGTATGAAAAAAATTAAATTCAAACTACTGTAATATATCACCTATGTTTGAAATTAAAGTACTTGTCAGATAGCGCTAGGAATGATAAAGAAACTCCCGCTAATACTAATCACTGGACAATTCAAAGCAAAATGGCAGTAAGATGGTCAATGGCGCAACATCAAAATTTTGAGCACGGCCAGTTGAGGGCTGGATGCAACCGGTTCAAAATCTAGGCCCGGGCCTGACCGATCACTAGGCCTAAAGGGAAAAGGTGCATGTTATCGGGGCCATTCATCTTGGATTAGAAATCAATCCTGTCTACTAACCAGATAATATACACACGCACGAGAAAAATAGACTGTTCATAAAGGACCGACCACGTGTATATTTAATAGCACATGTGGCACACCTATTAGTGGGCCTTTTTGTTTTTGTTTTTGTTTTTTTTTTTTTTTTTTTTTCCTTAGCATTTTTCACTTTCCTTCACTTTAACTGATCAGTGATTTGTTTCATACTTGCTGTAGATGTGCACGCAAACCAAGCATATTAGTTTGATACCATAACTTGAACGGGCGATGTTGTGGATAAAAATGGCTTGATCACTCATTGGGTCAGCTTGGACTCATGAGCATACACTTTTGGACTCTAGGGAATATCTTGCATTCCTGAGTGTAGTCCCTGCATTGCACAATTTCGAAGCTCTGGCCAAGCTTATCCGTTCGAGTTTTGGCCAAGCTTATTTGACTGAGCTCCTACCAAGCTTATCTGTCCGATCAGTCAATGGTTTGGCTCAACTCAGTTTCTTCTTGACTGACCGAAGAGTCCAACTCAAGTCGGCCTTGACCATCCTCTGTGTAATTCTAGGGTTAACTACGTTGACTCTTATTACTCACATAAATCTCGCGTGACGGTTGAGAAAATTATGCAGAGATCGTGCCTAATATTAAGAACCGACTCTAACTTGCCTACACTATAAATGGGGGGTCCATCTACATGAAAAGTACATAAAGTCTATCACCCAGGACCCATCAGCACTACCAGATCCAGATTCCTAGTCTGACTTTGGCATCGGAGGATCCCTTGCTCTAGCCAGGGTCTCATTTATTTCTTCCTATATAGGTGTTTAAAGTTTCAACAGTTCAACGAGGGTTAACCAGATTTTTGCATCATCGGGCCATATCTAGAAACTCATATCCATCGGCCAATCCAAACCTTAGATTTGACGGACATTTCAAAGAATCTGTTAGACATTTTGTTTATAACCATTTGTTTTCTTTCTCTAGAAGTCCTTCAAATAGTGATTATAGATGTCGGATAAGGTCGTGTTTGTTAATGCTTAATTTTTGCACTTAACACGGAATAGGAAAATTTTTTGGTGTTTAGTGGTGTTTGTTAATGCATTGTTAACGCGGAAGATGGAAAACGCTAAGTGGTTTTTCACTGAATTCTTTCCGTGATAGGAGTTTGGCTTAATGGTGAATGCGGAATGCGATCCGTGATTTTTCATTAAACAAAAATTTTTATTTCTAAAGTATCCTTTTTCAAGTTACGACGGCAATTTTTTTCTTTTAAATTGTTTGCGAAATACAAAATCAACTTTTAACCTATGAAACTTCTTTATGCCCCACCATGATTTATGTGTTTGATCCATACCGTCTATCAACTTTTTCAGATCATTCTAGAGCATGACCCCAAAAATACGGTACATGTAAAACTCAAGTGGGCTACACCATAAAAACCAATGGAAATTGAATAAAACTTAAGTAGACCATTAAAAACCTTTTTGGGCCATAAAAGTTTTGGATCAAGATGATATTTGTTTTTTCCCTTCATCAGGCCTGTATGACCTAATCAACAAATTGGATGTCAAATAAACAGTATAGTGGGCCTTAAGAGAATTTTAATGATGGATATCTAATCACTATTGTTTTCCTGTGGTGTAGTCCACCTGAGATTTATATCCCTCTCAATTTTTGTGTGAAGCCTTAAAATGCTTAGTAAAAATGGATAAACGAAATGGATGAAACACATACATCATGATGGACCCACAAAGCATGAAGCTAGGTGGTAGGGGAGTAGATACGTGTTGTAGGAAGACGAGCGCCTACACTCCTTGAGCTTCGAGTTGTGCTAATAGTTCAAACGAGATCAAAGTTATATGGGCCCACAATGATGTATTTATTATATCCACACTGTTCATCCATTTTTCGAGATCATTTTAGAGCATTAGCCAAAAAAATGAATCATATCCAAAGCTCAAATGGACCGCACCAAAAATAGCAGCAGGGATAATGATTTTCATCGTTAAAAAATTCATAGGGCCCACCATAATGTTTATTTTCCATCCAATATGTTCATAAGGTCAAAAATATCTAGATGAAGAGGGAAAACAAAATTTATATTGATTTGAAAATTTTGTGACCCCCAAAAGGATTTCGACGGTAGACGTTCAATCCCCCACTGCTTTTTGCAGCGTGGTGCACTTGATCTTTAGATCTACCCTAATTTTTTCCTCAAGCCTTAAGACAAGCTCTAAAAATGGATGGACAGTTTGGATATAACACATACTTCATTATATGACCCTCAAAACTTGCTGACGTCAATACAACAGTTACATAGGTGTGTGGTACACCGGCCAATCCGCTTTAGTCCATATCGGACGGACGAGGATTTCCTGCGAAACCCTTTCATAGAAGTTCCTGCGCTTGAAACTTAGATGGGGTCCACCGTGATGTTTTTCAGAAATCCACTCCATTCATTCATTTTCTGAGCTCATTTTAGGAGATAAAACCAAAATTGAGCAGGATAAAAGACTCAAGTGGGCCGTACTAAAGGAAAAGGTGGTTAGAAAAATTTCTACCGTTGAAATCTCCCTAGGTTCTAGGTTCAATAGTGATATTTAAATGCCATCCACACTGTTAATAATGTCATTTGTAATGGGATGAATTGAAAACACAATTAATACCATGATTCAAAACTTTTTTGGCTCCACGAATATTTTAACTGTAGACGTTCAATTATCACCTTTTTAGCCTACTTGAGCATTTGATATGGTTCATTTTTGGCCTCATATCCTAAAATGAACTCAACAAACGGATGGATGGAGAGGATTTCTCAAAAATGTGACAGTGGGCCCCACCTGGGTTACCAACGCAGGAACTTCCTGCTCTACCATGATCTATGTTTTTCATCCATACTGTTCATCCATTTTTAAATATCATTTTGGGGCTTGATCCAAAAAAATGAGAGGAATATAAATCTCAGGTGGACCACACCACATGAAAACAATGGTGATTGAATATCCACCATTGAAATCCTTCTAAGGCCTATTGTATTGTTTATTTGACATCCAATCTGTTGATTAGGTCATACAGGCCCAAACGAAGGGAAAAAACAAAAATCAGCTAGATCTAAAACTTTTATGGACCCCAAAATATTTTTAATGGTCGACGCTCATTCAACACTGTTTCCTGTCATATGGTCCAATTGAGATTGGGATATACCTCATTTTTGGTCTCATAGTGGCCCCACAGAGCACCAACCATAGGGGGAGTAGCCAATCCGTTTCTCGGATTTCTCGTGAAGGACGTCGATTAGCTACTGATTAGCGAGAATGGCCATTGAAGTGACGTCACCAAGTTATGTGGGACTCAAAACAATGTATGTGTTGTATCCACACCATCCAAAGCTCGAATGGACCCCACAATAAAAAACAGTGGAGAGAGTGCCAACCATCTTTAAAAATTTCTAAGGGCTACAAAAGTTTTATATCAAGCTGAAATTTGTTTTTTACCTTCTTTAATGTCTGTCTTAACAAATGAACACGTTAGATCTCAAATAAACATCATAGTAGACCTTAGGAAGGTTTCAACGGTGAGTGTCACTCTTCCCACTATTTTATGTGTGGGGTCCACTCCAGATTTGGATGTAACTCATTCTTTATCTGATGCCTTAAAATGATATCTCTAAATGGATGAATAGTGTGGATACAACACATACATCATGGTGAGTCCCACATAACTTGGTGATGTCACTTCAGTAGTGAGTCTCCTACTCAACCTGTCATGTCAGTATCTAATTAGCCTCCTCTCGTGAAAGCCTTCCGCACAATCTTCCTGGGAAAGATTCTGTGTGGGGCTTACTGCGATATTTATGAGAAAACAATCCATCCATCCATTTTTGGAGCTTACTTTGGGACATCTAACTAAAAATAAGATGTATCCAAAACTTAAATGGGCCACACAATAGGAAATAATGGAGATCTTGTGACCACCATTGAAACATTTATATAGCCACAAAAGTTTTGTATCGTTTTAAGTTCAGGGTGTTTTTACTTCATCTCAATCAAATGACCTTATAAACAATGTGGATGGAATATAAACATCAAGGTAGAGTATAGGAAGGTTTTAACAATAGACATTTCTTTCTCTCTGTTTCATCTATACGGCCTACTTGAGTATTGGATACTCCTCAATTTGGTCTAATGTCCTAAATTGAGTTTTGGATTCTCCTCATCAGGAATTTACGTGTATTTTTATGAATAATGCTATTTTAATTTTCTCTTAATTACTATAGTTTATTTGAATTAAATAGAATAATTTTATTTTCATTTAATAAAAAATAACTTCTTATAATGTAAAACATTTCCAAATAGGAGATAGGGGCAAATGCGTCAAATTAACGTATTTAAGACATTTCTGATGTTTGTTAACAAACATGTTGTCTCAAATTCGGTACTTAATTTTCAGAATTCCACCATAATTACCAAACAAGTTTTTTGACTTTAGATTGCTTTCAGACTTCAAATTCAGGCTTTAGACTTCAGATTTAACAAATGGGGCCTAAGTGTGACTTTTTACAGCATGGCCCATCCAAGATAACCCTACCTTGTGAAAGGTTCGGATTGTATAATCATCAGGCCATCTTACATCAATTGTACAATCATAACCCTTTAAGTGGACAAAGCAAAAAACAGAAAGTCAACGGTTAGTGGTTCAAGTTGTACCCTTCCACATGCACCTCTACACGCCGGGTACTACACGGGATCCACTGCAGATCATCTTACCAAAAAACAAGTCAATCAGTCCACTCGTGTGCCAAAACAACCGACAATCTAAAAACATAATGCGGCATTTTATACACTATCCATCTTTTCTTGGATGGCCTGATTGTTGGGACAAACGATCTGAACGGTGGATCCCATCTGATACATAGTACTTCAGATGTGCATCTGCGTGGAGGTGTGCATCGATATATATATATCAAGAAAAACTTGCCCATTGGTTAATTGGTTAATTAGTCTACCGACAACACCTAACCGTGTCATGATCTTATCTTTCAGCAAGGGATTTCGTCACCGATTTTTGAGTCTCGTGGCAGTGTGAGTGCAGGTTACCGACCCCAACAACCGAATTCATGCTCTCATGTGACTATCATCATATATATTATATGCTTTTGATACCATTAAAATCATATCATATAAATATAATATTATAAAATTCACTAAAATCATCTTCTCCTTGGAAGGTAAAATATTACACATCCTCCATTTTGTCAATGCCAATAATAGCTTTGTTGAATTCAAACCAATTCCATCTTTTCTTTTTATTTTTTCTCCTTGTTGGTGATAGGTGCAACGTACACACCAAATTGAAACAAGGTGGCATTGTTAGTTAGTCGTGTTTCTCCGCTAAAGAAATCTGAATTCTATGGAAATATCTTCTGATGGGATATCTAGATTCTCTTTTTTTCCACGTACTTTTGTTTTTTGACCACAATCTTATGAAATACAAAGATAATCCTGTAGTGCTGATTTAAAAGAACTGTACATGATCCATGGCCGTTCTATTGGAATCGTGGCGGTTCATGAGCTCTTGGGTAAAATGCCAATGGATGATTCGACCACCGGTGTATATAGCTGAATATGGACCATTGGAAAGAAATTCTTAATGTTTACATTACACTCTACAAATCAATGGTCAGGATCATCCTTTAAGCGTGATTATCAGATAATAAGTAGTTAACATGTCCCAATTGATGGATGGCTCCCAACACTAGGTTTTCTAGTCTCTATATATAGACAATAATAGCGCTAGAACTAGCTAGGACTACATTTAGCTTAAATGCATTTTCCTAGGCCTGTGGTGGGATTTTCTGGTTGTGCGTCCACCAGATTAAATAATCTGGACCGAAGATCAGATGTAGGTCCCACCCATGGGACCCAAATCTGGGGTTCACCCAGATTCAAGTAAGACCAAAATCTGCAGATTATCAGGTTGATCTAACTTACAGATGATGTGTGGATGAGAGTGCATACACCAGTTAGTAATCAGTTCCTTGGATTTTGGCCCTGAACCATCCCATTGATGGACGGTGGATCCAACCCCTCATGGAAAATGCTGAAATGCTGCTAAGATAGTGACAGGACACATGAAACCGCCCTAGTACAGAACTGATAGAGGAAAGATCCAGTGGGCCTAAAATGTACTGAAACCTTCTCATGCACGTAGTTGCATTTGGAATTGTCGGCGTTCCCATCATTCAAATCGACCATCCACTTGCATCTGTTACGTTCTTCTTCTGCTGCTGTACAGAAACTACAAAAATCAGGGGAGCGGATTAGGTGCGACGGTGAGGCTCACCTTGATGTATCTATTCTATATCCATTCCGTCCATCCATTTTTTCAGATTATTTTAGTCTATGAGTCCAAAAATGAAGAAGATCCAAATCTCAAGTGGACCATACTCTAGGAAACAGTGGTGATTGAACGCTCCACCGTTAAAAATTTCCTAAGGGCCATGGTAAGGTTTCTGTTATGTTTATTTGCCATCCAACCTGTTCATAATGTTGCAAAAATCTGGATGAAGGGAGCAAAAAATATCAACTTAATCCAAAACTTTTGTAGCGCATGGGAAGTTTTTAATGGTCAATCACCACTGTTTCCTGAGATATGGTCCACTTGAGATTTTGATCTGTTTCATTTTTGGGTTCGTGCACTAATGATATGGGAAAACAGATGAACGGTGTGGATAAGAATAGATACATCAAGGTGGGCCCCACAGTAAGGGCCGCACCTAATCCGCTCACAAAAATCAGATTTCACTAATATCCGCGATTGATATTGTGCGAACGATCCATCCGTCATTTTCACATGCAACTGCTTGGACTGCTTGGATCACCCGATTCATTAGATTTTTCTCAATGCAGCTTACGAAGAATGGATTGGATATAATGGACGGTCCAGACAGATGGGAACAAGTCCAAATGCAACTATTTGCATGGGAAGGTTTGAATACTCTTAGCCCACTGAATCATCACTGAAATTGATAAACTCTCTCAATTAAATAATATTAAACATACTTCAATGTTCCCCTCGTGTCCCAGAAATCATGGGCGGCGATAGAAGATTTTTGTCCCTTGATCATGCAACGGATGCATGTGGTGGGCCAGAGCTGTTGCTTGAGGCTGACTTTCTAACTACTGTACCTACCTGCCCATGCAACCCATTTACGGCTTCGTGCCTCATGTGAGTAACCCATGTGGCTAGCCATGTTTCTCAAAAGGATCTTGAGGCGTATTGACCTCAGTATCAACCACCACCAATTTCATTCGCCCCAGAAGAAACTTTAATGTTGATACCTTATGTCGTACGAATAAACTTAAAAACATCAAAATACCTCTGCTGTTTCAGCAGCTTATCTTAAAAAAGATAGGTATTTTAGTTAAATAACCAGCATCCAAACTCTAGAAGTTCGTTTTTCATAAAATAAGTTTCCAAGTAGAGAAAATAAAAAAAGGCGTCGTAAGACTTTGAATGCCGATTATTAGAATCTATGTTGTTAACGGTCCAAGTTCAGCTATATATGGACGGTCAGGTTTTTCTGATCAAGTTTCGTATTTTCACCTTCACACAATCGTTCAAGTTTGATGGACGGTTCGAATTGTCATAGCGTCTCAGCATGCGAATCTTGTAGGTGACGAATGATTGATAAACGTACGTCGCGATTGATGCAAAAAGAACTTCGGATTGCATACGGCATCCCTACGTCACTCGCTCCTCCTCATTTTCGTGATTTCGTTGGTTTGGATAGGGAGCGGATTAGGTGTTACCGGGGTCTATTAGGCAGATCCAAATCTCAAGTGGACCACACCACTGGAAAAGTGGTGAATGACCGTTAAAATTATTTTGTAGGCCACGATAGTTTTCGATCAATCTGATCTTTGTATTTTACATTCATCCAGTTTTGGTTGACCTTATCAACGGGTTGGATGGAAAATAAAAATTACGCATATGCTTAAAGTAGTCCCTACAAATTTTTTCATGGTGGACGTCATACAATGAGTTAAAAAACGGATGGTCGGTGTGGATATACAGTACATCATCAATGTGGGCCCGAGTATCACCCACTAGGGCGTTGCCGGGGTAACACCTAACCGCCCCAATTGGATAAGGCAAAGACCGACCGGAGAGAATGAGGTGGCCTTTGATACTCTGGCAGAGTGTGATGGATGATAGTCAGGAATTTAGAAATTACGTAAAAGTTGCATGCGACGTGCATTTAAGTCAAATTAAACGGTTCAAATTACGAGGTTCCAGTGCCGATGTCCCATCAACTAAAAAGAGATGGTTCACATTATCAGATTGATGACATTTACTGGACGGTTAAAAATGAAAGAGATGGTTTCATTTCAACAAACGATTATCAACAAATCCTGACTTAACCTATGCCACGTCTAACATTTCTAAGTGCTTGTGTGATCAGATTCATATGCAGCAGTTTCCCAAGATATCCTGACCATCGGATTCGTGGCCACCTTTTAGCTGAATTTTGATCATTGAATATTTTCGTTTAACCGTCCACCAATTTCATAGTTCTATGATAAAATGAGTTAAATTTTTTATTATTATAATACATCTAAACAAAGACCCACAATTTGGCAGTTCAATTGAATTATTTGTGTCACATTTACAATGTCTCAACGGCTGAGTATCATCAATCACACACCTACGGAGTATCAAAGTTTTCTCAGGGAGACCTGGTTGGTTACATTTATTTTTATTTTTATTTTTATTTTTTTATTCTACTAATTAAGTTTCGAAGGTTGAAAAATCAGGTGCTGAGTCAGATCTCTCACACACCGTACACTCTGCCAGCTGCAATAAGTTGTCGTAGAGGTAGGGAAATGGTTTTGAGATTAAACCCGGTAAGGAAGTGGCCCAGGAAGGAATTAAGGAGGTCCTCAGAAATCAAGCTTTGCAGTGTACTTGCATTTTTGTTATGAAAAGTGGAGGCTGTGATCTAGTAATCCAGACCATTGGTTTGTTGTGTAATACTGTAGATGCATCATGCCCCGAAAAACTTCCTGGATTGAAAGTTGATAGCCGCTGAGTATAGCACTTTTGATAATTGAATGTGGGCCACCATCGTATTTCTCTTACAAACCACCTAGTTGTATGGTGTAATAGCACGGTTAGGGTTGTCCTGTTCAGGGGACTTTTGGGGCAGGATCTTGTGGTTGCTCCTGAAAAAGCATTGCATGTGTAGTCATCTCTCTTCCGTATGTGTACCTTGACAATGCACCGGTGGTATTCATCTTGAGGGTCGAGAGAAATCTCTTCCCATTCCTATTTTTTCATTAATGTTTTATTTATTGCCAGTATGATCGTGATAGATTTGTTTGTAGACTTTAGTTTAATATGCATTGCTTTCAAAATAAAGTAGAATAAATTTGATATAAATATAGTGAGGTTTAAGTTATTTGATTCTCGTGAACTTAAAATATTATCATGACAAATGGATAAGATGAGATAATTTATCCACGGGCCATCATATATGATGTGAGTGTTATACGTGCGGTCAGTTTCAAACATAGGACATTGTCTCTACACATGTGCAAGTGATTGCATGTATACACAATAATCTCAGTTTCAAACATAGGACATTGTCTCTACACATGTGCAAGTGATTGCATGTATACACAATGATCGGATTTAAAAATTCAAGTTGGATTTAGTTGTTTGGTATTAACTTTTTTGCAAGACACACATGCACCCCACACACTCGCACTGGTGGAATTTCACCACCTATAGATACTCGAACCCTTGACTGGGTGTTGAAACTCCTGAGAGACTACCTCTACCACTTGAGCAAGAGTAAGGATTTAATTGTCTATTATTAACTTTAATACTCATTAGGCTTATGTTTAGACTTGAGAGAATTAGGTCTAAGTGAAGATTTGATTCACTAATATGTGAGCCATTTAGGTGGGTCCCATTTAGGTGGGTCCTGAAGAACTGGCTAATTGATCATATTTACACAGGGATTAGGATTTTCAACAAAAATCTGTATCCCATATAGATTTAGCCTTATATAAGGAATTATAATGATTGATCAATATACTAACCAAATTAATTTATAAATTGTTTTAATTAAATATTTAATTTTGAAATTATCATATGCATTGTTTTATAAGATTAATAGTTTATATTTGTTTTTAGATGACATGTTTGCAGGATATGATGGGTCACATTGAAGTATGTGTATAATAGCATGAAACATGATAATTACATACATGCGTATACATTATACACGTGAAAATGTTCAAATTTGAACAAATTTGATTCAATCAAAATTCTTATATGTTGAGGTAAATATATTATGGGCATTGGTTCCAATTTAAGTAACTTTTAAAAATTTTCGAAAGATCTTTTTATAATAAAGATCAATTGATTGTAAAAGCTTACAAATTTATACATACATGCGAGTAGCTTTGAAAGTTCCATGATCTCATAATCTTAAGGCGGTTGACACTCATTGCACGCGAACATTGAATGAAAATATACTCTCAAAGATTGTTCCATGTGCAGGTTCAGCAAAACAAAGAAAGTACTTGTCCATCCCTGCAATTGCATGTTCAGTGGAAGAGGGGAGTAGAATGAGATGATTATTGGACCAGATATGTGGGGTCCATGACTTTTCATATCGAGAGGCTAAGGGCCTATTTCTTTTTTGGTAATTACCTAAAAATGCAAGTAAATAAGTAATCATTATTTACTTCAGTTGCCTTAGTTGATGTTGACAGCTGCATCTGTTTGAAATGGCCTGATATTATAACTGAGGAAAGAGAATAAGATGCTACTAAATTTATGGACCCATTGTTATGTATGTGTCCATGAAATCCACCTATTATTTTAGGGCATGAGCCAAAAAATGAGGCAGATTCAGAACTTAGGTGGACCACACCATAGGAAATAGAGAAATTTAATGCCTATTGTTGAAATTATTTTCAATGATCTTATGAAAAGGTTGAATGACAGATGCACATTCTTGTAAGCCTTAGGCTCATTTCAACTTTCAATGGTAGGCATCATTAGTCCCTGATGTCATAAGGTGTGGTCCACTTGAGCTTATAATTTACCTTATTTTTTGGCTCATGCCCGGAATTGAATAGGATAAAATGAATGGACTTTTTTTTTTTTTTTTTTTTAGTTTTTTTACACACGCACACACACCCCACACACTCACGCTGGTGGAATTTCACCACCAATGGATACTCGAACCCTTACAGTCATGGTGTGACCCAAAGATTTTATAGGTACAATCCCTTCGGAAATCAATATCATATCTATCTGGTGCATAGATGAAAATTGATTCAAGATATGTGTAGATATGATGATTAGATCCATCTAAACAGTGGCCTTTAAATCAATGGTGGGAAAAAATAGTCAATGGTCAGCATCAAGAGCTAGAAAGGAAAGGTAAGTGATGGCTATTGTCTTTCAAAGCATTGTCCATCCATAATGAGGCCCAACAGTTGGACAGTTAAGATTGATGGATAACTTCGGCAAGTGCAATGCAGAGAGGTGGATCTACCATTTACCTGTTCTTCCAGCTCTACCCTATCATTAGGGCTGTCAAGGGACCGGGCCTGGGGTACGTCTCAGCCCGGATTTTGTACTCTTTGTGCCGGGCCATTGGGCGGGTCCGTTTCAAAAATCTTATGATCAGGCTCAAGCCCGGCCCACTGACAACCCTACCTATCATCTTCTAGTCATTAAACATTCAGCACCTGCAAATGTGGTACACACCACATGTCTGAGGTTGGTCTGGACCTCTTATTTATCATCGATGGGCCATGTCCCAACTATCATCATATCGGTTGGTTGATTTAGGTAATGACTGGAGGAGACTAGAGGATGATTACAAGGATGGTTACAAACAAATCCAGTTAATTTGTGCAATGGGAAAAACAATCCTCGAATCAATGGCTAGGATGATCCTCAAATGAAAATGGGCTGGGCTACTTCCGGCCCAATCAATGAACTCCTTTCCACTTTAACTTGTGCTTAAGCAGTCATCATCATAAAATTCATGGCAATAGGTCTGTTGATGGCCCGGGCCCAACCCAAAATAACCAATTTTTCAAATAGGGAGATCCAACAAACAACCTGGCCCAGTCACTTCGAAACTCTGCACCAGAGCCAACGGGAGCCCTTGCCCATTGGTTCCAGCTTATACAAGTGGGGCCCATGTTTTAGTCACTAAAACCATTTATATGATGGCTATCACCATTGATGGCCCTTGCACGAAAAATCGGTCGAGAAATTAATGGTTAAGAAAGAAACAAAGAAACAGTATATATTCGATCGAGGGATTAGCTTAGCCGGTGGGCGCTGGGTTTGGGCTTAGGTCATTTTAGTCCAAGCTGGTCCAGCCCAACTTCATTTTTACAGTGTTATATTCATCTTTCATGTAAACCTTGGTTTCAATTTTCTAAAAGGTCTACTTCCTTTTGCATGTCTGGCCCACCTGACCAAGGTATGCCCTGTGTGGGAAATAAGGATTTGATCAGTGTTTTAGCTGGGCTGGGTCCACCCAATATTTTTAGGCCTTGAACTTCAGCCGAGTGCGCTAGAACGATGCCAGGCTTGGGCATTAGGCCTTAAAGTATCGATCGAGCCAGGCCTGGGCCAAACCCAGTCCATTTCACCCCTATTGATTGGGAAGTCTCAAGGTTCTCTAATTATTTGAAATGAAGCTAGAGCTGTTTGTTTTAGGCAGAGTGACAGAAATATACTGTGAGAGTAAAAAATTCCAATTATTTTATTTATTTATTTTAAATAATTTTCAGGCAATCCAGTTCACCACCATGACTCAGCAGTGAAAAGATGGGGACTCGGCCTGACTCGGCTGAGTAGCAACTGGACTCAGGACCAAGAAAGTTAGACCGAGTGGCTGAGTCCTAAAACTAAGAACGTGTGATAATTTCCATTTAGTCTTTAGGCTTAGGCTGTAATAGGTTGGGTTCAGAACTTAATTTCCATTTCAGTCTGCGCAAGTGGGGCCATTGCTTCAGTCATTCTAACCATTAGTTTGATGATCATCTGATGTAGAGTGGGTTGCAGGCACTTTCATGGCAAAGATGGACAGAGAAGGCTGGTTGAAGGCAAAAATGATTAAGACCATCAAAACTTTAAAACAGTTGTATCTCGCACACCGGTATGAATTTTTGTACACATCATATACGATTTTGGGGTAGGAGAAGCTACTTTAGCCAATGAACCCCGCTACGCTAGGTTGCCCTTGCTGGATTTGCGAGATTCTTTCATATAGATGGTCAAAAGTTTATTTTATTTTTATTTTTATTATAAATACTAAGTTTTAGTTCGATCATTATTTTTCATTCTTTGAATTCTAGGAGTTGTGCGCATCATAAAAAAGACTTGAAAAATTAGGAGAACAACATAATTAGGTTAAATTGGATACTTATTTTAGGCCAAAACATCATATAGCCCGGTAGAAATGGTGACAGTCTATAAATAATTAGCTTACTATTATAGTAAGTCATATTTTTCCGGTAGAAGTGGTGACAGTCTATAAATAATTAGCTTACTATTATAGTAAGTCATATTTTTTGGGAGTTTGAGTTGGAGTTTGATTCTAGAACTTCACAGGAGTTCGTTGTTTAAAGGATTGTAATTTTATTTTTATTCATTAATTAATTTATTTTAAATTTATTAAAAATTATTATTATTATTATTTTTTATCCCTATAGATTCCATGAAGTGCTCAATGGATTCGTAGTAGTTATTCCCTGCGGAAGACGGTGATCAATCTCATCACGTCCCTCCTACGTCAGCCTCTACCAAAAAGTGCTCAAAATTGTGAAAATCCCAACCCTTCAATGGGTGGTCAATGAATAGACAGTTCAGCAATAAAACACATCGAACATTCATATTCAATGAAAATGACCAAATATTCAACGGTTAAGATATTTTAATCCGAGGGATATTTGGTACATGTGCCATCCATGGTTCAAAATGGTTTGGGCTGCCAACTGATTGGGTTCCGTCGGGTCGTAGAGTTCTTTAAGCTAGGCTGGATCAGGATTCAATCAGATTTCAACACTCATGGGTCTTTGGACCTAGGTTTCAAGCTGGTTCGGGGTCAAATACGAACATTTACATGACCGGGACCACCTAAATGGATGGATTAGATTACATGCATGTTTTTCACTTTGCGACTTGGGTGATGTAAACATGCTCTTTTACATGCATGTGGTGTATATAATTACTAATAGGATCAACGAAAACCAACCTGCTTTTAACTGGCTCTAAAATGGTGAACCCAACAGATCTATTTTAAGCCAGCCAAAAATGACAGGCCCCAACCTGATCCTATTCACAAACGGGTCCAAGATTAGAACTTAGACCTAAGGTCAAGTTAGGGACCACAGGCTAATCACGGGAGCGACCAACAATAGAACAGGTCGGGTAGCTGAACAACCCCACCTATAGAAAATAGCACTCAAAGCTATGTACAGGCATTCGGATGGAGGATGCGGATTGCATACTGAGTAAACTCTGTGGGGCCCATCATGATATCTGTGTATTATCCATGCCGTCCATCTGTTTTTTCAGCTAATTTTATTGCAATAATTCGAAATCAAAGAATATCTAGAGCTCAAGTGAACCACACAACTAGAAACAGTGGGAATTGAATGTGTATCATTGAAAACTTCTTGGGGCCAACAGAAATTTTGGATCAATCTGATATTTGTGTTTTACCTTCATCCATGTCTGTGTGACTTTATCATCACTGTAGCTTCTAGGTGGGTTTCAACGTATCCCCGTTGTTTCTCTGGTGTGGTTTACTTGGGCTTTGGGTATAATTAAATTTTGGTCTCATAGAATAAAATGATCTGAAAAAACATATGGACGGTGTGGATATGACACATACATCTACAATGGGCCCCACAGAGTTTACTCAATGCAAAATCTGCATCCAACAATTCTACAATAATTGTTATGAACCTTCTTTTGTCCATTCCTTTTGATCCGGCAATTGACGAGCATAAAAGCACATGCAGGCAGAATAAACAAAAGAATGAGAGGTATTATAGTCATTGATTCTGATGATTTGCCATTCTTACCCTATAATTCCGTCCGAATTGGACGGTGTTGATTAATATATAAGTTTTTTATATTTTTAAAATATTCCGGCAGAATGTGATGAATGATAGTCAAAGGCCTTTTCCTGAATATTATTCGGAGAAGATATGAACGGTTCAAATCATCGAATCATATAATCATGTTAGCTCAATGAGCAGAACCAACTCGTATATCGTTGTAAATTACGGGAAGAAATACCTTTCAACTCTCAAGTATAATATGACAGACCGTCTTGGAGTAACGCGCGTGTGCATGAGATCCAACGTCCATCGAGTGCGGGAATGTGTGATCTGAGTGACTTGGGCTAGACGCGGATTAGGTACTGACAGGTTGAGTTGTGAGACTCGCTACCGAAGTAACGTCCCCAAGTTATGTGGGGCCACCATAATGTATGTTTTGTATGGACGGTGCGGATAGAACTCATACATCAGGGTGGGGGCCACAGATTTTGATGACGTCACTTCAGCAGCCAGTCTCGCTACTCAACCTGTCAGTAGCGACCCAGTGAACATAATCAAATCATGCATAGAAACTCTAGAATCATGTGGTACATGATTGGTCAATTCAATCCATCATTAGGCTGCATCTGTGAACAAGGGCCTGGATTCAATTTTCGTGATGCGTGGGGCGTACCAAAGTCCAAAGTCTACTTGAGTTAAGGTTTGGTTGAAGTTTTTTGTTTTTTGTTTTTTTTTTTTTTTTTTTTTTTTTTTTTTTTTTTTTTTATTTATAAAAATGGACTGGAGTCCTGATATGAGATCTATTATCTTTTTAACCATTGATTGTATTCCTCGTTGAGGTGATTTGTGAAAGCCGGAGCCGGTTAATCTTTCTAAATAGATTCTTTTTGCGTTGTGACAATAAATTTGTGTTTATAGGCTTGAGAAATTATTTTTTCAACATGGTTCAAAAGTAATTTGTGTTTATAGACTTGAGAAATTGTAGTTCAAAAGTAAAAATAGGTAAATAAGACAAAGCCAAAAGTGTTATTCGATTAATGATTTTTATAATAATAGTACTCATTATCAGCTCGAGGGATGACGATTCATTCATTGCCCAATCATGGACTGAGCTTTGTAGTGAGACAATCATGATGTGTGAAATTGTCGCTTGTTCGTCACTTGATTGGAAGCCAAGACTCGTGGTGAGATGACTGATGGAGGGTAGATCATTGACAATTTATTTGTTGCTCGGTCAAAATTAGGTTTCCTGGTGAGATGGCTGGTGAGGTAACAACTTGTTTGTGGTCTTGGTAGGAACCATGTACATGGTGAGATTGTTATGAATTGACTATCTATTTGTCGTTTGGTGTGGATCAAATATTGTGGCAAGATGGCAGGCGGAATCACCTAACACATAGTAAGAAAGCTCCATAACCTTTCGTTTCAAGTTAAACGATCTTTCTTACAATTCAACGGGATGCTGTGGATGAAGGGTGGAGAGATAAACAAAGAATAAAAACTAAGGGCCCCATGTTATAAGTAGTGATGGAGGTTAAAAATAAACTAAAATAAAATAAAAGGATAAATGTCCATGGTGGACGGATAAATAAAGTTAGCCTTGGTTGCAATGGCATGAGGCTTGGAGTTCTTTGTGGGGTGCTGTTTATATACGCTTCTAAGAGGTGGTGGCCTTGTATAGTCTTCAGCATCGTGAAGTATTTAGACGATCAGTTGTAGAAATCTTTTTTATTCTTCTACATCATCGAGGCCTATTATGTACGACCACTTGTAGAAGAGACATATTTCGTATACATGGGTTGAAGTCTTTACATGATTTGGATTCTCACATTGAAATTTTGTTGTAATCTTTACGCACTTAACTTTAGTATATGTAGCGAGTTGCTTCAGCAAGGCTCTAACATTTAATACTAGATAGAGATCTTCTTTGATAATATTCTGACATTTAATACTGAGAGGGAGAGTTACTTTAATGAGACTCTTGCTTTTGTAGAGATCACTTTTTGATAGAATTCTAACATTTAATACTCTTCTTTTCATGTGCACGTCTCTACTTTCTCCTCTTGAAGTCACCTATACCACATATGGCATGACTATCACATTGCATCTTTTGGATCGTCTGATATGAGCATGCCAGATGGGGAGTCAACAATAATGAAAGGCATGAGTATGATTTCGCCCATCATTTAGTGCGTACTGCCAACACGCAGCGACGTCTCATTGGCCTATTGTACAAAAAATGGGTATAAACAATGATGGAGGGCACAAGTAGGATTTCGCTCATTATTTAGTGCGTAGTGTCAACACATGATGATATCTCATTGGCCCATGTAAGTCTACTTAAATTATGTATAAACAAATGCTGGAAGCAGAAGTAAGATTTCGAACATCATTTAGTGTGTAGTGCCAACATGTGGCGGCCTCTCACTGGATCACGTAAGTGTGCCAAAAACAGGCGTAAAACGTACCACTTGATTTTTAGATGGCTTGAACTTTGAGCTGTTATATATCATCGTAGAGCATACACTAAATGGATTGGACAATGTATACATACCATGGTGGCCAACACAATGTGAATGAAGAGATTTCATGTAACGCCCCTAAAAAATTTTTTTTTTTTAGAATTTGAAAGAGAGATTTCGTATCTCATCTCACTCTCTTATCCAAACCTAATTCCTGATCTCTTATCTAATCATAATCTCATATCTTTATCTCTTATCCGTAATCTCTCTCCCTTTTATCTCTCTAACTCTTTCCTCATATCTTTCAACCTCCCAATGAGCCTTTCCTTTTAGGGAAAGTGTCATAAGAGGAGTCCTCTAACTCAAACATTAACTAAAAGACATCTGACGTACAATCAAGAGAGAGAGAGAGAGAGAGAAGGTTGGTGGGAAAGCGATTTCAGATTGGTACCTTTATAATTTTAATAATCTTAATATAATATGTGACTAGACAGGTGTGATGAACGATTTGAATTAGTCATCTGACCATCATATATGCTTGAATAGAGATCATCAATTATTTGCGCAAATAGTTTAGTTTCGACACAAGAAATTTTTCTCTATGAATGATGATGGATTTATATATATTTGTAAGATAAATTAGTTATCATCAATTTTGATAAATTTAGGATTTAATTATTTGGACAACGTAATAAACGAGTCAGACCGGTTATACGATTATTGTGTTGTCATATCTGAAAGTATTTAATAAGAAAAGGTCAGATTTTCTGTGCAAGTATTAATATATCACTTGGTGTATAAGGTCAAGATGGGCCATCGGTGTATGTGTGGTTAGATATACACCATTCATCCAATGTGTACAGACAAAATATGACAAAACTTAAAAAAATTGAATGATCCAATCATTCGATCGGTGGGTCACCCTGATCAATCATTTGTCATTCAAATTTGGAATCTAAATGTAAATAAGCGTATGAATGGTTCATATTAGTAATCTGTGGGCCTCTCTGATTATTAACCAAGGATGGGTCAATAATGATGATAAATCTTTCCATTATGGTTAAATGGACCTTAGACTCTTAATTAAAGTAAATCCCCAGATATTTGATTTATTTACGCATCATCTATCAATCGTCGATCGATTGATTGATCGATAGAATGTGCCAAAATTTGTCTAACAACCCATATACCTTAAACAAAATTCCGTCGATTCGAAGTTCGATCGATTGAGGCATACTCGATCGATATCGATTGATTGGTGACTAAACAAAATCCGAGCTTTGATAATTGAATTAAATGAATATGTCATATACGTAAATTTCAATTAAGAAATTGTTGAAGGTAACTATATAATGGTTTACCAATTAGGGTGTTGAATCAAATGTGGGACCCACTACATGATATAATTGGATCAAAAAATAATATGGTCATGTGATTGTTAGGATTTTGAAATTCAAATCCATCAGATCATCTTGTGAATTCTTCATTATTAGACTCGTGTGAGTAACCCAACACGTCTCATGTTTATATAAATTAAAATGGAATTGTTTGTGTAATTGATTGATTGATGTTTTGATCTAACTGATGTTAATTTATGAAATTGTGTCACATTCTAATTTTTTTTTTCACATTTAAGTTTTTAAAAAATGATGGAATCGCATGTTTATATTCTGAATTAATACAAGTGTTTATGAAATGATGAAATCATACATCATTCATCACATTTGCATATCGCTTGGTTGATCCTGGTAAGCGTTATCAAATGTGCGTCATACCCATGCCTACCGAGAGGTGGAGGCTTACCTAATGGGTAGATGTGTGTTGACTATTTCCAACCTAAGCAGATGGACGATCCTCCCATCTAACTCATTCATACATCATGCACACACACACACATATGCCATTAGCAGATGATGTGGCGTAGAAATCAGAATGGATCACTGAACATGAACACGACCCACGTGAAACATGGTTATACTTGTTTGAAGATGAATTGACAACATTAAAACATTACTAAATATTTGATTTATTTATTAGAATAGTTTGATTGTCATATAATGCATATTAATATTGATTATGTGACTTTAAGCGATTGTTTATATTTATTTGATTGAGACATTATGAGCCTGAAATAAACATATTTATATTAAGTTGCTATAACAAATGAATTCTGTTTGAGATTTATATTATTTGAATGGTCATGAAGATTTATATATGCATGTTTGATTGATTTTAAGTGCTATATATGCGTGATTGGAATTTGACAAACTTAAGTAAAACTTAGAATGAACGTAATTCTCATCTCTGATTAAATTGATTAACAGATGAAGCTATTGCACTTTGTATATGAGTTACAAACCGAAACTCGAGTTTGAGGATGCACACTCTATACCTGAAATTTAGGGCGTGAGATTTCATGATTTTCAATGTGGCTCATATTATAGTTAGAAGTTGTGTATAATTGGTAATGTTCGAAATTAACACTAAACGGAAAAAGAAAGGGAAAAAAACGTGTCAGTCACGTTCAATGATACAAGTTAGTTGATTAGGGATTAGAATTGGTTGACAAGTTTTTTATTTCTTTCTTAATGAAGAAATGAGATGAGTACTTGGTTCACATTTGAAAATAGGAACAGCTGTGTGAGATCTGAGGTGATTATGAGGTGATCCACATTGTTCTTAACTTGACATATGTGCAGTGTCATTATTCTGGTGAATGGACAAAGAAGAGTGGATGAGATATATGATGCTAAATGTTCGGTAGGTAATATCCAAGTATACAATTCATGCGCCTCCACCCATGGTGGGCATTGGATTAGGTCTTGGAAGAAATCTTAACTGTACATCATGACAGACAACCTCACCACCAACAATAATGTGGGTCTCAAGCCATGCATCAGATAAACTTCCATGTGGATATGATCTGGTACATGTTTCACCAACTTAACTAACATTATTTTTATTTTTATTTTTAATTATGACATGTTGACAATGTACCGTAATATATAAATGAACATGTGTTGTATGTTGGGATCTCTGAGATGCATTCTGTCCCAGACTCAAATGACGGGGGAGTGGATTAGGTGGGAGAATAGATTGGTTACTCCCCCTACCACCAGCCTGGTGGCTATTGGTCGGTGCTCTATGGGCTCCACAATGATGTATGTGTTTCATCCATTTCGTTCATCCATTTTTATTGATCATTTTAGGGCTTGATCCCAAAATTGAGAGGGAAATAAATCTCAGGTGGACCACACCACAGGAAAACAATAGTGATTGGATATTCACCATTAAAATCCTCCTAAGGCCCACTGTATTGTTTATTTGACGTCCAATTTGTTGATTAGGTCATACATACCTAAATGAATGGAAAAAAACAAATATAAGATTGATCCAAAACTTTTATGGCCCCCAAAAAGTTTTTAAAGGTCAACGTTCATTCAATATTGAATCAAATTGTTGGACGGCATGGACGAAACCTGAATTTTTGGTCTCATACTTAAGATTGGGATATACCTCATTTTTGGTCTCATACCATAAAATGATTTATAAAAATAGATGGATGGCATGGATGAAACACATACATCATGGTGAGGCCCACAGATCACCAACCATCAAACATTGGTTAGTGTCAGGAAGAGTAACTAATTCGTTTCCATTAGGTGGGGAACGACTGACATCCCCTCTTATGTGGGTCCCACCATGCATGTGTTACACTTGGAGAGATCATTTTAGGGCATGAGCCAAAGATTAAGGCTAGAGTTAGGCATCGAGTTTGAGTGGGATAGAGTCATGGTTGACTCGACTCAATCCGGTTTTGAAATAGGCATGACCCGAACTCAATCCGACTCGATACTGAGTCCAATATGTCTGACTCGATCCAAGTTTGGTTTAGCCTAGGCTAATTTAGACCGAGTCTGATCCGGTCAGAAGTACCTAGTCAGGTCGAATTGGCACCGAGTCAAATTGAGAGATGAGGGAGGGAGAGACTGGGAGAGTGGAGAGGAGACAGCAAGAGATTGATGGTGGTGGGTGGTTGTCGGGCTTGGAAAATGAGGAGGATGAGGAAGGGGAGAGAGAGAGAGTTTGGGATTAGGTCTAGGTAGGGTGTGGCGAATAGGGTTAAAGATGATAGAAATTATTATTATTATTATTATTGAAATATATATCCAAACTCGAGTAAGTCTAGTTTCAAATTGAGTTGGGTCTAATTGAATCGAGTTTGGATTTAGTTACTAGGTAACTTGAACTCTACTCGTTTTGAGTTATTGACTCACCCTTCCATTTGAGTTGAGTCAGATACGAACGAGTCTTAAGTAATTTGTATTGAGTCATCCCGTGCCCACTTTTAACTAAGGCAGATCAAAACTCAAGGTGAGCCCGGCCCACTGTATGGGGCGCACCGGCTTGGCGAGGCCGGGGCACGCCTAATCCGCCTAACTGAATCATTTTACAAATTCATAGGCCCATTGTAATGCCCACAAGAAGTTTGTAATGGTTAATCACCACCTTTTACTGTGGTGTGGTCCACCTGAGACGAATCTACTTCATTTTTTGGATTCAAGCCATAAAGCGATCTGTAAAATGTATGGACGGCGTGGATATACAAACAATAAATACATCAAGGTGGGGCCCAGGGTCAGGGCCGCACCATGTTGGGTGCGGTCAATCCCGCACCTAATCCCCTTCCCAGAAGTGTATGCCCACACGACAGCCGGCATTGACATAGTCACATTCATGCTTTGGGAATAACTATTTCCAATGCAGTGGTTTTGTCTCTAGCTTTTACAAGAAGAAAACCAACAACGGCCGGATCCTCTACAACGGTTGTAGAATAAGCTTACTCTAGAACAAGCTATGTGGGGGCCACAGTGATATTTATATGACATTTAATCCATTCATCATGCACAGTCCCTCATTTTAATCCGTTCATCATGCACAGTCTCTCATTTTTTCCTTGGAGGCCAAAGGTCAGGCCGATCCAACGTTCAGGTGGGTCACGATCATACCATGTAAAATCATGCCTAGAACCGAGTTACCGAACGGACTGATTTCTTGGTAGGCGCCCCCATCCCAAAAGTTCCTGTGGTGTGACCCACCTACGTCTTGAATCAGACCGAGTTTTGGCGTACGTGGATAAATTAAAGGGGCACACCTTTTGGACGGATTAGATGTCGTCCCTACATCACCAAAGGCCCCACATACGGCATTGCAGAGGATCCGATCTCAAACAGAAAATATCATACATTGAATCATTTGAAACGGGGAAAGATCACACAGGTGCCCAAGTTCCACTCATTCAGGACATCAGGGCCAGTAATGTTATGAAACAAAATGGACCGTTAGAAAGAAAATCACCGATACCCCCTAATCGAGTGTGGCCCACCTAATGAATGGACCAGACCGGATTTTGGTACAGGTCATGTTAGTACAGAGCCCCACATGGTACATGGTCCAGATCTCTTACAAGCGTGCCAAGTTGGCATGTAAACATGCCGCTTAAACTGTCCAAGCCGTGGGCCCAAATGTGGAAATAGCGTAGCGGGAAAATCACACTAATTAGTTAATTTGACCGTCTGATTTCAGTCTGAAGTGGATCGATCTTTAGTTTCAACCGTCCATTTGTGTTCATAAGTCGCCATCTTCGGATCACTTTAATCTTCAGGCGACGTTTTTGGCATACATCGATGCCACGTGGGCAGTGAAGGGGTTTGGGCACATGCTGGTCGGTTTCAACTCGTCCTGATGCAGAGGGGGTTTGCATTTATCACGCGAGAAATTGAAATCCATGTGACGAATGCACGCAGACGTGGATTGCCTGCGGCCAGGGGTTGAGGTCACTGCAGCCATAATCTTTGTGGGGCCACCGTTATATATCTGTTATATCCGCTCCGTTCATCTGTTTTTCGAACTTATTTTAGGAAATGATTTCAAATATCAGACAGATCCAAAGTTCAAGTGGACCATATTCTAGGAAATAGTGGGATTGAACGCCCATCATTAAAACTTCCCAGGCTATAGAAGTTTTAGATCAGACATTTGTATATTTCCCCTCCACACTAGTATGAAAGGGTTGGATGAAAAATAAACATCATGATGGACCTAGAAGCTTTCAACGGTGAAATCATCATCCCTCTTTATTTGAGTTTCACCTAGGGATTTGAGTGGATGGACAACAGGGATTTAACAAGAAAAAATGAGAACATTAGTTAGACTTTTCCTTTTTGTGCTTTTGTTTATTTGAATGGTTGAAAACTTATGCCATCAAGTAGATTTTTTCAGATAAAAAAGGAAATTTTAGGTAAAAATATTCTTAATGTTTAGATAAAAATAGTTGAAAAAGTAGAAGTACTTTTGTCTTTATTAGGTTTTATTTTAATGGAAAAAAGGGAGATGGATGGAAAGTGGGGCCTACGGTATAAAATTACCCATCTAACACCTGCAATAAAGCTGGGCCTCAGAGAGTTTGGCCGAAGAATCCTCTCCAGCTGGACTGTGCTGCTAGCAATCCGTTGCAGGGAGCCTGTGTAACAAACTCTCTGTGGGTCCCACTATTGTCGTGTCTACGTGACATGTAGTCCATTCATAAGTTGAACTAGCCAACTCATGTTAGCTATTAAGCCCAAAACTCAAGCAGACAAGTAGCCACACCCAAATGGTGGGAATGGTGACAGCCAATATTGGCTCAGGTTGGATTGCTTATAAACATTTCCGTGGACCTTTCATCCAACCATTTACTATGGCGTGGCCCGCTTAAGTTAGTGCATCTATCTGAGTTTTGGGCAAACCCCATAACATGAGCTGGGTCAGCTGATGGCTGAAGTGCATATCACACAGACATCATGGCGGTGCCACACCATTTTGTTAGACCGGCTCGCGTCCGGATCCAACTCGGTTTGGCTAGTGACCCAACGCCATTCAGCTAGCTGGCATCGAAGCATCATGGCGGTGCCACACCATTTTGTTAGACCGGCTCGCGTCCGGATCCGACTCGGTTTGGCTAGTGACCCAACGCCATTCAGCTAGCTGGCATCGAAGCTCCATGGTCCCCATCATAATGTTATGTGATTTATCTATACCGTCCATCCATTTTCCCATCTCGTTTTAACATATGGGCCCAAAAATGGAGCTGATAAAAATCTTAGGTGGACCACACCACAGGAAACAGTAGGGATTAAACACTTACTGTTGAAAACTATTTGGGGTCACAAAAGTTTTAGATGAAGCCAGTATCTTTATTTTTTCCTTAGTCTAGGCATATGTGACCTTGTCAACCGGCTGGATGGAAAATAAACATTAGAATGTTCACCGGGAGGTTTTCAACGGTGGACTTTCAATCAACACTGCTTTCCTGTGGTGTGGGCCACTTGATAGTTGGATCTACTGTATTTTTGGGCTCGCACCTAAAATGAGCTGTCAAACGGACGTACAGGATGAAATACATACACTTGGTGCGCCCACAGAGCTTGATACCAGCTAGCTGGCTGGTGTTGGGATCAGCAGCCAGCCTCGTCCCAGATTCACTACGCTATTCATTTTCTCGGCTCGAGCTAACCACGCGAGTTCTTACCTACTTCTCGTGAGCCAAAGGACTTTGACCTAGAAAGGGCCAAGGGTTGGTGAGGACTGAGGAGGTCCGGCGATAATACGGTAGAGTCAGGTGAACCAGAATATGGTAGAGCCTTCTCTCAACGATACACATGTGAGGTGAACCTGTCAATCAAGGCCGTCTATCTATTGTAAAATATGATGGATTTGTTAATTCCAGAAAATGGAAACAATAAGAAAATATCTTAATCATTTTACCCACAATCCCTTTCATAACGTCAAATGTTATCTTTGAAGTTTATTGAATGGATGGTTGGGATTATCCGATCATAGTAATTTTCTAAATATTTCTAATAATCAATACATGTGACTATTTGGACGGTTCCGATTGATCCAATCCCTAGGTTGTTGGTGGTAAGTAGAGTATTCTTGCCACAATCCAGAGTCTCACATACATACGATACTTCGCCACGTGTACGCGGCCGCCTATTCTCTCCATCTCATTCGCGCGAGTCCCATTCTTCCCTACGCGGTTCATTCATCGTTCATTTCCACGCGCCGGATCTCACGGAGCATGGATCCAGTCCTTTACTTCGGGGGTTCGTTTTTCCTTTGTCGCGACTAACAATCATACGTGTACCGCCATCCACTAGAGCCCACTTTATGAGATGATTCGATGATTTTAACCGTCCATATCTTATCTAGTACCATAGATAAACTATTATGTTATATTCACGCTTTTACAATTGAAAGAGATCCATTGAAAATTTCTTTTTTATTGTTGCAAATTTATCTATAGATAGAACTTCTAACGATCATCCATTCAGTTCAATTTTCTTACAGTAGTCTACATATCACATAGTATGAATCAAAGACAGTTCCGATCATTTGATCACTTCTCATGTGGGCCTCAGTGGGCGTCGAACGATGCTGATTGGCCATTCGCAACGGAGTAAAAACCGATTCTCTTTTCCGAAGTGCACGTCAACGCAAAAAACAAACGAGAGCACCACACGGTCCACACCCCATTCCGCAGCCTAACTTTGCTCTTTCACAGGCCTTGGATTTCCAACTAAAATGGCTGCCCAAAACAAACCATCATCCAAATACAAGCTCTATCTCTCCCTCTTCTTCCTATCATGGTTCCTCATCGTTTTCCTCTGGTACCCGGCCCAGAAAAAGGCCACCTTTCAGTTGTCCAATCCGATCGACGATCAGGAACCGACGATGGATCCGCCCAAGTGTGATCTCGGAGCGTTGGTTTATGTCTACGAACTGCCCGAGAAATTCAACGTCGGGCTGCTGCGGGACTGCCGGAATTTGAGCGTGTACACAGACATGTGCCCGCACGTGGCGAACCGCGGGCTCGGGCAGCCGCTGCCCCGAATGGGCTCGCCGAGCTGGTACGCGACCCACCAGTTCATCGCCGAGCTGATCTTCCACGCTCGTGTGGAGCGCCACCCGTGCCGCACGTGGGAGCCCGGCGAGGCTACGTTGTTCTACGTACCCTTCTACGGCGGGCTGCACGCGTCGAGCAAGTTCCGCGAGCCGGACCTCCGCTCGCGCGATGCGCTGGCTGTCGAGATGGCGGAGTATTTGAGTCAGCAGCCAGCGTGGCAGAGGTGCCAAGGTGGGGACCACTTCCTGGCCCTTGGAAGGACGGCGTGGGATTTCATGAGATCAGAGAAGGGGGAGGACTTCGGAGCCAACCGACTCCTGATGCTGCCACGTGTAATGAACACGTCCGTGTTGACGGTGGAGCGGCACCCTTGGGAAGGGACCAATCAGCATGGGATCCCGTACGCTTCCTACTTCCACCCTTCCACGTTGGACGAGATGCTGACGTGGCAGGAGAAGATGCGCCGGAGCCACCGTCCCCACCTGTTCTCCTTTGTGGGGGCCACCCGCACGGGGGTGGAGAAGGCGGAAGTACGTAACCAGATCGTCAAGCAGTGCGCTGAGTCAACCCGGTGCAACCCGCTGAGGTGCGCTCGTGGGGCGAGCGAGTGCCATGACCCGGTCCGGGTGCTGGGCGTCATGAGCCAGACCAGCTTCTGCATACAACTACCGGGTGACTCGTTCACTCGGCGGTCCGTCTTCGACTCGGTGCTTGCCGGTTGCATCCCGGTCTTCTTCTCCCCCCACACGGCGTATACTCAGTATGAGTGGTACCTGCCAGCCGATCGTAGCGACTACTCCGTCTACATTCCGGAGGAGAAGGCCGGCCAAATCGAGGAGGAGCTGGTAAAGATTCCAAGCGATGAGGTGGTGCGGATGCGCAACAACGTCATCGATCTGATCCCTGGGGTCACATACGCTCATCCTAATGCGACCGGCACTGGATTCCGGGATGCTGTCGATGTCGCGCTAGAGCAGTTGTTGAAGCACGTGCGATCAAAACTACAGCTCGTGTGAAAGTTCAATGGACTAAATTGGAGAAGAACACGACGACATTGTCTCTGGCCTATTCTAGTGGTTGTTCATATTTTATTTATTTATTTTTGACACGTGATGTTTTGGACCGTCCAAACCAAATCAAGCCTTTGAACGGTCCAGATTCATCCATTTTCTTGGTATTTTTCAAATTCATCAAAATGTATTTCTTTACCTTAAGAATGGAGGCCATTGATTTTCCAATGTTTTGAAAATAAGTATTTTATTATTATTATTTTTAAAAGTAATTAATGTTAATGCGCTTACCTCACATGGAATCACCTTAAATAAGGGTATTTTAGTCTTTTTACGTAATAACAAATCTAAGAATTGCAGTATTGCACATTGAATGTAAGCAAGCAGATATATATATATATATATATATATATATATATATATATATTTCTGTGTGTGTGTTTACAGTCCCGAGGCTTAATAAAGCTAACATGATGTACCAGAAATCGTGTCTACCAAATTAATGTTCATAGGGCTCAAGCTTGCTGGAGCATGCCTACCAAGCCTGACCTTAGAAAACTTGATTAAACTCCTATTTCCTTCAGTGTATACTGCTAATCGATCTGTTGATGAGGTGGGCCTCACATGAAAACAAGAGTTTACGGTCTACATGCAAGATGCGTGTGTTGCCTAACTGATAATTTTGAAATAGTGGGGCCGGGCTGCTGGGCCTGGCCTATTCAAGATATGATTTTTCTTGGATAAGCCTGGGCCATTGCCAGCTCTACTAAGGAGGCTCGCCCAAATTGCTTTCTATGCCACGTGGTTATCTAAACGTTCTTCAGAAGGTCCAACCGTATATGGGCCAACAAATGGCCAAATGTAAATGATCAGAGACGCTCATCCTTCGGAAGATCTTAACTCATCTCTCTTTGGATGGTGAGATCTCTGATGAATATGACTCTTTGCATGTACGCTGTCTATGATGGATCTTATAGATGATTGGTCAGGTTTTCATCAGGTGCTGGGCAGAAGGGGAATGCAGCAGATTGGGCATGCATGAGCTTGGCATATGGACAGTGGAAACCCATGAAACTAGTTGCCTTTCGCTTCTTTGCTGCCCACATCACCTATCGGGACCGTCCCTTAGGTTCAGGCCACTTTCTTCCGCTACTTTGCAAAAATTACATCAATCTGATGGTCCCACTGACTTTATGGTTTGGATTATCCAATCAGTACGATTTCCTCGTGTAGACTGGACCTAACGGACAGTCCAGATAATGATGTTGATGCCAACGATTTCAAAGGTGCATGGATAGGTTTCCATAATCTCATCTTGCTAGATTATTTCTCAAGAGTAATAAATAGGGATGCGGTTTGGGTCGGTGGGTCCCTAACTGTGGGGCCTACTGTGATGTATGTGACTTACATCCACACCGTCCATCCATTTCGAAATCTTATTTTAGAATTTGAGGCCCAAAATGAAGCAGATCCAAATCTTAGGTGGACAATATCACTGGAAACAGTAGCAATTAAATCCCCACCATTAAAAACTTCACAGGGGCTAGCTGAATGTTTATTTCCCATCCAATCTGTTGTTAATGTCACAAAGACTTGGATAAATAGACCACAGAAATATAATCTTGATTCAAAACTTTTGTGGCCCATGAAAAGTTTTTAATGGTTAATCACCATTGTTTCTTGCATTATGGTCTACTTGAGATTCACATCTTCTTCATTTTTTAAATCATGCCCTAAAATGATTTTTCAAAAGGGATGGATGCAGTTGATATAAGACACATTCATCAAAGTCGGCCCAACGGTCAGGGATCCCACCGAAGCTGCACCCAATAAATAGTCTATTACCCATTACATTGCATGATGGTGAGGCCGGATCCTCTTCAACTTTTGAAGGATAAAATTAGGGCTCCTTGAAAGAAATTGGATCGCGTACTGAGTTACTCAGTACCCTCTTATTGTACTGAGTAAATTCACGTAGGCCACCTTGAATGTATGTGGTCTATCTACACCATCCATCCCTTTTTCCATCTAATTTCAGGGGTTGAGCTCTAAATCGAAGAATATCCAAAGATCAAATGGATCATACCTCACTAAACAGTGGGGATAGTGATTTCCACCGTTGAAACCTTTCTAAGCCCCACAATGATGTTTATTTATCATCCAACTTGTTCATAACATCATGTAGACATGCATGAAGGGAAAACACAAATATAAGCTTGATCCAAAACTTGTGGCCCCCAAGTTTTTTTTCAATGGTAGACATTCAATTCAACTGTTTCCTGTGGTGTGGTCCATTTGAATATTTGAACGTTATATATACTTTATTTTTGGGATAAGGCCCTAAAATATTTGGTAAAATGGATGGACGGAAGGGACCAGATACATAAATCATGGTTGACCCCACAGAGTTTACTCGGTACGCTAAGCGTAGTGAGGTACTCACTATGCAATCCGTTCCCTCCTTAAAATGGAGTACGCTCTTATCTTACCGAGTAAACTCGGTTGGGCCCACCGTGAATGTATGTAGTCAATCCGCATCATCCATACGTTTTTTCATTTAATTTAATTGGTCGAGTCCAAAATTTAAGCATATACAAAGATATTGGATCATACCACAATAAACAATGAGGATAATGATTTCTATCGTTGAAACTTTTTTACGCCCTAGTGTGATGTTTATTTGTCATCCAACCGGTTAATAAGATTATACAGACATGGATGAAGGGAAAACACAAATATAAGCTTAATCCAAAACTTATGTGGCCCCCAAAAAATTTTTAATGGTAGACATTCGATTCACACTGTCTCCTATCGTGTGGTACATTTGAACATTGGATATGCTTCTATTTTGAAATAAAGTCGTAAAATTATCTAGTAAAATGAATGGACAGAGCAGATAAAATACATAAATTACCGTGGACCTCACTGAGTTTACTCAGTACCACAAGCGTAGTGAGTTCGTACGCAATCCGCTTCCCAGTCCGTTCCAGCCACCACGTGAATAACAGGTTTTTTGGTTGGTTGTCTACTGTTTTCTATTGCGTAGCCCAGCGTTTTGTTTTCATTGCTATCCAACCCATGCATAAAGTAGGCCTCACTGGGATTATGAGATTTCCCCAAAACCAGGTCTATACAGTCATCAGGTGGGCCAAATCATAGAAAACAATGGCCAACCACCCAAAACCCTCCATACCCACAAAATTCCCTAACTGCCTGCGTATCATCCATCACCCACTACCGTAGTATCAAAGTTAATTATAGATAGAGACATAATAGATTCAAAACCTTTTGTCTAAATACTTCATAAAATAACACTTGTTAGACAATGTATTGAGGGCGTATCTGCGTGCAAGTAGATGAGAGTGTTATCAGACCCGCTGGTCATCATTGTCTAGCTACAACTCATCCACTGTACACGTGGCATACATGGACGGTAATGGTCGACCTTCCAAATTGTGAACCCCACTGAAGATGTAGCTTAGCCTGGAAAATAATCCAGTGCACTAAGTGTATGGCAACCTTTCCATGCAAATAGTTGCATTTGGACTTTGTAACATTTAAATTAATCAGGTATCTGGACCGTCCATTAGGTCCACATCACTCTTCTTATGCTACTGTTCAAAAAATCACAGCAACCAGATGGTCTGAAACATCCATCACCGGACCTATCTTCTATGAACAATCTTGTCCATCTATTTTTGCATGCCAATGAGTGGACAGTTTTGGATGATCTGATCCGGAAGATTTTTCTCAAGGCAGCCTAAGAACAGTGGACGGGACCTAACGGACGGTCTAAATGGTGATGTGGATACCAAAAGGTCCAAATTCGACTATGTGCCTGGAAAACACACTCATTGGACAATCTTAATGATCGTATTTTTCTTATTTCATGTTAACCGTCCATTTCACAGTCGTCAATTGGATGGCTAGGATCGTCCAGATGCTATAATTTCCGAGCTACGCTCCATCCCAACCGCAACGGTCCCAAGGATTTAGGGTTTCAGATTGGGTTCATGTGTGCCACGTGTACGATGGATATATCAACTTCTCCATATTTAAAATTAGTAGATAGAGGGAGAAAATCTGCCCAAACAACCAGTAGCCTTGCAACCTCTTACTTAGAAAATTTCAGAATGTCAGCTTCACATCCAAGATATTGAAGTGGAAATCTCTGAACTGAGGAGCCCATCTCCACAGCATGGGATGTGTGGCCCACTTTAACTTGGCATAGCTGTTCCAAGCTCTGATGAGAAGCGAGGAGCTTGTCCAAGAAAGACCAATCACCATGAAACCTCTCTTGTTGAAGGAATCCGCTGCCGCTGGTGCTGCCGCCGCCGCTGCCAGACGTCAACTTCATCAGATTCTGAGAGCATTCAATGTCCATGGTGTTCAAGGAAATCGGCGTCAAGAACGGAAGAACAGCAGACTCAGGGCTCAGGAGCTGTGGAAGATGCATGGAATTGTTGAAACCGAAATCGTTGTGTGTCTGGAAATGCTGTTTTTGATTCAGTGAAGCTGGTTCAGTTGTGTTGAAGTGGTTGAATTGATCTTCTTCCAGCCCTACTTCAGGTTGGAAACCCCTTTGAAGATTCTTCTTCTTGAATACCCTACAAACAACCCATCCTTCTTCCTACAAGAACAAAAGAAGAACCATTGAATCGAATGAAATAATACGCTAAAAAGCTCCTCTCTCTCTCTCTCTCTCTCTCATGAATGATTTCATGATCCAGACCATTGATATGATGGGCCTTGCCATGGATTGAGAATGGCCCAACTTTTCTCCACATCGGTTGATTCTTTTATCCCATCTGTGACTGTTATTTTAGACCGTTCTTGTGTTTAATCACTGACCTTTTATTCATAAGCCGCTGGTCCAATGGTTAGAATCATCCGTTCTAGGAGATTTTTTATTTTTAGGCGTCATCTATACCTTTGGTTGGTTCTGATAGATCATCTGTTGGTATCCCAAAGCATGGGCTCCACATGTACATATTGGCCCACAGGACTTTGATGCATCAAGATCATACAATGTATGATGGTATTCATTGGTTTTGGAGGGCCCATTTGATACCTGGACATCTGAATTATTGTCATCCAGACGGTACTCGTGCATGATCCAATCCGTCTTTTGGCCATGAGGGGCTCTACCAGTGTAGAAAACTAGGGTTTTTCTCATGCCAATTCTCTTTGCATTACTGAGGTGGATGGCCTTATCCCTGCCAGTGGCCTTCCAGAAGCCAGCTATCGTCGCTCTATTGGTCCGTGTCCCGGTTGGATACTTCTTGTCTTTGTGGCTGAAGAAATACCACTCATTCTGGGGGCCTGATCCGATCCTACATTTATCTGCATAACAATGAAAACCAGATATGTTTATGTTTCTGCTGTATTAGAGGAGAAGGATGGGGTCCACTAGTCTGCATGGTTGGTATGGGACATCCAATCCGTCCATGTGGTGAGCTACTCGATATTAGGGGTGGCCTAAAAATAAGACTGATATACAGCTTAGGTTAGCCACACCACAGAGAAAAGTGGGGGGGAAAAGCCCATCATAGGTTTGTACGTGGGGCCACCACGACGGTATATATTCCATCAAACCCGTTCATCATGTTCACCTCATTAAGATGAAGAGATATAAAAGATATACTAATCCAAATCTCAAGTGGACCATACTGCATGATCTTAGAGCTGTTAGGTGATTTTACGTTGTTCCTCGCGTTAGATCACCTGAGTTTCGGATCCGACTGAGTTTTGGCATGCACAGCGAACAAGATAAGGCGAACCTGAGGACGGTGTGGATGTCACACTCACAGCACGGTGGGGTCAAAGAGCTCGGGTGTTTCGCCCTAAGAACAGGTGTTGTACATGATTCTGTCCAGTCTTAACCGTCAAGTAGACTCTTCAAAGCCAAAATGGTCAACAGTGCGGGTCCTTTGGGGACCACCAGATGGCTAGGATTGTGTGGGAGTGTTCTTTTTCGTAAAGGTGGGGCCCACTCTATGTGCGGTCCGGATCATCAAACAATGAAGCAACGTCAGCTCCATAGTTATCCTCATCCATCCGTTATGGCATTTTGGAGAACGGCAATCACGTAAAAAAGACGTCCTTCCCATGCAATCGTGACCATTTATCGGATCTTTCCCACTCAACAGTAACAACCACATCCAGATGGGAAATGAAAAGTGAAAATCCTTCAACATGCACTTCAAGGGCTCTGTACGAGGTTTGCCAATCCCATACACGTGTGGAGCTCTATCCATCCATACACAGGCATATATTCCAGTACGGACCACATGTGCAAGAACCGAGCTTTCCATCTGGTGGGGCTTATTGATGAGATGTACCGGCTCAAAACACATTCCGTCTTAATTCCTAAAGTGGGCCGACCGCAATGTACAAAACAAACCGAGAGTCCATAACAGTTCTAGCTGGCCGTTTGTTTTGGACGCTGTATCCCACCTGATGAGTGAAAAGCCTGATTTTCCAGGCAGAAATTCTAAATAGCGTGGCCCACCTGATGGAAAGCTCTGCTACATCCTCCTACAACAGGTTAGATCCTAGCTTTACGTTATGTTGGCAAGATATTCTGGCCAAAAAATCAAACCTTTCAACTCCTTGCATGCCGACAGTGTAGAAAATGTATTGATAACTAAAAATTTCGTTCTAGCCAACCGTTTGTTTCATACACGGGCCTACCTGAGGAGTGAAACAGCCTTACTTTTATGCCAGAAGACCTTGAAAGTGTGGCCCGCCTGACAGAAAGCTAGGACATTGGTCGCACATGAGGCCTACATAACCTCTTGTAGGAGGATGTTTATCCAGAATAAACACAAAAATTCAACTTAAATGGGAAGAGAAGGAAGATTTGAAGAAGAAAAGATAATAACCTTTGAGGTCCCAAGGTTCGAGTTTGTTGAGATCAACGTCTCTGATGACATCAAGGTCAATGGCTTCGTAAGCGACCTTTTTCCTTAGGTAATAGTAGAGGAGTTCCTCATCCGTTGGATGGAATCGGAAACCTGGTGGTACAGACACATGCCCGTTTCCTGGTATCATTCTCACCTGAGAGAGAGAGAGAGAGAGAGAGAGAGAGGGGATCAGCTAAGTACAGGGATCCTATTACAAGGAAAAAAGCCCTAAAACGAAGTAACGAACTTGCACTCGCTTTCAATCCAGAAACCCTTAAAATGTTTAAAGATCGAAACTATGCAATGAGATAATTCCTTACAAATATCAATCACTTTGTATTTGCTGAAACCGTGAAATCACACACACTCACACACGCGTGCACGTGCACACAAACACACACACACACACAGAGAGAGAGAGAGAGAGAGAGAGAGAGAGAGAGAGAGAGAGAGAGAGAGAGAGAGAGAGAGAGAGAGCCCTATTTGCAAACCCTAATTGCATGTAGCAGGTGGAATTGTGCCACTTAAGAATAACTGCTTTCTTCTGAGTTCATTTTATTTACTTTCTTCTTTGAGAGGCCTTCTCAGCCCTCGTAAACCTTGGAATACTCTCTTCATCAGGAAAAAAAAAAGAGGGAAAAACAAACTTCAATAACATATGTAACATGTGCAAATAGTCCCTTATTTCCAACCTCTTCTTCAAAACCCAAAGAAGAAACGAGCTCAAGTTCCAGCCATGTTGAAGAAAAGAACTCTCAAAACCAACCTCTTTTCGGAAAGCACCATCTCTCCTAAACAACAAAACACAAGAAAACGAACCATCTTTGCATATCTCTTGCTCAACAACAACCACCAAAATGGACTGAAAGTTCTGTACTAAATAACCAGCTCTCAATTTTTCTTTCCTGAAACAGCATTGATCAAAACCAACTTAGACCAAACTCCGCTGAGAGTCATCATATCATATCTTCATTTCTGCTTCCTACCAATACCAAAACATAAAAAAAAAACAAAGAAAAGAAAAGAAAAGAAAAACTAAAGGAAAAAAAGGCTCATGAAAAAAAGATAGAAAAGCCATCATCTCCATTCCTAAATCGTACAAAAGCAAAAACAGAAGATAAGAAGAAGAATAAGAAGCAGGGAAGAAAGGAAGAAAAAAAACAACACAACTTCAGACAGGAAGAGAAAACCCACAAACCTCTGAAGTAAGAAAGGATTCTTCTCAAGGACAAGAACAAAGGCTCCTGATTGCTTGGCTTGATGAACAGGAAGGGAGAGAGTGAAGGTTAAGACATATCCTTATAACCCCACAAGGAAAAGATTAAGAAATATAATAAGATATCCTTTATTTATACCCACTCCTGTTGATATATTATTATTATGATAGTTACATACTTTTATCTATACCTTTTGGTAATACGTTACTACAAATTTAAAATGTTGTACTATGAAAAGTAGAAAAATAGAAGAATGGAAGCTAGAAGTTTGGGTGTACAGAAAAAAGTATGTAACCTATTATAAAATAGAAGAATGGAAGCTGGAAATATCTATAATAATAATAAGGAATTTGATTATCCTCAACCCGATGACATGCACACTAAACTTGGGTTTTCAGTTTATACAAGTGGGCTCCATGATTTAATGATCCAGACCATTAGTCTGATGGGCCCCACAAATTATGCCTATTCCCCAAGAGTTCTCCTCAAAAGAACAATCCTAACTCCATAACCTTGTGGTTAGCAAATGGACAGTCGAGAAGAGAAATACAAAATACAACAACGGTTCACATTCAATCGAATATAGTCACGAAATGGGTGTGTGGGATCTTCCAATCAGGAAGGCTTTAGGTCCACAGTCCATCTATGGTGAGGAGCAACATCAATGGTCCGGATCACTAAATCACCAGGGAGATTTTGCATGGTCAATACGATCAAAGTCAACAGGTCAAGGGTCTGGATCACAGATCCATGGACCCCACTTATTCAAACAGAGAACCCAAGTATCAGGGTGAAGGTTGAGGATTATGTAATTCCTTGTATAAAATATATATTGGAAGATGTGGTTTCTCTTGGAAGTATGAGGAGCCTGGGAATGGTAATTGTCTGTTGAATAGGAGACCTACCTTAAAATCGCCTCATAAGGAGAAGAAAATATGCAGAGCTGTCAAGAAAGGAATCCGATCACATTCTCTTTCCATCAGTCAGAGGAATGAAGGAATTTCACCTTTCATTCCATATTCCATCTATCCATCTCTCTCTCAAACTCTATTTTTCTTTCTTTCTGCTATTTTTTTTTTAATCATGCAACTGTAATTTATATATTGGTTTTTGTTTTCCAAGGGACGGATACATGAATACCCATGTTTTATGCATAAACTACATGTATGCCCTTGGCCCTCAATATTAGGCAGTCCATTAACTTTGTAAAATGACTGTTCTACCCTTACCCGTGATTATTTTCTCTCTTAATTTTTTCATTTTTTATTAGGTTTGTGATGATCACACGGTGCCGGGCTACTGTGGGCCATGTGATGTTTGCATCTTATCTGCACCGTTGATGATTATGTTGGGCCCATAGAACTAAAAATTAGGGCCATCTAAGGCCCAGATGAGCGAAAGCATAAGGAACGATGCCAAGTAACACCTAAAAGCTTTTAAATTCATGTGGTGTGGCCCCACATGAACCTGATTGGATCATCATAACCGTTCAAATAAGGGCCTTCAAAATGGACAGTAAGACCTTAATTCATGCCCTTAATTGTATGGCTTTGATTATAAACAAATGGTTATTTTTCGTTCATGTGCAGTCCGCATAAAATTTCTCTTATCCCACTGTCTTTATTGATCATATATGTGGGGTCCGTCCACTTAGGCCCCACAGGAATTCTCACCTTAGGAGGGTAAGAAGAACTACTGATCAAAGCTTGGAAAAAATGATAGTGTAAGATCCATTCCGTACTTCGTGGAAGCCAATTGTCAACCGTTTGATTTAAGATCCACTAACAATAGGTGGATCAGTGGGCCCATTGATTGATTGGAAGTACCTAGGCAGCCCAGCCCATTGGCAGATCACATCCCAGGACATAAGTAATAGTTGAGTGCACTATGCATCTGTGGCCTCTAGCTAGCGTGTGTTGCCGACAACTGGGCCCACGTACTGAGTGATCAAATGATCTGAACCGTCCATCTTAAGAAACATAATCTGAATGGATGATAATGACCGTCACTCTCTATAGCTGAATATTCAACAATGAAAATTTTTCAATGGCTCTCATTCAACTCTGAAAATTAATGAGTAGGATCATTAGTGAAGTGTGAGTATAGGGTAATAACTTATTTAAACTGTTTGGGTCGGGATAGAATTTTTGCATTTGATATGCCAATCTTGGCCCATTAAACAGCCCTTCTAGAAGGGTAGTTTGGTCATTTGACGAATTTCCATTGACTGTTATAGTAACTATAACCTAGAACTAAATTCAAGTGCACTTTGGTAATTAACTAGATCGCTAGGGTCTTTCATGCAACACAACAATATAGGTAGTTGGGCACGTGAGCCCAGTCGCGTAAAAAGCAAAACCCTCAAAGTCCGTAGCTCCTGCACGTGCAGATCCCACACCCACACGCTTCTCCAGACCTCGGTTTTCTTTAACAAATGCAAATGCCTTTATTTCTGACCGAAGGGATTCCCACGCAATCTCCACCGTCGCTCCCGGTCAAACACGGAGGTTTCATGTACGATAATTACTACATTAGCCTTCAATCTTCACCAAATTACAGCAAGACACAGATATTTAGGAGGGGTGCCGTTGTCTTTACGAACACTACAAACACTAGTTTTGTATCGAAGCGACGACAGCAGCGTCCCCAAATTTCCATTTCTTGTTTGGGTGCGTTTGGACGCAATATCCATTTGAATTGCAAGGGGAGATTAAACCAAACGTAGCCTAATGATACTTAGCAAAGATGAGTTATTTTATACTCTGGCGGGCTATGAAGTGTCATATGCAGGCGCTCAGAAATTATACATGTGCCTTATATCAACTCAAATTAAACCAACTAAATTGGGTTTCAACATCAGATTGGTTGAACATTCCTAATATCTGATTATGGACACTTCTTTGTTTAAATATAACTATCGGAGATAATTTCATTTTTAATGGTCCAACCACCAATACCTTCCAAAAAATATATAAATTTAATTAATATTGGTACATGATATATCTACTTGGGACCTGTAATTTGTACCATCTATTTGAATTATGCATACCAACGTATGGAAATTTCAAAGTTATTTCTAAGTGCCTGTGCATCACCAATTTCGCTCCATCAGAGTAATAATTTTATTTTATTTTTCCTGTAAGTAAATAAACTGCTTATGAACAATAGCTCTGTAAGATGATATCAGATGTCATTAATTGTGTATTTGCCATGCATAGCATTAACTGTAATTAGTCATGTATAAAAATACTTTAATTAGATTTTTTTTTTTTTTTGGTTCTAATTAGTTTTCATTGGTTCATTTCATTGTAAGAGAGAATTGGTTCTAATTAGTTTTCATTGTAAGATTTCATTGTATACATAAGTATGTTCTTTATTTAAGTCGGATTTGAGATAAAGTATAACATAGAAAAAGTAATTGAAATTTCTCTAATTTCAGACATTATCAAGCCCAACACCCATTTGATCTTGCCCCCCCAGAGTGGGCCCACACTAAAAAATTATCTGATTCATGATAATAGCTTCTTATGATAATTTCGTTCTTAATACATTGCATAGGCAGTCATGCTATGTTCCTATTGAGAGAGAGAATGTGATTATAACAATCCGCTGGGTTATTTTTCCATCATAATCTTGGTATGGTTCCTACATGTGCATTTAGCAAGCTTCCACATAAGCTTGAATGTAAGTTGACCCAAGCCATCCATCTAGTAGTCTTACCTTGTAGATGTTCTGACCTAAAAATCAGGTTAGTCCACTCACCCAGCGGGGTACGATGTTAGAAACACGTGGATGGGTCAGAAAAATTGGCCAAGTCATCTTTAGCCGTACATTAGTTAAGTAAACTTTGGCCCACCTGATTGGTGGACCTACCTAATTCTTGGGCCAGGACATGTACATGGTGGGGTACTACGAATGTAGAAACGTTTTGTACGTTAATGTAATGAAAATACAAAGCGGTGCTAATGGTACTTGCTGAGATATACTGTCATAAAATTTTTTTTTTCCTCTTGTGATGATGCATTCTCATATTTTTGAAATTTTGGGTTTCAGTGCATCTGGCCATCTGAATTTTGTAGGGTGTCCAAATGGGTGGCCTTGGGGAAATGGGTTGGAGCTCATTTGATTCGGATCTCAATCTGGGGTACATCCAAACAGGCTTGTTTTGGTGGGGATTGAAGAGTCAATGAGAAATGTGGGAATAGGTAGAGAGGAGACATTGAGTTGTGTGAGGGAGGGTTTAATGAGGCGGCCTCGGAGAGAGAGGTGAGAGGATGTGAAATGCTGAAATCGTCAAGGAGCCTCTCCTCATCCTTCGCCTACATTTCTGTGCTGTCCCTTGGAAGTAGTGGTGAGGGGATTGGATTGGGATTTCCTTCTCCCTCTCTCCTCTTCGATTTCAACAATCTCTCTCTCTCTCTATAGGGATGGGGCCCACCCGATGTGTGTATGATATCTGTTCCGTCCATCAGGCGTGCTGCATCAGGTTTCACCATAAAGCCCAAAAATCAGGATGATCAGATACTCAGGTGGTCGATGCCTAAGGGAACACTGTAAAATCTGCGTAAAATATCTAAATTCACTCGGTGCGGCCCACTTGAGTCTTGGACTGGTCTGATTTTTGGCTAGTCCCCTCATCCTGGTGGGGCGTATCTGATGAATGGATTGGATGACATATAGACAACACGGTGGGCACCAAAAATAGTGTGCAACGTTCCCCTATTAACTGTTTCCTGTAGTATGGCCCACCTCAGTATCCGTTCAGGCCATTTTTTGGCCCCAAAACCTAACATCGAATGCAAAACCTTGTGGACGGCTGGATTAAAAGAAAACATCATGATGGTACCCACAGAGCTCAACACTGCAGTAATTTAAGGTCACGTGGATATTGTGTGTTCGTTTCAATCAGGCGGCCCATCTAGTCTAGTGCATCCTATTATGGATGGTCCATGTTTCAAAAATCACACCTTTCAAACAATCCTAGCTATTTAATTCTTCTTTGCTTTTCTCGCTGAATGTGGACAGCTAACCATTTTCATTCTCTTCCATCCCTTTGGACTCCATGGATCAGATGGTCAGGATTATCCATGTGTATTTTGAAACGTGGGTCATCACTGATAGGTCCCGTTAGATGGACGATATGGATGGAAACATCACCCTTCCACTTCTATTGCTATGAGATTGCTCTTATCTTATTTGGGTTCCGATCTCTTCCACTGTATCACTTCCTATATTCTATGCTATATTGCTGTTACTTGAAGTCACTACAATTAAATACTATTTGTTCCACGTTGGCAATTGCGTACCTCTACAATTCCAGCTGAAAGTTACACGTTGGCCATTCGAAATTAGGGTTTGTGGGTGACATTTGAAAGTCTAATTAGGGTTACCACGGTTGGCGTTTTTTTTTTTTTTTTTTTGGTGATTAGATGAAGATGTTTGGTGTTACATAGATGTGAAGGTTCTTTTTCTACTGAAAGAAAAATGGCACGTTGGTCTTTGCATGGATTACCCAAGGGCTTTCTTAGGGAGATCTTTTATGTGGAAATTGTACATATCTGTAGTTGGGAGACGTGAGATGTGAGTGTGCACACGTGCATGTTTGCCTATGGTCATTCGTGCATGCATTGGTGGACGTGTTGTGCGTGTGCATGAGAGAGAGAGAGAGAGAGAGAGAGAGAGAGAGAGAGAGAGAGAGAGTTTAAGATCTTAGTCGTTGTTATGGTAATCTAATATGTGCAGTACTTTCACTGAATTGATGTGCTTGGAAATTTCAGACGAGATCGCCATGCGAATTTGATCTATTCAAGAAGTTATGATCTCATTGTTCTACTGATCAACTGCCTTTTTTTATAGCTTACTTCCAAATCATTGCAAACTCACTTCGTTGCAGATGTAACTATCGGTCAAACATAAATATCAGGACAAAGCCATTTTGGAACTGAAGGTTAATTATTAGTGAAAAATGAAAGGATTATGTAATTTCCATGACCACCTCTCTTTTATCTCAACTTAGTTTCAGTGGAGAAGAGAATTTCATGACATCAACATGATCGTGCTACTAGAAGAATGAGTCTCTCTCTTTTTTTTTTTTATAAATTAGAGAGTCTGATCGACGTTAATACAAGTGAATCCTTATAGTAAATATGTTACACTTTCTTTTAATTAGAGAGACACCGAACACATTACGCATGTTAATACAAGTGAACCTTTATAGTAAATATGTTACACTTTCTTGTAATTAGAGAGGCACCAAACACGTTACGCATGTTAAATCGATTCATGCACTTTGGTTTACTTAAGAACATGGCATGAGACGGTTGCTTCACAATCAAGTAGGGAACAGGTTCCGGCGATCGACTGGACATTGTATAAAGCTTATTTAATTTGTTTTGAGTACGGGTTTACTTCAAGTTGAAGCAATCTATCTTTTTTAATAAATATTTTGCAGCGGCAAAGTCGGTTTTGGATTAGTAAATTATGTATATACTGAATTAAATTTAGGACGGTAAAGAGCGGATCACGTTCCACCACTTGTGATTACGATGGTTTCTATGATAGTTTGCAATAAGAGAGCAATACCATCACAAATTGGGGATTAGATTTTGATTCTTAAGTGCCATATTTTGCTTATGTGACTGTTTGGATTATGGCGAGAGAAGAAAATTTAAGGGTTTTTCATTGTTTAGACCTTTTCCATTGTTTGGATATTAAAGGAAACGGTGAGATTAGAAATAACAAACATGTGTCCATAGTCAATTTCTCTAAGTACAAGACACAAGGTAAAATTGAAAGAGGAATGTATGATTTCCACTAGCTATTGAAACAAGACCCCAGAAATGAAATCTGTGGGAACCTAATTTTTAATGGTCCTCATGGAATTCATGAGAACCTATCATTGAATAATCATTTCAAATTTCCTTTTATTTGTTTATTTTCCTTTTCCCACAATCCAAACAGGCTCTTAGAGTAGCCTACTGATTATTTATTAGATTATTATACTCTTTGGGAAGGCTATTTTCATCGAACTCAAGAATTTGCTAGTTATTTCTTGGGGTTTGCTACTCGTAAAACTTTGAATTTAAAAGGAGAATAAGGAGGGTTGTTGCAGGATACTGCTTTGTTCTAAGACTCTTGCTCTAAGACTTCTAGAACTTGGAAGGTTTAGTGAATTTTGTTGTGCACTTCATTTTATCTTGATTCCTCTCTCTAATTAACTGCGAGTTTGAATTGTTAGTCTTTATTTACTATTTGGTGTTTGTTATTGTCTTCCACCTGAGAGAGAGAGAGAGAGAGAGAGAGAGAGAGAGAGAGTTATGCCTCTTGGTTGAATTTGTCCATTGATCCAAAGGAAGTGAAATCTTGCGATGAAATTCCATTTGAACCAGCCTTCATCACTAGAAAAAACCATGCTAACAAATCAAGGAGTTTCATGTAAGATCCAATTCGTTCATATTTAATTCCCAAAATCAGGATGCTCCAAGAGACAGTAGGCTGCTACTGAATTGCAAAACATCCAAGGAACACCCATATATGATCATATATATAATTCCAATCTTATGATTTGACTCGAATTTTATGCCTTCAGTCAAGATCATAAACATCACATGGAAAATTATTTAAACCTCCGGTTTGGATATTGTTGTCCACATGATATGATTTGGACCATGATACTGTGATTTGATTAAATTTCCAGCTAGGTTCCTCTAAAACATGGCATGTTCTACCACAAACAAGAACTTTTTCTCTATTTCATGTTAACCCAATTTACAAGATTCTTCAAGCTGGTATTACCCTTTATAAATGAATGACCCATGCAGAGTTTGTGTTGGAATGGAATTAATCCTATGGTTGCATGAATTGTGAAGGGATACAGAGTGGGAAGTGTCTCTTTCAGACTATGAGCAAGTATAAGGGCCAGTTTGAAGTAGCTGTGCTCGGGTAGTCTCACCTTATGGTACTGGTTCTTTTGTAGAGGTATTACACTAGAACTCACGTAAGCCCTTACCGAGCTGGCTCTCATGACATGGAAATCTTAGAGAGTCCTGTTACTTTCATATCATTTATTTATTTGTGTTTTTCTTTTCTTTTTCTTTCTTGTAAGTTTGTTTACACGCATCCCTTGAATTAAATACTCTTGGCTGAGTCGTCCCACTGGCATCTATGCATGCTCAATCCTAAGTATGGCTCAATTAGTTATCAGGCTAGACCCTCGGCCTTGAGCCTCAACAAAGTCCAGCTCTGCCAACTTTCACCCCTACATGCATGAAATTTGTAGATGGGAAATTAATATAGTTTAAGGTTGAAAATCTGTTACTCAATTTTGGCAATGAAAGCAATTTTCTTTCAATTAAGAGTTAGAAAACATGAACAAAAGAACAATATAAGGGGCCTGTTTGATAAATTGGAATCCGTGAAAAAAGAAGAAGAAGAAGGAAAGTAATAGTGTAGTTATTATCTTCTTCTCTTATTCGATTCACAAAGGAAATCTTGTATTACTAATGTAGTTGTTGTACCTTTTCATTTATGTAATTCTCAAGTTCAAAATCTAAGGTGATTGTTGTGGGAAGAAGTGCAGACCCTCACTTGCAAGTCAAACATCCCACTTAAAACAGACTTCAGTCCTCCACGAGGTGTTAGGAAGCGATACAAACGGTTCATTCTAGAATCTTCTAATTTGGAAGTTACCAACGGTCTGTTCTAGAATCTTCTAATTTGGGAGATTTTTAGGACATGGGCTGCACCTTATTTAGACTATAATGATCACGGGGAATGATTGCATGGCTTCAAACATATAGTACTGTGTGGGGGCCACCAGTGATCTACGCGTGGAATCCAAACTCTTGGTATAAGTCTCAGATGATGATGGCGATGATGATACATCCATATGTTTATATGTATAGATGTATGTGTGTGTACACTGTTCACTCCCCAAGTGCAGGGTTGTGATGTAGTAATAACTCGGTAAGACCGAGGTCGAATCCCAAGGGACTGAAACTTATACGTTATCTAAAACTAACTAGAACTAGAACTACAATGAGATGAAATTTAAACTGAATGTAATTTGAGGAATAATGGTGAAAATATTAATCTAAAATTTATAGAAATCAGAGGAAAGGAAACTAGGAATTTAGAGGATCCACTTGTAGAGATCAGGGACAACTTATGCTTGCATCAAAAATCATGAAAATTACTGAACTGCCGTTGATCTAGTTTTCAAAGAGATGAAAGGTGTATGAATTAGAATGGATTCCATCACCAAACCATGCCCATAAGACTATGGCAAACAACAGAATTAAACTAATTACCACCCAATCACATGTATGAAAGTTAGGAAGGGTACCGTCATCCAACCATGCCCAAGAAACTATAGTGAATAACAGGACGTCCTGACGTCATAAACGTGAAAAGAAAATAGAAATATTCAAAGCATCGCAGACCCATTGTAATTTCAGTCACAACAGACCATTAAGAACTAAAAATATTCCCATAATAATCAACTAAAATCAACGTCGATTCATGAATTAAAATAAAAATAAAATAAAATCTCCCATCTCACTACAAGCTTCACCTCTTAGCCCTAACTAAGAGGTTTAGCTAAACATGGATGGGCTAAATCTCCACAATTGAAATAAACTAAAAAAATAAAAAGAAAATACTCTTTTTTCTTCTACTTCACGTCCCTGCCCAAGCCTCCACGTCTCTCTTTTTCTTCCTTCCTAAGACCTGAATGAATGCTCCCACGTCCAAAATTCTCCTTATATAGCTGCTGGAGTGGTGAAAATCAAATTTGAATCGGATTTGGAAAGCTATGCATGCCTAGTGAAAGTTTTTTCGCAGTCAAGTTCGGTGCCTCGAAACACGCCACTTTTCTCGCTCAAATTTCAAATAAACATTGTCCCTTAGGACTTTCTTGGGTCATCTACATGATAGACGGTTCAGATCTGCCATATGATCAAAGATGGTGGGCCAAAACCGCCTGAAAAAGTCAGTTTTCGCGGATGTGCGAAACCTTTTGCACCATTTCGCTGTTGTGATCGGTGGGCCCCACAGAAGCATTTTCTGGAAAATTCACCCCGTCCATTGGATTCAGGATGAAATTTCAGTCAAGAATGGGTGGTTTTGAACGTCCATTGACGTGGTCCAGAGAATAAATCACAAAAGGATCAGTTTTGAACGTTGCAGGGCAGCCCTTTTGTGGCCCCTGTATCGCACACTTGTGTACGCATGGATGCAAAAGGTCAGCATATTTTTGTAGTATTCGAGCCCCTCTACACGGTGAATGGATCAGATTTGCCGTAAGGGCCATGGGCGAGGCCCACAAGCTTCCGCAAAATGGACTCTCGCCGTCCATTTGCTGGCGTGATTGCGCAGAGGAGAGGGAGAGTCGAGTCAGAGCTTGCTTGGACCGACTGGCGGTTCCTGTGCACGGCAGGCGTGTGTACACTATGTACACATGCTGTACATATAGGGTCCACTGTGATGCTTTTAAGAAATTCAATCCACCCATTCCATTCCTCATATTATTTTACCCATTGAGAACAATTATCAAGCATATCCAGCTGGCGGGTGGGCCCCAACTTGAAGATTGATGGGCTGATCTGTCCGTTAGGCCACTTCCGCAATGATCCAATGGATGATTTTTGACGTGTACGGTTAATTTATGGTCCTCAGGCCACGTATGAAGTTTCGAGCCGAACCGATATTGGGAACCCCATGATCTTGCGTTCTGGATGCGTTTCAAGCCACTTGAGCTTCAGTTTCTTAGTTTTCTCAGATTTCTGACCGTGTATATCTGTCAATCTTGGTCCCCTGGAGTGTGTCCCTTGCCTTTGGTGTCATCAGATCGTTAAATCTCAACTTTTAATATCCTTTTTCCATCCATGCTCATAAAATCACCTTGCAACACAGAAATGAGAAAACGAGCCATTAGACAGCATTATATTCGTAAATCCAGACAATATTTGGGGTCTAATATGCAATATTTGACCCTCAACACAACCCTCAACCAGCATTTTGCTAGTGCCGAGCAAAGTATGCGAAAAATAAGTTGAAAATTATAAGAGAACTTTTTATGAAATCGAGTGAGATTTTGAATAAAATACGAGAAATTTAATATTTATGAATGTTAGAAATTATTTTCTCCTGAGCTCAAGCGCATGGTAGACTTCATAATCAAGTGTAAAGTATTAATCCATCAATTAGAAAAATTTTAAACATTGAGATCCATGGATGTATAGTCTAATCTCGGCTTATCATCATTAAGAGATCCAATCGTCAATTTCATGATATCATTGGTAACCAACAAGAAAATTCATGACAACCAAAACCTAATCCAAAACTTGTCTCATAGATTAACCTATTAACTTGTGATTTTTCTATTCAAAGTAATGCCAAGGAAGGGGAATCAAATCCTCACCTATAGGGAGCAAACCTATGATGAAGATCGTACACCTGACTCCTTTTTCACATATCATTCATGGGGAATTAACTCTACACCTATAGGGAGCAAACCTATGGTGAAGATTAATTATCCAACCTTTTCAATTTTTATACCATGATGACAAGATATTTCAGGCTGGTTCCTTTCGTGCTTAGTGATTACCAAGTTAATCCATCGATATGGAACTGAAATCTTAATGTGTAAGCAAGACGTGTCCTGAAATCATGATTCAATCAATGTTTAAAATCTCTAATCATGCATTGATAATTCAAACTCAACTGTGGAATCATCAAGTAGCTAAATCCAAGAGTTACAAATTACCAACATCACGTATCTCGTAATTCTAAATCAAAGAAAAATGTCAAAATCACATTGAATTTACAAGAAATGTCAGAAAAATAGCAAAATGTTTTTTCACAATTTTCGCTCAAGACCAAGAAAATACTGATTAGGAAGCCTAATCTCCCACCCCAACCTAAAATCTACATTGTCCTCAATGTAAAAGATCTAAACATGGAACAACAAAAGTAAAGTGATGGGAAGATAGTACCTGGATAACGAATCAAGAGAGTTTCCAATAGAGCATGGCATGAAAGCTTGTCAGCATGAGAGAGAAAGCAGAACAAAAATAACGAAAATAAAATCCTACCTATACCACTTTCATAGGTGCTCTCGATTGCATTTAGCGTATGCAACAAGCCTTTAAACCCCTAGGTTACCCCTAGTGGACGAGTTGTAGTCTTGTGAGGGTTTGCAGTAATGGTACCCACAAACATTGAATCATCTAACTAGAAAAATTAAATGAAAAGCTGGGTTGCCTCCCAGGAGTGCTAAATTTACCGTCTTCAGCCAGACAAATAAAGCAACAATCCTAGTCCTACGAAAGCGATAACCCTACCTATACCTCCATCAGACTAGGAGATCAGTCCTGGTAAACAGGATCAATCAGAGGCATGGACATGTCCTCTGAATCAAATATCTCGACAAATGGCTTTAATCGATGTCCATTTACTTTAAGCTCCTTACCATTATCGGGATCTCTTATCTCGACAGCCTCATGAGGATAAGCAGTAACAACAATGTAAGGGCCGGTCCAACGAGATCGAAGCTTACCTGGAAAGAGATGTAGTCGAGAGTCATACAAGAGGACTTTCTGACCTGGCGTGAATGATTTCCGTATAATATGTTGATCATGAAACGCCTTCATCCTGTCCTTGTAAATTCTTGAGTTTTCATACGCATCGTTCCGGATTTCTTCAAGTTCATTTAATTAAAGTTTGCGTAGCGAGCCAGCGTTATCCAGATTGAAATTCAGATTTTTGATCGCCCAGTATGCTTTATGTTCCAATTCCACCGGCAAGTGACAAGCCTTTCCATAGATAAGTCTAAAGGGAGATGTTCCAATAGGAGTTTTAAAAGCAGTACGGTACGCCCATAAGGCATCGGTCAATCGGATTGACCAGTCCTTACGATCAGGGTTAACTGTTTTTTATAGGATATGTTTGATCTCCCTATTGGAAATCTTAGCTTGTCCACTTGTCTGTGGATGGTATGGGGTGCTCACCTTATGAGAGATATCGTATTTCTTCATTAGACTCTCAAATGGTCTATTATAAAAGTGTGAGCCCCCATCACTAATGATGGCTCGAGGCGTTCCGAACCGCGACTAGATATTTTTTTTAAAAAATTTAATGACCGTGCGATGGTCATTTTTGCGGCATGGAATTGCTTCGACCCATTTAGTGACATAATCTACGGCGAGCAAAATATACAGATTTCCAAATGATTGGGGGAATGGTCCCATGAAATCGATGCCCCAACAATCAAATGCTTCTATAATAAGGATGGGATTCAAGGGCATCATATTTCGACGGGACAATGCTCCCAATTTTTGACAACGCTCACAAGCCTTGCAAAACTCATGAGTGTCCCTGAACATAGTGGGCCAGTAGAAGCCACACTGTAAAATCTTGGCCGTGGTCTTTTTAGCAGAAAAGTGACCACCACAGGCCTGTGAGTGACAGAAGGAGATGACACTCTGATGCTCATCGTCTGGTACACATCTCCTTAAGATTTGGTCTGGGCAATATTTAAACAAATATGGATCATCCCAGAAAAAGTTACGCTCCTTGGTAAAGAATTTCTTCTTATCTTGTGACGTCCAGTGTGTTGGTATGGCACCTGTAGCAAGATAATTAGCAATATCAGCGAACCAAGGTGAATGAGAGACTCTAAACAGTTGTTCATCAGGGGACATGTCATTGATATGGGTCGCCTCAAGGGAATCAGAGGTATTAAGGCGAGAAAGATGATCGGCCACTACGTTCTCTACTCCCTTTTTATCTTTGATTTCCAAATCAAATTCTTGGAGTAGAAGGATCCATCGTATCAAGCGGGGCTTAGAATCATTCTTAGAAAGAAGATACTTAAGTGCCGCGTGGTCTGTGTAAATGATGATCTTGGATCCGATCAGGTAGGATCTAAATTTGTTCAAAGCGAACACTATGGCTAAGAGTTCCTTTTCCGTAGTCGAATAGTTCACTTGGGCAGGATTTAGAGTCCTACTTGCGTAGTGAATGACGTAAGGCAGCTTATCTGTTCTTTAGCCTAGAACCGCTCCAAGAGCATAATCAGATGCATCGCACATAAGTTCAAAAGGAAGACTCCAGTCGGGTGGCTGCATGATCGGTGCAGTGGTTAACATACCCTTAAGCTTAGTGAAAGCTTCTTGGCACTGCTCAGTCCACTCGTATGGTGCATCCTTTTGAAGAAGATTACATAAAGGACGAGAGAGGAGACTAAAGTCTTTTATGAATCGTTGGTAAAATCCTGCGTGTCCCAAGAAGGATCGCACATCTCTGATGTTCTTGGGTGGAGGTAGGTTAGAGATAAGATTGATTTTTGCCTTATATACCTTGATTCCTTTGGACAAGATGATATGCCCAAGGACAATTTCCTTTTGAACCATAAAATGACACTTCTCCCAGTTAAGTACCAAATTTTTTTCTTCACATCTTTTCAGCACACATTTAAGACTTGCTAAGCACTCGCTGAAAGATAAACCGAAAACAGAGAAATCGTCCATGAAGACCTCTAAATATTTTCCCACCATGTCAGAAAAGATACTCATCATACATTGCTGAAAGGTGGCAGAGGCATTACATAACCCGAATGGCATCCTTCTGTAAGCAAAGGTGCCATAGGGACATGTAAATTGGTCTTTTCCTGATCTTCAGGGGCGATTTCAATCTGATTATACCCTGAATACCCGTCAAGAAAACAGTAATAGGAATGACCAGCTAGCCTTTCCAGGATTTGATCAATGAAGGGCAAAGGAAAGTGGTCTTTGCTTGTGACGGTATTCATCTTTCTGTAGTCAATGCACATTCTCCAACCAGTAGTAACTCTGGTCGGCACGAGTTCATTATTGGCATTGGTTACGATGGTGATCCCGGACTTCTTAGGAATCACCTGAGTTGGACTCACCCATTGACTATCGGATATGGGGTAAATGATCCCCACTTCCAATAGTTTGAGAACCTCGGCCTTAACCACTTCCTTCATGTTTAGATTTAGTCTACGTTGTGATTGCTGAACAGCCTTTGCATTGTCCTCAAGATATATATGGTGAGTACAAATCGATGGGTTAATTCCCTTGAGGTCCGCTATCGTCCATCCAAGAGCTCCCTTATGCTCAATGAGAGTAGATATCAACATACTCTCCTGTTCTTTCTCCAGGTGGGCAGAGATCACTACCGGGTATGTCTCATCTTGACCTAAATAGACATATTTTAAATCAGAGGGCAAAGATTTTAGGTCAAACTTCGGTGGCTTGAGGTTAGACGGTAGAGGCACTACATCAGTTTGGGACAATTCTTCAATGTGTGGCCTCCACCGGTTAACTTCAAGTACCGGTGCAGTATCAAGCATGACACACGTCTCCCTAATTATATCATCATCAAGATCATGGGAGTGGGCCAGACACATCTCTAGAAGATCAGAGGATAAGGTGAGAGGCGTTCTATCTTCCACAAAAGAATCAATCATGTTAACATCGTGGAAATCATCATCATCCTCTGAGTTGCTGCCGTTATTGAAAAAGATATTTGATTCCAAAATCAAATTTCCAAAGGACATAGTCATGACACTATTCCTGCAATTGATAATTGTATTTGAAGTGGACAGGAATGGGCGACCAAGAATGACAGGAATCTGAGTGCTCGTGTCATTGATGGGTTCGGTGTCCAAGATGATAAAATCAACAGGGTAGTAGAATCTATCAACCTGGACTAACACATCCTCGATGATCCCTCTTGGTACACGAACAGAACGATCAGCAAGTTATAGTGTGGTTCGAGTGGGTTTTAATTCACCCAAACCTAACTGTTGGTATACCGAGTAGGGAATCAGATTGACGCTTGCTCCTAAGTCAAGAAGTGCGTGATCAATTCGATAGTTCCCGATTACACATGATATGGTTGGGCAACTGGGATCTTTGAATTTTTGCCGCACATCTTGTTTGAGGATGGCACTCACTTTCTCAGTCAAGGAGATCTTCTTTTGAACACTTTTCCGTCGTTTGGTAGTACATAAGTCCTTTAGAAATTTAGCATATAAAGGAATCTGTTTTACAACGTCAAGCAGAGGAATGTTGACTTTCACTTGTTTCAACACCTCTAGGATATCCTGAGAGTTAGATAGACGTTTTGGTTAAACCAACCATTGGGGGAACGGAGCAACTGACTTTTTTAGAGGTTCCGGTTCAAATTTTTGTGGAGCGCCACTAGATCCATCATTGTTGTCCTCTTCTGGTTCTTGAGGCTTTTCGGGCCTAACCGGAAGGGTTTTATCAATAACCTTCCCACTCTTAAGAGTGGTGATGGATTTAACGTGCCCCATTTGATTTGAAGAGCTGAGATCACCTGTCTCGTATTGCGATTTCGGAATAGGGAGTGATTGTGCAGGGAGCATCCCTTTTTCTATAGCCGTCATACGTGAATCTATTTTTTACATAAAATTTAAAATTTCTTGCATTGTCCGAGCCATCTCTTGTATGGAAATTTGAACCGATTCTTCTTGAGGTTTTCCTTAATTTGGATTTTGATTGAAGAAACCTTGAGGGGTAGCAGTTTGTCCATTCCTCCAACTAAAATTCGGATGATTTTTCCAGCAAGGATTGTATGGATTAGAGGGTGGTCCATTGAAAGGTCTTTGATAGTGATTTACGACATTAGATTGTTCATTCAACACTTCTCGAAAGGCAGGTATTGAAGGACAATTTGCAGTAGTATGAATGTTGCAATCACAGATACCGCAAACACTTTCATTAACCTTTTCCTTCCTTCCTTCCATGGCCTCAAATTTTCTGGTGAGATTGACCACCTTAGCGTTAAGATCATTATCCTCTTTCAGGAGATATATTCCTCCTTTTTCCCTTGAATGAGTCGGCCTAGACGTAGTGTTCGTCCTAGAGTAATAGTCCCATGATTGTGTTTTTTCAGCGAGATTATCGAGGTAATCCCATACCTCGTCGACATTTTTATTGATGAATTCTCCGTTACACATTGTCTCGACCATTTGGCACATGAAAGATGTTAGTCCATCATACAAAAAATTTGTAATGCGCCATATTTCAAAGCCGTGTTGTGAGCATGCATTAACCAGATCCTTGAATCTTTCCCAACATTGGAAGAATGTTTCATCTTCTTTTTGGGCAAAGCTCATGATTGCTCTCCTGAGGGTAATTGGTTTATGATGTGGGAAAAATTTCTTTATAAATTCCCTCTGCATATCATTCCATGTGCCAATGGATCTAGGACGCAGTGAATGTAACCACGTCTTGGCTTTTTCTTTCAAGGAAAATGGAAAGAGTTTCAGCCTAATAGTATCCTCAGATACATTAGGAAAGTATAAGGTGCCTATGATTTTATCGAATTCTTTCAAATGCAAGTATGGTTCTTCAGATTCAAGCCCATGGAACTTAGGAAGGAGTTGGATAACCCCTGGCTTGATGTCCATATGTCCTGTGTTCTCAGGAAAAATCATGCATGAGGGCGTACTCACCCCCGCCGGTTGTAAATAATCTCGTAATATACGAGGCGGGGGTGCCTGATGCACCTCATTCTCATCATGTACTTCCTCAACCATTGGTTGGGGTAGTGCTTGAGGTTGATTTTCAGCCATAATGTCCTCTAACTTAGGAGAATTCAAGTGGTGTCTAGTCCTGCGATGGACAGTCAACCCCTTAACTAATCCTCCTTCAGTCATGAGACGTCGAGTGTTGTCGCGTGCCCACTGGGGCATAAAACACACTCAGCCCTCAAATTCTAACTTAAACCTAAGAAAAAGGAAGAAGAAATCTAGAAAATAAAAGGGAAAGATGGAAAGAAGTTACCAAATTTAAAGTCCTAGGTTAAGAACCTGCAGAATAAACAAAACAAGTTAGTTTTTAAATAAAAATTCTATAAAATAGAGAAATTCTAAAGATATAATAAGCACCAAAGTTAGGATTTCTAAAAAGAGTTAGAATTAGCAATTACTAAAAAGAAGAACTAAATCCTAATCTAGAATAGAGAGGAAGAATTTAAGAAAGAATTTACCAATTTTGAAACTATCTTAGAAGCCTACAAAATAGGGGAGACAAGTTAGTTTCTAAAAAAAAAATAAAATCTAAACCTAATCTTAAACTAATCCTAAAACTAATTAATTTCAGAAAAACGTAACCGACAGTCCCCGGCAACGGCGCTAAAAACTTGTTCACTCCCCAAGTACAGGGTTGTGATGTAGTAATAACTCGGTAAGACCGAGGTCGAATCCCAAGGGACTGAAACTTGTACGTTATCTAAAATTAACTAGAACTAGAACTAAAATGAGATGAAATTTAAACTGAATGTAATTTGAGGAATAATGGTGAAAATATTAATCTAAAATTTATAGAAATCAGAGAAAAGGAAACTAGGGATTTAGAGGATCCACTTGTAGAGATCAGGGAGAACTTATGCTTGCATCAAAAATCATGGAAATTACTGAACTGCCGTTGATCTATTTTTCAAAGAGATGAAAGGTGTATGAATTAGAATGAATTCCATCACCAAACCATGCCCACAAGACTATGACAAACAACAGAATTAAACTAATTACCACCCAATCACATGTATGAAAGTTAGGAAGGGTACCGTCATCCAACCATGCCCAGGAGACTATGGTGAATAACAGGACGTCCTGACGTCATACACATGAAAAGAAAATAGAAATATTCAAAGCATCGCAGACCCATTGTAATTTCAGTCACAACAGACCATTAAGAACTAAAAATATTCCCGTAATAATCAACTAAAATCAACGTCGATTCATGAATTAAAATAAAAATAAAATAAAATCTCCCATCTCACTACAAGCTTCACCTCTTAGCCCTAACTAAGAGGTTTAACTAAACATGGATGGGCTAAATCTCCACAATTGAAATAAACTAAAAAAATAAAAAGAAAATACTCTTTTTTCTTCTGCTTCACGTCCCTGCCCAAGCCTCCACGTCTCTCTTTTTCTTCCTTCCTAAGACCTGAATGAATGCTCCCTACGTCCAAAATTCTCCTTATATAGCTGCTGGAGTGGTGAAAATTGAATTTGAATCGGATTTGGAAAGCTATGCATGCCTAGTGAAAGCTTTTTCGCAGTCAAGTTCGGTGCCTCGAAACACGTCACTTTTCTCGCTCAAATTCTAAATAAACACTGTCCCTTAGGACTTTCTTGGGTCTTCTACATGATAGACGGTTCAGATCTACCGTATGATCAAAGATGGTGGGCCAAAACTGCCTGTAAAAGTTGATTTTCGCGGATGTGCGAAACCTTTCGCACCATTTTGCTGTTGTGATCGGTGGGCCCCACAGAAGCATTTTCTAGAAAATCCACCCCGTCTATTGGATTCAGGACGAAATTTTAGTCAAGAATGGGTGATTTTGAACGTCCATTGACGTGGTCCAGAGAATAAATTACAAAAGGATCAGTTTTGAATGTTGCAGGGCAGCCCTTTTGTGGCCCCTGTATCGCACATGTGTGTACCCATGGATGCGAAAGGTCAGCATGTTTTTGTAGTATTCGAGCCCCTCTACACAGTGAATGGATCAGATTGGCCGTAAGGGCCATGGGCGGGGCCCACAAGCTTCCTCAAAATGGACTCTCGCCATCCGTTCGCTGGCGTGATTGCGTAGAGGAGAGGGAGAGTCGAGTCAGAACTTGCTTGGACCGACTGGCGGTTCCTGTGCATGGCGGGCGTGTGTACACTATGTACACACGCTGTACATATAGGGTCCATTGTGATGCTTTCAAGAAATCCAATCCACCCATTTCGTTCCTCATATTATTTTACCCGTTGAGAACAATTATCAAGCATATCCAGCTGGCGGGTGGGCCCCAAATTGAAGATTGATGGGCTGATCTGCCCGTTAGGCCACTTCCGCAATGATCCAATGGATGATTTTTGACGTGTACGGGTAATTTATGGTCCTCAGGCCACGTATGAAGTTTCGAGCCGAACCGATATTGGGAACCCCGTGATCTTGCGTTCTGGATGCGTTTCAAGCCACTTGAGCTTCAGTTTCTTAGTTTTCTCAGATTTTTGACCATGTATATCTGTCAATCTTGGTCCCTGGAGTGTCTCCCTTGCCTTTGGTGTCATCAGATCGTTAAATCTCAACTTTTAACATCCTTTTTCCATCCATGCTCATAAAATCACCTTGCAACACAGAAATGAGAAAACGAGCCATTAGACAGCATTATATTCGTAAATCCAGACAATATCTGGGGTCTAATATGCAATATTTGACCCTCAACATACACACACATGTATATAAGGATATATGTATATACATAAAAACACACATATGTATATAATTTTTATTGTGGTCGTCCCCCCTCCTGAATGTCACCAATTGTTCCCTTTGGTGTGGCCAGCTGATTTACAGGTCAGGCTATATTTTTTATGTCCAGGCCAAACATGGGCCAACATTCCCCTCCCAACTGTTCCTTGTGGTGTGGCCCACTTGCGTTTCCAACTAGGGTGATTTTTCATCTCATGGACTAAACTCCAATGACGGACGTTATGGACGGGGTGGATTAAATGAAAAAAAATTGTGCTGGGACCCACAGGGTTTGATACTACAGTAAGTTATGGTAGCACGAACACCATGTGTTCATTTCAATCGGGGTGCCCGTCTAGTTTTTTTTTTTTTTTTTGGTTTGCTTGTTAGTACACCCCGCTATCAGTTCACGCTTTAGTGTTAGCCACCCCCATTGGAGGATCGATACCAAGACCTCAGCGGTGAAACAAGGTATCTTTCACTCAGTCTGCCACTTGAGCAATGGATCCTATCATGGATGTTCCATGTTTCAAAATTCACACCTGTCAAACAATCCTAGACATTTAACTCTTCTTCATTTTCCCCACTGAATGTGGATGGCTAACCAGTTTCATTCTCTTCCATCCCTTTGGACCCTGTGGATCAGATGGTTAGTATTATCCAATCCAAGTGTATTTTGAAACAGGAGTGATCCATGTTAGGTCCCACCAGATGGACGATATGGATATTGAAACATCACCCTTCCACTTCCTATATTCTATGCTACATTGCAACTATTTGAAGGCGTTAACATTTTTTTAGCACAAACAGACACATCCCAATCGAGAGTGTCATAAATAATCTCGATCTTTTTTATTCATAGTGGTAGTTACTACAGATGTGAATGAGCTACCACCCAGGTTGAAAAAGTACACTATGTTACATCCACCACCAACCTTCAACAATGTCTACAATTAATTAATCCTATATCACGTATAGAAAGAAGTAAAAAGGGGAGTGAAGAAGTTTTTTCTAAAGGTAATTCATATGGACAGGAATACATTCGGGTGATCGCCACATAAAGGAACAGCAACTCACCTATTGTATAACCAAGACTGCACAATGACCATAATAGGACTAGAGCTAAAGAAGAAATCGTACGTCTAGGAGTATAAAAAAGAGTGCAATCCTAGCCTCTTCTAATAGCTCCCAAGCTAGATTTGTCTAGGGTTAAAATGCCCCTAATAGGGAAGGGATTAACATTAAATACTATTTGTTCCCACGTTAGTAATTGCTTACATCTACCATTTCAGCTGAAAGTCCCAGCTGGAAGCTCTCGGATTTTGGTCATGAGTCAAAATTAGGGTTTGTGGGTGACATTTGAAAGTCTAATTAGGGTTACCAGGGTTGGCGTTTTGGTGATTTTTTTGTTGGGGGCCTTGCATAAAACCTTAGGATCTAGCCCTCCAGAACAAACCAGAATTATGGAATAACAATGCAATAAAAATCAATCAAAGCACAATCTCACACCGCACAAGAGATTTTTACGTGGAAAACCCTCAAAGAGGTAAAAACCACGGGACCTCGTCCAGATCAACAATCCATTATGAAGTAGAACGTTACAATCTTCGTCACTCACGCAGGAGCGGATAAACAATAAGAGAATAAAAGAAAACAGAGGAATCTCACCGATCACGAGGACGTAGAAGCGCTGAGACGACGGCTCCCTTCCACAAGCTTCCTTTCTCTCTTTTCTCTCACTCTCTCACCTTTGATATCCCTAAACCCTTTAGGAAACCCTCTTGTACTTTTTCTTCACACAACATACCCTAGAAAAATCCTAGGGACCCCTTTTTATAGTTTTAGGAAACTTCTTTCCGCATCCTAGTTGCGAAAGGACTTGTGCATCCCAGTTGCGAAAGGACGACGGGTCAAAAAAACTTATCAAATCTCTCCCTTTTTGACCCATGAGGGATTCACCTTCTTTAAGCCAGGTAGGTTTCTACAAATCTCAAACTTGCCCTTGAGTAAGGCCTTGGTCATCATATCTGACCCATTATCGTCCGTGTGGACCTTCTCTAGTTGTAACACCTTCTGTTCCAAAGTATTCCTGATCCAGTGATACCGAATCTCTATGTGCTTTGACTTGGAATGCTGACTTGGATTCTTGCTCAAGTGTATAACACTCTAACTATCGCAATAGACCACGTGCTCCTCTTACTTCAGGCTAAGTTCCTGTAGGAACCCCTTCATCCAAAGCATCTCTTTACATACCTCTATGACTGCAATGTACTCAGCCTCTGTAGTCGACAATGTTACTACCTTCTGTAGCTTGCTCTGTCAAGAAACCGCTCCCCCTGCAAACGTGAACATGAACCCCGATGTAGACTTCCTGAAGTCTATGTCACTTGCCATATCTGCATCTGTGTAGCCCTCTAACACAGGTTTACCGTCACCATAGCATAGGCTCAACCTGGATGAGCCTCTTAGATACCGCAGTATCCATTTTACCGCTGCCCAATGCTCTTTACCAGGATTGGCAAGATACCGGCTGACAATACCAACCGCATATGATATGTCTGGGCGTGTACACACCATAGCATATATCAAACTTCCTACAGCTGATGCATAGGGTATCTTCTGCATCTCTTCTACCTCTGCCTTCGTCTTGAGAGACTGCCTGTCGCTCAATCTGGAGTAACCATCCAGTGGAGTACTGACCGGCTTCGCTGTATTTATATTGAACCGCTCTAAGACTTTTTCAATATACCGCTCTTGTGACAGCCAAAGCTTCCTGCTACTTCTGTCATGGGTTATCTCCATTCCTAAGATCTGTTTAGCCGGGCCCAAGTCTTTCATCGCAAACGACTTGCCCAACTCCTGTTTCAGCCTGTCGATCTTCTTGATGTCTTTTTTCATGATGAGCATGTCATCAACGTATAACAGCAGAACTATGAAATCACCATATGAGAACTTGCGCCTGAACACATAGTGGTCCGACTCTGTTCTGTCATACCCATGCTGTAACATGAACGAATCGAACTTCTTGTACCATTACCGTGGAGCTTGTTTCAGCCCATACAAGCTCTTCCTTAGCCTGCACACCATATGCTCCTTGCCCTTGACTTCGAACTCCTTTGATTGGTGCATGTAGATCTCTTCTTCCAGGTCACCATGGAGGAAGGCAGTTTTAACGTCTAACTGCTCTATCTCCAGATCCATGCTAGTCGCCAACCCGAGCAACACCCGTATGGATGTCATCTTCACCACTGGTGAGAATATCTCCTCGAAGTCAACACCTTTTCTCTGACCGAACCCTTTTACCATAAGTCTGGCCTTGAACCTCGTCTGTGAATTCTTCTGCTCAACCTTCTTTCTGAACACCCACTTGTTGCTCAAAGCTTTCTTGCCTTTAGACAGTTTCACCATGTCATAGGTGTGGTTCTTATGCAAGAATTTCATCTCCTCTTGTATAGCTTTCAACCACTCCTCCTTATGCTTATCGGCTAGGGCCTTAAAATAATTTTTTGGCTCTCCCCCATCAGTCAGCATAATGTACTCATGCGGCGAGTACCTCTTGGACGGCTGCCTGTCCCTAGATGACCTCCTCACCTGTAACTCAACAGGTGGATCAAGTGGGGGTTGCTCTTCTGGTCCATCTTCTAAAGGAACTCCCTCGTTCTTTACACCTTTCTATACTCTTCCGTCATCAGGCACCACGGGAGGAATAACTGGATCCATGTCCTCTAGCTCACCTGAACTAGGTTGGTTCTTCTCTAGCTTACCATTGTCTTCTATACACTGATCTTCAAAGAAAACCACATCTCTGCTCCTGACGAGCTTTCTCTCGATTGGATCCCATAATCTATAATCGAATTTTTCATCATCATACCCTAAGAACACACACTGCTTGATCTTCATATCGAGCTTGGACCTCTCGTCCTTTGGTACATGAACGGATGCCCTGCATCCAAACACCCTGAGATGACTGTACAATGGATCCTGTTCAGTCCACACCTTCTCAGGTACTTCTCCATTCAATGAGGCTGATGGAGACCTGTTTATCAGATACACCGCCGTGTGCATTGCTTCTCCTCAGAACGTCTTGGGCAACTTCGCATGGGATAACATGCATCTGATTCTCTCAACAATGATGCGATTCATTCGCTCAGCTACACCATTATGCTGGGGGGTCTTGGGAACCGTCTGTTTATGTCGTATACCCAGGGACTTGCAGTACTCATGAAAATCGCCAATGTATTCACCACCATTGTCAGTGCGGATGCACTTCAATGATCTACCTGTCTCTCTCTCGACCATAGTATGAAACAACTTAAATACACCAAAGACCTCGTCTTTGGATTTTAAAGTATAAACCCAAACCCTCCTAGATGCATCATCTATAAAAGTAACAAAATACAATGCCCCACCCAAGGTTTTTGTCCTTATAGGACCACACACATCAGAATAAACTAAATCTAATGCATGCGCTTTATTAACATGAGAAGCAGTTTTAACAAATGAAACTCTATGTTGTTTTTCTGATAAACAATAAAGACAAGTTTTGAGAGGTATACCTGTTACGTCTGGAAGGAGCCGCTTCCTCGCTAGTAGCTGAAGCCCTTTTTCACTTATGTGGCCTAGACGCCTGTGCCACATGTCAATAGCTGAATCTTTTGCTGCGTTCAGCCTACCCTTGCATATACTGACACTTGCCTTGTATAAGGTGTAACACTTCTTTCCTTTGGCTCCGATCAACAAACCCTTGATGAGCTTCCAGCGTCCACTAGCAAACCGACTTTCATAGCCATCATCATCCAACCTTCCGGTCGACATCAAGTTGAGGCGAAGGCCACATCAGTCTTCACAAAAATATCACCAACTCCCACGATCTTCGATACGCTAGAATTTCTCATCTTCAAGGTTCAATAGTCACCTGACTTGTAGCTTGTGAAGAAATCTCTGCGTGGAGTCGCATGAAAAGAAGCTCCTGAGTCAATCACCCAGTCGGTGTCCTGACTTGTAGCCGTGAGACATACATCGTGATATGTGGAAAGAATAATAACAACGTCGCCATCTGAAGCGACCGCAGTAGAATCAGATTCATCTTCCTTCTCCTTTCCTTTTCATTTCTTATCGTTTTTAGCCTTATGACATTCATACTTATAGTGGCCCTTCTTACCATAATTTCAGCATTCAACATCTTTTTTGTTACTCGACTTGTCTCTTGATTTATCTCGGGCCTTCCCGCCCTTCCTGTTCTTTCCTCTCCCCCGTTCTTGTGTCACAAGGACCTCTTGTTGAGTAGACCCCTGAGACTTCCTCCTTGTCTCCTCATTGAAGAGATAACTAGTAACTTGTTCCATAGATATCTTTCCGTCTGGCGTAGAGTTACTTAGAGACACCACCAATGTCTCCTAACTGTCAGGAACGAACTAAGCAATAGTAATGCCTGCAATTCATCATGCAGGACCATCTTCATAGAAGAGAGTTGGTTCACTATATTGCTGACCTCATTCATGTGCTCGGCCACAGAACCACCATCTTTGAACTTGAGATTCACAAGCCGCCTTATCAGAAAAATTTTATTACCAGCTGTCTTCCTCTCATACAGCCCTTGTAATTTCATCCATAAGCTAGCGGCTGAGGTTTCCGTAGACACATGGTGGAACACAGAATCATCTAGCCATTGTCTAATAAACCCCACCGCCTTCCGGTCCAACTTCTTCCAATCTTCATCAAACACATCCTTGGATTTTACTGATATGCCTAAAATTGGAGAATATAGGTCCTTGCAATAAAGCAAGTCCTCCGTCTTAGCCTTTCATATGGTCCAGTTAGAACCATTGAGGCTGATCATCCTTGAGCCACCTTCTATAATTCCAAACCGATCCTACCCGTTCAATGAACTTAGCGCTCTGATACCACTTTGTTGGGGGCCTTGCACAAAATCTTAGGATTTAGCCCTCCAGAACAAACCAGAATTATGGAATAACAATGCAATGAAAATCAATCAAAGCACAATCACACACTACACGAGATTTTTACGTGAAAAACCCTCAAAGAGGTAAAAACCACGGGACCTCGACCAGATCAACAATCCACTATGAAGTAGAACGTTGCAATCTTCGTCACTCACGCAGGAGCGGATAAACAATAAGAGAATAAAAGAAAACAGAGGGATCTCACCAATCACGAGGACGTAGAAGCACTGAGACGACGACTCCCTTCCACAAGCTTCCTTTCTCTCTTTTCTCTCACTCTCTCACCTTTGATATCCCTAAACCCTTTAGGAAACCCTTTTGTGCTTTTTCTTCAAACAACATACCCTAGAAAATTCTAGGGACCCCTTTTTATAGTTTTAGGAAACTCCTTTCGGACTTGCGCATCCCAGTTGCGAAAGGACTTACGCGACTTGCGCATCCCAGCTGCGAAAGGACTTGCGCATCCCAGTTGCAAAAGGACGACGGGTCAAAAAAACCCATCATTTTTGTGTGATTAGATGAAGATGTTTGGTGTTACATAGATGTGAAGGTTCTTCATCTATTGAAAGAAAAATGGCACGTTGGTCTTTGCATGGATTACCTAAGGGCTGTCGGGAGATGTGTGATGTGAGTGATGCACATGTGCTTGTTTGCCGATGGTCATGCGTGCATGAATTGGTGCACGTGTAGTGTGTCTGTGTGTGCATGAGAGAGAGAGAGATAGAGAGAGAGAGAGAGAGAGAGAGAGAGAGTCTAAGATCCTAATTGTAGATATGGTATGGTAATCTAATATGTGCACTTTCACTGAATTGATGTGCTTGGAAAATTCCGATGACAGCACCATGCATGCAATAAAATTTGATCCATATATTCAAGAAGTTATGATCTCATTGTTCTACTGATTAGCTGCAGTTTTCTATAGCTTACTTCAAAAGCGTTGCAAAATTCACTTCAGTGCAAAGCAACCCATCTGTCAAACATAAGTATCTTATTACGACAGAGCCTATTTGGAATTAAAGGTTAATTATCAGTGAAAAATGAAAAGATTATGTAATTTTCATAACCATCTCTCTTTTTCTCAACTTAGTCTCATAGTAGAGGAGCATTTCATGACACCAACACGTTCATGCTACCAGAAGATGAGCCTGATCGATGTTTTGAGGTTAATGCAATTGAAGCTTTGTAGTAATTATATTACACTTTCTTTTAATTAGAGAGACACCCAACACATTCCGCATGTTGAATCGATTCATACGCTTTGGTTTCCTTCAGAACACAGCACCAGGCGGTTGCTTCACAATCAAGTTAAGGAACATGTTCCAACGATCGATCGGCTGGATATTATATAAACCTTATTTAATTTTTGTCTGTGGATATGCTTCAAGTTGAAGCTATCTATCTTTTTTAATAAATATTTTGCAGCGGCAAAGTCGGTTTTGGACTAGTAAATGTATATACTGAATTTAGGTCGACATTGGCAAAGAACGGATCACATGCAGCCTCTTGTGACTACCATGGTTTCTATGATAGTTTGCAATGAGAGAGCAATACCAGCACAAATTGGGTACTAGATTTTGATTCTTTAGTGCCATCTTTTAATTGACTGTTTGGTTTGTGGGAAGAGAGGAAACTTCAAGGGTTTTCAATTGTTTGGATCTTCTACATTATTTGGATATTAAAGGAAATAGTACTGAATTAAAAATAACAATCATTAGTCGGTAGTCAGTTTCTCAAGTACAAAATATCAGGTAAATTTGCAAGAGGAATATAAGACTTCCACTAGCAATTGAAACTAAACCTTGAAAAATGAAATCAATGAGAAAGTTTTTAATAGTGCGTATGGAATTCTGATGTAGAACGTGTCATAGAGATATTCTCAGCATGGTTGAGCCATAAGGAGATGGACCGTGAATTGGCCATAACTTTTGATCCGGGTATCGTTATGGGGCGTACAACCTATCAATCTTTACTGAAACGGGCCATCTGAGGTGAACTGACCCACAAAGTGGGTCGCATCTGTCCGTTTCATCAGAAAACGCGCGCTTTCAGCTTAAAAATGAATTTTTAGGAAAATTTTACTATTTTTAGTAATTCCGATTTTTTAATATTTTTAGAGTTTTAGATTTTCTTTCTTTCTATAAAGAAACTTTTAGTTATACTAGGACTCTTCTAGAGAAAGTTTATTTGTAATTTTTATTTTTAAAAATTAGACCTTAGAAGAGTTTTATTAGAATTAGGATTCTAGTTAGAGTTAGAATTTTGCTATTTTTGATAATTACGAATTTTAGTTTATCTTTTTTCTTTATTTAATGGTGTAAAGAGACACATTAGACAATTATCAATGATTCATCAACTAATTTCAAATTTATTAGAATTTATTTCTATTTTCCTACTTTCTTTCCTCGTGGATTTGAGAAGTCTCTGTGAGGAGTCCAAAGAAGCTCCGTGGATTCGGAGTAGTTATCCTTGAGGAAGACGGTGATCGACCTCATCACGTTCATCCCTGCGTCAAATTCATGAGAATCTATTATTGGATAATCATTCCACTTTTTTTTTTTTCCCACAATCCAAACGGCCTCTCATAGTAGCCTACTGGTGATTTATTAGATTATTCTACTCTTTAGCAAGGCTATTTTCATCAAATTCAAGAATTTGCTTGCTATTTCTTGGGGTTTGCGATCACTATAGTTGTAACTTCTTTAATTTAAAAGGAGAATAAGGAGGGTTGTTGGACGATGCTGCTTTGTTCTTGGACTCTTGCTCTAAGACTTGTAGAGAACTTGGAAGTTTGGTGAATTTTGTTGTGCACTCCTCCAATTTATCTTGATTCCTCACTCTAATTCACTGAGAGTTTGAATGGTTGATTGCTTCTAATTTACTAGAGAGAGAGAGAGAGAGAGAGAGAGAGAGAGAGAGAGAGAGAGAGAGAGAGAGAGAGAGAGAGAGAGAGAGAGAGAGAGAGAGAGAGAGATGGTTGAGTTTGTCTATTGATCAAAAAGAAGTGAAATCTTTTTGTGAAATTGCATTTTAACAAGCTTTCATCACTAGGGAAAACAAAAAAAAAAAACCCATGCTAACAAAGCAAGGGGTTTCATGCAAGATCCAAGTTGTTCAATAGATGTCTGCACCATGTATTCATCTTTGCCCAAAATCAGGATGGGCCAATGTTGCTGGTTTTGTTGTTTCCGTACATAGAATTTTTTTTCCTTGGGTAGTCAAGTAGAGCATCCAAAGGACTTTTCCTATTCGTAGGCCATCAATACATGTCACTAATGGAGGGGGGAGAGAGTAGGCTTCTACTGAATTACAAAACATAAAAGGAAATGAAGAAGATCAGTGAAAGAAGGGAGGGAGGAAAGTCCATCCAACCTTTCATCCTTTGCTCCCTCTCCACTTCCCCAGTCCACACTCATATATGATATAATTCAAATCATATGATTTGACTTGAATCTTAAGAATTCAGTCAAGATCATAAATATCATATGTAGATTTATTTAAACCTACTGTTTGGATTGTTGTCCACATGATATGATTTGGGTCGTAATAGTGAAATTTGGTTACATTTCCCACTAGGTTCCTCTAAAGCATGGCATGTTTTACCACAAACAAGAACTTTTTCTCTATTTCATGTTAACCCAATGAACTAGGTTCTTGAAGCTGGTATTTACCCTTATTTTGTGTTTATTTTTTTATTTTTAATTTAATTTATGCACATCTCAAGAACTAAGTCGAACAAAAATTTCTTTTTCTTGAATTAGATTATATTAGTCCTTGTTTAAAAATGGGAAACATTAGGATACTCCAACTTGAAGGAGAGTAGTGGAAAGAAAATTAGTTGAGTAACTGTAATGCGCCCAGACCACATAATAAAGCCTAAGAAGGTTATGTACACGTTCTTATGTGTTATAAGAAAGAGAGGGTTAGGGTTTCAAACCCAACTCCTCATTTCAAATGTTTCTAGCAAACTCTCTCCCTCTCATCTTCTCTCTACCAGTCCCTCTCCTCCTCTTCTTCTCCACTTTCATTTCTACCTTTGCTGCACATCATCGGCCCATATAAGATCGGCATGATGTAGTCATCAACATGGCCGCCAACATTAAGTACTCTTGCTCAGGCTATCTTCCCAAACCGCCTGAGTGCAGCTAGCGCCATGAACTAAGTACTCTTGGGATGAGTTGTCCCATGGACCATTTAGTTATCAGGCCAGACCCTTGGCCTTTAGCCTCAACCAAGTCCATTCGCGCCAACTTTCGCCCCTACATGCATGAAATTTCTTGATGGGAATATTGTTTAAGGTTGAAAATCTGTAACCCAGTTTTGGCAATGAAAGCAATTTTCTTTCAAGTAAGAGCTAGAAACACTGAATAAAAGAAGAATATGGCTTGTTTGATAAATGGAATCCATGAAAATAAAAAAGAAGTAAAAGTGTAATCATTATTTTCTCTTATTTGATTTGCAAAGGGAATTATGGATAGTCATTGTAAGATGAATTTTCAGTTGCAAATCAAACATCCCACTTAAAATGGAATCCGATCCTCAATAATACCTTAGGAAACAATGATCATGAATTCCTCTGTTTTCCCATAGATTTTCTGTTTTCCCATAGATTTCGATTTATTGAACAAGCCCAAGTTATTTTAAGTTTCAAGATTCTTTAGAAGAAATATTAGGTTTTGATTTTGGTGGGAACACGTTATCGCATGGTGGTCCAACTGTTAGGGTTGAATCAACACATTCTGGGAAATATTTGAATATCAATCCATCCCATTGATATCATCATCATCAGTATTATACCAAATCCCAACAATTGAATCGAACTAGAACATAACCACATTGATCCAATCCTTGATTTTAGAAGATGCCATCAGATTTGTTAGATGTGATTTAGCATATTTCGTCTCTAGCAAACATTCCTATTTCATTATGAATTTTGATCAATATTATGTATGAGTTCGTTGTGGCTCGGATACATCAATCCACTCCCTAAATTAATGCCCCTATAATGGTTGGACCTGCCACAAAAATCTCCTCAACCTGGCAAACCTAACTTATTTATTTATTTTTGTCCTACAAGACGGGATTGGAAGAGATACCAACGGTCCAATTTAGAATCTTGGGAGATTTTTAGGACATGGACTGTGAATCATTTAGCAGAGGAATGACCAGGTGCCTTCAAACACATGATACTGTGTGGGGGCCACTAATGATCTACATATGGAACCCAAATTGTGCATCTGGTGTGCTTCCTGATTGGGATATGGCTTAGATGATGATGATGTGTGTGTAGAATGGTGGTCTCTTGGGAACGATATTTACTTTCGTGTGAGGGGTGGTTGGCTCTTTTCTCGGGTGGGTCCCACCACAGTGTGTTTTTGCAATCAACTATAATTATCGGATGTGTCAACTCATGTTAGGCCCAAAGCTAAAAAATTAGCCACATCCATGATTCAAGTGGGCCACACCAAAGGAAAGTACAACTCCCACCCCTAATCTTTTACAGGTGCCAATGATAAGCAGTTGCGTCATCCATCGTTTGGCCTAGGGCCAAAAGATCAGGCAGATTCATGATTCAGGTGGGCACACCAAAGAAAACAGTTGAAAGAAAAATGTACGCCATTGATTTTTTATAGGGCCCACTATGCTGATTATGTAAAACCCAAGCAAATCATTAGATGCCATGCAAAAACTTAGGTCTGTGCAAAAAAATCAGGCCCATCCATAATTTAGGTTTTCAACACGAAGGAAAATAATTTGGAGGGTAGTGGTTAACCTGTACAGTATACCAATCATGTAGTCCACTGAATCATGGATGGAGCTTGTTCTTGAGCTCTATAACTAAAACAAGACACAACTGATGGTAGGAGTGGATTTCAGAAAACATCAAGTTGGGCCTACTACCAGTCAACCCATTCAGCTTGGGTGTGCCCCACCATCATGTATTTTGAAATCCACTTCGGGATTGACCCAGTTTTAGGCCTAGGGCTAAAAACCCAGCCCCATTTATAAGCCATGTACAGGGCAACACTCATCCTCCAAATTGTTTTCCTTGGTGTGGTCCACCTGAATCACAGGTGGGTCTGATTTTTTATCTCCAAGCCTAAACTTGGATCATGCACTTGATGGAAGGAGTTTCAAAAAAGCATGGTGTCCGGGCTCACTTACAGCGGGTAGCTTTGTTATGATAAATGGCTTTATGTAAAGGGGTTGTCTGGCTCAGGTGGCCCCACCATTGTGTATTTTTTAAATCTAACTCAACCATTATAAGAGTGACCCAATAGGCCTAGGGCCAAAAATACTAATCCCATCTAAACAAAAACTCACCCTGTTTCCGTGTTATAACCCATTTGTGAGACATTGTTTTTGAGATACATAAATTTTACTGTGGCATCTAATAGTTTGAATAGATTTCACTAATGATTGCGGTGGACCTCGTAAAAATCAACTATGGATATCTCCCTCATTTACTTTAGTGGGGCCCACCCGTGTCAAGTTTATTATTATTTTAATTAATTTATTTATTTAAATCTTGGGCATACAATGGGATATATGGCTACTTACAGGTTGAGTAGCGAGTCTTGCTACCAAAGTAATGTCACCAAGTTTTGAGGGGCTCACCATGATGTATGTGTCGTATCCACACTGTCCATACATTTGGAGATATCATTTTAGAGTATGATCCAAAGAATGAGGCAGAACTAAGGCTGGAGTGGACCCCACCACAGAAAACAGAGGGGAGAGTTTGAAACCTCCCTAAAGTCCGCCATGATGTTTATTTGAGATCCAAATTGTTCATATGTTAATGCTGACATGAAAGAAGGAAAAACACAAATATCAGGTTGATCGAAAACTTTTGTGGCCCTTAGAATTTTTTAATGGTGGGCGTCACTCTCCCCACTGTTTTCTGTGGTGCGGTCCACTTGAGCTTTGGATCTGACTCATTCTTTGGATCATGCCCTAATATGATCTCTCCAAATGTATGAACGGTGTGAATACAAAACATACATCATGGTGGAGCCCACAGAACTTGGTGGCGTCACTTCAGTAGGAGTCTGGCTACTCAACCTGTCAGTAGCTGAACCGCCTCCCAAATAATGGTAGAATGGATTCCACGATCCCATCACTGTGGGCCTGTTAAAAATGGTGCACGTTTCCTTCCCAACTATTTCCCTTGGTATGTCCCACTTGAATCATGAATTGCGTTGGTTGTTGAGCCCTACGTTTAAAATTAGGTAATACACCCAAGGTTGTTAATGGGCCTGTCTTGGGCCTGAAAAATCAGAATTTTGAATAGGGCCAGCCCAAAACGGATAAAAATCTGGGCCGAGATTATCCCAAGCCTAGCCTCTTCGACAGCCCTAAATACACCTAATGGTCAAGTGAATTTCAGAAATACATCACAGTGAGGCCCTTCCAAGCCTACCCAACCCCCTTGCTCGCAGTAAACTATTTACGGCCTTGGACATTAATTACTATACCCAATTTTTGTGGCCCATTCAAATTTTGGAATGGCTTGAGTTATGGTGTGTCCTTTCATACTTGTTTGGCTAAGTAGATGACTGGGTTGGATGAAATATAGACTACATGGTGGGCCCCACATTCTATATAGAAGTTTTATGGAAGTTGTCCCACCCCCTCCTAAATGTCACCAATTGTTCCCTTTGGTGTGGCCCATCTGATTTACTGATCAGAGGCTATATTTTAAAGTCTAAGCTGAACATTGGGTTCACATCTAATGGATGCATTGGATGGCACTTCGTAACATGGTGGGCCCACAAACCTCGAACATATGGTAATTGCCATATATTCCAACCATGTAATCAGTCCACAATAACAACAACGGATAGGGTGTCAACCGGTCACTGACCCGTTGGGTCTTCTATCCCGGTTGCAAGTCGGGTTCGGGCCCATAATATCCTTGATTTGGAATCTCAGGATAGGCCTGTGTACTAGCCCAAGTTCTGAGAAATCTATTTTGAGGCCCAACCCAAGCCCGAGAATAGGACTGTGTATTATGTAAATGCAAGGGTTTTAAGTGATTGATGACCAAAAGAAACGTTTTGGGAAGATTGACTTGATTTGATCGTTGATTCAAGTGATGTTGGATCATCTGGGTCGTTAATATGATGGGCTCCACTATGGATGTTTAGGATCTTCCAATGTTAAGATACTTGATGTGTGATTGCCAACCAGCCTGTTCATTATATGCGGCCTCAATGTTAGGCCTATATCCCACCTAACCCATAACCTAAGTGGGCCACAGAAAGGGAACAATGGGGGATGTTGGGTGGGAGACGACTAAGGCTGAAAGTTGGGTGGGTTGAACCCGACCAACTTGTGATCGATCCGACATTGGGTTGGGCTTGGGGAAGATGTATGATCTCAGGCTTGGGCTAGATAAACACCAACCCTATAAATCTTGGGTTGGGTTCGAGTTGAAGTCTTGAGTTGACCGGCCCAACTCGAACCCGATCAATATATAAATTACTAATAAATTATAATTGAGTATAGATTATATGTGTTGAAGCCTTAGGAAATTCCAGTGTTGTTGGGTCTCATTGGTCCACATCATTTTCGATGACTCAAGCTAACAAGAAATGTTGGATTTCTCTTCCAAATAAATTGTGTTATACAACACGACTTTTAAATGAGTAGTTTTCCTGTATTTTAGCTTATTTGTTTAGAATAAATGAAATTTTTTATGATAAATAATAACATATATAATTAATAAAATCATAAATATAAAAAATAAGATATATATTAAAATATAATAAACTAATACAATTATTAAAATATTAATATGTATCCACCTAACCACTTGGCTGAATCGTGTGAGTTGGGCTTGGGTTAAGAATTCTCCACCTGAGGTTGGGTTGGATTCGAAGGTACAAGAACCTTAGGTTGGGATAGGGTTGAACACCAACCCAACCCAACCCAACCCAACCCAAGCCCTAGGGATAACCACAGTAGAAACACCCCCAGGTAGAATTGGGGTTCTAATGTGTTGCCCATATTTTATCCAACTCATTCATCATATGTGCCCCACTAGGATTAATGGACACAACGAGATTGTTCCAAAACTTAGGTGGACCAAACCACATGGATAATTAGATTTTAGACATGATTGTACATTGATTCCCGTGGCCTGCTCATATGACTTTTAGATCGCCGTGATTCTTGGTCTCTAGGTGAAAGTGAGAAGTGTCATCCTATCACGCGGAAAATTTTACAATACGTACGGTGCTATATACAATAGAGCATGTTGCATTGTAATAGGGTAAGCCATCCGTCAGACACGGCCTATCATTATGTACGTGTCTTATCCATGCCGTCTATCCATTTTACGAACTCATTTTAGATCATAATCCCAAAATTGAATTATATTCAAAGCTCAAGGGGACTACACTACAGGAAACAGTGGGGATAATGAATCCGCCGTTAAACCTTTGTAAGGCCCATCATCATGTTTATTTGTCATCCAACCAGTCCTATGGTCAACAAAGACATGGTTGAAGGGAAGACACAAATGTCAGCTTGATTTAAAACTTCTGTGGCCCCAAGAAGTTTTCAACAGTAGGCATTCAATTCCCAACTTTTCATGTGGTGTGGTCCACTTGAGCTTAGGATATGCTTCAATTTTGGGCTCACCCTAAAATCAGCTGGAAAATGGATGGACGGTGTGGATAATACACATACATCATGGTGGGCCCTACATAGTTTACTCAGTATGCAATCCGCGTCCAATCTCCCGTGCTTCCAAGATTTTAAGTATAATACGGCAGGCTGCGATTGGTGGCTCAGTCTATCACAATACATAGAAAGGTATTGTACTGTTTCACTGATGTAAAAGGACTGCCTACCACAGCCCTGTCGCAGGAAGTTCATGCTGTCAGAAGCTAGGTGGGCTCACCGTGGTTTTTGTGAGTAATCCACCCCTTCCATCCGTTTTCAGATCAGTTAGGACATGGTGGGGAAGATTCAAAACTCAAGTGGCCCACACGAGAGGAAACAATCAGGATTGAATGTCCACCGTTGAAACATTGCACAAAAGTTTTGAATTAGGAAATCAATTCGTCACCTTGAAAATATCTAGGAATTCTTGCCTCAAAATTATTTGGATATATATTATTATCGAACAATGCCTTCCCTGCTCTTTCTTCCCCAAGGAGAGCATAATCAAGGAATCTAGTATGTGTATGACATTCAAAGGGGTATATTTTCCATCCGACTTTAATGAGATGGGTAGAAAATAAATCAATCTAGTCATGTGGTGGTACCCCAGCATAAGGAAAAAATGTACCAAGTCCAGTAAACTTTATAGCGTGGCCCACTTGATTATTGGTTGATTTGGTTCATGGTAGCCACAGTGGTTGGACTAGGCTGCAGTATTGACCCGTCCGGTGCTAGCTTGGCACTTGTGGGTGTTGGAAGAGCTCTATGAGCCCCATCATGATGCAAATGTTCATCTATTTTGTCAGCTCATTTAAGAGTATGAGACCAAGATTAAAGTAGATCTAAATCTCTTGTGGACCACATCATAAAAACAGTGTTGATTAAACGCTGATCATTAAAAACTTTGTAAGACCTATTGTAATGTTTTGTTTATATGTAACTTAATTATCTAACTTATTAATTAGGTTACACGGATCTAGATGAAAGGGAAACACAAATATACCTTGATCCATAATTTTTGTGGCCCGAATAATTTTTTAATGGTGGTGCTCAATCACATTGTTTCTTATGGAGTGGTTTACCTGACATTTAAATCTACCTTATTTTTTAGATTCATGTGCTAAAATAATTTAGAAAAATGAATGGACAACATAAATAAAAACATGTCATGGTGGGGCTTTTTCCAACACCGGTCGATACCAAGCTTGGTTAAGGAGTTACCTCTGCTTTTCCAACACCGGTCGATACCAAGCTTGGTTAATGAGTTACCTCTGCTTCTTTATTTATTTATGTATTTTTGGAGGGGGGAGGGGGCAGGGGGGAGAGTCTTGTGTGTGTGTGCGCGCGCGCTAGCCAGCCCCACTAGGGATCCATACTAAGAGCTCAAGTGTTGAAACAAGGTATCTCCACTCAGTTTGCCAGCTGAGCTGTGGATGTGTACGTGTTACCTCCACTTTCCTTGCATTCAATAAAGTTAACTTACTTTTTGAAAAAATTTAGTACTTCTTGCTAAATTTAGAATGAAATCAGCTCAATTGAAAAATGTGCATTTTTATTTTTTTATTTATTTAATTTTTTGTAGTGAGAGCAAAGTGAGACAATTCAATATATATATATATATATATATATATATATATATATATATATATATATATATATGTATATATATATATATGGGGAAAAGGTACTATGCGCTGGAGCTCATGGCTCTGTCGCATGTGGTCGAGCTGTGTGGGCCCCACCGTGATGCGTTTCGAACATCTACCCCATCAGTTAGATGCACCATTCCATCGTGGGCCTAGGTATCAAAAATCAAGTCAATCTGTGACTTTTGTGGGCCACACCCCATACAGAAGTTGAGAGGGGGCCATGCACCATTAAAACATTCATAATCATTTTTTCAGTCCCACCAAGATGTGTTTTGCAAATCCAGCCCATCCATTATGTGTTTCCCACTAGGATTAGGGGTCATACTAAGTTTCGGTAGCATTCAAGACTCAGGTGGCCCCCACCAAGTTCTTTTATATGTTTTAATGGTGTCTTCACATGATTTTAGATGGTATGGCCCACCTGAGTTCTGTATACGGTTGATTTTTGGGATATCCCATTATTTAAAGGGGAACCATCAAATGCACGGTGTTGATAGTCGACATGCATTAGGGTGGGGCCCACACAGCTTGACATCATGATAAGCTTATCGTGAGCTCAAGCTCATAGTACCTTTTCCCATATATATATATATATATATATATATATATATATATATATATATATATATATATATAACGGATTGCACACAAGGTAAGGTCCCACAAGCAAAAAACATCCACCTATAAAGTGCGCGTGAAATCCAATCCTTTCGATAGGTTAGTTCAAGAGGATCAACTGATGCCAAAAATCAGCCCTAACTACTTATCCAGTGGTCTACACAATATAAAACAATTTGTATTCATTAATATACAGGAAATAGATGTGCAGTGCACTGAAGGAATTTTTTTTTTTTTCAAGTGATCCTCATAAAAAGTTAGATTTCAAACATGCATAAAGGTTAGAAGTTATTGGCTGAGTGAACTGTAACTTATAATCTAACCCCAGTTGGACTTGAGACTGCATATATAATGAAGTATTAAAATTTAAAATAACTTTAACATTAAAATTACAAATACTTACAATAGGATGGTAAAAGACTGAAAGTCAAACATTTTGAAAATCTCACAACATTAAGGTCCTGATATCATCTATTCAAAATTTTCTTTTTTAGTCACTATACTAACGTCATAATATCATCTATTCAAAATTTTCTTTTTTAGTCACAATACTAACGTCATAATATCATTTATTCAAAATCTCAACGATATTTATTGTATGATTAGGAGTGTGAATGGGTCCGGACGCGTGGATTGATTCCAATCCTCGACTCACCCATTTAATAAGAGAGACTATATTTACCACTAACCAGCCCATTTAAAACTTAAAATCTGCATCAGGCCTGTGTCACGTCTACGCTGTTGGGTCGACTCTTTGTATGGAAAGACCTAGGATCTAACCCATTGTAAGAACTCTATTTAGTGGGCCTCACTGATCAACGGTCTGGATTGTCAAACAGTTAGATGGATGATTAAGTAGACCAGTGGGCCCCACTTCAGGTGATACGCTGTGCAGTGTATCTGCGCAGCTCTGCGTACTAGGGCTGGAATGCTATGACTGTCTTACGCAAACAGCAGTCTGAGTTGAACTGAGATTCTACAATGTGGAGCGTGGGAGGGAGAGTTTTGATGGGTTTCAAACTCTCTCTCCAGTCTCTATAAAAGAGAGCTGGGTCCCCGATCCACCACCACACGACAGAAGTCTAGTCCCATCTATAGTTTTGCAGAAAGGGTGGAAGGAGAGGAAGATCCCAGCTCTATCGAAATTTCTAGAATTCTTATCCGGCTTCCATGTCGGCATCTAATCTAGGTACGCTATCTAAACCCCTGATCGCCATGTCCCATGCACAGACAGATCCGTGGGCCTATTACGCATATACATTTCAATCCCACACTTGGTATCAGAGCCATCTGTGCATAGGTATGGTTGATCCCATTAATCTATTAGGGCTTTCAAATTCGAAACCCATACAACAATTTGGGCTTTCGAATTCGAATTCCATATCAAATCAGTATCAGGGATTTTCGAATCCCTGAATCCAGAAACAGTATAGATTAGAGATTTCGAATCTCAAATCCCATATCCCAAATTGGAAATTTCAAAAATAAAACCCTAAATCCAGTTAATTTGGAGATTTCAGTCCTAAACCCCAAATCCAGCCATCCATATTAGGGATTTCAATTCCTAAAAAAGCTATGGGGAATTTCAGATCCCCAACCCCTATTCCAGATTCTGATTAGGGATTTTCTGAACCTAGATCCCTAAATCCACTCGATTAGGGATTTCAAATTCGAATCCCCAAATACAGTTAATTAGGGATTTCAGATTCTAATCCCCAAATCCAGGTGGTAATTAGGGATTTTGAAACCCCTGAATCTAGTAATCTGATTAAGGATTCAGCATCCAGATCCGAAAATTAGGAATTTTGAAATCCCTGAGTTGAGGTCTTTCGATACCCTTACCAGCTGTTTGTGGAAGACAGCCATGAATACTTGTATTCTCTCACCGATGCTGTCTATAACCCTCGATTCGACTAGATCCAACCTACCACCTCCATTCATGGCTGATGAATCTTGATGAGTGCCACATCGTCCGACCGTGACCATCATCATCGTATTGACGAACTCCTCATACGGATTCGAGGAAGATTTCAGGGTCGTCGTTCTTGAATCGGCGTCTAGGATGATGAAGGCGTAGTGAACTTCGTCTGGCTGGAGACTCACCTCAGGAAGGAGAGATTTTTTCTCTCGCTCTCTCCTTCGCTGCTGCCCTCACTCGGTCGAAGACGACTATTGTTCGGTCGTAAACAACAGCTATTAGGTAGAAATTGACCTTAATTAGTTTTGGGTTTTTTTTTTTTTTTTGGACCCGATTACATGTACTCAGGTCTAAACCTCGTAAACCGCATTCGGGACGTTTTCCCACTCTCCTGTCGCTGGTAGTGGGCTCGGGATGCTGTTTTTTTGATGGTGGGCCATGATTTCAATCTAGTACATTTAATGCCAAGTTTTGGACCGTTTAAATAATGTTTCATGTTTATTAGATCTGAGCCGTCTCATGAGCATATTAACTAACTCATGCACTGGGTATTTGAGAAACTTTATATGATAAGTATTAAGCCTTATGACTAATCTACCCATATTATGAACACTTATGCACGGACCTACCCATCCAGTTATAACTCCGTGCTATTTAGGGACTGGTTCAGTCTTGCTCATTAGACACGTTCTGATCATACAGAATTCTGATTCGGCCCTATTGTTGGCCCATCACCCGTCCTTAAGAGTTGATATGAACCATTGGAATATATGGTGTGAAACTTTTCAGTTTGTTTCACATTAAGGTTACTATTTTTCCAATGATCAATACCAATCATCTTGTGGGCCGTGCCAGATTGATTAAGATATAATCCAGTGAGAGGCAGGATTATAATTGCTATCCTAAGTCTGTATTAGTAATGTTGGATTTGTTTGTGTTAGCCACCATAGTGACCTCAATCGATAAAAATTTTACAGGTACAGACTTGTAATCTTAGGATAAGGAGGATTGCATACAGTTGCGTTTATGTTTTCATGCATGTAGTAACAAAAACACAAATGTTTACCATTTGGCATACATGTGAACGGGTGGAGTAAATGGTGTAGGTAATGTAAATTTGAAAGACTCATCTCACCCATAGGTGTTGGGTGTCTCAGATTTACATCACTGACATCACTTAGCTTCATGTTCAGCAGGATCACTAACATGTCATTATTTTTGCCCACAGGAGGAATGATGATGATGTAACAGATTCTCACCAAGATGTGATGGTTGGGCCCATCTTCATCCTGGATGATTCAGTTGATGTTTCTCTTAACGACTGAATTGCTTTGCCTGATATTTTATTTACATTCACGAGATTGCTTCGTGAAATAATGCACTAATGTGAGTTTATGTGTATCTCTTATTTTTCGGTCTCAATTTCCACTAATACACATTAAATCCCTGCCCTTAATGGATCTAATTACGCTCAATGGAAGAACGTCATTGAAGTTGTATTGGGATGTTTACAATTAGATCTTGCCCTGATAAAACCAGAACCGCCAGAACCATCTGATAATGCCACTGAAGTTGAATATAATCGATGGGTTGTATGGTTTAGGTCAAATAATACATGCCTGAAAGTTATTAAGTATTCGATTTTTGAATCTATGAAGGGCGCCATGCTTGAAACAAATAAGGCTAAATTTTTCTTGACTGAAATGGAAAAAATGTTTAAGAAATCTGATAAGTCTGAGGTGGGCATTCTTCTAAATAAGTTGACTCGCTCGTCCTATGATGGAAAAGGCAACATTCGTGAATACATTGTAGAGCAGATCGAGGTTGTTTCTAAGATTCGTGCTCTAGGGCTTGTACTCACCGATGATCAGCTGGTTCATTTGATCATGAATAACCTACCTCCCCAATTCGGTATGTTCCTGATAAACTATAACACTCTAAAGGACATGTGGACATTGGATGAACTTATCACTCAGTGTGTCCAAGAAGAAGACAGAATCAGACAGACAGTTAAAGTTTAAAATGTTAATATGGTGACCTTAGGTCATGGGCAAGGGCAAGAGAATAAAGGTAAAAGGAAAAAGAAACAAGGTTCTAATAATGGATTCTCTGGTCCTCCATCTGAAAACCTGAGAATCAATCTGAAAATGGATCTAAACGAAAACGGGTTAAGGGTAAACCGTGCTTCTTTTGTAATAAGGCGGGTCATTTCAAGAAAGACTGCAAAGGCTTTACAAATTGGCTCATAAAGAAAGGTAATCATTCTGTTCTTGTCTGTTTTGAATCTAATCTAACTGATGTGTCAGAGGATTCCTGGTGGATAGATTCAGGAACTACTATTCACATATGCACTTCTATGCAGGAATTACTACAGGCCAAGCCACTAACTGATGCGGAACACTTAGTATACATAGGCAATGGTGTCAAGGTTGACGTGGATGCAATAGGAGTCTATAGGCTTAAGTTGAAGTCTGGTCATTTTTTGGATTTAGTAGACACATTTTGTGTGCCGTCTATACGGCGCAATGTAGTTTCAATTTCCTGTTTGGATAAGTTGGGATATTCATTCCACTTTGGAAATAAAAGTGTTAGTATTTACTTTAATTCGATTAAAGTTGAAACTGGCTCTATAGTAAATAACTTATACCAATTAGACTTGATTGCCTCTCACGTTTACAATATTAATTCCTTGCATGAAAATAAAGTGGGATCCAAGCGAAGACTAGACTATGAGAATTCCTCTATGTTGTGGCACAGGCGACTATGCCATATATCTCATGAGAGATTAGACAGGCTTGTGCGAGAAGAAATTTTACATTCTCTAGACTTCTCTGACTATAAAGTATGCATTGATTGCATAAAAGGAAAACAGATTAGAACGAGAAAGAAAGGTGCAACCAGGAGTGTAGGTCTGTTAGAGGTTATACATACAGATATCTGTGGACCATTCCCTATAGCCTCATGGAGTGGCCACAAATATTTCATTACCTTTATAGATGGCTACTCTCACTTCTGGTACCTATACCTTATCAGTGAGAAATCAGATGCCCTGGATGCTTTTAAAATCTATAAGGCCGAGGTTGAGAATTAACTCGATAAGAGAATTAAAGTTGTCAGATCTGACCGTGGTGGTGAATATTATGGCAGATATGACGAATCAGGACGTAATCCAGGGCCATTCACTAAATACTTACAGGATTGTGGCATTGTCGCTTAATACACTATGCCTGGTACTCTAGAGTAAAATGGTGTGGCTGAAAGACGTAATCGCACCTTTATGGATATGGTGCGAAGCATGGTTAGCAATTCGACATTACCATAATCTCTGTGGGATGATGCGATCAAAACCGCAGTTCATATACTAAACAGGGTTCCCAGCAAAGCAGTAAGTAAAACTCCTTTTGAGTTGTGGAATGAGAGAAAATCAAGTCTCCGATATCTACATGTTTGGGGTTGTCCTGCTGAGGCCAAAGTTTATAACCCGCATGAAAAGAAGCTTGATCCTAGAACCGTAAGTTGTTTCTTTATTGGATATCCAGAAAGATCTAAAGGCTATCGATTCTACTGTCCTTCCCACTCTATTAGGATTGTTGAGACTGAAAATGTCAGATTCATTGAGGGCACTGAAAACAGTGGGAGCACGAACATAAGAAATTTTGTATTTGAGGAACAAAGGACTGTAACTCCTGTCATAGTCAATCCAGATCACGTAGACATTAATGATGTAGTTGATTCTGCAGTCACTGCAGAGCATCACGTAGAACCTCATATACAAACCACTGATGAGGAAAATCAAGATCAAACCCATCAAACTGAACCATTAAGAAGATCTGAAAGAGAGAGAAGACTTGTAAATCGAGATGATTTCATCGTATACTTACAGGAGCACAACTTTGATATAGGGGTGGAAGAGGATACTGAATCCTTTACACAAGTCAAACAAAATGCTGATCCTTCTCGTTGGTTTGATGCCATCAAAGATGAGTTAAAATTCATGCAGGACAATAAAGTATGAGATCTTGTAGAGTTACCTACTGGAATAAGGCCGATTGATTCTAAATGAATATTTAAAACCAAAAGGGATTCCAAGGGTAATGTCGAAAGGTATAAAGCCCGACTTGTTGCCAAGGGTTTTAACCAACATGAGGGCATTGACTTTAATGAGACTTTCTCTCTAGTATCTAAGAAAGACTCATTCAGGATCATAATGACTCTTGTAGCTCATATAGATTTAGAGTTACATCAGATGGATGTAAAGACTGCATTTCTCAATGGAGATCTAAATGAGAATGTATACATGTTACAGCCCAAAGGTTTTGTAGCTACTGTCTCAGAACATTTGATTTGCAAACTTAAGAAGTCCATCTATGGGTTGAAACAGGCATCACGATAGTGGTACCTTAAGTTTCATGAAGTAATTTCCTCATATGGATTTGTAGAGAACACTGCAGATGAATACATCTACATTAAAACCAGTGGGAGTAAGTTCGTTATGATGATTTTGTATGTTGATGACATTCTGTTGGCTAGCAGTGATACCAGGATGTTGAGCGACACTAAGAAATTCTTATCTCAAAAGTTTGAAATGAAAGACTTTAGTGAAGCTTCTTATGTCATTGGCATTGAGATTCGCCGTGACAGAACACTTGGACTGCTCAGCCTATCACAGAGGGCGTATATTAATAGGGTACTCGAAAGATATGACATACAAAATTGTGCTTCAACAAAGTCATCCATTATGAAGGGCGACAAATTTGGTTTATTTCAATGTCCAAAGAATGATTTAGAAAAAGAATCGAATGAAGGAATTTTCGTACGCATCAGTAGCAGGGAGCATCATGTATGCTCAAGTCTGTATGCGACCGGACATTGCCTTTGTCACTGGAATGTTGGGAAGATATCTATCTAATCCAGGAATGCAACAGTGGATAGCTGCGAAGAAAGTATTACGGTATCTTCAGAGAATAAAAGACTTCGGACTCACATACAAAAGATCTGATCAGTTGGAGTTGATCGGATATTCAGACGTAGACTTCGCAGGCTATGTTGATACTAAGAAGTCTACTTCAGGATACATATTCATGATGGTGTGTCACACCCCAAACTCGGAAACCGGGCTCTCAAAATTTCCGATCGCCGAATCCGGCGCCGACAGCCTCCGTAGAACCCCATTCTCGGCTCCTAGCTCCCATTCGCCAGGTTCCGATCCTGGGATGCTACGAGAAGGATTTTCAACATCAGTTTGATTCGTATTAAGCATAACCAAAAGCATAACCCACAAACAACAACCAAAAAATCCATTACATTTCCACTATGATCAAAAACTTTACAAGTACAATGAGCATAAAGGGAAATACAAAGGTAAAGTACAAAAACTCCAAAATGCTCAGCAACGTGCTCCTGTCTCAACGCTGCTGCGATCCAACGTCACCTGCACGCAACGGTCGTGCATAAGCTTACAGAAAGCTTAGAGGGTGGTGAAAGTGTGTGCACAAGGTAGAATATGAACATACAATGTCAGAGTAATGCGGAATATGCGGATGGAACCATAATATCATGAGCCGTACCAAGGCTTATGCGATGCAAGACATGAATGGTATTGGCCACCCCAAGGCCATGCAATGTGCAATGCAACTCAAGCATACATATCCTCATCAATGTCCACATATCAGTACAGCTCAAAGTATGGAATATCACTGGGGTCTAGTACACTCTAAACCAGATTGCCGCCACATCGCGCACAATAAGGTAAGTGGAAGAGACCTCACTATCCGTCTGCCAATATCGGGCGTGACTCGTCGATAGCGGACCCATTCCTCGAGCTGGTCATACTCAGCCTAGCATTGCCCCCTACACTCGGGCGAGTAAGGCCGCACCCCCTTCCAACCGACCACGACACAGTGGAGAGCATAGCCAACTGGTATTCGGCACTCAGTACTCATCTACCCACTCGGTCTAGACGTTGGAGCAACCTCTTGGTACCATAAGGGTTTAGGGACTTTCACCCAGGGATATCTATAGTACCCCATGTAGAACAAGTATTTTCGGGATCCAATCCTGCCAACCACGATGCGTCTGTGGAGGCTACGGCCCTGATGTTGCTAGGGCGTACAATAACCATGTCACACAAGTGCAAAATGCATGATTCACGCTGCCCAATCATGCAACAATCCATGCGCATATCGTGCGCTCATGTAGGGTAATACTGCCTAACCAGGAGCCCATAAACAACCTGCCCGAAGGCATATGCTATGATCAGTCAGTCCTCATATCAAGCATACATATGATGCATATGATCATGAGTCATGAAACTATATTAAATGTGTTATAATAAAATGAACTATTTACAATGCGGATGGACCTGGACGGCCTAAATACGATAAGTACGGCCCAGTAATGGACCCTAAGGAGAGTCGTAATGTGGACATCCAACCAACATTACACTCGCAATGTGGACGTCAAACCAACACTGTTTCCCAGGTACGATCTTCTTAAAACACCACTATATAATTGGTATTGGGTTTACACATTGCAATGGACCTTATATTCCTCCCATTGGGCCTTGCATATATATTAAATGGGCCATAGCTTATGGGCCTTTTATTCGTCAGATGGGCCACGTAAATGAGCCACACCAATGGGTCTTATGTGCATTGCAGTGGGTCAAAACCCGTGGGCCTTGGATTGCACCAATTGGACCTAGTCACATGAGTCTAATATGTATCAAATGGGCCACACCAATTGGACCCCCAAATGTATATCCAATGGGCCTCAACCCAGAGGCCTTATATGACTCAAATGAGCCTAAATCCCTAGGCCCTAAACAATTCAAATGGGCCTGAACCATGAGCTTGCATGCATGTCAAAGTTTAACTTAACCCTTAGGCCTTACATATATCAATTGGCCTACCTCCATGGGCTTTAAATTTCAACAAAAAAGGGTCCAATTACATGGGCCTTGAAGTACATCAAATGGGCCTAGTTTCATGGACTTGCAACACGTTAAATGGGCCTAAGTACAAGTGAGCCCAAGCCCATAGGCTTTACGTATCAAGTGGGCCCAAATTCTTAGGCCTTAAATGGATCAAATGGGCCCAGCCCATAAGCATTTTATAATTCAAATAGGCCCACGAGATGGACGGCGTGGACACAATACATACATCTGAGTGGGGGCCACCATCCACTGGCGTGGACGGACGGCGTGAGTAAAACACTTGCATCACAGTGGGTGTCACCACCCACTGTTGTGTACGGTGTGGTAAGCCACACATACCACAGTGGGCCCTAGGCCATGTGATTCAATGAACAGTTTGGATGCAAATAAATAGTACAGTGGACCCAGGTTGGGTAGAAAATATACATTTCGGTGGGCCCTGGGTCTATATGACCTTATCAACAGGTTTGAATGGAAAATAAACATTTTGGTGGGCCCCTTGCTACATGGCCTTATCAACAGGTGGAATGTAAAATAAACATTTTGGCGGGCCCCTTGCCACACGGCCTTAACAACAGGTTGGGTGGCAAATAAGCATTTCAGTGGGCCCAGGATTGGCTGGAAATAAATGTTATAGTGGGCCCACATGGGAGTCTACCATGATGCATGAGTTTCATCCAAACCGTCCAACCATTTTGAGATCATTTTAAGGCCATTGTTGAGGCCTATCTTAATGTATTTGTGGCCCGCCCACTAAGGCCCACTTTGTTATTTATGGGCCCATGTGTGTAGGCCCAATTGATGTATTTGTGGCCCATTGTTGAGGCCCACCTTGGTATATATAAGGCCTATGTGATTAGGCCCATTTGATGTACATAAAGCTTATATGATTGGGCTCATTTTAATGAATTCTAAGGCCCATGGGTTATAACCCATTGCAAAGGACCTAAGGCCCATTGGTGAGGCTCATTAAGGTGATCCATTTGATGAATGTAAGGCCCATATGATACGGCTCAATTGATGTACTTAAGGCCCAATTGAGTGCAACTAGGTCCATTGCAATGCGTGATCCCTCCATGGCAAATAACGATATTTATAGTAAGTAATGCCTCGGGAACAATGATGGTTAGACGTCCACATTGTAGGTACAATGTTGGTTAAATGTCCGCATTATAACACTCCCTAAGGCCCACTAATAGGCCCATACTTGTAGTAAGTAGGCCGTCTAGGCCCATCTCAGTTATATACAGAGCCCATCTCTATATACATGTTTAGTATAAATTCATGATTCATTATCATACGCATCATATGTATGACTGATATGAGAAGTGACTGATCATAGCATATGCCTTCGGGCGAATTGTTTATGGGCTCCCTGGTAGGTGGAGTTGCCATAGTGCATGGTACACGTAGGATTGTTGCATGACTGGTAGTGTGACTCATGCACTTGCATTTGTATGATTGTGATTATTGTATGCCCTAGTGACATCAGGGCCATAGCCTCCACAGATGCATCGTGGGTGGCTGGATTGAATACCGGAAATGTTTGGTTCTAGCATACGGGCGCCATAGATGTCCTTGGGTGAAAACCCCTAAACCCGATGGTACCAGAGGATGACTCTAACGTCGAGACCGAGTGGATACATGAGCGTACGAGGGCCGTATACCAGTAGGTCGCGTCTCCCACTGTGTCGTGGTCGGTTGGAAAGGGGTGTGACCTTACCCGCCTGAGTAAGGGGGCAACTTCTAGGTTGAGTTTGACCAGCTTGAGGAATTGGTCCGCTATCGACGAGCCGGGCCCGATATTGGCAGGCGGATAGTGAGGTCTCTTCTGCTCTCCCAGTTGTGCGTTCGGATAGGGACGGCAAACTGGCGTAGAGTGTACTAGACCCCGGTGATTATTCAGAATGAGAACTGTACTGATATATGATGAGGATTGGCATGCTTGAGTTGCATCTCGCATCACATGGTCTGGATATGGCCGATCGCATTCATATCTTGCACTGTATAGCCTTGGTACGGCTGATTGCATTCACGTATTCATCAGCATAATTCCGCATTACTCTAACCTTGTATTCTGAGCACGATCGTATTGCGCACACACTTACACCGCCCTCTAAGCTTTCTATAAGCTTATGCACGATTGATGCGTGCAGGTGATGTCAGGACGTAGCCGTAGTGTAGTAGCAGCAGGAGCGTGCAGTCGAGCCTTTGGAGTTTTGTTATTAGCACTATCTTGTATTTCCCTTCATACACCTTGTACTCAAAGTTTTTTTATCATAGTGAAAATGTAATGGAGTTCTTGGTTGTTGTTTGTGGGTTATGCCTTTGGTTATGCTTATTACGAATCAAACTGACATCGAAAATCCTCCTCGTAGCATCCCAGGATCGGAACCTGGCGAATGGGAGCTAGGAGCCGAGAATGGGATTCTATGGAGGCTGTCGGCGCCGGATTCGGCGATCGGAAATTCTGTGAGCCCAGTTTTCGAGTTTGGGGCGTGACATGGTGGGAGGAGCTGTGTCGTGGAAAAACGTGAAACACTCTACCACAGCCTCATCCACTATGGAAGCTGAATTTATTGCCTGTCATGAGGCATCTAATCAGGCACTATGGTTACAGAGTTTCTTCTCAGGTTTGCGGGTACTGGAGCATATCCCGAAACCATTAAGAATATTTTACGATAATTCGACTGTTATTTCTTTCTCTAGTAACAACAAGTATTCGTCAAGGTCGAGGCATATAGACATCAAGTACCTTGTTGTAAAGGAAAGAGTATAGAATCATCAAGTGTCCGTGGAATTCATCGACACTAAGCAGATGATTGCAGATCCGCTCACTAAAGGGCTCCCTATCACGCCATTTCAGGAGCATGTGACATTCATGGGAGTCATTGATCCCACAGATGTTTTCAGTTAGTGGGAGTTGAGCGTATTTTGATTTTCACAGACATTTAGAGATCTCATTTTATGCAGTTTATTTTGGATGATTTTGATATAAAGATTTATTTCTACTTCTCCATATATATGCGTAAATTTTGAGTAAGTAGAACTACAGTCGTGTCTTGTTGGAGACATGTAAAAGCTTCAGGACCTCTTAAGGATAGGCACATATCATCACACTAAAATGTGTAATCCTTATACCACATTTCTTAGTTCATGATCTATGTCGTTAAGATTGAAAGTATTTGTGATCTCGCTTAGACTCACTTCGCCTAAATTAAATGTTATGATGACTACCACGTTTCGATACTGACTGTCTTGATGGACCAGATTGGATAACATTACTCATATTGTCCAACTGTTTTTATTGGTTAACCATTTGAATATTTTCTTAAAAGATCAAAACTTGTTTTCAAAATAATTTATATGACTATCTTTGACGTTACTCAATGAGGCCCAAGTGGGAGAATGTAAGAACTCTATTTAGTGGGCCTCACTGATCAACGGTCTGGATTGTCAAACAGTTGGATGGATGATTGATTAGACCAGTGGGCCCCACTTCAAGTGATACGCAGCGCAGTCTATCTGCGCAGCTCTGCGTACTAGGACTGGAATGCTATGACTGTCTTACACAAACAGCAGTTTGAGTTGAACTGAGATTCTACAATGTGGAGCGTGGGAGGGAGAGTTTTTATGGGTTTCAAACTCTCTCTACACAGTCTCTATAAAAGAGAGTTGGGTCTCCGATCCACCACCACACGACAAAAGTCTAGTCTCATCTATAGTTTTGCAGAAAGGGTGAAAGGAGAGGAAGATCCCAACTCTATCGAAATTTCTGAAATTCTTATCCAGCTTCCATGGCGACATCTAATCTAGGTACGCTATTTAAACCCCTGATCGCCATGTCCCATGCATAGACAGATCCATGGGCCTATTCCACATATGGATTTAAATCCCAGGATCTAACCCATCAGATTCATTGGTCAGGCCAAGGCATTCACATTGTGATACCTATGTGATGGATGGCCTAGATCTCATATACGTGTGTGTTGGCTAGCATGTTGCATGTGAAGTTTATGATCAATCGAATGGCCAATTAAATCAAGGAATAGTATGCTTTAGGATGCAAGGGCATACTCTGGGTGAGTGCCCTTGTGAGGCAGGTGACTCGTGTGAGGCGGATGACTCTTGTGAAGGGGAACCTATGTGAAGTGGGGCCCGCAAGGGGTTCGAGTGAGGTCCTAACACATGGGATGTGAGAACTAAGTTATGAAATAAATGGATTGATTCATCATGCTCCATCTGAACTTTTAGAGCAAATGGTTAGTTGTCATGCATCAAATAACATCAGAGTGGATGTTCTTGTGTGGCATTTTAGACCGCTTATTAATTCATTATAATTTTTAAATTCTTACTTTATCTTATTAAGGTTATAATTAATCATAGACAATTTTTTAATTCCCATATATTTCTGTAGATATGTAGTAATTAACCACTTTCCATGGTATGGGTCGAGGATGGGATAGGTCTATTTGGGATGGCTTGAAAATCAGCTCCATCCTAGGCCTAACCTTTAGTAATTGTGTTGAACTTTGGGTCAGGCCGATTCCATGGGTCTGACTTTTGGATACAGACCCGTCTGTCTCGCTTTAGATCATATCTGTTGATCTGTTAGGTCGATCATACGGATAGGCCATAGGTCAAAGGTCACTGACAACAACCAGATCAAGTGGACCATGTGTTGGGGGCCTTGCACAAAACTTTAGGATCTAGCCCTCCAGAACAAACCAGAATTATGGAATAACAATGCAATGAAATAAATCAAAGCAACAATCACACACCACACAAGAGATTTTTACGTGGAAAACTCTCAAAGAGGTAAAAACCACGGGACCTCGTCGAGATCAACAATCCACTATGAAGTAGAATGTTACAACCTTCGTCACTCATGCAGAAGCGGATAAACAATAAGAGAATAAAAGAAAACAGAGGGATCTCACCGATCACGAGGACGTAGAAGTGTTGAGACGACGACTCCCTTCCACAAGCTTTCTCTCTCTCTTTTCTCACTCTCTCTCACCCTTGATAACCCTCTTGTGTTTTTCTCATACTCTAGAAAAATCTTAGAGACCCCTTTTTATAGTTTTAGGAAACTCCTTTCCGCATCCTAGTTGCGAAAGGACTCGGATCCGTAAAATCATGCAAAATCATGAAATGAATCTGCGTAGCTTCGATTAGTCGTAGCTCTCCTACGACTGGTCCTAGATCACCTCTGACTGGTCGTAGCTCTCCTTCGACCAGTCGTAGACCTCGGAGAAAAAATAGCATAAACAAAAAAACAACATAAACTCGCTGGACTTTGAGTCATGTTAGGACTCAAACCTACGAACGGTCGAGTGTCTCCCACGACCGGTCGAAGATTTCCTACGATTGGTCGAGCAACGCGGTGAATTACTCCGATTTTTCACCCGTTGCTCCATCTCTCCTCTGATTTGAGGAGGAAAATCCCATCACCATATACGGCCTCTATGATGATTATCCACAATGCTTTTGGCAAAATCAACCAAATCGCTGCCAAAAGCAAAGCCTCATGGTAATTTCGCAATTCTAAAAGAACTGCGTCTCCTTTAATTCGTGGGAAATCAGATTGCGTATTGAGTTACTAGTAAGCTCTTATTATACTAAGTAAACTTTGTTGGGCTCACCGTGAATGCATGTGGTTTATCCACACCGTCCATCCATTTTTACAGATCATTTACGTGTTGAGCCCAAAATTGAAGCATATCAACAGCTCAAGTGGACCATACCACAGGAAACCATGGAAGTGTTGATCTCCACCGTTGAAACCTTTCTAAGGACCACAATAATTTTTATTTGTCATTCAACCTGTCCATAAGATCACATAGAAATGGACACAAATATTAGATCGATCTAAAACTTCTATGGTCCCCGAGAACTTTTCAATGGTAGAGGTTCGATTCACACCGTTTCTTGTTGTGTGGTCCATTTGAACATTTTATATGCTTTTGGGCTCAGGCCCTAAAATTATCCGGTCAAATTGATGGAAGGAGCAGATAAGATACATAAAACCTCACCAAGTTTACTCAGTACACTAAGCGTAGTGAGTTACTACTCCATCCGCTTCGTTAAAAACAGGCTAATTGATAACTAAAGTGGGCCACACCATAGGGAGCAGTGAGGATGGGACTGTCTCCCATTGTAACCTTTTCGAGTCCACCATAATGTTTACATGCCATCTAACCCACTGATGAACTTTGATGGTCATACACGCGACACATATAATACTTAGGCAAGAGAAACTGTTCCTCATATACACGTGTATGTGTGTATATTCTCGCCTATGCACTGTTGCATATGTATTATGGGTCCAAAATCTGAACAGTTCATGTGATGCGGCACCCCATGAAACTTCTAGTGCCCAATTTTAAACATGATCCAAAACTATGGTAAGTTATAGTAAAGAGAGATGTAAATAACATGAACTGTTTTCTTTTGCCATGGCCCATCAAAGTTTTGGTTCAGTCCTGAGAATTTCATGGGGTAATACATCACATGGACAGCTCAGATTTTAGGCTCATAACACTTGAGATGGGTTCTTAACACGCGAGAAATGGTGCGCACTCACACACACGTGTGTATATATATAAACACACAATGCTCACATGCACACCAATTCTCATGACTTCTCATGATAACATTTTCAGATCTCATCTCTCAAAATATGAGTGCAAAATCTGAACCGTCCATATGATGCAGTATCCCATGAAACTCACGAGACACAACTTTCACCCAAAACTTTGGTAGGCCATGAAAAAAGCAAACAGCTTCCTCCCTTATTTTCTTCCTTTTTTTCATGCTCAACAAAGTTTTGGACAAGAGTAAAAGTTGAGCAATGGTTTTATATATAGGAAAAGGTTCTATGCTGTCGAGCTCATGGGAACTTCCCATGAGGTTGAGCTGTCTAGGCCCCACCGTGATGCGCATTGAACATCTACTCCATCAGTCAGATGCAGTATTCCATGGTGGGCCTTAGGCTTACAATTCAAGTCAATCTATGACTTTTGTGGGCCCCATTGTGATGCATGTTGAACATCTACCCCATCAGTCAGATGCAGCATTCCATGGTGGGCCTCAGGCTTACAATTCAATTCAATCCGTGACTTTTGTGGGCCACACCATATATAAAAGTTGAGGGGGGTTACCTTTCCATTAAAACATTCATAATCATTTTTTAGGCCCACCGAGATATGGTTCACAAATCCAGCCTATCCATTATGTGTGTCCCACTTGGATGAGGGGTCAGACCAAGTTTTAGATGCATCCAAATTTTAGGTGGGCCCCACCAAGTGCTTTTATATGTTTTAGGCATGTCTTCACATGATTTTAGATGGTATGGCCCACCTGAGTTCCAGATATAGCTGATTTTTGGGATATCCCATAATTTAAATGGGACCCATCAAATGCACAGGGTTGATGTTTCCATATATATATATTTATGGAAAAGGTACTATGCTCTCGACCTCACGATAAGCTCCCGTGAGGTCAAGCTGTGTGGGCCCCACCATGATGCGTGTCGACCATCAACACCGTGCATTTGATGGGTCCCCTTTAAATTATAGGATATCCCAAAAATCAGCTGTATATGGAACTCAGGTGGGCCATAGCATCTAAAATCATGTGAAGACACTGTTAAAATATATAAAAGCACTTGGTAGGGCCCGCCTGAAATTTGCATGTGTCTTGAACTTGGTCTAAACCCTCACCAAGTGGGACACACATAATGGATGGGCTGGATTTGCAAACCACATCTCGGTAGGCCCAAAAAATGATTATGAATGTTTTAATGGTGCACGACCCCTCTCTACTTCTGTATGTGGTGTGACCCACACAGCTCGACCTCATGGGACGGACTCGTGAGGTCGAGCGCCGAGTATATATATATATAGACACAGACAGACAACACCATGGGATCCAAATTTCAATGGCTGATATTAGCTAGGGGATATTAGCTGGGGAAGCTACTGCAAGGCTGAATCCGCTAGTGGAGGGGATCTGCTCCCATGTTTAAAAACCCGGACCGTGCGGTCGGACCGGGTTTGGACCCATACCAGTTACCACGTGGACAGTAATTTTGATGGGTTCAGAGTCTTCAGAAAAAGCTGATTTTGGGGTCACAGTGGGCCCCTTAGACAGCCAACGGAACAGTTGTCCGGGTTTGGAGAATTGATTTCCATGGGTCTCATGTCCTGCTTGACTTGATCCGCAACTTGCTGATCTTTTCCTTTATTGGGTGGGCCCAGGCATCCAAGCAACTTGTAAGTTGAAGACTTCATTGAGTCTCTCCTTCAGAGAGCTGATGCTTCAAGTAGAGAATATAAACGTGATAGATGAGTACTAAATACACGGAAGTAACACCGAACCAATGGTCCTGATGGGACGGTTGGTTATCGTGTAACGAATAGTCAACATGAAAATAGTCGACGGTCCTAATGAAGAAAAGAAACGTCCATCCATCCTTCAGTCCTTGGTGGGCCTCCGGTCTTTTTGTTTGCCTGAGCTCCTTTTGTACAGCCTTTCCCAATCAATGAAATCTCGTTTGTTAAAAAAAAAAAAAACACGTCCATCAATCACAAGTCGGGTCACCTAAACAATCTCAAGTGGGTCCTACTGCTTGGGAAGGGACGGTTGAAGTCGGGTCACCTAAACAATCTCATGCCCCATCTTAAGTGGGTCCCACTGCTTGGGAAAGGACGGTTGAAGTCGGGTCACCTATACAATCTCGTGCCCCATCTTAAGTGGGTCCCACTGCTTGGGAAGGGACGGGGATTGCATGCAAAAGCCTTTTCGTAGGAAGGAAGGAAGCTAGGTGGGTCCACTGTGAAGTTTGTGAGAAACCAATCTATCTATCCATTTTGCCATCCTGTTAGGATATGTAGTAAAAAATTAGGCAGATCCAAAACTCAATTGGGCAGTAGACAGGAGAAAGTGAGGCGGCAAATGCCTACCGTTGAAACCTCATTAGAGTTCACGGTGATGTTTATACACTATTCATACTGTTCATGAGATTCTTCCCACTGGGATAAGCTGGAAATACAAAAATATTTAATTAATCCAACACTTTTATAATCACAAATGTTCAATCATAGATGTTCAAACTGCGGTGTTCAATTTTGAATTCTAATCACATGATAAGTGCAGGCATATTAGAATTGAATTTGCGGCTCAATTCAAACCAAACAACTATTACCCCAAGTGCTGAGATAGGTAGATATATAATATATAATTGAGATCGACCGAAATCAGTCACCTATTCAGCCACTCACTTAGGATATAAATATGATCATGTGATATTTAGAAGATAGGGTTTGTCCTCTGATAATGGGTTATATATTTGTCTACGTATGAAATGACTTTTCAATATATATAAAAGAAAAACATAAAAGGAAACCTTATAGTTGGTTACGAATAGCAACTACAAAGCATTTTCTTGAATGGAGAACTAAATCTAGGGTATGAGGGCAGACTCAAATTACAGCTAAGATTATCAACTACTTGATTATCACTACGAATTACACTATGGAATGTAACCAGTAAGCAAAAAGTAAAGTATTACACTAGAAAATGTAATTAACTTGTAGAAAAGGTAGAGTGGTTACATTAAGAAATGTAAATAACGGGTAATTAAAAAGATACTTAAAAGATATATTAAGTTTGATTAGGTTGGTATGAGATAAATTCTTTATGCTGAATTTTTTTACTATTTATAACCTTATTTTGGTCATCTAGATGTTTTCCACATTCTAAGGATTGCTATAATTGTTTCAACATTACACAACTTTCTAGAGACTTCCTTACCACCTGTATTCGTAATCACTTCTACATAATCGCTCTTCAATCGACCACTTAATGGATGATGTGGCGTCACTCGATGTGCTCCAACTATATTATTATATAATTTTTTTCGTATATATTTGAAGATCTCTAAATACACCATGCAAATCCATCCAAATCATACGCAACTTACTCTTTTGTGAAAATTGGCAACAATAGAAATGAACACAACCCTCACTATTTCCTATCGTGTGACCTATTTGAATTTTGGATGTCTCATTTTTTGTCTCATATCCTAAACTTGATATTGCAAAATGAATGAATGGGATGAATATCTCACAAGCATCATGGTGGGACCCACCTTGTTTCTGGTCATGGCAGGAAGTATGTGCTTTCCCAAGCAATCTGGGTCCCATTTGAAGGGGCCACCTATTTGAGGATGCGAATTAAGTACCTAAGTGCTCTATCCAGCCTCTTTAATGTATGTGCCATAAAAACAACGTCCATCTTATTTACCAACTCATTTTAGTGCGTTTAGGCCTAAATTGAGGCATTTCCAAAGCTTAAGTGGATCCACCATGGCTTACCAATGAAAACTTCTAAGGGGTCACACAAGTGGGAGTGTGTTGCTTTGGTTTTTCCCTCATTGTTTGGGAGGTATGATAGGATTGCCCAAACCTATTTTCCGGGCATTCCTGATTGTAAATTTTCTCTCAGATTAATGAAATTGGGGCCTGGCCTCCTTTTTTTTTATAAAAAAAAAAAAAAAAAAAAAAACCTTCTTAGGGGTCACACAAGTTTGATCAAACTAATATATGTGTTTTCCCTTCATCCATGCCTTTGTGATCTTATGAACATGTTGGAAGGAAGATAAGCATTAATGTGGGCCCTAGGAAGGTCTGCAAGGTGGATGTCATTATTCTTGATGTTTCTCCTAGTGCGGCCCACTAGAGTTTTGGATATGCTTATAATTTTGACTCATGCCATAAAATGATTAGGTAAAATGTATGGACAGTGTGGATAAGAAACATATGTTGCAATAGTCCCATAAAATTTACTTAGTACACTATAGCCTGTTGAGTTGGTATGCAATTAGCATCCCATTTGAAATGGACCACATTGTGGGGATTAAACACCTACCATTGAATGTATTTTAGGACCGCAGAAGTTTTGGATCAAGCAGATATTTGTCTTATCCCTTCATCTAGGTATATGCAACCTTATGAACAGGATCGATGGCAATTAACCATCACAGTGGACGCTAGGAATGTTTCTACGATGAGTACTGTCATTATTACTGCTACTTCCTATGGTGAAGTGCACTGGAGCTCTGAATCTTCCTATTTTTTAAATTGCAACCTAAAATGATAAGGAAAAATGGATGGATGATGTGGATAAAATCCACACATCATGATGGCCGGCCCTTAGAGCCCCAGTCTGTTCTTAGCTAGCTAAGGATGGCCGAGGTAGTAATTACTAATCCGCCTCCTCGCCGGAAAAGTCTTTTCCAGGAAATTCGAGGGAAAGGTAAGTGGGTTACACAATATTTTTTAGAAATCCACTTTTTTCATCATGTTATGACTTGCTCGTAAATGAGGCAGATTCAAGACTCTAATTAGCTCACAACGGGTAACCATGAGGGATTGAACGTCCATTAATTTCCGTTGAAACATTCATGGGCTATAAAACTTTCGGATAAAGTCAAATGTTTTCGTTCAGCCCACTAGGAATGAACTCATGAAGGGTATGGATCGCATCTAAACATCAAGGTGGACTTCAAGAAGGTTTCAGCTAGCGTAGGCATTTCCCTAACCACCTTTCCTTGTCGTGCATCTCGCTTGAGCTTTGATCTGTTTATATTTTTACGCCATGTCATGAAGTGATTTGGCAAATCAGATAGACCGAGTAGATTTCTCAAAAACATCGGCCCCAAGAACAAGTTCCTGCGAAAGGCTTCCGTCCCATTTAAAGGGAGTGCCTTGGGTGGATTCGGTGAATCCTTATGGAGCCCACTGTTATGTTGTTCCATAAATCCATGCCGCCCATCCATTTTTTCAAATCATTATTGTGCACGTTGCTGAAAATAAAATAAAATATATACATTTCTCAGGTGGACCACACCCCAGGAAAAGTTTGTGATTTGGCCCTTAAAAGCTTCCTATGGGTAACACAACTTTTGGATTAAGCTGATATTTGTATGGTCCCTAAATCCAGGTCTTTGTGACCTTATCAACCGGTTGGATGGAAAATAATCATTCCATTGCCCCCCAATAACTTATTAATTAGAGGTATCCAATCATCACTGTTTCCTGCCTCGTGGTCCTCCTAAAATTTGAATCTTCTTTATTTTTCGGATCATATTCTATAATGAGCTTTTAAAATGGATGAACGGAGTAGATTTATGGTCCAACTAAAATTTGAATCTTCTTTATTTTCTTGATCATGTTCTAAAATAAACTTTTAAAACGGATGTACAGAGTTTTAGCACGGTTCCAGCGGACCAGCAAGGCACTCCACCAGCTGCAGTATCAGTAGTTCTGAAACAACCATATTTTCCTGACAAATTGACACGTGTATACAATATCTAATCCGTGAAAAATATGGGCCGCACAATGGTGATGATAAAAATTGACACTTGGATTTCACCCGTACACTGAGTCATACCGTTGGCAATCCATTTATTTTGATGTTACTTCCTAAAAGATTAATGGACCATCCGGATTTGATAGAAGCCAATAATCATGATATGTCCAACCTTTTGTATGGATTGGATATTACGTGAATTTGAGAGGTTAATAGAAAAAGTTGGATGTACGGGAAGTTCTGATACAACCGTTGGATCTGGTCATTCTTCTCGCTATGAATTCCTATCACAAGTATGTGTAATTTGGTCATTCACTCGGCTTTGACCTGGTCTTCGGCCACTCAATCCTTGTAGACAGCTTCTCTCTCTCTCTCTCTCTCTCTCTCTCTCTCTCTCTCTCTCGTCAACATTTTCATCTCGAACGGTCAGCGCCCTCCTCACTCTCCTTCACACCTTATATAAAACCCGGTATAACTGAAGAGAATCCCACAGCCCATATCAGAATTTCTTGTATTTTCCATGTCAATTGACGGCAGAGATATAGTGAAAGTGAGAATTATCATGACCCAATACATCGAAACGGACGTGATGAGCTTCAAATCCGTCGTTCAGAGCCTAACAGGGAGAGACTCAAATGCACCGCAGCCGTTAATGGCAGCAACCACAGTGAGCTCAGACCCCTGCGAAAGGAAGCCGAGCCAGGATGGAGAAGATGGGTCATGGAGTTCGAAGCAGGGAAATCTGCAGTTAGAAGAGTTTGAGAAAATGTTGTTGGAATTGCCAGCTTTAGATGAGTTACTTGGATTGTTGTCCGATTAAAATTCAGTTTTTATTTTTATTTTTATTTTAAAGGCTGGCATTTCTATAGAAGGTCAGGTTGCATTAGATTTATTATTTATTATTTTTTTTACCGTTGGTGAATAGTAAGTATATCTGCTTAAAGCTTTTCGGATGCACTGACACGTGCAATTTGGGCTCATGTATCACAATCTGACACGTGTATGAGAGGTGAGCTTTTCATCAAGTGAGCTACGCTGTTTAGATCTCATGGCATAAAAATGAGGTCTTCTCACACTTAGGTGGGCCACAGCAGCTTGTCAATATAGACGAATGGCTAGAAAAAGAATTACCCAACAATTTATTTTGAATGTGATGGACCAACGGAAGACCGAAATTGTCTGATATCATAGGCAGAAGATGTGAGCATGTTTCCAATCTTACAGAGAACTCAGATCTCACACACGTTTCATGTTTGCACTACGGGGAAAACTAATGCCGTGTCTCCACGTCTAGATAAGGCCGCACGTATGATTCCGACATTTGTGGCGTTGGGAATTCAAAACATCTTGTTTGGATAACCCTTCCCATGTGTATGTCAACATCCCGAGTACCAGGAATTGAAATGACCAAAGATGTATATGTTTCTTGTCAGGAATGAGAAAAAAATCTGACCATCCATCTAACCAAGTGATTGATGGTGTCTAGACTAATGGTTGAATCGTATGTAGCATAACTAACATAGAATGGTCCATTTTTATTTTTATTTTAATTCCTTTTTTAAATGCAAGAATAATATCTTATAACCAACCAAGTAGATCGAAGGCTTGCTTACATATAAGGTTACACTTCAGGCCAAGGACATTGAAAATAAAAATTTCCCGGGAGCTTTGATCTACCATTGAAAACTTGGGCACATCCAAAAATTTCCCTGGAGCTTTTAAAAATTTCCAGGCCACAGCACATAAAACAATGGGTGTTGAACGCTTACTATTGATTGATATTTTTGTTTTACCTTTGTCCATTTTTGTATAACCTCGTTAACAGGTTATATGGAAAATAAACATCATGATGTCCTTAGCAATGGTCTACTTGGGCTTTGTATTTTCCCCATTTTTGGGCCCGTGTCTTAAAATAATCTTACAAAATGGCATCATGATGTCACGGTAGGGCCCACAATTTGGTGACGTAAACACACTTCGAGAAATGCCACGCAATCCGCTCCCAAATGGAAGCGGACTGGCTGGTGTACCACACACCACCCAACCAGATGATGTGTTTACGTGTCGTACGAAGACGAGCGCTGACACTCCTTGAGTTCTGGGCTATGAACGGTTCGGAGGATATAAAAGTTATATGGCCCCACGGTGATATATTTATTATATCCACACCATTCATCCATTTGACGAGATCACTTCATAGCATGAGCCCAAAAATGAGTCATATCCAAAGCTTAGGTGGACCACACCACAAATAGAAATAGGGACAAGATTCTCACCGTTAAAACATTTGTAGGCCACTATAACGTTTACTTACCATCCAATCCGTTCGTTAAGGTCATGCAGACCTTGCGAGGTTGACACTGATTCAAAAACGGTCGTATGTATCCTCACGAGGAACACTTCTCCCACATTAGCCATGTGCTACTGGTGGGCAAAAATCAAGAGGATCACAGCTGAGTTGGAGGTTTCCATCTCTCATATCCTCAGTGAGGCAAGTGTTGTGGGCAAATGACCTGGCTAGAAGGGGCAGCGCTAGCTCGTCTCGGATGTTCTTCCAAGCAGCGGTGGACCTTCCCCAGATTAGCAAAGGGCTTCTATTTTTAAACAGGGTGGGGCTGAAAAATCCGAGGGAGCCTTTGTTTCCTTTTCTATTCTCACGATATGCGGACCTCGCCCCCTTTTTTGTTGAAAGGTCGGCCCGAAGATCTCTCGTATAGTTTCTCCAATTAATATGAATATAAATTATTTTTTTAAAGGTCATGTAGACCTGGATGAAGAGAAAAAATAAATATTATATTGATCCAAAACTTCTGTGATCCACAAGGGTTTCAATGATAGATCTTCAATCTCCCACTCCTTTACAGTGTGGCCGATTTGATATTTGGATCTCTCTTCTTTTTAGGGTCAGACCTTACAGCGAACTGACCAAATGGACAGACGGTTTGGATATAACACATACCTCATTGTGGGACCTACAGAAATTGGTGACGTTAACACACCAGTCAGGTCCGTGGTGGCTGGTACACCAGCCAATCCGCTTCCCTTCCATATTGCCTGGGGAAGGGGTAAGAAAATGAAAATACAAGCCATACCTGAGGTCATATAAAAAGCAGAAAAACTAACCCTCAACCTAGGGAAAGAAGATAAAGACATGCCCACACCTCCAACCGGATAAAAATAAAAACAAGAAAAGAAATAATAAAGATCAAGCAGGTTAGCTTCGCTGAGGATGAAGGCCTGAAGCATGGACCGATCGACCATCCATTTCCATAGCCATTAAATGGATGGTTAGGATCATTTGACGAAAGTGAAAAGGGGAGGGGCAATCAAAGGGACCCACATGATGGACAGTCTGGGTAAATATTAATTATTTTCACACCGTAAACAGGCCGAGAATAATATATTACTGAGGCATTTTGGTGTTCTTGGTATTCAAACCTAAGATCTTCCACGCTGGTACCGTGTCAAACAATTGTTTTCTCGAAAAGCTTAAGCCCTTAAAGTGTGGTGTATTAATCTATATCAAGGGACTTTATTACTCCAACAACTTTAATGGCTGACATTTAATGGTTAAGATTGCTAGATCAACATGTTCCTGTGTTCGGTGCTTAGGTCACCACCATTCAATAAGAGATGAAAAATGCACTTGCTAGATCGATATGCTTGGGGATGGCAATATTACGCAACACCCTTACACGCAGACGTAACAGACCTCAGCTCAGGATCACCGATGTGAAATCCATTCCGTCCATCGTGTGAGCCCCACGGTATTCGGCACACAGGTCGAAATCCATTATGATCAACGACTTGGGTGGATCACACCACAGGGGACAACACAAAGAGGGTACCAACGGCAGGCTTGTCTGTGGGCCCCACAATGAGGTGTATAACAAATCCATTACTTTCAACAAATGCCCCTCAAGAGGATGAACTAACGCTCTAAAAATCGATCTGATACAAAACTTGAGTGTGCGACGCACTGGGCCCCATTAGTCACTGCGTACAACAGGGTTGCTCATCATTTCCGGTCGTCTTGATTTGCCCACGTTCTATGCAACTCGGAAAGATACTGTCCACCCATCTTCGTACTATCTACGTCAAATCAATCTTATTGGAAAAAAATCGATACTCTGCTAGAGCTTGATGCTCAATATGCATGCACTAAAAAGAGACTCAAATTGCATGCACAAATCAATTGTATACAGCGGTATGCATGTGGGGCCCATTATAGATGGGTTCTAACCCAAAAATTAAACCGGACGATTGGTTAACATCTAATGGATGTTTAAAAGTTCAACCGTCCAAATTCGACAAACAAGCGTCCATCAATCATATGTCTAGGCTAGTATAATCAAGAGAAATTTCCAACTGTACGACCAGTATATGATCCACTCGCTTTTTACCTTCCATGAATACTCCCCAACTGTATGGCCCCATTTCTCAGGTCGAAAATGCCCCTCCTTTCCTTCCTGAGGCGGATCGCCTGGTGCTAGAAGACGAGAACTTACGCTCCTCGAACTCCAAATGGTACGAACGGTTCAAAAGATATCAACGTTGCATGGGCCCCACAGTTATGTATTTATTATATCCACAACGTTCATCCATATTTCGAGATCATTTCGGAGCATTATCAAAAACAAAAAACCAAACCCAAAGATCAACTGGACCACACCACAACGAGCAGCAGGAAAAAACAAAAAACCATACCCAAAGATCAACTGGACCACACCACAACGAGTAGCAGTAAAATAGATTTTCACCGTTAAAAATTTTGTAGGGCCTACCATAACATATATTTTCCATCCAATCTATTCATAAGGTCACAAAGACCTGGATGAAGAGGAAAAATAAATTTCATAATAATCCAAAACTTCCATAACCCATGAAAGGATTTCAATGGTAGACATTCAATCCTCCACTGCCTTTTACGGTGTGGTCCACTTGATAGCTAGATCTGACTTATTTTTCGTCTCAAGCCTTAATAAGAGTTCGCCAAATAGATGGACCGTTTGGATATAACACATACATCATAATGAGACCCACAAACAGCGATAAGATTACAACATTAAAAAAAAAAAAAAAAAAAAAAAAAAAAAAAAAAAAAACCAGCCTGGCCCGATCGACTGGGTCGTCGACCCCGACTTGCTGTCCCACTCACCCGGTCGATCGGGTCCAAACCCAGTCGACCCCAACTCCCTGTTCCACTTTTATATTTTTATTTTTATTTTTAAATGTTTTTTTTTTAGGGAGAACTTTTTCTCCCTTATATTTTTCTCAAATACATAATTAAGTAAATATGTATACATAAGTATATAAAAATATTTTTCTATCTCTTAATTCATTTCTTTATCTATTAATTTAATAAGCATATCTCCTAAACTATAATGAGTTACTTAACATACCATATATGATTTTGGGGTAGGAGAAGCTAATTTAGCCGACCAACATAGTAATTTTTCAAGATTCCATCGGGTCGATGATTAAAAATCTACTTCACAGTTAATTCACTCCACTTCACGGCCATTTCCACCGTCATTTCTATGCATTTCACGGTCATTCCCGGTGATTCCGTGTTGATTCACGGTCAATTCGACGTACATCACGGTCAATTCACTTCACTTCACGGCCATTTCCACGCACTTCACGGTCAATTCACTTCACTTCACCATCATTTCATACATTTCACGGTCATTCTCAGGGATTCTGTGTTGATTCACGGTCAATTCGACGCACTTCACAGTCAATTCACTTCACTACATGGCCATTTTCACGCACTTCGCGGTCATTTCACTTAACTTCACCGTCATTTCCATGCATTTCACGGTCATTCCCGACGATTCCGTGTTGATTCACGGTCAAATCGACGCACTTCACGGTCAATTCACTTCACTTCACGGCCATTTTCACGCACTTCGCGGTCATTTCACTTCACTTCACCGTCATTTCCATGCATTTCACGGTCATTCCCGACGATTCCGTGTTGATTCACGGTCAAATCGATGCACTTCACGGTCAATTCGATGCACTTCACGGCCATTTCACTTCACTTCACGGCCATTTCCACACACTTCGCGGTCATTTCACTTCACCATCATTTCCATGCATTTCACGGTCATTCCCGGCGATTCCGTGTTGATTCACGGTCAATTCGACGCACTTCACGGTCAATTCACTCTCCTCGCACTTCGCGGTCAATTCACTTAACTTCACCGTCATTTCCATGCATTTCACGGTCATTCCCGGCGATTCCGTGTTGATTCACAGTCAATTCGACGCACTTCACGGTCAATTCACTTCACTACACGGCCATTTTCACGCACTTCGCGGTCATTTCACTTAACTTCACCGTCATTTCCATGCATTTCACGGTCATTCCCGGTGATTCCGTGTTGATTCACGTTCAAATCGACGCACTTCACGGTCAATTCACTTCACTTCACGGCCATTTCCACGCACTTCACGGTCATTTCACTTCACTTCACCGTCATTTTCATGCATTTCACGGTCATTCTCAGTGATTTCGTGTTGATTCATGGTCAATTCGACGCACTTCATGGTCAATTCACTTCACTACATGGCCATTTTCACGCACTTCGCGGTCATTTCACTTAACTTCACTGTCATTTCCATGCATTTCACGGTCATTCCCGACGATTCCGTGTTGATTCACGGTCAATTCGACGCACTTCACGGTCAATTCACTTCACTTCACGGCCATTTCCACGCACTTCGCGGTCATTTTACTTCACCGTCATTTCCATGCATTTCACGGTCATTCCCGGCGATTCTGTGTTGATTCACGGTCAAATCGACGCACTTCACGGTCAATTCACTTCACTTCACGGCCATTTCCACGCACTTCGCAGTCATTTCACTTCACTTCACTGTTATTTCCATGCATTTCACAGTCATTCCCGGCGATTCCGTGTTGATTCATGGTCAATTCGACGCACTTCACGGTCAATTCACTTCACTTCATGGCCATTTCCACGCACTTCGCGGTCATTTCACTTCACTTCACCGTCATTTCCATGCATTTCACGGTCATTCCCGGCGATTCTGTGTTGATTCACGGTCAATTCGACGCACTTCACGGTCAATTCACTTCACTTCATGGCCATTTTCACACACTTCACGCTCAATTCACTTAACTTCACCATCATTTCCATGCATTTCATGGTCATTCCCGGCGATTCCGTGTTGATTCACGGTCAATTCACTTCACTTCATGGCCATTTCCATGCACTTCGCGGTCAATTCACTTCACTTCACCATCATTTCCATGCATTTCACGGTCATTCCTGACGATTTCGTGTTGATTCACGGTCAATTCGATACTTCACGACCATTTCCACGCACTTCATGGTCAATTCACTTAACTTCATCGTCATTTCCATGCATTTCACCGTCATTCCCGGCAATTCCATGTTGATTCATGGTCAATTCGACGCACTTCACGGTCAATTCACTTCACTTCACGGCCATTTCCACGCACTTCGCGGTCATTTCACTTCACTTCACCGTCATTTCCATGCATTTCACGGTCATTTCCGGTGATTCCGTGTTGATTCACGGTCAATTTAACGCACTTCACGATCAATTCACTTCACTTCACAACCATTTTCACGCACTTCACGGTCGATTCACTTCACTTCACCATCATTTCCATGCATTTCACGGTCATTCCCGGCGATTCCGTGTTGATTCACGGTCATTTCGACGCACTTTACGATCAATTCACTTCACTTCACTGCCATTTCCACGCACTTTGCGGTCAATTCACTTAACTTCACCGTCATTTCCATGCATTTCACGGTCATTCTCGACGATTCCGTGTTGATTCAGGGTTAATTCGACGCACTTCACGGTCAATTCACTTCACTTCACGGCCATTTCCACACACTTCGCGGTCATTTCACTTCACTTCACCGTCATTTCCATGCATTTCACGGTCATTCCCGGTGAATCCGTGTTGATTCACGGTCAATTCAACGCACTTCACGGTCAATTCACTTCACTTCAGGGTCATTTCCACGCACTTCGCGGTCATTTCACTTCACTTCACCGTCATTTCCATGCATTTCACGGTCATTCTCGGCGATTCCGTGTTGATTCACGGTCAATTCACTTCACTTCACAACCATTTTCACGCACTTCGCGGTCAATTCACTTCACTTCACCGTCATTTCCATGCATTTCACGGTCATTCCCGGCGATTCCGTGTTGATTCACGGTCAATTCAATGCACTTCACGATCAATTCACTTCACTTCACGGCCATTGCCACTCACTTCACGGTCAATTCACTTAACTTCACCGTCATTTTCATGCATTTCACGGTCATTCTCGGTGATTCTGTGTTGATTCACGGTCAATTCACGGCCATTTCCACGCACTTCGCGGTCATTTCACTTCACTTCACCATCATTTCCATGCATTTCACGGTCATTCTCAGCGATTGCATGTTAAGTCACGGTCAATTCGACGCACTTCACAGTTAATTCACTTCACTTCATGGCCATTTTCACGCACTTCGCGGTCAATTCACTTCACTTCACCGTCATTTCCATGCATTTCATGGTCATTCCTGGTGATTCCGTGTTGATTCACTGTCAACTCGACGCACTTCACGGTCAATTCACTACACTTCACGACCATTTCCATGCACTTCGCGGTCATTTCACTTTACTTCACCGTCATTTCCATGCATTTCACTGTCATTCCCAGCGATTCCGTGTTGATTCATGGTCAATTTGACGCACTTCACGGTCAATTCACTTCACTTCACAGCCATTTCCATGCAGTTCACGGTCATTTCACTTCACTTCACTTCACGGCCATTTCCACGCACCGTGAAAGTGAAGGGAATTGACCATGAAATGCATGGAATTGGCCGTGAAATGAAATGAATGAAATTGACCACGAATTGATTGAAATTGGCCACGAAGTGAATGAAATGAATTTTCGACCATCAACCTGATGGAATCTTGGAAAATAAGTAGGTTGGTTAGCTAAAGTAGCATCTCCTACCCCCAAATCCTGGTACGTCAAGTAACTCATTGTGGTTTAAGAGATATATTTATTAAATGAATAAAGAATGAAATGAATAAAAAAAGAGAAAATTTTTTTATATGCTTATATATACATATTTTTATAAATATGTATTAGAGAAAATTGTAGGGGAGAAAAAGTTCTCCTTATCAAAAACAAAAAGAAAAAAAAGAGTACAAAAGTGGAACAGTGAGTTGGGGTCGACCGGGTTTGGACCCGGTCGACCGGGTCAGTGGGACAGTGACTCGGGGTCAACCGGGTCCAAACCCGGTCGACCCCAACTCGCTGTCCACCCTTTTGCGATCAGCAGGTTGTGGGTGAGGCTATAGCTACAGTCATAGCTACAATTATTATCCGTAGCGAAAGATAGCCCCAGCTTTCACAAGTCAAAAAGCTCAAAAAGCAGGGGCATTTTCGACCTAAGACATGGGGCCGTACAGCTGGGGCTTATTCTTGGGAGGTAAAAAGCGAGTGGGCTTCGAAAGGTTGATGGGCCATATATGGGTCGTATAGTTGGAAATTTCTCTATAATCAATCTGATTTTGTAGTTTAAACCACATACAATCTAATTGATGGTACACATGCCACGGCAACTCCGGTCACAGTATTGGATGTGGACGCGATTGCTCGAAGACTAGGTCATGATTGACTTGACTTTATAGGGCCACCGTGATGCATTTGTTTTATCCATGGTCCGTACATTTTACAGGTAGATACAAAGTTAAAAGTAAACCACACGGGGTAGCAATGCCCACCAGTGAGACATTCCTGAGGCCTATTATGGTGTTTATTTGCAGTTGAACTTGTGTATAAGTTCACACGTACTTAAATGAAGGGAAGACACAGTATCAACTTAAGCCAACTACTGTGGCCTGAGAAGTTCTTAATGTTTGCTATTCAATTCACTCTATTTCTTGTGGTGTGGTCTACTCAAGTTATATATCAAAATGGATGGACATCACAGATAAAACACATGCATCATAGTGGCCCTATAGAGTGGAGTCAACAGGGATTGTCTCAAGTACAGTTGGGCACGGGATGACTCAACTCGGTGAACTTGACTCGTCCGACTCGTTTCGATCCGACTCGATCCGAATCGAGTGGGTGAGTGTTGAGGGTCAAATAGTGCATATTAGACCCCATTTATTACTTGGATTTATGAGCATAATATTGTTTAATGCCCAGTTTTAATCGTGTTTGTGCTGCAAGGTGTAATTACGAGCTTGAACTGAAATAAGAGGCTAAAAGCATGGATTTAACGCTCTGATGACACCAAAGGCAAGGGACAGACTCCAAGGACTAAGATCGACAGATATGCACACCAGGGACCTGAGGAAATCAAGCTATTTACATTAAAAAGGCCCGAAATTGGTCCAAAAATGCAAGATCACGGGGTTCCCACTATTCGTTCAGCTCGAAACTTCATATATGGCCTGAGGACCATAAATTAACCGTACACATCAAAATTCAGTCTTTGGATCAGTGTATAAGTGACCTGATAGACAAGATCAGATAATAACCACTAAAAAAACATCTTGGACATCCTTGGGAGATCGGGACCCAAACTGAACTGATGGAAAGAGTATGAAAAACGGTAGATAGTCTTCAAATTTCACTTCGTTTGGACGATGCAGTAGGAAGAAACGGACGATATACAATTCTAGAAAGGAGAGTGGTAAATTTGTAAATAACTAAAATTTCATATACATACATGCACGTAAGTAACTGAGGTTTCTTCAATGGTGAGAAGCAAGTCATCACAGGTGAATGGTGTGGTCCACATAGAGCTCGAATTTATTTCATACTTTGACTTATGGGCTTACATATTACTATGAAGATAATGAGCGGAGTAGATTTTCGTTAATGTTTCAAGAAGTGGGCCCACCTACTTTTTTTTATAAAACTTTCAAAAACGTCCAGGGACGGATCAGCTTTAGATTGGGTTTTGACCGTGGCCCCCACCCATCACTCCATTAGATGATCTGACCCGTCCATTTGCTCTGGAGGATGGCCAAGACCCTGGTTATGATTCCTTTTTGGTCCTATACAAGCGATCGTGTGAATTTCTCATCCAAACGGAAGACGGACGGTGCAATGAAATGTTCCGTGGGCCACATCAAATCTAACCCAAAACCAGTCAACTCCAACTGGTTTTTTGAGAAGAATCTGGTGGACGGCATGGATTTCACAGTAAAGTGGCTGTAAATGGGCCCCACGGACACCATCAAATTGAATTGGCGTTCTCTGTTTTGTTCGCGGAAAAGAGGCTGCGGATGATGTGAGTGGGCCATCATCATGGCCCAAAAAACTAATCCGGACCGTTCATTCAAGTCTCAAGGTCCGTCTTATCACTGCCTAGATGACAGAATTTCTGACTATAGCGGAGGATGATTTTTCAACCGTTCAAACACGGGTTGGGGGGTAGCAAGAAAAGCTTTGTGGGCCACACCAAAACTAAAAAGAAATTGTCCCTTCTCGACAGAAATTCTGAGGGGAATACGATGGACGGAGTGGATTTCTCAAAATGATACCGAAAGGGGGCTCACCATCGTCACTGCGTAAAGAATACGCAGTCTCCGTCGCAACTGGACACTGTTCGTGAAGTGCAGGCAGTCGTGGGCCATGCTCATAGTTTTCTTAAACAATCCAGACCGTCCATCAGGTGCAGGTCTCAATTTCGAACAACCTCTCAGTTATCTCTTGGAAATTAGAGGCACAAGATCGGCTATAACTTGACCGTGCACAGTTGCAGGGATTGATCGGCAGTTCAGTAATTTTCATGATTTTTGAAACAGGCATAAGATCTCTCTGATCTCTACAAGTGGATCCTCTGAATCCCTAGTTTCCTTTCCTCTGATTTCTATAAATTTTAGATTAATATTTTCACCATTATTCCTCAAATTACATTCAATTTAGATTTCATCTTACCTTAATTCTAGTTCTAGTTAGTTTTAGATAACGTACAAGTTTCAATCCCTTGGGATTCGACCTCGGTCTTACAGAGTTATTACTACATCACAACCCTGCACTTGGGGTGTGAACAGTGAGTCTATCCTAATCAAGTTAACTTCATCTAATCCGAACTCAAACCGAGTTTAGTTCAAGTTACTAGTCGATTTCGAGTCACTCAGTAACTCGGCTCAACTCGACTTGAAATCCAACTCGGTATTGACTTGACTCGTACATATATATTAAAAAGAAAAACTTAGATTTGATGTTTCATGCTGTGTAGATGATGAAGAGGCTGCAATTCTAGCAAGTGAATCTAGGTTTTGAGTGGTGATTTCAGCACGTGATTACTCACTACATCTGACCTGACTCAATGCCGACTCGACCTGACTTGGTACTTGTGACTAGGCTAGACCTAGACTTGGATTGGGTCAGGCATCCTGAACTCGGTACTGAGTTAGGTCAATTTCGTGTCAAGCCTATTTCAAAACTATATCGTTGCGGGTCAGCCTTAACTTAGTCCGACTCGACTCGATGCCCAACTCTAGTCTCAAGGCAATCCATGTCCACTCACTACCAAAAAATCAAGCAAAGGTTATGGACAAAAACCGTAGCCATAGACCTATGGCTACGGTTTTTATCCATAGCTTGACCGTTGTCGTAGGTGCCATAACAATAGGTCTTAAACCTATGGCTACGGATTTAATCTATAGCTATAGAGTGCAATAGCTACAGATATAATTCGTAGCAATTCTATCTGTAGCGAAAACTTCAAGTAGCTACGGATATTATTTGTAGCTTTAAGCCCATTGCAATATACCTAAATTGAAAAGGCTACACCTGTCAGATTCATGGCTACGGATATTATTTGTAGCTAAAGTCTGTAGCAATATGCCTAAATTGAAAAGGCTACACCTGTCAGATTAATGGCTACGGATATTATTTGTAACTAAAAGTCCGTAGCAATATGCTTAAATTGAAAAGGCTATACCTGTCAAATTAATGGTTACGGATATTATTTGTAGCTAAAAGTCCGTAGCAATATATCTAAATGGTAAAGGCTACCCTTGTCAGATTAATGGCTACGGTCAATATCCGTAGCTATTTTGTACCTTACAAAATTATATATAATTATTTGTTCATTCAATTACCACCTGTATAATCATTCATTCGTTCAATTACAATCAAATTACAATCCTTCATTCAATCAATTACAATTAAATTACAATCCTTCATTCAATCAATTACAATTACACTCAATTACAATCCAATTCATTCAATCAATTACAATTACAATAATGTTGAAAATACAAATCTTTGGCTTCATTAGAGAAATGTGCTCAACTTCACCCAGAAATTTCAACAGCTTCGTATATTCCATCATCCTACAAACAGTCATGTCATACATAAATTAGAATGCCCATTGGGGAAAAGAAAGACAAAGTGAAAGAAGTGCATCATGTATAACAACTTTTTTTTTTCCTTAATGAATTTTAAAATTTTTTTTAAAAGGAATGAAATTGACGCAAAAGAAATGATCTCACCATATGATTATAGGTTTTGGTTTTGGTTTAGGTTATAGGTTTATGTTAAGGTTTAGGTTAAGGTTAGGCTATAAGTTATAATTAAGTTTAGGTTATAGGTTATAATTAAGTTTTGGTTTAGGTTTAAGTTATAGGTAATAGCTTTTGGGAACTTAATTATAGGTTAAGGTTTAGGTTTAGGAAATCGGGTTCGGATTCGGGATCGGTTTTAGATTTGAGTTTTCAAGTTTAGGTTTAGGTTAAGGAATTGAGATTAGGATTAGGTGTAGGTTTGAGTTTAAGGATTTAAGAATACATTTAGTTTTTAAGTTTAGGTTTAAGTTAAAGGTTTAGGGAAAGGTTATAGGTTTAGGTTTATGTTATAGGTTATAGGTTATAGCTTTAAAGAATTAAGAATGAGTTTTGGTTTAGGTTATAGGTTTTTGGATTTGAGAACGGTTATGGTTTAGGTTTAAGAAATCGGGTTCAGGTTCGGGATTGGATTTGAGTTTGGGTTTTTAAGTTTAGGTTTAGGTTTAGGTTAGGGAGTTGAGATTAGGATTAGGTGTAGGTTTAACTTTAGGGAATTGAGTTTAAACCATAGGTTTAGGGAAAGGTTAGGTTTAGGTTATAGGTTTTGGGATTTGGGAATAGTTTTAGGTTATAAGTATAGATTTAGGTTAGGTTATAGGTTAAGGTTTAGGGATAGGTTATAGGTTTTGGGATTTGAGAATGGGTTCGGGTTTAGGTCATAAGTTTTGGTTTTGGTTTAGGTTATAGGTTTTAGGATTTGAGAATGGGTTCGGGTTTAGGTTATAGGTTTTGATTTTAGTTTTGGTTTAGGTTATAGGTTTTTGGATTTGAGAATGGGTTATGGTTTAGGTTTAGGAAATCGGGTTTAGGTTCAGGATTGGGTTTGGGTTTGGGTTTTCAAGTTTAGGTTTAGGTTTAGGTTAGGGAGTTGAGATTAGGATTAGGTGTAGGTTTAGCTTTAGGGAATTGAGTTTAGGTTATAAGTTTAGGAAAAGGTTAGGTTTAGATTATAGGTTTTGGGATTTGGGAATAGTTTTAGGTTATAAGTATAGGTTTAGGTTAGGTTATAGGTTAAGGTTTAAGGATAGGTTATAGGTTTTGGGATTTGAGAATGGGTTCGGGTTTAGGTTATAGGTTTTAGTTTTAGTTTTGGTTTAGGTTATAGGTTTTGGGATTTGAGAATGGGTTCGGGTTTAGGTTATAGGTTTTGGTTTTGGTTTTGGTTTAGGTTATAGGTTTTTGGATTTGAGAATGGGTTATGGTTTAGGTTTAGGAAATCAGGTTCAGGTTTGGGATTATGTTTGAGTTTAGGTTTTCAAGTTTAGGTTTAGGTTTTGGTTAGGGAGTTGAGATTAGGATTAGGTGAAGGTTTAGCTTTAGGAAATTAAGTTTAGGTTATAGGTTTAGGGAAAGGTTAGGTTTCGGTTATAGGTTTTGAAATTTGGGAATAGTTTTAGGTTATTAGTATAGGTTTAGGTTAGGTTATAGGTTAAGGTTTAGGGATAGGTTATAGGTTTTGGAATTTGAGAATGGGTTCGGGTTTAGGTTATAGGTTTTGGTTTTGGTTTAGGTTATAGGTTTTAGGATTTGAGAATGGGTTCAGGTTTAGGTTATAGGTTTTGGTTAAGGTTATAGGTTTAAGTTTAGGTTAAGGTTATGTTTAGGTTATAGGTTTTGGGATTTGGGAATAGTTGTAGGTTATAAGTATTGGTTTAGGTTATTGTAGACACTGAAAAATCGGTGCCCACGCTGATTTAAATGTTATGCTTTTAGTGATGGGGTGATGGCCTAATTTGTGGATGTTGGAGTCGCCACTAGCGAAAAAATCTTGAAATCCCGCGGTCGGCTAGAACCATAGAATACGTAAAGTAAGGGAAATTTGAAGACTTCCCTACCTTAAATTAACTCCTAGTTTGTGATCCGGGATTCCGAGTAAGGGACCTCGGTTACAAAGAGGGAAGGTATTAGGCACCCTCTCTACCCATACGTATGTATGATATTTACTTAGTGTGGTAAACTAATCTCAAGGGGAAGATGAATGTGGTCGGGATAAGACTAGGCACACACGTGGATTTCTGATATGACAAGATTCGAGATTTTGGCAAGCCACAGAGCATACATCCATTGGTGTGTCTAACAGACGGATGTGATGATGCTTATGCAAAGACTAAAACAAAAGGACTAGGTCACTAAGAATTTTTGATGTGACAGGATCCGATATACGACAAGCCACAGAGCATACGTTCATTAGAGATCTAGAGAAGCAGGGTGGTTGAGAAGGGAATAGATGTCATGATGAATGCTTGTGTCTAAAAATGAGTGTTTCTTTAGCTTGATCTTGAGTAGGTTAAAACATAAACTGGACCATGATCCGATCTGGGCTAGGCTTATGGGTTGAAAAGGTTGAGAGGAAGGTTAGAGGGGTGGCTGAAAAGATCAGATCTTTGAAGTCTTGGGAGCTCCTTCCCTTTCCTTCACTCTCTTCCTCACTCTATCTCTCTCACTTTCTCTCTCTTGGATGAGAAGATCTCCCTCTTTGGTGTGAAGAGGAGGGCTATTTATAGCTTTCTCCAATGACATTGTTGTAAATTTTAGATTTGAGAGGGGTGAAAGGTGAGGTGGAAAGTTATGATTGGTTGTGGAGAGAAGAATGCCACATGACACTCTCTCATTTGCCATGGGGGCAGTAAAAAGGTAAATAATGGAGTTTGGAAGGATAATTTTGAAGGAAAGTTAACTTTTGGATGCTGGGACAACTATCTGCACGCAGGCGACAGTCGAAGTACCGCAGGCAGTAGTTAGACTGCCGCCCACGATAGTCAGACTGCCGCCCTAGCTCAGTTCAGGCCGGTTTCATGCGTGCAAGCTTTGTACAGCGTGAAGGTTCATCCAAATGTCTCCTTTCAAGTTTTTCAGCTCAGAAAAGTAGGTTTCGGCTTGGGTAGAGGGGATCTGATCATGGTATAGGGTTTAAACGGGGTTATGTGTGTGCTGAACGATTTGGATCGGGGTTTCAGGTTACAGATTGGGAGTTTAGGGATTCCGAGTTAGGGTTCGGTTTAGGCTAGGATTAGGGTTTGGTTTAAGGTATGATTATGGTTCTCGGACAGTCTTAATTTTCTCAAGATTTAGCCTGTGTGGGGTGTTTACAGATGCCCCTCTTTGACCGAGGTTACAAGCAATCGAAGGTCTAAGCGAGTGGACACCCCACCCTTCTGGTCAGAAAAAAGGGTAGTGGCTTGAATCTGTCGTCTGCCATTGTATCATTATCAGTCGATTGTTTGAAAAAGAGATGACTTGCACATATCATGAGGGTTGAGAAAAATATTGTGATTGCCTCCTGTGCATTTGTCGTGGCTTTACGGATCACCAATCACAACCCTTTCGTGTCAAATTGTTAATAGTATTGGAGGGTAAGTCTGAAAAGTAAGGGCCTCTACGCATTTGTCGTGACTTTACGAGGATTCTCGTACTGTTTGGTCTGTTGTTCCTTTTGCTACGTAATCCCCCTAGGAGTATTCAGTCTGTTTGATCGTCAAAGTGGTTAGCTGCCCTGCGCGTTGGTGCGGCCTTACGGGGAACTCAGTACCCTGACTTGGACTCGATCATATTTTCTGAAAATCCTGGACTAGGTATGTGCAAGTAATCCTTTGTCATGCAGTCCGTTGATTCTGATACTTTGGTTATAATGGATTGTTGCCACTTCGAGTTTTGATGGTTCTTTCCAGAGGTGGATCCACTCATTTTACTAACATTTGTACGACTGTCCAGATATAGAGATCGGGACAATCATACATGTATCATGTACGGATTCGATCGTCCTTCGGGGAAACTGAAAGAGATAGAATCTTATTTAGTTGCGTACACTGGCCGCAACTGGAGAATATGGAAGATTCCTCAGTTTACTGCGCACCGCGTGTAGTTAAAAAAACTTTATTTGAAAACTATTCCCTTTGGAGCTAGACTCCTTAGGGATTTTATTTGAAAAAATATATTTTTTATTTTTTGGAAAATATCTGTTCGATTTCGCGGGTGGGTGTCGTCGTTCATTTTTTTTTATTTATAGAAAAGTCAGATGGCCTCCACTAATAAATCAGTGGGGCTAATGGTTTGAAATATTCTTGAATTTTTTTGAAAGATCCATCCGATCTCACGGATGGCCATGATCGTTCAGTTTTTATTGTTTGAAAAGTTCGATGGCCTCCACTAATAAATTAATGGGACTAAAAGCTTAGAAGAAGCAGACCCTTTTAAGGCTATACTTACTAGGGATTTATTGTGTGCTTTTTTGAAGATTTTTTAAAAAGGAGGCTGTTTTGATAAGTTTTGAAGACTTGGGGACTGTTTTGGTGACTTTTGAAGGCTCAGGGACTATTTTGGTAACTGTTGAAGACTTGGAGACTGTTTTGGCAACTTTTAAAAATTCAGGACTATTTTTGAAAATTTTTGAGAGCTTGGGATTGTTTTTAAAATTTTCTTGGGTATTGTCTAGTGGTTAGGGGCAAAAACTGGTTGCTTACAACTGTCCTAGGGGATAGCCCGCTGCCCCATGCACACTTTCGGTCGGGCGGCAGTCTTACTGCCACGGGTAGTAGTCCGGCTACTGCCTGCATGTCGTTTGGACCGTTGGTCTGTTCAGTGCACTAGTCCGTCTGGTGTGGCCTTCTCCTCTATTTGATTCTTGCAGTTGGGAGGTCTAGGGACCCATGGTGGTCCCTGGAGCTATTTTGGAGAAGTTTTCTCAGCTCATTTTCTTACATTTTCCTCATTCTTTCCATTTTAAGTAATCTTGGCCCATGAACCTCTACTGGATCTTTGTGGGCCACCCCAAATAGCTTTTGGAGGGTTGAATTTTTCCTTGGGTTGGGAGAGAGCCATGATCAGGACCGTTGGATCATCTGGATTTGATCTGAACCGTTGGATCTTATTGAACCTATTTACTTGGGCCAAGTAGTTGGCTGGACTACGACTGTATTTTTTTTGTGGAGTGGGGTGTGATAAGAAAAGGGGCCCCACCCTTTATTTATTTGATTTTTATATTTTTCATTTTTTGCCCCTTTTTTTGGTGTGATCTGGACCGTTGGATTGATGATTTAGGGCTCATTTGTATGTAAGGAGGATGTAAATCCTGATGGTTAGCCATTTATGACTGGTGATGGATGGGTGGGATTTGCGAAGTGGACCCCACATCATGCTCCTGAGCTGCTCAGATACATGAATTGGAGTTTTGGTGAGGATGGTCTCTGGAAGGAATTTTTTGAAAGATGGGCCTTTGAGATGGGCTTTTTAGAAATGGGCCTTGGACTTTAAAAATGGGCCTTGAAATGTGCCTTTGTAAACAGGCCTTGGGCTTTGGAAATGGGCCTTGGATTTTAGAAATGGACCTTAAAATGGGCCTTGGGCTTTGGAAATGGGCCTTGAAATAGGGTACTTACTCAGATACTTTGTATGTCCAGCATGCCTCGACGTGGTAAAAATGAAGCCAGCTCCTCACGTCAATCAGTCGATCCATGTTATGTACTCCAAGAGGGCCGACATTTGTCTGACATTGCCCGAGAAGGTGGTGCGCCTACTGTTTTGAGAGGGTGTGGGGTCAGGACACACTGGTCTGATTGGTTCCAAGATCCTTAACCTTTATTTTTCGAGGTTCTTGAGCATACCCCCTTCGCTCACCTGTCCCGGGCCTGTTTGAGTCGGACAAATATGTCTCTCTTGTCTGCTCTGGCTGAGAGATAGCACCCTGAGACCCATACCTTCCAGCTTCCTTTTGGAGAGTGGGGCATTACCTCATATGATATATACATGCAGCTGGACCTTTGATATGATGGAGGATCCGTCCCTTTTGAGGATGACCTTCAGGTGCCTACTGAGGAGGATTGGATGGGTCTATTGGGGATGATGTCAGACGCAGCAGACTTTATCGATCCCCGCTGCAAGCTCCTCTGGTTATCATCAAACTTTGCCAGACGTATTCTCGAGACCGAAGCGGCGGCTGTGGTGAAGGTGCGTTCCCTGATTTTGTATACTATGGGTGTGATGATTTTCTATCACAGGAATGAGCTGGTGAGTTCTTGTTTGTTGTTGCTCATGACAGACATCACTTTTCCCACACCGTACAATTGGAATGTGGCTCTCTTGACCCATTTGTACAAAGGGCTGGATAAGGCCAGTCGTTGCATCAGCCAATCCCTAACTGGCTTTTACCCAGTCATCGAGGTATTTTCTTTGATCTCCATCTTTGCAATATTCTTCCTAGGGATAATCTGGTTTGTCTTTTTCTGACCATGATTTGCATAGGTCTATTTTTTTGACCACTTTTCTCATTTGGCCCCCACTTTGATCGACCATTCGCCTCCATTTCCTCGCATGATGTTGTGGTACAAGGACAACCGCAGCCACACGTGTTTATTTTTTAATCTTTTCTGGAGGTCGAATGTCGACGCCCTTATTCCGAGTGATGTGAGTAATCTTTGCCCTTCTCTGTACTGCCTATGCGTTGCCTCTATCTTTTTTTGCTCAATCTTTGATTTTCTTTCTGCAGTTCTTGTCCAGGCCGTATCTTCGATCAAATGCGGCATTTACTCCTGGGGCCTAGGAAGCTTTTTAGGCTTCTCATCGACGCCACATTCTCGAGGATCCTCGTGTGAAGAAATGGTACTTGGGAGAGACTTTTCTGGCAGCTGACCAGTAGTCCCATGGTGCCACTTAGTCCACCGTCTAGTCCTTCTGATTGAGATCGGTGCCTGAGAGAGAGCTGACTGCTGCATTGGAGGGCTATGATGCTAGCGTCTTCATTGATCCATATAGAGAGTACAACTCTTGTTGTGAATAGCATGGTATCGGCCCGATCTTACAACCTGGCTATGCTCCTGGCGACGATGCACGTTTTGGTGGAGGAGGGATCTCGGGGCCTCACTTTCATCGCCAGGATACTGATACATATCTTCCTGATGATGATTAGCTTGTTGTATCTTACTTTCTTGTATACTTAGATGTATAATCTTCATGTTTATAGACTTCAGCTCGCTAACATTGTTCCCTTTCAATCTTTACTTTGTGTACCTTCGAAATCTCAGTTGGGTGTATGGATATTTGCTCCAAGGTCCCAGCTTGCCGAGGTGGACCTTGCCCAAAATTCGACAGAAAGTGGGCCCGGGAGGTAGTTGGACTGCCGCAGGTGGCAATCGGACTGCCGCCCGATGACTTTTTTCTCCCGTTCTGTCTTGTCAGTGCTACATCAATGACATAGAAATGACAGGTCTGCAGGCGATGGTTGGATTACTGCAGGCGATAATCGGGGTGTCGCCTCCGTTCATCTTTTCTTCCAGCGACCATCTCTTCTTCCTGTTCATTCTTGCTGACCTTTTTGGACATTCTTTCCTGTCCTTGTTCATCCGATCACCTCCTTTATCCATTTCTCCTTGTCCCATTCTCTTTGTCTTCTTCTCCTTTTGTCCTCTTTTCCTTTTTGGGGCTGATTATGGCCAGCCATGATGGGAGTATTGATGGGCTCATGAGTAGTAAGGGGGTTGGTGGATCCAATAATGGTGGAGGGAATCCATTTATGAAAGAGTTGATGAAGGTTGGTGGGGGAGTAATGGGCTCTTTTGGAGAGATCAATATCATTTATGACATTACCCCCGCTACCATTAATGGAGGATGTGAGGTTGGGTTGGATGAAATGAGTGGTTTTGAAGGGTTTGGTGGATTCATGGTAAATGGGCCACCGAGATTCGTGGATATTGGGACGGATGGTTTGGGTGGTGTGGATGATGTGGCAGTGGTGGAAGATGGCTTGATTGATGGGCCGATGTCTATGGATGGGGTAGATGGTGGTATGTTGATGGCGGATAGTGTGGATCAGATTTCTATGGATGGCGGGCCCTGTTTTGGTGGCGCAAGCGGCTTGACTTTGGCGGGTGATGATTCTCTCACAGATGGCCTAGCTCAGATTTTTGGTGCGGATATCGAGACAGTGTTGGGATAGGCAGTTGTAGTCGGGGCATGTCAGCCCTGTTAGCCATTGGGAGACCCTTGGTGTTGTGGCTCCTGGGGCTTATGTGTTTCAGACAGCTCCTGATGTGGCGGTTGTGGGCGGCTCTAGTCCTCCTGCTGCAGCTTTCCATGATACTGTGCGTGATGCGATGGGCAACGCTGGCTTCTTTCAGCACCATGAGATAGACTTGCTGGATGAGGTGATGCCCATTTTTTATGATTCTCCTGTTGATACGGAGATTTTGATTGTGGAGGGCGTGCCTGTCCGGACCTGTCGATTGCAGCCTCACGATACTTGTTCGGAGCGTTTGCACCTTTGGATAGAGAGCTTGACCGAGTCTGAGATAGTGGAGCTGAGATCCTTGGGCTTTCGGGAGGTTCTCCACTTTCACCGAGTTCGCCTTGACTGGCGACTCTTGAGTGCAGCGCTGTATGACTTGGTTCCTTGCTTGAACCTTTTTTCCTTCAATGATCTGGAGCTGGGTCCGTCGTTGGAGGAGTTTTCTCACCTGTTGGGACTTCCTCTTACCCGAGAGCCTTACATTCCCTTATCAAAGCCGGTTTGTCCCTCAAATTTATCCTCTTAGTTTGGGTTTCACACTGCTCTGCCTACCATAGAGGGTGGGGCTGATGAGCTTTCTCTGGTTTTACTATATGATCGTTGTGCTACTTCCCGAGGTGCTCCTGAATCAGATCGCTAGCTTCAGTGTTTAAATGCGCTGATATTTTGTGTCCTTGCTGAGCTGCTCTTCTCTGGTGGGCGAGTCTTCGCTAGTGCCTTTGCTGGATGTCTTCCGTAGGGTCCTCCACCGTAGGAGCATTATCTTCATGGTACTGGCGGAGCTCTTTTTAGGGCTGACTGAGTGTTTCCTTGGATGCACTCGCATCCTCATAGGCTGCTGCTCATTTCTTCAGGTATGCACTATCTTTACTTTTTCTTTTGCCTAGCGTGGTCATATGCTTGTGACCTGAGCTTGACTTATATCTTCTTGCAGGTTTGGTTATGGGAGCATTTGTTCATGACCCCTCAGCTTCTGTGGCCAGATTCCCGTCGTGGAGACGTGCTGTGTTTGTTGCTTGATGGCCTTCCGCTTGGTGCTGAGGCTACGGAGTGGCTGTATCGCTGTATGCTTGCTCAACTTCGAGGGTGAGAGATTAGCTGGAAAGCTACTTGGCTTTGCCGTTCGCCATTAATTTGTAGCGTTGCTCGCACTCCTCTTCTGTTGCTCGACCTGCAAGGGCATTGCTCCTATCATCCAGTGCGGTTCCTTCGACAGTTCGGCTTTTGGCAAGACATCTCAGAGTTCACTTTTTCAAGGTTTGGGCATGCCTCCTTCCCATCTGATTTGACTGCTTTATCTAGGCGGGTCTGGATCTCTTGGCAGGAGTCTTTGGATGCAGCGATGCTGGAGCTCGAGTCTTGGGCCCCTCCTCTGGCGACAGTACCGTACCAGTGATGGGTGGCCCAGCAGTTACTTTGACGACAGGTTCCTGGCTGGCATTTAACGAATGAGGGTGCTGATTAGGACATGGTGGGCGATACCGCTTCCTCTTCTTCTTGCGTTGTTGATTTATTCGAGGCATTTGAGGAGCGCCCCTTCATTGATCCGTCTTTCTTATTGGCCACACATGGTCATCTAATTTCTGAGATTGTTGTCCTCCACCACACATGTGAGGACATTGCTCGCCGATTAACGGTGGGGTGGTGGTATGATGAGAACATGCTTGCGACACACCGCCTGGAGAGGGATGAGGCCTTCTACCTGCATATGGAGATAGAGAGGCTTAGGCAAAGATTGTCAATGTACGAGAGATAGGAGTTTACCTGCGGTTCTTGATGTTGATCAACTACTTTGTCATGTGTGCATGAAACCTTTATTTTTTGATGTTTTTGGCTTTTTGTAAAAAAAGGAAGACAATATACTTGTAAGAAGATTTTAAAGGAATGAAAGAAAATTTTTGTTTATGCCAAATGTTAATGTTTGCTTGTGTTTGGATTTGTGCTTTGGATGATTGGGATCAGAATCTTGGGCTCAGCCCACGTTGTTTGCAGTATCCTAAATCGTGTCTTTAAGGTTTTGGTTCCCTAAGAAGGTGCTTGGGATCGCATCCCGTGGATTTAAGTAGAGTCTGATAGAGGACTGATCCGTAGATGATCTTTCCTTTGTATCTCTTTGGGGCATTTGTTGCTTCGGCTTCTTCTGTTCCTGCACTTTTATTTTATTTTTTTTTACTTTTCTTGCTATTTTTACCTGTAGCGCCTTCTCAGGTTTTCACTACGTCCAGCTTCTCCCCGTCATTTTTGCCCATAGTGTCCTTTCAAAATTTCGCTACGTTGTGGGTTTTTTATCTTTCCTACCCCTTGACAACTATGCTATTTTTACCCTTGGCGCCCTTTCGGGTTTTCACCAAGTCCGATACATGCCCGCTGTTTTTACTCGAGCCGCCCTTTCGGGTTTTCAACTTGCCCCTTTTGCTTAGGCATGCCCCTTATTTTTATATATATATATATTTTTTTCTTTGGAGCACCAGGAGTGATGAAGGAGAAGGAGAGGCTTCCTTCATAGCTGGCCAGCTGGTTACCTGTCAATCCTTTGTCTTTGGGTACAATTGTAAGCTGCATGGGAGTTGTGTGTAAGTTTTGGGACAGATTTTTTTGGGGTCTTATTTTGAGTCTCTTTTTTTTTTTCTTTTTTTGTGTGTTTCTTTCTACTTTTTCTTTTTCCTTTTATGGGAGGGGCAATTGGTATTTCTGATAAGGGAGGTGGTGGATATAGATTTCTTTCTTTTTTTTTTCTTAGGGGATATAATGGATGCAGCTTCACAATTGTAATCATTGACAAAGTCAAGTAGGGTTACCCGTGATAGATTTTTATGTTGTCAGCGTTGATGGGCTCCGAAAGGTCTTCCCCTTTCAAATTGGTGAGTTGAAGAGCGCCTCCTTGAAGTACTTCTCAAATGATCAGTCGTCCTTCTCACAAGGGTTTAAACTTTCTCCTAGGGTCTGGTAAGTGTGGTGGTAGGATGCGCTTCATGACCATGTCGTCGACTTTGAAACTTCGCTTGTAGACCCTTTTGTTGTAAGCTCGTGCGATCCTTCTTTGATAGCTTTGGGAGTGACTTATTGTACGCATGCGCTTTTCATCTACCAGATGCAGTTGATCGTATCTTGCTTGTAGCCACTCGCCTTCCTTTACTTTACTTTTAAGCAGTATCTGGAGTGACGAGATTTCGATCTCGACTGGCAATACTGCTTCCATTCCGTATATAAGCTCAAATAGAGTTGCCCCTGTAGCAAATCGTACAGACGTCCGATAGGCCCAAAGTGCATAAGGAAGCATCTCCGACAAGTCGCGATATGTTTTCACCATCTTCTCCAGGATTCAGACGATATTCTTGTTGACAGCTTCAACTCCACCGTTCATTTGAGGACGGTAGGGGCTCGACCGATAGCGTTGGATTTTGAACTTGTTGAGAAAATTGCCCATCCTTTTATTGACGAACGGAGTTCCGTTGTCAGTAATGATGGCCTGAGGGACCCCATAACGGCTGATGATGCTCTTCATGAACTTGACCACATGAGATGCTGCGATGGTGATGTTGGATGCTGCCTCTATCCATTTGGTGAAGTAGTCTACTGCTACTAGGATGTATTCATACCCATTTGAGGCCTTAAGACTGATCTTGTCGATGATGTCAAGCCCCCATACGGAGAAGGGCTAAGGTGATGTCAAGTTGTAGAGTTCGGATGTAGGGGCATGGATCTGGTTTGCATGTTCCTGACATTTGAAACATTTCCTAACATGTTTACAGCAGTCTGTCTCCATCGTAAGCCAAGAATAGCCGAGCCGTAGGATCTTCTTTGCCTTCATGTGTCCATTCATATGTGGGCCGCATAGTCCTTCGTGAATTTCTGACATGACTTGTGCTACTTATGTTTCATCCACGCATCGAAGAAAGACTTGAATAAAGGATCGCTTGCAGAGGGTTCCCCCAGTAATTATGAATTGTGCCGCCAACCGTTGTATGGTGAGGCAATCTGTTAGTGTTGCTCCTTCCGGATACTTCTGGTGCTTGAGATATTCCTTAATGTTTATGTACCACGGTCAATTATTTGAGGAGGGTTCAGCTTCATCGATCTGTAGACAGAATGCGGGTTCCTCCTGAAGTTCAACAGTGAGTTCCCATTCAGCAACTCCTTTCGAGATTTCTAGCATGGAGGTGAGAATGGCCAACGCATCTGCAAACTGATTCTTGACTCGGGGCATGTAAGAGAATGAGATTTCTTCGAACTCTTCGATTAAATTCTCCAGATAGATGTGGTATGTGATTAGCTTCTCATCCTTGGTTTTTCAGTCACCGTTTGTCTAATTGATGATGAGTTACGAGTCCCCAAAGACCCGTAACTTCTTCACATTAAGGATTATGGCTTCTCTTAGACCGGCGATGCATACTTCATACTCAGCTACGTTGTTAGTGCATTAGAATGCTAGTCTTCTGGATATGGAAACTGGGACATCCTTGGGAGAGTAGAGTATGATGCCTACCCCACTCCCTTTCGAGTTTGCAGCTCCGTCAAAGAAGAGTCTCCACTCTCCTGCCTTTCTTTCTTCTTCTTCCTTGATTAGGAGGATGTCCTCATCAGGGAAGAATGTCTTCAATAGCTGGTAGTTGGGCAAAGAATGTGCGGCTAGATGATCGGCCAGTGCTTGCCCCTTGATTGCCTTCTGAGTGACATAGGTGATTTCAAACTCAGAGAGCAATAATTGCCATTTTGTGATCCTGCCTGTCAATGCTAGCTTTTCAAACAAGTACTTCAACGGGTCCATGCGAGCAAGCAGGAGGACCGGATGGGCGATCATATACTGTCGCAATCATTGTATTGCCCAGACTAGGGCGAGGCAAGTCTTTTCTAAGCTGGAATATTTGGCTTCATAGCTTGTGAATCGTCTGCTTAGATAGTAGATTGCCTGCTCCTTTCTTCCTGTATCGTCGTGTTGACCAAGGATGCATCTGATTGCTTCTGCTGCGACGGAGATGTATAGGAGGAATGGCCTACTCGGAGTAGGTGACATGAGCACTGGAGGATTTAGCAGATATCTTTTAATTTTGTCAAAGGCTATTTGACAATCGTCATCCCACTCCTTTGACGAGTTCTTCCGCAGGAGCTTGAATATGGGCTCACAGACTGGGGTGAGCTGCGAGATGAATCAGATGATATATTGGATTCTTCCGAGGAAGCCTCGAATTTCCTTTTTAGATTTGGGTGGTGGCATTTCGATAATTGCTTTGGTCTTGGTCTCATCCGCCCGAATTCTTTCTTCACTGACAATGAAGCCTAACAACTTGCCTCCAATTGCACCGAAGACACACTTTTGGGGGTTGAGTCGGAGCTTGAACTTCTCTAGCCTGTCGAAGAGATTTTTGAGATCCTTGAAATGTCCTTCGATTGTGCGAGATTTGACCATCATATCGTTCACATAAACTTCCATTTCCTTGTTTATCATATCGTGGAACAGGGCAGTTATGGCTCGCTGATATGTAGCTCCAGTATTTTTCAGCCCAAAAGGCATAACTCGATAGCAAAAGGTTCCTCACGGTGTGATGAAAGAAGTCTTTTCACGATCCTCGATGGCCATCTTGATTTGATTGTAGCCTGAAAAGCCATCCATAAAGGAGAAGATCTTATATCGAATAGTATTATCTACCAGTGTACCGATACGAGGCAGGGGGAAGTCGTTTTTAGGACTTGCTTTGTTGAGGTCCCTGAAGTCGATGTACATTCTGACTTTCCCGTCTTTCTTTGGAACTGGTATGATATTTGCAAGCCATTCCGGGTAGTTGGAGACTACCAAGAATCCCGCGTTGTATTGTTTGATGACTTCATCACGGACCTTCAGGGCCCATTCTGGCTTCATTCTCCGTAGCTTCTACTTAATAGGCTTCATGTCTAGCTTTGTTGGCAGATGGTGCACCACCAGATCCTCATTGAGCCTAGGCATGTCCTCGTATGAGAAGGCAAAGTTGGATAACCTCGGCTTCAGAAACTCCATCATCATCTGCTTGTATTCCGGGGAGAGTGACTGTCTGATGCGCACCTCTCTAGGGAGTTCCGTTGACCCTAGGTTCACAATTTAAAAATCATCTGCTACAACATTGGCCTTTGTTTCAAATTTTTTGAGGGAGTCCTCGAATTCGAGAGTTGTATCATCATTTCCCATATCCGGGGCTTCATCCAAACCCATGAGTCCAACTCGAGATCGAAATCATACGAGTCGACCTTGAACTCCTGCAGTGTGTGTAAGATGTTTGACACAGTGGTTTTTGAAAGTTTTTCTATTGTTTTTGTATTTTGAGGATTTTCTGATGCTTTGTGATTTTGAGAAATATTTAATTTTTTTGTGCTTTTGGGAATATATGATTTTTTTTGTGTTTTGAAAATTTTCTGAATTTTTTGTGTTGCCTAAGGGTCCCGTATAGGACAGTGTTGCGAACCAAAATTGATCTTATCCTAGTCTGGGGTACTAACTGCTATTTACATTTGAGTTTTTTTTTAGGTCAGCATCCACGGAGGATTCACCAACAAACTCGATTGTTAGGGGGACAACTGTCTACGATTTGTGTGTTCCTGTGGGTCACCTATCTTGATGACCATGATGTCTGTTGGGCTAGGCTCAGAGTCGGAGTTTGATTCAACTTTCTCGCCCAGGAGCTGGAATTCTTCTGGTCCCTCTAGTTGGTCCTACGATGGGACCTTGATGTCTGCCCAGTCAAGGGCAGGCCACTTCCCTTTGTCAATCTAGTGGATGGGCTGCTTCTTCCCCTTGTGTCGCTGGGCTGGTGGCGGGGACATGTCCCCTTAACTGTGTACAGGAATGGGTGTCTCCCTGGGTTTGCCTGTATCCCTTTCAAGGGACATTCCTGGTTCTGGATCCCATGTGGGTGGACCTGTTTCCGTGCCCCTTACCTTTTGTGGTAGATCTGGAGGTTCTGCCCCTTGTGTCAAATATGCTTTTGATGCCTCGAGAATCTTGTCCCATCTTATGGGTGGCCAGACAGACTCTGGGTGAGAATGATCAAAGAATTTGAGTTGCTGGAGGTGGTCCTCAAGGGAAATCATCGGGTCTCCACAAATTGTTCCTGCCTTGATAAATTTAATGGGTGTGCACTTGAAGGATTGACCCCTTTTTGGCTTTTCATCTTGATCCTCCAGTTTCGGTTGATATCCCAGTTCCTATCTCTGTATGTTAGCACGTGCCGGCTTTACTACTATACATTTCTCGTGGAACTCGGTACAGTAGTTCCAGATTAGCCATTCAGTGGGGGGAATGACATGTTCAACAGTGAGAGGGCGAGGATTTGCGATTGAATTTACAACTTCAAACTCAAAGCTGTGATATAACACATCACCCTCCGCATGCTGGAGTCGATCACAGGGATGTCAGTTTCTGGGATATTAACCGCTACTGGCAGGACAGTTTCTGGCTTGGCCAACACTGAGATGATTCAATTTTTCGTAGAAAATTTAAACCTTTGGTGAAGAGTTGAGGGAATGGCTCCAACAGCATGTAGCTACGGCCGCCCCAATAAAAGGTTAAACGAGGTAGGGATGTCGATGACTTGGAATGTGATAAGGGTTAGGTCTGATCTGATTTGTAGCTCAATGTCAATCTCTGCCTCAACCTGCCTTTGGGAATTATCGAAGGCTCTGACACTCATGGTGCTGGGCCTGAAAGAGGACAGTTCTATCCCTAACCGTTCGGCGGTACTTAGAGGGCATACATTAAGGCTAGATCCATTCTCAATGAGCACAAGTGGGACTTTGAAATTTTTATGACGGGCCACTATGTTCAGTAAGCACTCATGCTTGCGTCCCTCAGGTGGTAATTTGTTGGCTGGGGGTTGTGTAATTTATGAATTTTGGATTCAGTGTCTGTTAAATTTCATAGTTATGTTTGAATTGTTAATTCAGAATTAGAAGTTGTAAACATTGATTAAGCCATGATTTCACACATCACATCTCATTTTCACATTAAGGTTTCGGTTTGATATTGAAAGGTTAATTTGGTAATCAGTAAGCATGAAAGGAACTAGCCTGGAATTTTTGCCTAAAAGGATTGATATGAAGAAAAAAAAAAGAAAAAAAAAAAAGGATACCTTTGGAAAAGGCTGGGTGAATAATCTTCACCATAAGTTTGCTCCCTACAAGTGAAGATTTGTTTCCCCATGGATGATATGTGAAAAGGGTAGGGTGTACAGTCTTCACCATAGGTTTGCTCCTTATAGGTGAGGCTTTGATTCCCCTTCATGATGTACTTTTAATGAAAAAAATCAAAAGTTGAAAGAATGACAAGAAGATTTGTGAGGCAAGTTTTTGTTTTCATAAATTCTCTTGCTGGTTACCAATGAGATCCTGAAATAGAGAAGTGAATTTTAATGTCGATAAGCCGAGATTACACTATACACCCATGAAACTCAATGTTTAGAATTATTCTAATTGATGGAGTAATACTTTGAACTTGATTAAGAAATCTACCGAGTGCTTAAGTCCAGGAGAAAGCAATATCTGACATTCACGAATTTTAGAATTCTGGGATTTGGATAGTTTTTCAAAAATCATTTAAGTTCATAGAAACCGTTCTATAATTCTCAACTGATTTTTCGCATACCTTGCTCGGGACTAGCAAGATGCTGGTTGGGAGTTGTGTTGAGGGTCAAATATTGCATATCAGACCCCATTTATTGCCTAGATTTACGAACAAGATACTGTTTAATGGCCCGTTTTAACCGTGTTTGTGTTGCAAGGTGTAATTACGAGCTTCAACTGAAATAAGAGGCTAAAATCATGGATTTAATGCTCTGACGACACAAAGGCAAGGGAAAGACTTTAGGGAACCAAGATCGACGGAATTACATGCCAAAGATTCGAGAAAATTAAGAAAATGAGGCTCAAGTGGCCCGAAATTGGCTCAGAATGCAAGATCACAAGGTTCTCACCATCTGATCAGCTTGGAACTTCATACATGGCCTGAGGACCATAAATGAACCATACACGTCAAATTTTAGCTATTGAAGATCTTTGGAAGTGAGCCAACGGACTGATCAGCCCCTTATTTCATTAAGTGGGGCCCACCTGATATCTGCAACTGCCTCAAAATTGTTCTCGACGGTTAAAATAATATGAGGAAGAGGATGGACGGAGCAGATTCCTTGAAAACATCATAATGGACCCCACTTTAGCCTGAGTGTGCATAGTGTACATGTACACTGGCCGTGCACCAATTTCAGCTAACGCGGTCAACAATGCTGACCCGCGTCAGTGCAACGCTTGACCAGTTTCCTAAAAGGAAACGAACGGCCGCTGGCATTTTTGTGAACGGTTGTGGGCCCCACCCATGATATGTATGGATGATCCAAGCCGTCCACCGTGTAGACAGCCGCGAGCACTACAAAACCATGTTTACACTTTTCATCTATGCAAGCACATGTGTGAGATACAGAGGCCACAAAAGGGCTGCCCTATGCGTTCAAATCTGGTCTTTTTGTGATTTCTTCTCTGAGTAGCGCCAATGGATGTTCAAAACTACCTATTCTTGACTGAAATTTCATTCTGAATGCAATGGATGGGGTAGATTTTTTAAAAAATACTTCTGTGGGGCTCACCGATCACAACAGCGAAATGGTGCGAAAGGTTTCGCACATCCACGAAAACTGACTTTTCCAGGCGGTTGTGGCCCACCATCTTTGATCATATGACAGATCTGAACCGTCTATCATGTAGAGGACCCAAGAAAATCCTAAGGGAAGATATTTCTTTAGAATTTGAGCGAGGAAAGTGGCGATTTTTGAGGCACCGAACTTAGCTGCGAAAAAGCTTTCATTGGGCATGCATAGCTTTCCAAATCCGATTCAAATCCGATTTTCACCACTCCAGCAGCTATATAAGGAGGTTTTGGACGTGGGGAGCATTCATTTAATAGAGGGCTCGAGCTTGGATGTGGGAGAGGAGGAGAGAGATTTTTTTCTTTTTCTTTTCTTTTTCTTTCTTTTCTTCTTCTTTTTCTTTTAGTTTATTTTGAATTTTGGCCACATCATGTCAGGATAAAACCCCTTAGCTAGGGCTAAGGGGTGAAGCTTGTAGTGAGATGGGAGATTTTATTTTATGTTTTTAATTTAATTTTAATTCATGAATTAACGTTGATTTTAGTTGATTATTAATGACATGTTTTGTTTAGTCTTTAATGGTCTGTTGTGACTAAAATTACAATGGGTCTGCAATGGCTTGGAGCATGTCCTTTTTCTCTTTTATGTTTATGACGCCAGGAAGCCCTGTTGTTCACCATAGTCTCCTGGGTATGGTTGGATGCCGGTACCCTTCCTAACCTTCATACATGTGATGGGTTGGTAATTAGTTTAATTCTGTTGTTTGCCATAGTCTCTTAGGTATGGTTTGGTGATGGAATCCATTCTAATTCATATACCTTTCATCTCTTTGAAAACTAGATCAATGGCAGTTCAGTAATTTTCATAATTTTTGAAGCAGGCATAAGATCTCTCTGATCTCTACAAGTGGATCCTCTGAATCCCTAGTTTCCTTTCCTATGATTTCTATAAATTTTAGATTAATATTTTCACCATTATTCTTCAAATTACATTTAGTTTAGATTTCATCTTACCTTAGTTCTAGTTCTAGTTAGTTTTAGATAACGTACAAGTTTCAGTCCCTTGGGATTCGACCTCGGTCTTACCGAGTTATTACTACATTACAACCCTGCACTTGGGGAGTGAACATAATTCATCATCGGAGAAAGTGATGGCTCGTGGTGCGAGGAGTTGTCCAATCATACTTGTCACCATTTCGGGGGGTACGTCAATAGAGATATGTGCATCATTCAAAGTCTTCATAAAGCTTTCTCGATGCGATCTTGATGTGCATAGGAGTTCTCAGATGGATATTTGTGCAGGAATGGTTTTGAGCTAGGCTGCTATGTCATAAGCAGCGTCGGTTTCGCAGGTAGTTCCCGACATAGTTCTTCAGGTTTCCTTTAGATTCTGGTTCTCTCCTTAAATATCTCCCATTGTTGCCCACCTTAGCACGTTCTGGGTAATGCTATGGAACTGCCTTTGGGTTGTAGGATGAAACTGTCCTTCCTTTCAAGTATATTAATGGTTCCTGAGGTTGAGGGGAGGTGACTGAAACAGTTTGTGGTGGACTTGGTGGTTTCTTTTGGGGTACCTTTAAGTTTTGACAAGATTTCTCTTCTTCTTCTTGATATGCCGAGGAGGTCCCCTAGCCATGTGTCAGTTGGTGAGGCATTAAGAGTTTTAGACTTTGAATCGGGGGTGCTCCTTGCAAAGTCAGTGAAACTAGATCAGGGAGACCTATTGAGAGAATGACAAGTTCAGAATTCGACCTTTTTAGACATGCGGGTTGTGTCCCTTGAGAGGTAAGATACTGCAAGTGTAACCTGTTGGGTGGGGCTTCGAGGGTCACGAGTAGTTGAACTGCCGGTGCTGCTTCCAAGAATATGAGGGGTTGTGTTGCTGGTGGTGCCTCAAGGATTGCTTGAATGGAATGATGCGGGGAGAGGTACATGGACTGCCCTCCTTCAATGTAGTTTACTGTAGAGGTGCCGGATGTACTGGGTCCTATTTGATGTGATGACAGAGAATTTTGGAGGATGTTGGATAGAGCCACATTGTTAGCCTGCGGGGTGATTGTAATTTTATAGCTTTCGATCAAATCCTAGATCGCATGTTTTAAAGTGAAGCAGCGGTCTGTTAGATGGCCAGGAGCCTGATGGTATGCGCAATATTGGTTCTCATTGTAACTAGGCGGCAAGGGGTTGAGAGGAAGTCACAGTTGAAGTGGTGTCAGGAGTTATTTTTGCATCAACGTTGTCAAAACCTGACTGTATGTTTGTGCTAAAGGGGTGAATTTCCTCCCTAATATTGCTTGTTTGTATGGACCTAGTGCATTCCCCCGAGGCTGTTGGTATTGTTGTTGAGACGGTTGTCCTTGATATCCATGTTCGGCCTGCTGTGGTTGGTACTGCCTGTTTGACTGCGATCGGTATTGCCTATCTTGTTGTATCTCTGGTTGTAGAGCATATTGGTTGCCCTGAGTGTTAGCAATGATATTGTTAACCTCTGTGGTATGCTGCGCGGGAGGAGTGTCGTTTCCATTCCCATATCGTACAGGTTTCCCTTCGATTTTATTTCTTTTGATTGAAGGGGTCTGATGTGGCCATGGGGAAATGGTTCCGGCTCTGATCCCAACTTTCACTTGCACATCAGCTCGGATGAGTTGGTAGAAATTTACATAGGGATACAAGATTAGATATTCTTAAATGCTAGGATTTGCAGAGTGTACGATCATGGATATCTGTTCCTCGTCATCGATAGAGTTTCTCATTCGGGCTGCTATGGCCTGCCATTGTCCTACGTATGCTGACAATGATTTGTCACTTTTTTATCTTAGGACAGCCAAATCAGATCTCCTTGGAGCCATGTTCAAATTGTAGGAGAATCGGTCAATGAATGCTTGGAAGAGTTTTTCCCAAGTTTTGATTTGATGGCTATCCAACGAGGTATACCAATCCAAAGCGTCGCCTTTGAGGGATTTTTGGAAGAGCCGTATCAAGGCTCCATCATTCCCTCTATAGTATTGAGTTCCCCACAAAATGCTTTTAGATGTGCCGTGAGGCACCCGCTACCTTCATTCCTTTTGAATTTTGGTACCTCGAAGTTCGAGGGTACTCGGGCATCTGGAAAGGGACAAAGGTCCCTGAACTTCGTAGATGGGTGATCCACTCCTTGCTGTCTCTGAAGCTAATTTTGCACCATTTGTAACTGCTCTCGTAATTCCTCAATTTCTGACTTACCTTGCTGCGAGTATCTTGCCCATTGCTGTAGGGCTTGTGCTGCTTCTTCTTCATATGGATCGATGATGGGATGTTGTTAAAAAGAAGATGGACTCCCGGTGGCGGGAGGTAGCTTGAATTGAACACCGCTTCCTTTCGGAGGAGGGTGTGACATTCAAAAATGGCTCCCGCCTGGGGATCTGCCAAGTCTGGGACGTTGCTCCCGTTAGGGAAAGTGAATTGGACTCGAAACTGGCCCCCTTCATGGGCATCCGCCAGTTCTTGCCTATGGTTCCTATTAGGGGAAACCTGTACTGTAACCTGATTGTTGTGATGTGTTGAGTAAAGATGTGCAGGAAGGTTACTCCCATTTGCTGGTTGCTGTTGTTCTTGTGTCGACTCCTCTGGGAGGGGGAGCAGGGGGTTTGTTGGAAGAATGAGAGAGAAGGCGAAGGGAGTTTGTGGGAGTGAGTTGTTCTGTACACTAGGATAAGTTACCTATGTATTTGAGGAAGGATTTGACACAAGGCGGTGTAGTAGCTCTTGCACTGCTCATAGGCTCTGGGCCATTTCTTGCATGGTCGTGTTAGCTTGTGGGTCTACTGGAGCCACTGGTGGTGGTAGCGCGGGTGTGGGTACAGGTGCGAAAGTTTCGAGAGTTGGTTGAGCTGTCAGTTCTTCTTCATGGGTTGCTTAAGAGTTTATGGCTACGCGAGATCGGGTAGTCATGGTTCGAATTTATGCCGAGGAGAAAGCAAGCCAAAGATGCTCCTTTTGTTGTTTTTCTTTTTGTATGAATGTAGTGATGATGTCCCTTGAGATTAAAATACCATACACTTTCGAGTCGGGTCTCAGCTAGTGCGAGCTAGCATGTTCCCCAGTGGAGTCGCCATTCTGTAGACACTGAAAAATTGGTACCCATGCTAATTTAAATGTTATGTTTTTAGTAATGCGGTGATGGGATGATTTGTGGATGTTGGAGTCGCCACTAGCTGAAAAATCTCAAAATCCCGTGATCGGCTAGAACCACAGAATACATAAGGTGAGGGAAATCTGAAGACTTCCCTACCTTAAATTAACTCCTGGTTTGCGATCCAAAATTCTAGATAAGGGACCTTGGTTACAAAGAGGAAAGGTATTAGGCACCCTCTCTGCCCATATGTATGTATGGTCTTTACTTAGTGTGGTAAACTAATCTCAAAGGGAAGATGGATGTGGTCGGGATAAGACTAGGCACACACGTGGATTTCTGATATGACAAGATCCGAGATTTCGGCAAGCCACAGAGCATACATCTAATGGTGTGTCTAAGAGACGGATGTGATGATGCTTATACAAAGACTAAAACAAAGGGACTAGGTCAGTAGGAATTTTCGATGTGACAGGATCCGATATACGGCAGGCTACAGAGCATACGTTCACTAGAGATCTAGAGAAGCATGGTAGTTGAGAAGGGAATAGATGTTATGATGAATGCTTGTATGTAAAAATGAGTGTTTCTTTGACTTAATCTTGAGTAGGTTAAAACATAAATTGGACCATGATCCGATCTGGGCTAGGCTTATGGGTTGGAAAGGTTAAGAGGAAGGTTTGAGGGGTGGCTAAAAAGATTAGATCTTTGAAGGCTTGGGAGCTCCTTCCCTTTTCTTCACTCTCTTCCTCACTCTCTCTCTCTCACTTTCTCTCTCTTGGATGAGAAGATCTCCCTCTTTAGTGTGAAGAGGAGAGGGCTATTTATAGCCTTCTCCAATGACATTACTATAAATTTTGGGTTTGAGATGGGTGAAAGGTGAGGTGGCAAGTTATGGTTGGTTGTGATGAGAGGAATGCCACATGGCACTCTCTCATTTGTCATGGGGGCAGTAAAAAGGTAAATAATGGAGTTTGAAAGGGTAATTTTGAAGAAAAGTTAACTTTTAGACGCTACGACAGCTGTCTGCATGTGGGCGGCAGTCGAAGTACCGCAGGCGGTAGTCAGACTACTGCCCACGGCAGTCAGACTGCCGCTCGGGCTCAGTTCAGGCTGGTTTGGTGCATGCGAGCTTTGTATAGCGTGCGGGTTCATCCAGATGTCTCCTTTCAGGTTTTTCAGCTCAGAAAAGTGGGTTTCGGCTTGGGTAGAGGGGATCTGATCATGGTATAGGGTTTAAGCGGGGTTATGTGCTTGCTGAACGACTTGGATCGGGGTTTCAGGTTGCGGATTGGGAGTTTGGAGATTCTGGGTTAGGGTTCGATTTAGGCTGGGATTAGGGTTTGGTTTAAGGTATGATCATGGTTCTCGGACAGTCTTAATCTTCTCAAGATTTAGCCTGGGTGGAGTGTTTATAGTTAGGTTATAGGTTAAGGTTTAGGGGTTTGAGTTTAGGTTTAGGCTAAAGTTTAGGTCTAGGTTTAGGTTTAGGGAATTGAGTTTAGGTTATAGGTTTAGGCAAAGGTTAGGTTTAGGTTATAGGTTTTAGAATTTGAGAATAGTTTTAGGTTATAAGTATAGGTTTTGGGATTTGATAATGGGTTTGGGTTTAGGTTATAGGTTTTGGTTTTGGTTTAGGTTATAGGTTTTGGTTTAATTAGGTTATAGGTTATAGGTTTAGGATAAGGTTTAGATTTAGGTTTACGTTTAGGTTATATGTTTTAGGATTTGAGAATGGGTTCGGGTTTAGGTTATAGGTTTTGGTTTTGGTTTAGGTAATAGGTTTTGGGATTTGTCAATGGGTTCGAGTTTAGGTTATAGGTTTTGGTTTTAGTTTAGGTTATAGATTTTGGTTAAGGTTATAGGTTATAGGTTTAGGTTTAGGTTAAGGTTAGGTTTAAGTTATAGGTTTTGGGATTTGGAAATAATTTTAGGTTATAAGTATAAGTTTAGGTTAGGTTATAGGTTAAGGTTTAGGGATAGGTTATAGGTTTTGGGATTTGAGAATGTGTTCGGGTTTAGGTTATAGGTTTTGGTTTTGGTTTAGGTTATAGGTTTTGGGATTTGAGAATGGGTTCGGGTTTAGGTTATAGGTTTTGGTTAAGGTTATAGGTTATAGGTTTAGGTTTAGGTTAAGGTTAGGTTTGTATTATAGGTTTTGGAATTTGAGAATAGTTTTAGGTTATAAGTATAGGTTTAGGTTAGGTTAGAGGCTTTGGAATTTGATAATGGGTTCGAGTTTAGGTTATAGGTTTTGGTTGTGGTTTAGGTTATAGGTTTTGGTTTATATTATAGGTTATAGGTTTAGGATAAGGTTTATGTTTAGGTTATAGGTTTTAGGATTTCAGATTGGATTCGGGTTTAGGTTATAGGTTTTGGTTTTGGTTTAGGTTATAGGTTTTGGGATTTGAGAATGGGTTCAGGTTTAGGTTATAGGTTTTGGTTTTAGTTTAGGTAATAAGTTTTGGTTAAGGTTATAGGTTATAGGTTTAGGTTTAGGTTAAGGTTAGGTTTAGGTTATAGATTTTGGAATTTGAGAATAGTTTTAGGTTATAAGTATAGGTTTAGGTTAGGTTATTGGTTAAGGTTTAGGGATAGGTTATATGTTTTGGGATTTGAGAATGGGTTCGGGTTTAGGTTATAGGTTTTAGTTTTGGTTTAGGTTATAGGTTTTGGTTAAGGTTATAGGTTATAGGTTTAGGTTTAGGTTAAGGTTAGGTTTAGGTTATAGGTTTTGGGATTTGGGAATAGTTTTTGGTTATATGTATAGGTTTAGGTTAGGTTATAGGTTAAGGTTTAGGGATTTGAGTTTAGGTTTAGGCTAGGGTTTAGGTCTAGGTTTAGGTTTAGGGAATTGAGTTTAGGTTATAGGTTTTGGGAAAGGATAGGTTTTGGTTATAGGTTTAGGGTTTGAGAATATTTTTAGGTTATAAGTATAAGTTTAGGTTAGGTTATAGGTTTTGGGATTTGATAATGGGTTCTGGTTTAGGTTATAGGTTTTGGTTTTGGTTTAGGTTATAGGTTTTGGTTTAGGATAAAGTTTAGGTTTAGGTTATAGGCTTTAGGATTTGAGAATGGGTTCGGGTTTAGGTTATAGGTTTTGGTTTTGGTTTAGGTTAAGGTTATAGGTTATAGGTTTAGGTTTAGGTTAAGGTTAGGTTTAGGTTATAGGTTTTGGGATTTGGGAATAGTTTTAGGTTACAAGTATAGGTTTGGGTTAGGTTATAGGTTAAGGTTTAGGGATTTGAGTTTAAGTTTAGGTTAAGGTTTAGGTCTAGGTTTAGGTTTAGGGAATCGAGTTTAGGTTATAAGTTTAGGGAAAGGTTAGGTTTAGGTTATAGGTTTTGGTATTTGGAAATAGTTTTAGGTTATAAGCATAGTTATAGGTTAAGGTTTAGGGATAGGTTATAGGTTTTGGTTTTGAGAATGGGTTCGGGTTTAGGTTATAGGTTTTGGGATTAGAGAATGGATTCGGGTTTAGGTTATAGGTTTTAGTTTTGGTTTATGTTATAGGTTATAGGTTTAGGTTTAAGTTTAGGTTATAGGTTTTGGGATTTGGGAATGGGTTCGGGTTTAGGTTATAGGTTTTTCTTTCGGTTTAGGTTATAGGTTTTGGGATTTGAGAATGGGTTTGGGTTTAGGTTATAGGTTTTGGGATTTGAGAATGGGTTCGGGTTTAGGTTATAGGTTTTAGTTTTGGTTTAGGTTATAGGTTTTGGGATTTGAGAATGGGTTCGGGTTTAGGTTATATGTTTTGGTTTTGGTTTTGGTTTTGGTTTAGGTTATAGGTTTTTCAATTTGAGAATGGGTTATGGTTTAGGTTTAGGAAATCGGGTTCAGGTTCTGGATTGGATTTAAGTTTGGGTTTTTAAGTGTAGGCTTTGGTTTAGGTTAGGGAGTTGAGATTAGGATTAGGTGCAGGTTTCGCTTTAGGGAATTGAGTTTAGGTTATAAGTTTAGGAAAAAAAGTTAGGTTTCAGTTATAGGTTTTGGTATTTGGGAATAGTTTTAGGTTATAAGCATAGGTTTAGGTTAGGTTATAGATTAAGGTTTAGGGATAGGTTATAGGTTTTGGGATTTGAGAATGGGTTTGGGTTTAGGTTATAGGTTTTGGTTTTGGTTTAGGTTATAGATTTTGGTTAAGGTTATAGGTTATAGGTTTAGGTTTAGGTTTAGGTTAAGGTTAGGTTATAGGTTTTAATTTTAGTTTAGGTTATAAGTTTTGGTTTAGGTTATAGGTTATAGGTTTAGGTTAAGGTTTAAGTTATAGGTTTTGAGATTTGAGAATGTGTTCAGGTTTAGGTTATAGGTTTTAGTTTCGGTTTAGGTTATAAGTTTTGGGATTTGAGAATGGGTTCGGGTTAAGGTCATAGGTTTTTGTTTTGATTTAGGTTACAGGTTTTGGGATTTGAGAATGGGTTCGGGTTAGGTTATAGGTTTTGGTTTTGGTTTTGGTTTAGGTTATAGGTTTTGGTTTTGGTTATAGGTTATAGGTTTAGGTTAAGATTTAGGTTTAGGTTTAGATTATAAGTTTTGGGATTTGAGAATGGGTTCGGGTTTAGGTTATAGGTTTTGCTTTCGGTTTAGGTTATAGGTTTTGAGATTTAAGAATGGGTTCGGGTTTAGGTCATAGGTTTTGGTTTGGGTTTGGGTTATAAGTTTTGGGATTTGAGAATGGGTTTGGGTTTAGGTTACAGGTTTTGATTTTGGTTTAGGTTATAGGTTTTGGTTTGGATTATAGGTTATAGGTTTAGGTTTAGGTTATAGGTTATAGGTTTAGGTTAAGGTTAAGGTTTAGGTTTAGGTTATAGGTTTTGGGATTTGATAATGGGTGCGGGTTTAGGTTATAGGTTTTGGTTTCGGTTTAGGTTATAGGTTTTAGGATTTGAGAATGGGTTCGAGTTTAGGTTATAGGTTTTGGTTTTGCTTTAGGTTATAGGTTTTGGTTAAGGTTATAGGTTATAGGTTTAGGTTTAGGTTAAGGTTAGGTTTAGGTTATTGGTTTTGGGATTTGGGAATAGTTTTAGGTTATAAGTATAGGTTTAGGTTAGGTTATAGGTTTTGAGATTTGATAATGGGTTCGGGTTTAGGTTATAGGTTTTGGTTTTGGTTTAGGTTATAGGTTTTTAGATTTGAGAATCGGTTCGGGTTTAGGTTAAGGGTGTGGTACCTGCAAATACAAATATAAACACGGCCTGTCCAAATGGCCAAGCCCTTCCAATGCCATCCATAGAAAATGGACAGCTCCATCATGGTCATAACAGCGGTTCCCAACTTCCAGGGACCCCCACTCTTCCGGATAGGTCCAACGCACATCTGGGTCTGATCCATTAATTTTGAGCAAATACATAAACACGGCCTGTCCAAATGGTCAGGCCCCTCCAATATTATCCATAGGAAATGGATAGCTTCATTATGGTCATAACAATGGTTCTCACCTTCCAGGGACCTCCACTTTTTCAGATAGCTCCGACGCACATCTGTGTCTGCTCCATCAATTTCGAGCAAATGCATAAATATGGCCTGTCTAAATGGTCAGATCACTCCAATCATGTGCATTCTTGAGTCAAGAGATGTACCAAATGCTTGAATCTGAAATATGCATTTAAACATAAAATGGCATCGGGAATCGTTTCTCAAAACCGCAGAATGTTTTCTTTTAAAATCCGTTCATCTCACCTGAAAACCTGTCACATAATGAATAACTATAACCACAATAATAATTTACACATGTGCATTCTTGACAAGAGGCGTATTAGATGCTTGAATCTGAAATATGCAGCTCCAATCCTCCCACATGCCACATCTACCTGAAAAAATGCGCATAACCATCATGCTTAAGTAATCAATACAAGAATGTACAAGTAAAACTATAAAACCAGAGATACTCATTACATTTTCAAGATCTCCTCCATAGTTAACGATCTCATTCTAAAGCTCTTCTCCCTCCTCCTTTACTCGGGCTTGGGATCGGCAATGCAAGGAGTTACATTGGCGGAGTTAAAAAAGGGCTTAGGCTCCATTTGATTTTTATAAAAAAAATGTTTTCATAAATACTAATGTGATGACCAAATGGAGCCTAAGACTATAAATACGTTCAAATATAGAGTATAAAATTTATTCAATATTTTTTTTAAAAAAAATAAGTGCCAATAGTTCATCATTAGTTCAAAATGCATAAGACACGCTCAAAATTAGTTCAAAATGTACACTACACATGTTCAATTATAGAGTACCAACATTGTTCAAATTATAGGATTCTCAAAGCCTCTTTCTCCCATTGCACAAATGATCCTGGACCAGCCTCTCCAAGTGTAGATGCAAACCCATCTTCTTTCCATAAAGGAGCGTGAGGTTGTATAACCTCAGTCAGGACAACAACAAAAGCTCCATCCTCCAACAGTTGGCAATGGACAGTTGCATTTAGATTAACTTGGTGTACTTCACCACGAGCAACTACACCACATTTTCCAAAACCAATCAAGTCGCATCTCTTACCGATATATATAATATCCGGCTATATTTACACATAAAATGGCATTGGTATTGTTAGCATTTATAATATAATTGTAAGCTTAATACAGTAAAAAATTTATACTTGCATAACGACGATGCCTGAGTAGATTTAACAACTGTTGGTGATGAGAGATTTCGAGTACACTGTCTTTCTACACATCACCCAATGTTTTCTTCATCTCAACTATATCTTGAGTCATATCATCCAATTTTTTCTTCACCTGAAATAACTTTTGAGTTACGCTCTTTTTTTCTTTTGTCACATGATCTACCTTTGAACGAGCAGGAGCTGACTTCTTCAGTCCTAGCTCGCTTATTGAGCAACTTAGACCCCGTATTTGCCCTCTATTGTCAGAACCAACCAACTATAAAATATTATAAATCAAGTTATTAGGATATTCAAAATTACCATAAAACTTAAGTAATTTTTAAATTTTATTAGTACCTCTATAAGGGCATCATCCATGCCGGTCATCCTAGAAGCAGGATTGCTACTATAGAGCTTATCTAGTTTTTTCTGTGAAAAAATACAAATGAATGCAATATAATTCAAAGTTATACATAGGCTTTTCATAAGGGTACTAGTTAGTGGTACGAGGGATGCACTTACAGCAAGGTCAGGATACTGGACAACTTTATCTTTTCTTGTATGGGCTCTTAAGAAGACTTCACATCTACTTATCTCGACATCAAAGGTAAGATTCTTCTCCATCGCCTTTGGCACATTACATATCATTTAAATACACATTATTAATAGATTTAGATGAATGATAATTTAAATTTAATTTTAATTTTAAACTATAATATCTATTTTTAAATACATACCATCTTATGACGAGTAACTGCCATGCTATGCCTCTCAAGAGACACAGGTCATTTTAACTTGGCCTGATTGACTTTATTCCTTGTGCTTACCCTCTTGAATTCTTTGATTCTACGTTGATCCATGAAGACCCTCCAATCCTCCATAGGGATACCTGGGGGGGCAGGACCATCTCTCACAGCAATAGGAACCTTATTGTTAATATATTTTTCAGTCAATCTTCTCTTGTAATTCCTCCACGCTTCATTGATGCGTTTTGTAACGTAATCAAGACTTACATCCCAAGTTTGACCCTCAAACTCATAAAACTGTGACAATCTTTCTGTAACCATATGAATTTGTTCATGAGGCACTTGGCGAAAGTCTGAGTATATAATTGGGATATGAGAACAGATGAGGACAACGACATGCGATGCAAAGTCTCTGTGATCGGAACAGTCTTCATTTGGTTGCCCGAATTCATTCGTCTTTAGGACTTTTTTCCTATCAGGTTGCACAAGTAAAGAGACCCCCCTAGTAATGCCTCTCTTTTTGGATGAAAAAGAAGTTGACATAATTACATAAAAAGAATAACAGTTATATACACACATCATTGATTACTACCAATATATAAGAAAAAGAAAACTTATATATATATAATTAAGGAGAAGTATCTTATTACCTTTGGTGTTGCTTGAATCTGTACTCCTAAGCACTTATGCACCCAATACCTCTGGTTGTGAATCCATGTGCCTATTTCTTCCCTAATATGAAAAGAAAAGAAAAAAAAAAGCTAATGGTTAAGAAATAATTTAGATCACAGATAAAGTATAAAAATTTTACTATATTATCCAAACCTTGATTAGATTTCCTCCAATAAATATCATTTTGTTACATGCTTAGAAAATACAAACAAATCAGTAGATTCTCTTTGATCATTTTTTTTTCTTTGTTTACTCGACCACAACACTAACATCTTCAGATTCATTGAATATCAACTCATTAACCATTGCTAATGAGCTGAGATCAAGTCCTGCATTGGCATTACCTACGGCCTTTAATCGTTCCGATAGAACGCACGTCTCTTCTTCGACAAATTTTTTTTTTGAACCTCTAAGACCACATGCCAGTAAAGATTTTTTAGATCTCTGGAGTAGAAAACTTGCATGGCATACTCTGCAAGAATGAAGGTCTCGTCACCGACTTTGTCTGAACTGTAAAGATTAGACAAATTTACTAATCTCAAATTCGCTTCGACATCAAAAGAAACATCATGATGTGTCACTTTCATCCAATCACACTTAAATAGGACGGGCTTGTACCCTGTTTGGTACTCCAATTGGATAATTCTACGAAGGACTCCATAGTAAGGTTGATTTTCATCCACTGTATTGATATCCTTAGCACTTGATCAGAAGGTTGTCATACCCTCTATCCTAACCCCACTGTTTTGCTTCATTTTATTCTCCTCATAGTCCTTAGTGACAAAGAGGAAACCATTAATACAATACTTATTGTATAGCATAGAAAAAGCTAAAGGTCCTCTCACTACATCTTTAAATTCATTATCGTCAGATTCAATTAACTCTGGTTGCCTCTTCAACTAAGATATGAATTCATCCTCGCTAGGCACCCTGTTGGTCCTCTTATAGCATCGCTGTAAGAATTCTTTATATTTCCTGCACGATATTCGATAACATTGTTATATTGAAATCGCATAAAATAAGGAAGATATATATATATATATATATATATATATATATATATATATATATATATATATATATATATATATATATATATATATATATATATATATATATATATATATATGAGCTTATTGTACATACCCTTCCCACTCGTCGTAGCTAGGATGACTCTTCAGTACCCATGTACGAGCTTATTCATATTCGATACCCGCTAGGATAACACTTTGACCCGAACCTACTGGACCAACGTCGTCACCATTAGGGTCATCATCGACAATATCTTCCAACTTACGTAGTCCTGGAATGACTCCATTAAACCGTTTTTCCAGCTTGTCCAGTAGGCTTTTTTTCTGTTTTCCTTTATATTGGTTGCAGAATATAACTATCTCCTCTTGGATGTACTGCTCTGCAATACAACCCTCAGGTCGTGTCTTGTTACGGACATAGGCCTTGAATGTCTTCATGAACCTGATAAAGTTAATGATACATTATATATACATGCAAATGTAGACATTAAGCCAATTTATTCTTATTAAGCTCACAGCGTACCGTTCGAATGGATACATCCATCGATAGTATATAGGACCACATATGCGAGCCTCGTAAGCCAAATGGATCGATAAATGCATCATAATGACAAATATCGATGCCGGGCATATAGTTTTAAGCTGATATAATGTCCTGGCCATGCCCCTCTAACGAGTAAGGAGTGTTTAAAGGTCTACGGTTGTCGAGCACAAGGCATTAAAGAATGTATAAAAGCTTGTAATTATAGGATGAATGACCTTCTTATCCCTGAATGCATGCTGGATGAGAACTGTGAGCAGATGTTGCATCAACACATGGTAAGAATGAGACTTCATTCCCTTTAAATCCACGTAATCTTCCTTTACAATGGTCCTCCAATTCGCACTAAAATCTATTGGAACACGCGGCTCATGCAAAGTCTGGATGAAAAGTTTTTTCTCTTCTTTTCTTAGAAAGAAAGGACCTTGTTTCTAAATCACCTTGTCATTGTTCTTTTTCAGTTATAGACGCTTCTTAATTCCTAATTGTTTTAGGTCTCTGTGTGCATTAGCATTATCCTTGGTTTTGCCAGGCGTGTTCAACATCAAGGCAACAAGGATTTCACATATATTTTTCTCAATATGCATGATATCAAGGTTGTGACGCACGAAAATATCTTTTCAATACTCCAGATCAAATAATATAGACCGTTTGAAGAACCACGGTAATTCAACATCATCCGCTAACTCTTGTTGATCTCCATCAATACCCCTTATATTACTCTTCCCAGTCTTCCCCCACTACATATTCAAGTTTGTGGTTTATCTTTTGACCTCAATCCCATCCAAACGGATCGGTTGACGTCGTATCTCCACCTTCTTGTTGAACATGCCAGCACTTGTGTCCTTCCTAGCCTGTTCTGACATTGGTAACCATCGTCTGTGGCCCATATAAACATGTTTCTTTCCATATTTGAGTCACAAAGACTCTGTGTTAGGACCACATATAGGACAACCATACTTACCCTTTGCCCTATAACCAGAAACGTTACCATATGCTGGAAAGTCATGGATTGTCCAAAGCAGAACGAGACACATGTTGAATTTATTTTCATGGTATGCATTGAACGTCATGACCCCTTCTCGCCATAACTTTTATAATTCATCAATCAATGGCTGTAAATAAACATCAATATCCTTTCCTGGTTGTCATGGTCCCTCAATAAGCAAAGTCAACATAGTAAACTGAGGTTTCATGCAAAGCTTTGGTAGAAGGTTGTACGTCACACACATAACGGGCCATGAACTATGCGACATATTGAAAGGCCGAATGGGTTAAACCCATCTGTAGCCAATCTCAATTGAACATTGTGAGGCTTAGATAAAAAATCTGTATACTTGTCATCAAGATTCTTCCATGCAATAGAATCGGCTGGATGCTCCATCTTTTCATGTTGAAATTTTCTGGTTGAGTACCAAGACATTTCTTTCACCAACCATGGCACACTGAATATTCTTTGTAACCTTGGTGTTAATGAAAAATACTTCCCAGGTATTTGAGATTGTTTTCTCTCAGAATCCATTTCAGTCATGTACCTAGAAGTTTTACAATTTGGACAAATGGTTTTCATCTTGTTCTCTCTCCAGTATAAGATGCAGTTATTTGGACAAGCATAGATTTTCACATAATCAAGACCCAACTTTGTAATGATCTTCTTCGCTTGGTAGGTATTAGTTAGGGCCTTGTTACCGGAAGGTAACACCTTCTTTAGTAGTTGAAGGAGCTCTGTAAAGCTTTTTTCACTCCATCCATAATTCACCTTTAATTTGAAAAGCTGTACAATGAAAGTCAGCACGGTGAAATCTTGGGCCCCATATATAGCTCAGTCATCGCGTCTCGTAGATTTGCTTCAAAATTATTGGTTTCATTTTCTCCAAAGACACCTTCAACTACAAGGGTCACATTCGGCTCATCCTGTACAACTTCATCTAGGTTATTACCACCAAGTTCTTGAACGATCATGTTGTGAACCTCATTTATGTTCGGGACACTATGGTATTGTTGCAAACTTGATTCACGTATAGTACACTTAGGTGATACATGCTCCCCATGCATGTTCCAAACCATATAGCTTGGGTCGAATCCATTTTTCATTGGATGTATTTCCATATCATCATAAGAAACTGGAAAACGTGCACATCTGCAATTGGTGCATGGACAAGGAACAGATTCTCTACCAGGAAGCTTTTCTTGTGCAAACTTTGAGAAACTTCTTATTCCAGAAATAAAACGTGGGTCTGGGAAACTTAGTGTCATCCACTCTCTATTCATTACAGTTGAATCTTGATTAACCAAGGGGTCCATTTTCAACCTGCACCTTACCAAAAATTAAAGTTGAAAATTAGCCTAATGCACTATCCTCCTCAAAAGTTGAAAATGAAGGAAGTGTTATCAGATGATTGAACCCATACAGATATTATCTACCAAATACAATGTATTAAGGAGTTTACAATCATTGTATTTTTGTAATAAATTAATAATATAATTTATAAGTAAAATCTTAAACCACTTGTATAGATGAAAAGTCCTGCATGCAATTTTAATATATCAAGCTAAATGATGGATTGTACCAGTTAAAGACTTCACCACACAAGGGACACACAGATTGTACCAGCTTCCTTTCACTTTTTCTATTGTGTGTATCCCGCACTGACTTTTCCACTTCTCATTGTAGCCCACATGAAGCATCTAATTAAAGAGACCATGCAAAAAAGGCTCTGTGGGTCCCCTGTGATGGATGTAACGTTTGCTCCATACATCTATTGTGTGACCTTTTCTTTCTCTATTCCTTGGTTCATGTGCATTGCATATGCTATACCCTTGGTTTCACATCATGCAACCTTTTAGTAGCAACTTTCATGGATGAGACTCATGCAATAAACCTTGAACATTTTGAAGTACAATGACTAAGTGCTTGTTTGTCTCCCTTACTTGCACAGAAGATACATATGCCTAGTAGAGGTCCACTAGTCCACTCGTTCTCATTCCCATGCGGCACATGTGCCAACCTAGCTATTTCATGGGTCCTACCATGAAGATGAAAGTGCACCCATCAAGATTAGTGTATGCAACTGTATGCATGCTTAGACTAGATATGTAGATATCTGTCAGGGAACACCCATATGCATATTCTACTATGTGTATCACAGTTATTTACATATGTAATACCTATATATAGATACTGTTACATACATGATGCACCTAACAACATGAAAATTAGGCTGATCCATTCATTAAGTTGGCCACCCCAAGAATAAAACGGACAATTTTGGAGAAAAAAATGTCAAAATTCTACAATCGGCATACCCATGTGGCCGCTCCTGATGGATAAACCAGCCTGATTTTTGTTTTGGTCTTCTTCATGGCACACGCCACCGTTATGCACTACTTAGATGTTCCACACACTTTTCTTGTTGGCATGTGTAACATCCCGAAAATCGGGGGGTCGAGCAAAAACCCAACTCCCGAGTTCCAAAATGTTATTTATGCAACATAGATATGTATGATTGAATGTTGTCTGTGATAATGTATTAAACATGAGTGAAATTAAGCCAGAACAGCATATCATACTCTAGAGACAATTAAATTAACCAGCGGAAGTCTGTAATAGTATGTATAACATATATAAACTGTTGTATGTCTCCAGAGTGTGAACATGTTACCAGGTTATACACATACATGTATACTCCAAAAGTAGATGAAACGAATATACATGAGTGCGCTAAAAATATAAAATGACAAGTGTCAAGACATCTAATCAACCTCCCTTTAATCCCGTCGATCAGAACACGCATAAAGGAGGAATTCTCCTCCTCATCATCAAGTCCAGCTCTGCCTCACAGGCCGCGCTATCATCTGTAATCACAAAAGGTCTGGTGGGTGTTGCAAACACCATCCCGTAACGTGGGAGTGAGTAGCTAACTCAGTGGAATAATAGAGCAAAGATTAACATGTTATCAAATCAATCATGCGATAATAGTAAAGCAGTAATTCAAACATTCCTAATACTGTTGTTAATGCAATTATGACATGACGTGATGTATGCCCTCACCGACGATCACCCTCATGCGGCAACATCTTACGACCACGGCATGCCACACTCCCTAGAGTGCTCCACATCTTCCAGGCACATGCAATGCTATGGTGATATGATTTTCGAGTTATTATTAGTCCATTCAAACAGCAGGATTGGGAAACTAAGGTACTTCCCTTATATCAATCCCAACACAGATCCTGTCTAGGGTCGTCACTCCTAGTAATCTCATACGATGTATATTTCGTAGGTCGCTGCAAGGGCTGCCAGGGCTGTTGCACGCACTCGTTGCACCGCTCCCCCATCACCTTATCAATACAGGCCTACTGTACTCTACTGCAACGGAAGGGTCGTCGCCTCCCGTGGACTCAGAATACGCTCGCGGTCACTACAAAGGGCTCGTCGCCTAATCAGTGTAGGCCGACAGCTAGAATATAGTGTCCCATACCACCATAATCTGCTCACGAGTCTAGGTGCTCACTGGTCACTACGGGGAGGTTTGTGGCCCCAGCGTAGGCCGACAGCTCGATCACGGTGTCCCATACCACCATGCCCGGCTCATGAGTCTTTATGGATCAAGGTACCATGGTTAACAGGGTTTACAATGGTAAGTTCAGTACCCTAGGTTCAAGCAATTATGACTCATGCAGGGTGAACATACAATGGCCAGTCGGGTTACTTGACGGGCTCGACTAGCACGATCGCATCTCAAGTTGAACGACATGAAGTGCGTAAAACACTTCGTGTGGCCTAACCACTGCCGCCAACTCCAGAACACGGCTCGCGTTCATCGACGCGTCGTTCGTGGTGAAGATAAGCTAACCACGAATTCGCTCGGTTACCGACTGCCTGGACTAGGCATAGTCCCAAACAATCATAGAATCACATCAGCAGTTATTTAAGGGTAATGGAAATGAAATACAACCATGAGAGCATGTTAACACATGTTATTACATACAACTTAAGCAAATCATCGTACACATGTCTTTCACACATATAATGAAATTAAGCATGTCGCCAACATATAGGAAATCCTCTCCATCAACATATTAATTGAGAATTCAATCTCAAAGTAACTCATAAGGAAATCATCAAGCACATGTTATAACATACAGCTTAAGCGAATCGTCAAGCACATGCATTTCATTCATATCATGAAATCATGCATATGGCTAACATGTAGGAAACCATTCACGCCAGCATATTAATTGAGAAATCAATCTCAAACTAATTCATAACACCATTTAATTCAATACATACTAATACAAGCATTTATACAAACACATACACTACACACTTAAGTCTACGTATAGTATGTCGACCCGAAGTGCGCATTTAGGCGAATCTCTTCACCAAACTAATTATGCACGTATTCCTAACATCCTAATGCGACAACATATCATTTCAATCACATCAGCAAAATGTGCATGAAAACAGTACTTCCTACAAATGACTAAAATGCCCTAAATCTCATATTCTTCGTTAGTTTACGAAACAGGAAACGGACAGCATGTTGTACATGTCAAACGGCATTGCCGTCAAGAATCTACTATTAAACGACATTGAAAGCTTTGGAAACAGTCAATTAAAGCATCAAAAATCCGCACCTTGTCTCTTATGGATGTTGAAATTCGAACGGAGCGTATACGCTTCGTCTACAGCGATAAGAGAACCTGTTTTTACGAGATTTACTAACTATCAAGCTATGGAACAGAAGAAACATCAAATCAGCAACTTTCTAGGGTTTTTCTTACCTGAAAATGCGGAGGAATCGCCGGGAAAGCGATCGGAGTGCGTTGCCTAAGCACGTACAGCAGCAGCAACAGGTGGCAGGAAGATCTCTCCCACCTTCTCTCACAAACTCTCACCTTTTCTCTCTCCCAATCTAGGGTTTTGCAAATTCGGATGGGAGAGAGGAGTGAGGGTTTCAAGCCCTTTTATAAGCCTAAACTTGCCCGAAATAGACTCGGGAACAAGTTTCACTTGAGGGGTAACCAAATCGGGGCTGTTTCGGTCCAAAAGATGCTTTCTGGTGGTCCCCTGGTCGAATGCGATCGGACTTAAGCTCATGCGTACCAGATCTAGCGCACATTAAGTTTTCAGTCCGGCAGAGTTCGCAGATCGCACGTGGCGGACCAGTTTCAGTTCAGCGGTCACCGCACGTAGATCAGGGCTGGAAGTCTCATAATATAAAATAGAAATTTTTCCTGATCCGAGGGTGTAATCTGGATGAATTCTGACGGTCAGAACGCCTAATACTGACGCGTCAAGTCGTATGCCAGATTTGAATTTGAAATTCCAAATCTGTCCCTATTCGCACTCTCTTCGGTCCGGGCTCAATGAAATAGTCTGTGATTATCGGTTTGACTTGATTTTCGAAATGATTGTCAAGTCCAGCTAGGCGGTTCTAATGGTCTAAGATAAGAGGTATCGGACTTTCGACGTGCGGTCTAGATCCAATACAAAATTTCAAAGTGGTCCAGAGAACAAACCTGTTTAGAGTTTGATCCAATAGAGTATTATGGAGTCATACGTTCTACTCGATTTGGGTCTTGTAGAACGTATTTAAAGTGATCAGGGACTATTTCCCAGCTACTCCAGCGTTACGCTAGCTAACTTATGCTTAGTTTCTAAAGGAATTAACCCTAAGTGATTTCTTTGGCTATGGAATTGGGTTCTAAGCGATTTTTCAAGTGTTTTAATTGACCCACTGTCTAAGGACGTCAAATCCCAGATTGGCCAAAATCCGGGGTGTTACAGCATGTGTTCTAGAAAATAAAAATAAAAAACCCTCGAGGATCCAGGAAGATTGGTTGTAGAGGTTGAAACTTCTCACCAACTTCCCCTTGAAAGTGAGTCCTCCTCGACTTTTCAAGTCTCGAAAGTACTCCATATTGAAAGATAATCCCCCACTGATCAGTTTTTTACCCCCTCTCGTCCACCAATAGTATTTGGGGGCAGGCATAGGATTGCCTTCAAGTTCAAAGATTAGTGTCCTTTCTCTACCTCTTGTAGGGTGCGTTTGGATGCACTATCAAACTGATTTGCAATATTAATCCTTTTTTTTCTATAAACATGAAACAATATCTATAGTCACAAAAAAAAAATATTACAAGGAAAAAAAGAAAAGAAAAGAAAAAAAAAACACAACCATATCTACAGTCACAAAAAATAAAAAATAAAAGGAAATAAATCCATGTAATGCAACGAAGTTCCCATACTACCAACATGATCTGTTGCACCTTCGCTACAACCATGTCAAACAAGCTTACACTCACTAAGACAACAGCAACCAAACATGACTATACCTGGACTGATTCTCATTATGAAGGTGGCCTGCCTGCTCAGTTGCATATGCAATCAAAATTTATGGACCCAGTTGCCACCTAAAAGGACAGTGGGCCATCCTCAAAAACAGTGAAGTCATCGAAAAACACTGTTGTTTGGGAATAGAAACCAAGAGAAGCATCTATCAGAGAATCAGAGTGGCCATCATCTATGCACAGGATCTTTCAATGAGAAATGAATGGCCCACTTCAAGTGATGATTTCTCTCACCAACACTATTAAATTGATTTGTAATATTAATCTAGTAAAGTGGGAATGACCAAAATGTAATATCTTCTCCCTTCCTACTAACGACCCTCGCCCCAAATTCAATCATATTACTTCTAAGTTGAAAGAAATTGAATTGCAAAGCTACTTCCTCATTATGAATATTAGGATGCATCATTCAATTTTACCATTTCATTTAATCAGATTGGTCACAGGTTAATACACCTGTGCATCCAATGCAGCCTTAGCCTCAACAGTAACCATCAACCCATCAGACAGGCCATACCCAAAAATTCCCTCAATACAAGCCCTCCAATTGCAGTAGTGGTCTATATTCAGCTTTAATGGTGGGCATTCAATCACCACAGTGGTGAAATCCCACAGCGTGTGCATGTAGGGTGTGTGTGCATTTGACATGAGTGTGTAAATAAAAAAAAATCACCACATATTTCAGAAACAGACAAAGAGAGAGAGAGAGAGAGAGAAACTTACCGTCGTTCTTTTTCTTCTCCTTCTCCCTCTTCTTCCCCTTCTTGCGGTGAAAGGGGGTTTTGACAACAGAGATAGGGGAATGTGGCCAATAGACAGGGAGAGAGGGTGAGGGAGAGCGGGAGATCAAGAGAGGGCAAGGGAAAGAGAGAGATTGAGTGCGAGAGAGAGATGGAGAGATGGGTTTTCGTCTGCCTGCGTGCAGGAGAAAATATCAGACGTTTTGGTTTGGGGAGGGCGTTTTGGAAGTGGATTGTTTACTGAGTAACTCAGTACGCTTAGTGTACTGACTAAACTCTGTGGGTCCCACAGTCATTCGTGAATTTTATCCACTCCATCCATACATTTTAGAAGATAATTTTAGGACTTTAGCCTAAAAATGAATCATATCCAAAGCTCAAATGGACCACACCACTGGAAACAGTGTGAATTCAACATCTACCATTGAAAATTTCGTGGTGGGCCATAGAAGTTTTAGATCGATATGATATTTGTGCTTTCACTTCTTCCATGTCTTTGTGATATTATGAATAGGTTGGATGACAAATGAACATCACTGTGGGCCATAGAAATGTTTCAACGGTGGAAATCATTATTCCCATGGTTTCCTATGGTATGTATTCACTTGAGTTTTAGATATACCTCAATTTTGGTATCAACGACTAAAATGATCTTAAAAAAACAGATGGACGGAGTGGATTAGACAATCACATTCACGGTGGGCCTAATTGAGTTTACTCAGTACTATAAGAGCGTACTACTCAGTATGCAATCCCATTTCTTAGTTCCCCAAGGGATGCGTGACGGACAACCCCTTTGGGAGTTGATTTTTAGGACCGTGGGGCCCACTGGATATGTATTTTACATATCCACTCCGTCCATTAATTTTAAATTATTATTTTAAATGCTGATACAAAAATGAGTCAGATCGAATTTGTAAGGAAACCACACAACATATTAACAGTAGATATTTAAATTTTATTATTTCTTATGGTGTGGTCCACTTAGACATTTAATTTATATAATTTTTGAGCTCATCTGCTAAAATTATATATCAGAACTAATAGGCGGCTTAGATGACCCCATGGAGCCCCATAAGCATCATCTATGTGTAATACGGTTTAGGTGAGGAGTTATGCTTTAGCTACAGATCAGCTAGGATTTAGCTATGGAATAAATCTGTAGCAAATTTGCTACAGATTTATTCCATAGCTAAATGGTTTCAACTTCCATAGCCTTTGCTCAATTTTTTGGTAGTGACTTAATGCCACTAATAAGTAGTTAGGATTGCATGGAGACTGCCCAATGCTATCGAGTCCACCATGATATAGGTATTTTATTCACTTGGTCCATATGTTTTTCCATATCAAAATGAGGTAGATCTAAAGATCAAATGGACCACATCACAGTAAATAGTGGGGATCGAACACCTATCATTGAATTTTCAAGGGAGCAAGAAGTTTTGGATTGAGCTAATATTTGCATTTTTCCTTCATCCATGTCTCTAATCACATGAACATGTTAGGTGACAAATAAATATAACGGTAGGTGCTAAAAAGCTTTCAATGGTGTGTGTCATTATCTTTGCTCGTGTTGTGGTATACTTAGGATTTTAATCTGCATGCCTCATCTTAGAAAGATATGGCAGAAAGGATGGACCGGGTGGATAAAATTTATACATACATCATGTTAGGCACCACTGAGTTATCAGCCCACGAGGGGTTGTGTATGTTCCTATAATCAGAACCATTGACATCATGGATTCTATGCTACAGGGCCAACACAAGTAAATATAAAAAATTTGTGATGAATGGATGATTATAACCATCAACATATGCATAAAAATTTAGAACATTGAAAAGAAAGTTTTGAATGGCCAAATTTAGATATAAAATTCAATGGTACTTAGAATCATCGATGAACTTTTCTTGAGATAATAGCTTATTTATGGAAGTATTAAGAATATGGACGATTTAAATGGTATCATCTCAGAAAGTGGACCCCAGTAGTCAGTCTATGACTCTATTCCTAGGACAAGTACGGATAGTATGGACATTTATAAGCACGTGCCATGCTTTGACCCAGTCGTCATGTCTTGAGTTCTCGTCGACAGACAACCTAGGAACTACCACGCGACTTAGCTGCGACCCATGAACGAGTGATGTAGGTGTGACCCTGACTTATGCCGACCTTAATGCATGCATTATGTTATGGGGAAATCTGAATTGAGTCGAATTGAAGTTAACTCCGACATCAATGATCGGGCCCTTGAGAAAACACATATCCAATCAGAGGCGAATGTCCGATTCGAGGATTCTGGCTTAATGATGACACTAACCCTGGACTCGAGATAAGTCGTGCACTCTATAAGATGGGTCGGGCCTCGGAGGTGTGGCATCATGCCGACCCGATTAAGACAACTCGGAATGCGGGAGAGCATCTATTTGACTATCAAGCCGAGGGTCACTGTCCCGAACTGAGGGCTAGTATTCCGAGCCTAGCTTCTTAGTATATCACCAGCCTGCTTCCATACATCCGTAGACTCAGATAACCAAGTAAGGTTGGGACCATGAGGTCAGCTCGGATAGAGACTAAGTCTCAGCAGAGGCAGTGCTTGCACCATGATCAGGTAGTGCTCGCGGCACAATCGGCACAATCTTGGGATAACTGCCAATTACCGCTCGTATGTAGCCCTCACGTAGTGGCTAGGACCATGCCATGGATTATCGGGCATGTCCTAAGCAACCCTTAGGTATAAAATTAGTATATTTCTACAGGAACAGGTACGCAATATCTCACACCCTCTCTACTCTACACTACTTAGACCCAAATTCCTTAGTGTGACTTAGGCATCGGAGGGTCCCTTGCTTGAGCCAGGGTCTCCTTTGCTTACCTTTCTGTGCAGGACCAGGGTTTGTTCCGAGTGCTCGGAACTTAGCGGAGGGTAATCCAGATTCTTGCATCAACATTTTTTGGTGCCATCTATGGGAAACAAATAAGAAGACTTGGTCGCTCTACACAAAAGATGGCCAGAGGAAAGAAAAAAGCAATAGTCATGGAGCCCAAGACAAATGAGCAAGCACGCTCCTCCTTGGTACTTCACGTGAAGTCGACTCCAACAGGACCATCTTAGCGTTCTCAAAACCGAGGAGGCAAATACTGAGCCATGCAGAATGAGCTCCAGGCTTTGCGAGACGAGATTAACTAGATGAAGTAACGACAAGGATAATCACCTTCCATTCGGGAAGCGATCATACCAGCAGCAGCGGCTGAATCTGCACATCTGAGCATGAGGCTGGAAGCATCTCAGAATCCGTCCGCTAGGGTCCCAGATCCTGCTTGGAATCTAATGACTCGGGCTCCGACTGACTTTCGGTCACCTCGGCGCTGGCCCCAACAGATCTTCACCATGAACTAGAGAGGAGAAGAAGGGGCAGAGCTCCAAAGGTCAAGGCTATGCGAGAGACAGTGGTCGAGACCGAGATCCTTGGGAAGCCTAGCTTACAGAACTCTACAACTAGATCCAAACCCTACAACAGAACCAATCGGGCCCCATCTCAACTACAGTACAAATGATAATTTAAGAGACCGAGCCTCCCTTCATCTTAGAAATCATGAACGAGTTGATGCCTCTGGGGTTCAGAATGCCTCCTGTCATTCAGTACTCAGGGTCTAGAGATCCATTGGAGCATGTAGAATCTTATCGCTCCTAGATGTAGATTCAGTTGGCTGTGGAGGCGATGATGTGCAAAGCCTTCTCGATAACCCTTTCTGGGGGCTGCCCAAAATTGGTATCGACAACTCAAACCAAGGTCGATCAACACCTTTATTGAGCTGAGTAGAGCATTCATGACACAATTCATTGTCGGCAAGAAGAGTTGTAAGTCGTCGGCTCATCTGCTTACCCTAAAAAAGGGAAGCAAGGAGTCACTGAAGGAGTTCATTTCTCACTTCAACGAGGAAGCTCTACAAGTGGATGATTACAATGAAAAGATGGCCTTGTCTGCCATAATTAGCGGACTCAAAGAGGGGAAATTCCTCTTCTCCATAAGGAAGAGCCCGTCGACCATCATGAGTGAATTCATGAGTGGAGCACAGAAATACACGAATGCTGAGGCGTTCTTTAGTTCACGGAAAAATGGCCAGACTGTTGAGCACTCATCCAAAGAGAAGAAGTGAAAAGATGAAGCAGAAGCGCCACAGCAAGCTAGCAAGAGGAGGTCAGATGAAGGTCCTTCTCGAGACAGAAGACTGAGCAGGAAACCTGAGAGCAGGTTCAGCTCGTATACTCTGCTAAACACATCCCCAGAGCAAATCCTACTCAACATCTGAGATCAAAAACTGCTGCATTGGTTAAGCTGCATGAAGGCAGACACCGAGCTCTAAGATAAGCACAAGTACTGTCGCTTCCACCACGATCACAGCCATAATACCAGTGATTGCATCAACCTGAAGGAGGAGATTGTAAATGCTATGATTTCATATCCCTTTGGTTGTCAAATTTTATGGTGCCAAAACCTATATCTATGTCTTGTATATCTTGTGTTTCATGTTTGAGACTATTCTTTACTTCAAGACATCGCATTTCAAGACAAGAACTTAAATGAAGAAAGTTTCCAAGTCATGGATGAAGAATTCAAGAATTGAAGTCTTCAAGTTTGCATGTTCAAGATTCAATCAAGTTCAAGTATATTAGAAGACCTTGTCAAGTCAAGATCAAGCTCAAGAAGGGCTACAACAAGATTCGTAAATTCTCAAGCTTCTCTTTAGGGTCATTTGAGTATACAGACTTTCAATGTCCATCTCACTTTTAAGGTTTGTTTGACCTTAGATTGACCTTAGGATGGGCTTTACCGTAGGTCATTCTGGATACATAATTTATATATTTTAATATGCTTGTTTGGGTTATTCTAAGACCAGTCCTAGGGACTTCAAGACCAGTCCTAGCTCTGCTACGACCAGTCTTAAGTTTTTTAGAACCAGTCCTCGGTTGTTGAAGATTTTCGGATCTTTCTGGTTGTCCTACGACCAGTCCTGTGAGTTCTACGACTCATCCTTCGACCAGTCGTAGCCCTACGAGTCAAACTCTAGCAACTAAATTGGAGGTCGTACGACCGATTGTAGGTGACCCACGACTAGTCGTAGGTGGACCACGACAGGTCGTAGACCACCCAGGACCGGTCATGGAACAACAAAATCTTATCTCGCGAAAATCTTTAAAAATCTTTGAAGGTACGACCAGTCCTAGGATCCTAAGACCAGTCATAGACGGGATTTTTTAGGCTATAAATAGAGCATGAACTTCAAAGATTTAGCAATTCAATTCAACTCTATTCAAGCAATCTTTAGGATATACTCTGAGATAAGTTTGTGTTGTTTTTAAGATACTTTGTGCTTATTTAATATTCCTTTTGCTAGCTTATTTTTTATTTGATTTTGATCTACATTCCAATCTTATTAGAAAAGGAGAATTTCTGATATTCCATCTTCTTGGATTCAAAATCAAATAGAACTAGCCCTTTTGATTTAAAATTAATTAGACTTAGAACCATTCTTAAAGTGAGTATTGGACTTTGAACGTTGAATCGAACTTCTACTCCGATTGGTTCTACCGGGCTACTTCAAAAGGTGATTCAGGTATTTTACATTTGTGTAATTTACTTTCTTTGGTTTTGTTTGAGATTTGCCAGAAAAATCTCATTGTATTGGTTATCTGAGGAGAGCTAGAAAACTCAGATTATGAGGATTTTTGGATTGTGTAAGCCCGTAATCAAAGACACAATTGTGAAGGTTTTAGGTGAACCTGTGAAACCTATTTTGATAGTGCATGCTAATATCCCCTGTGTGAGGATATTAGGAGTGGAGTAGCATTCTGTGTGGCTGTTGGATAACAGTTGGTGTACACACAGGCGAACCACTATATATCGTTATGTTGTGGATGTGCATTATTCTTTCATTCTTTTATTCATTCAGTTTTGTGGATTGTATTCGTGGATGAATGTTGTAATCTTTTTATTCCAAGAAAGTGTGGAGAATTTTGTAATAACTTAGGATTTATTTTTGCAAGTTATTTTAATTTTCTTGCTTTTTATTCCTCATTGGTTTGTGATACAAAGGACATTCTAGAAATAAGGTTGTCCTACCTTAAACCTTTGGTTTTTGGTGTAAGGTTGTCCTTAAAACTGATAAAGTATCATTCTCTTTATTTTAGGCTATTGAGATTACTTTAAATTCAGCATTGTGCTTTATTTCTTTTATTATTCCGCTGTTATTAGTTTTATTTGGCATTGCCCTATTCACCCCCCCTCCAGGGCATATAGCTAGGCCCTTTCAAGTGGTATCAGAGCCTCATTCGCATGGGTCATTTGCGCCAGTATTTGAAGAAGGAGAAACCCACTTAGAAGGATAGTCAACTAAGTAGGGCAGCGGAAGAAACTACAGAGATCTGGACAATCTAAGGAGGACTGTCTGGAGGTGGTGACTCGAATAGGGCTTAGAAGGCATACTCTAGGAGCTCTGACCCTGAATGTCACATCTGTTCAGCTGAAAGGCTTAGGAAAGAGCCCCTAGTAAGCACATGCAGTCTAACCTTCACAAATGATGATGTGCATGGGATCCAACATCCTCATGATGACGCCCTGGTGGTGGTTATGACAATAACTAATCACAAGGTCTACCATATTCTAGTCGACACTGGAAGCTCAGCAGATATAATACACTCCGAGGTGTTTGATAAGATGGGGATTGACAAGTCACACCTCCGACCTGTGAAGACCCCCTTGCATGGCTTCACTGGAGATAAGGTGATCTCTAAAGGCGCCATCTCCTTCCCAGTAACAGCAGGAGAAGGACGACATCAAGTAACTCTCCTGGTGGACTTCCTGATAGTGAATGTGTCATCGGTGCATAACGTCTGGGTCAACCATCCCTTAACGCAATGAGAGCGGTAGTGTCTACCTATCATCTAATGATGAAGTTCCCCGTAGAGGGAGGGGTCGGATACGTTTGAGGAGATCAGCATGAGGCACGGAGGTGCTACTCAGTGGCAGTCAGAAAAGGCACACAAGATAGACCCTTACCATAATGTGCTCGACTCCAGAGATCCTGCAGAAGACTCCCTTGTGGAGGAGTACTTGGTGACCGTCCCACTCGAGGAAGCTGACTCGAGCAAAACAATCCAGCTCGGATCGTTGTTGGATCCCGAGCAACGGTCCCAGATGCTTACCTTTATTCAACAATATAAAGACATCTTCGCATGGTCGCACGAAGACATGTCGGGCATCTCTCTAGATATCATAATCCACTGGCTGAATGTGGACCCAGAGCATAAGCTGATAAAGCAGAAGAGGAGAGCATTCGAGCCCGAGAGGTACGCAACTATTGCTGATGAGGTATTAAATCTTCTTAGCGTCGGGTTCATTAAAGCAGTCCATTACCCAGATTGGATCACGAATGTGGTGCTGGTGAAGAAGGCTAACAGAAGTGATGGGTCTATATACACTACTTGGACCTAAACAAGGCCTACCCCAAGGACAACTTCTCCCTACCTCAGATTGACCAACTAGTCGACAGCATGGCCGACCACGAGTAGCTCGCCTTTCTAGACGAATACTTAGGGTACAATCAGATCACGATGTACCCCCTAGATAGGCAGAAGATAACCTTCGTCACAGACAAAGGGCTCTACTGTTATCAGGTCATGCCATTAGGCCTGAAGAATGCTTGGGCAATGTATTAGAGGCTGGTGAACCAAATGTTTTCTCGACAGATCGGTCAGACCATGGAGGTCTACATTGATGACATGCTTGTTAAGAGTATCAGATCATCTGACCACATCACGGACCTCAAAGAAACTTTTATAATCCTACGTGAATACCATATGAGGTTAAACCCCGCCAAGTGCACCTTCGGTGTAGGCTCGAGCAAATTTCTCAGATTCTAAGTCAGCTAGAGAGGCATTGAGGAGAATCCCGACAAGATCAAGGCATTGTTCCACATGAGCTCACCGCATACCACGAGAGAAATTTAGTGCCATGCACACCGGACGAGTAGCTGTGCTCGGATGGTTCATTTCCCGAGCCACTAATAAGTGTCTCCCTTTCTTCCAGCAGTTGAAGGGTCATAAGAAAGCAGAGTAGGCCTCAGACTGTGAACAGACTTTTCAATAGCTAAAGCAGTACTTGGGCTCACCACCTCTGTTATCCAAGCCCGAAGAGGCTGAACCCCTATTCTTGTACTTAGGCGTATCAACCTTGGCCGTCAGCTTAGCACTCATTCGAGAAGTGAAAGGAAAACAACATCCCGTCTATTGCGTGAACAAGGCAATGGTCCTGGCCGAGACCAGATATCTAAGCATAGAGAAATTAGCCCTCAGCCTAGTTGTTTCCGCTTGGAGGTTGCGTCCGTACTTTCAGGCCCACTCCATCATTGTCCTCACAGACTCTCCTCTACAACAGGTCCTCTAGAAGCTCAAGGTGTTCGGGCGTCTTACCAAATGGGCGATAGAACTCGAGGAGTTCGATATCCATTATCGACCGAGGACTACGATCAAAGGTCAGGCAGTGGTCAACTTCATAACAGAATTCACTTTCCCAAGTACCAAGGGTATGGATGCGGAGACAGCTCTCGTGGCCCCTCCAGCTCTTCATCCCCACGAGAGTGAAGAGCCAAGAGGGGATGACAGATGAACTCTCTTTATAGACAGGTCGTCCAACTTAAAACACGCTGGAGCAGGGATCGTCCTGGTCTCACCCAACCTGACCACCATCCAGTACGCGATCAGGCTCGGCTTTAAGGCTTCCAATAATGAAGCTGAGTATGAGGATCTTCTAGCTGCACTAAAACTGAGAGCTAGTCTAGGAGTTTAATTCCTTAATATGCGGTGCGACTCTCAGCTCGTCGTAAATCACATATTAACAAAATACGAGGCTAAGGAGTTGAGGATGATAGCTTACCTGATCGAGGCCCGGAAACTGATAGGAAAGTTTAGAAACTACACCATCAACCAGATCCCAAGGGCTGAGAACTCTTGGGCCGACACCCTTGCAAAGCTAGCCTCGGCTACTGAAGGAAAGATTCCTAGGATTGTCCCTATGGAATTTCTAGATAGCCCAAGTATCGATCGAGCTGACCAGGAGATGGTCAATCTAATGCAGGCAACTTCGAGGTGGATGGATCCGATCATCAAATATCTCAAAACTGGCGAAGTCCCTTAAGACAGGTTGGAGGTCGAATGCCTAAAAATCAGAACAACGCGATACATAATCCTGGACGAAACTGTTCACTCTCCAAGTGCAGGGTTGTGATGTAGTAATAAACTCGATAAGACCGAGGTCGAATCCCAAGGGACTGATACCTGTATGTTATTTGAAATTAAGTAGAAATAGAACTAGATTAAGACAAAATCTAAATCAATTAAATTTATGAAGTAATGGTGAAATATTTATCTAAATTTTAGAAAATTCAAGGAAAGAAAACTAGGAATTCAGAGGATCCACTTGTAGAGATTAGGGAGATCTTGCACTTGCTTCAAAAATCATGAAAATTAACTAAACTGCTATTGATATAGTTTTCAAGAGATGAAAGGTATATGAATTAGAATGGATTCCATCACCAAACCATGCCCAGGAGATAAAGCAAACAATAGAATTAAACTAATTACCAACCAATCAACATGCTATGAAGGTGAGGAAGGGTACCATCATCCGACCATGCCCGAGAGATGATGGTGAACAACAGGACTTTCTGATGTCATAAACATAAAAAGAAAAAGAACATGCTCAAAGCCATTGTAGACCCATTGTAATTTCAGTCCCAACAGACAATTAAAAACTACAAACATTCCCTTAATCAAAACTATAATTAAAATCAGTTCAGTCTAAACAATAAACATAAGCAAAGGCTCTCCCATCATGCTACAAGCTTCACCTCTTAGCCCTAGCCAAGAGGTTTAGCCGCTGATAGACATGGATGGGATGGATCTCTAAAATAATAATAATAAAAACCAGTAAAATAAACAAATAAAAAGAAGAAGAAAAAAAAACTCTAAGACAAGACTCTCTCTCTCCCCCCGACGTCTCAGCCAAGCTCTCCCCTCTCTCTCTCTCTCTTTCTCCTCCTTTTATAACAGATATGGTCGGCTGATGTGCATGGTGGAGTCGGTCGGTGGAAAACTTCCTGCGGAAGTTTTCTTTACGCAGCAACAAAACACAAACAGTTTCGCGGCTTGAATCTCTTTTTGACAAGGCGGAACGTCTAACCTCCATTTTTCTTCCTTGGATGGGATCTTATCTAACTGGGCTTCCATCTGGATGGTTTGGATTTGCCAACCGACCAAAGATGGTGGCCCACAACATCCTGGAACATCCGGACTTCGCGGATGTGCGAAAACAGGGACCTACGCACGTTTCTAGCGCTGTAACAATGGTGGGGTCCTTTATCAGCATCGGTTTAGAAATCCTCACCGTTCATTGCATTCCCCTCACAATTTTGGTTGGGAATGTCTGATTTTAAGTCTGTTTCGGTGTAGTCCACGAAGTTCCGCTTACACCGTCCATCTTCCTTCTGAAACGCTATAATTAGATCCTCACTGCTTCTTAGGAATTTTCCATCTAGGCCTTGATAAGAAGGACCTCGAAGGTCTAATGAACGGTCCAAATCATCCGTAAGACCTCAGATGGTGGCCCACTACACGATCACAGCCGTCCACTTCTTGAAACAGAAGTTTCTCTAATGCGGGCGATTAACTAACCGCTTGTGTTGGTTTAGTGCTCAGCACGTGCACTGTCCGCTGTGCACTCTTGACATGCAAAGTGGGTCCCGGATTGATGTAAATGTAAAATCTGATCCATCCATCTATTGTCCCATATTAGTTAAGCGATTGTGACTAAAAGTGAAGCATATCCAAATGTTAGATGGGCCACAAATCGATAATTTCTGGGTTGATCTGTCTTTTAGAATACTTCCACAGGGATCCAATGGCTGAGATTCGACGTGTACGGTTCATTTGTGGTTTTTAGGCCATGCATGAAGTTTTGAGCCGAATGAATAGTGGGAACCCCGTGATCTCGCATTCTGGATAATTTTCGAGCCTCTTGAGCTTCTATTTCTCAATTTTCGCGGATCCCTGGTGTGTAATTCCGTCAATCTTGGTCCTCTGGAGTCCGTCCTTTGGCTTGGTATATTCAGATCATTAAATCCATTCCTTTAGCACCTTTTTGCAATTCATGCTCTCAAATACACCCTGCATCACAAACACGGTTAAAATTGGGCGTTAAACAGTATCATGTTCATAAATCTAGGCAATAACTGAGGTCTGATATGCAATATTTGACCCTCAATAGAAACTCTGTACAAGAAAGGATACTCATAGCCATACCTCAGATATCTCCGACCTAATGAAGAAAACTATGTGATCCGAGAGATTCACAAGGGAATCTGTAAAAATTATTCTAGTAGCCGAGCCTTGACTCAGAAGATACTTCGCCAAGGGTACTTCTGGTCGACCATCCGAGAAGACTCCAAGAGTTTTGTTCAGAGGTGCGACAAGTGCTAAAGATTTGCTGCCCTGCCGAGGCAGCCTGCAGAAGAGCTAACCCCTATGAGCGAGTCATGACCGTTCGCTCAATGGGGGATCGATATCATTGGACCTTTGCCCTCCGAAAAGGGGCAAGTCAAATTTGTAATTGTGATAGTTGATTACTTCACCAAGTGGGTCGAAGCCGAACCTGTGGTGAATATTATAGAGCAGAAGGTGACTAACTTCATTTGGAAGAACACTACAAGAATTCCTACTTTTAGCAACAAAAATTTTTGTCTCTAAAGGTCAACATTTCGTAGCTAAATGTTTTTAGCGACGAAAATTTTTGTTGCTCATTTCGTTGCTAATACACCATCACTACAAACTTTCAGCAGCCAAAAAGTTAAAGTCGTTGCTAAATGTAAGCTTTTTAGCAACGAAAATTTCATCATAACAAAAACTGTAGAGGACTTTTAGCAGCGAAACGTTTCGATGCAAAAAATAATTGTACCACTTTCGCTGCTTAAAAAAGCTGTGGAGGACTTTTAGCAGCGAAATATCTCATCCCTAAAAAACTATAAAACCCTTTTAGCAGCGAAATGTTTCGCACAAAAAATTATGCCACTTTTAGCAATGAAAATTTTTGTTACTAAAAAATCTTTGGGAAACTTTTAGCAGCGGAAATTATTACTGCTAAAAATATATTTTTATTTTTTACAGCGAATAATTTCGCAGTGAAAAATACTTTACAAGACTTATAGCAACGAAAATTTTGTCCCTATAATATTTTTAAAAACGTTTAACAACAAAAATTTCGTCCCTATAATATTTTTAATACTTTTAGCAATGAAAATTTTGTCCCTATAATATTTTAAAAAACGTTTAGCAATGAAATATTTCGTCCCTATAATATTTTAAAAACTTTTAGCAACGACAATTTCGTGCCTATAATATTTTTAAAATCTTTTAGCAACAAAACGTTTCGTCCCTATAATATTTTAAAAACCTTTTAGCAACGAAAATTTTGTGCCTATAATATTTTCAAAATCTTTTAGCAACCAAATGTTTCGTCCCTACAATATTTTTAAAACGTTTTAGCAACGAAACTTTCGTCCCTATTATATTTTCAAAAACTTTTAGCAACGAAAATTTTCATCCTTATAATATTATAAAAATCTTTTAGCAACGAACATTTCGTCCCTATAATAATTTCAAAAACTTTTAGCAACGAAAATTTTGTATTTTAAAAAACTTTTAGCAATGAAATTTTTCGTCGCTAAAACAATATAACGGCGAAAAAGTTCGTTGATAAAAGTCTCTTTTTTTTAAACAATATCCGATTGAAAATTTCATGCAAAATACCTAATAGACACCTGTTGCAATATATTTCATCATATTCATCCTGATATACCTGTTATATCATCATATTCATATTCACATCTTGATATACACCTGTTATATCATAAGACACCTGTCAAATTTTATCATATACACATTCAAATCCATCTAACCCAAACTAGTAAATCCTTCCAAACATAAACTACATAAATTTAAACACAACCAATCTTATACGCATCACAGTCATTCACGCATAAATACATAAAAGTTTAACATCATAAATAAAAAAGAAAAAATCATAAAGCTTAAGGCAAATGTGGTGGTGAGCGTGCAGCAAAAGCTTAAAACATCTCCGTCATCCGTCGCTCATGCTTCACCCGCATCTCTTCTATCTTCCTCTCCTGCTCCTCCTTTTGCCTTGCCAGTTGATCCTCCATCTTCCTCTTCTGCTCCTTTTGCCTCGCCAGCTAATCCTCCATCTTCCTCTCCTGCTCCTCCCTCTACCTCGTCAGCTCCTCCATCATCTTCCTCTCCTGCTCCTCCCTCTGCCTGTCTAATTGATCTCTGATGTCATCGATGACAACCCGTAGCTGTTGAACCTCTCTCCCTGTGGTATCAGCTCGGCGTACGGCGCTGTCGCCAACTACGACGGATCGGTTGGAGGCAGCTCTAGCGGGTGTCATGAGCTTGACACCATGGCAAAGCCCACAGACATATTCAGAATGGGTGCCAAGCACCTGACTCAGGATCTCTGGCTCACTCCGCTGAGTACCATCGGGAGTGGGCTGACTGCGTAAGGTGTCCATCTCCTCCTATAATTAAAACATATGAATTTTCATAATAAATGACATTATTATAATTTAATATAATTAAATTTTACAATGTAATGATTTTTACCCAAATCTCACTGGCTTTAGGATGTACCCAAGATCCACTCGCCTGTCGACAGTGAGTCCCTTTATAGAAGTCTACTGGTCTGGCTCCTGGCCAGTGACGGATCTCGCTGCGCAATCGAAAGAAAAATAGAGTTAATATAAATACATGGAAAGAATATAAAATTTATCAGTAATTTCTTATCATGTCATGACGAAGTCGTACAAATGACTTTGAACCAGCTACGTGGTTCACTTCTAACTTTCTCCTGTTGTCGAAATTTATTTTGCTCCTCTTCTGAACACATTATACATAATGCATTGTTATTAATTGCGAATTTAATTATTATGTTAAGATATCGTAAATATGCAAATATTACCTGAAAAGAATCAGACGAAAACGTATCGCAGAGTATCTGCTAGTCCTCACGGGCCACGTGAGGTGGTGCGAACTGTGTGGGCTCCTCGTGGCTCGTGAATCGCTTGTACTGCTGGTATAACTTACCGCGGTAAGTCTTGAACCGCTCCTTCATCATGTCATCGACGACATAGGATATGTGGGAAACACTCAAATTTAAGTGAAATTTATCCTGCAGTTTCATAAATAATAGATTAAGGTAATAAACTTATTAAGAAAATAACTTAGTTGTAAATGAACTTTTATAAAATAAATTAGAATTCATAAGGTTAAGGTTAAGGTTTAGGTTTAGGATAAGGTTTAGGTTAAGCTTATGGTTTAGGTTTAGGTTATAGGTTATAGCTATAGGGAATTGAGAATAGGTTAAGGTTTTAGGTTTATGAAATCGAGTTCGGGTTTGGGTTTAGGTTTGGGTTTTCAAGTTTAGGTTTAGGTTTAGTTTAGGGAGTTGAGATTAGGATTTGGTGTAGGTTTAGGTTTAGGGATTTGAGAACAGGTTAAGGTTTAGTTTTAGGAAATCGAGTTCGGGTTCGGGATCAAGATTAGGCTTGAGTTTTCAAGTTTAGGTTTAGTTTAGGGAGTTGAGATTAGGTGTAGGTTTTGGTTTAGGGATTTGAGAATAAATTTAGGTTTTAGGTTTAGGTTTAGGTTATAGGTTATAAGTGTAGGTTATAGGTTTAGATTTAAGTTACGTTATAGGTTAAGGTTTAGGTTTAGGAAATCGGGTTTGGGTTTGGGATCGGGTTTAGGTTTAGGTTTTCAAGTTTAGGTTTAGGTTAAGTAGTTGAGATTAGGATTAGGTGTAGGTTTAGGTTTAGGAATTTGAGAATACATTTAGGTCTTAGGTTTATGTTTAGGTTATGGTTTTGGTTTTGGTTATAGGTTATAGGTTTAGGATAAGGTTTAGGTTTAGGTTATACGTTTTGGGATTTGAGAATAATTTTAGGTTATAAGTATAGGTTTAGGTTAGGTTATAGGTTTTAGAATTTGATAATGGGTTCAGGTTTGTGTCATAGGTTTTGCTTTTGGTTTAGGTTATAGGTTTTAGTTTATGTTATAGGTTATAGGTTTAGGTTTAGGTTTAGGTTTAGGATATAGGTTTTGGGATTTGAGAATGGGTTCGGGTTTAGGTTTAGGTTTTGATTTTGGTTTAGGTTATAGGTTTAGGGATATGAGAATGGGTTCGGTTTTAGGTTATAGGTTTAGGGATATGAGAATGGGTTCGGGTTTAGGTTATAGGTTCTGGTTAATGTTATAGGTTATAGGTTTTAGTTTTGGTTAAGGTTAGGTTTAGGTTATAGGTTTTGGGATTTGGCAATAGTTTTAGGTTATAAGTATAGATTTGGGTTAGGTTATAGGTTTTGGGAATTGAGAATGGATTCGGGTTTAGGTTATAGGTTTTGATTTAGAAGTATAGGTTTAGGGTAGGTTATACGTTTTGGGATTTGATAATGGGTTCGGGTTTAGGTTATAGGTTTTGATTTTTGTTTTGGTTATAGGTTTTGGGATTTGGCAATAGTTTTAAGTTATAAGTATAGCTTTGGGTTAGTTATAGGTTTTGGGAATTGAGAATGGGTTCGGGTTTAGGTTATAGGTTTTGGTTTTGGTTTAGGTTATAGGTTTTGGTTAAGGTTATAGGTTATTGGTTATAAGTATAGGTTTAGGTTAGGTTATAGGTTTTGGGATTTGATAATGGGTTCGAGTTTAGGTTATAGGTTTTGGTTTTGGTTTAGGTTACAGGTTTTGGTTTAGGATAAGGTTTAGGTTTAGGTTTAGGTTATAGGTTTTAGGATTTGAGAATGGGTTCGGGTTTAGGTTATAGGTTTTGGTTTTCTTTTAGGTTATAGGTTTTGAGATTTGATAATGGGTGCGGGTTTAGGTTATAAGTTTTGGTTTCGATTTAGGTTATAGGTTTTGAGAATTGAGAATGGGTTCGGGTTTAGGTTATAGGTTTTGGTTTTGGTTTAGGTTATAGGTTTGGTTAAGGTTATAGGTTATAGGTTATAGGTTTAGGTTTAGGTTAAGGTTAGGTTTAGGTTATAGGTTTAGGGATTTGGGTATAGTTTTAGTTTATAAGTATAGGTTTAGGTTAGGTTATAGGTTTTGAGATTTGATAATGGGTTCGGGTTTAGGTTATAGGTTTTGGTTTAAGTTTTAAGTTTTAGATTATAAGTATAGATTTAGGTTAGGTTATAGGTTTTGAGATTTGATAATGGGTTTGGGTTTAGGTTATAGGTTTTGGTTTAGGTCATAGGTTTAGGATAAGGTTTAGGTTTAGGTTTAGGTTATAGGATTTCAGATTTGAGAATGGGTTTGGGTTTAAGTTATAGGTTTTGGTTTTGGTTTAAGTTATAGGTCTTGTTTTAGGTTTTTGGTTATAGGTTTAGGATAAGGTTTAGGTTATAGGTTTTGGGATTTGAGAATGGGTTTGGGTTTAGGTTTAGGTTTTGGAATTTGAGAATGAGTTCGGATTTAGGTTATAGGTTTTGGTTTTGGTTTTGGTTATAGGTTTAGGGATTTGAGAATGGGTTGGGGTTTAGGTTATAGGTTTTGGTTTTGGTTTAGGTTATAGGTCTTATTTTAGGTTATTGATTATAGGTTTAGGATAAGGTTTAGGTTTAGGTTTAGGTTATAGGTTTTTGAATTTGAGAATGGGTTCGGGTTTAGGTTTAGGTATTGGTTTTGGTTTAAGTTATAGGTTTAGGGATATGAGAATGGGTTCGGGTTTAAGTTATAGGTTCTGGTTAATGTTATAGGTTATAGGTTTTGGTTTTGGTTAAGGTTAGGTTTAGGTTATAGGTTTTGGGATTTGGCAATAGTTTTAGGTTATAAGTATAGCTTGGGGTTAGGTTATAGGTTTTGGGAATTGAGAATGTGTTCGGGTTTAGGTTATAGGTTTTGGTTTTGGTTTAGGTTATAGGTTTTAGTTAAGGTTATAGGTTATAGGTTATAAGTATAAGTTTAGGTTAGGTTATAGGTTTTGGGATTTGATAATGGGTTCGGGTTTAGGTTATAGGTTTTGGTTTTGGTTTAGGTCATAGGTTTAGGATAAGGTTTAGGTTTAGGTTTAGGTTATAGGTTTTTGGATTTGAGAATGAGTTCAGGTTTAAGTTATAGGTTTTGGTTTTGGTTTAGGTTATAGGTCTTGTTTTAGGTTATTGGTTATAGGTTTAGGATAAGGTTTAGGTTATAGGTTTTGGGATTTGAGAATGGGTTCGGGTTTAGGTTTAGGTTTTGGGATTTGAGAATGAGTTCGGATTTAGGTTATAGGTTTTGGTTTTGGTTTAGGTTATAGGTTTAGGGATTTGAGAATGGGTTGGGGTTTAGGTTATAGGTTTTGGTTTTGGTTTAGGTTATAGGTCTTGTTTTAGGTTATTGATTATAGGTTTAGGATAAGGTTTAAGTTTAGGTTTAGGTTATAGGTTTTCGAATTTGAGAATGGGTTCAGGTTTAGGTTTAGGTATTGGTTTTGGTTTAGGTTATAGGTTTAGGGATATGAGAATGGGTTCGGGTTTAGGTTATAGGTTCTAGTTAATGTTATAGGTTATAGGTTTTGGTTTTGGTTAAGGTTAGGTTTAGGTTATAGGTTTTGAGATTTGGCAATAGTTTTAGGTTATGAGTATAGATTTGGGTTAGGTTATAGGTTTTGGGAATTGAGAATGTGTTCGGGTTTAGGTTATAGGTTTTGGTTTTGGTTTAGGTTATAAGTTTTGGTTAAGGTTATAGGTTATAAGTATAGGTTTAGGTTAGGTTATAGGTTTTGGGATTTGATAATGGGTTCGGGTTTAGGTTATAGGTTTTGGTTTTGGTTTAGGTCATAGGTTTAGGATAAGGTTTAGGTTTAGGTTTAGGTTATAGGTTTTTGGATTTGAGAATGGGTTCTGGTTTAGGTTATAGGTTTTGGTTTTGGTTTAGGGTATAGGTCTTGTTTTAGATTAATGTTTATAGGTTTAGGTTTAGGTTATAGGTTTTCAGATTTGAGAATGGGTTCGGGTTTAGGTTTAGGTATTGGTTTTGGTTTAGGTTATAGGTTTAGGGATATGAGAATGGGTTCGAGTTTAGGTTATAGGTTCTGGCTAATGTTATAGGTTATAGGTTTTGGTTTTGGTTAAGGTTAGGTTTAGGTTATAGGTTTTGGGATTTGACAATAGTTTTAGGTTATGAGTATAGCTTTGGGTTAGGTTATAGGTTTTAGGAATTGAGAATGGGTTTGGGTTTAGGTTATAGGTTTTGGTTTTGGTTTAGGTTATAGGTTTTGGTTAAGGTTATAGGTTATAGGTTATAAGTATAGGTTTAGGTTAGGTTATAGGTTTTGGGATTTGAGAATGGGTTCGGGTTTAGGTTATAGGTTTTGGTTTTAGTTTAGGTCATAGGTTTAGGATAAGGTTTAGGTTATAGGTTTTCAGATTTGAGAATGGGTTTGGGTTTAGGTTATAGGTTTTGGTTTTGGTTTAGGTTATAGGTTTTCTTTTAGGTTAAAGGTTATAGGTTTAGGATAAGGTTTAGGTTATAGGTTTTGGGATTTGAGAATGGGTTCGGGTTTAGGTTATAGGTTTTGAGATTTGAGAATGGGTTCGGATTTAGGTTATAGTTTTTGGTTTTGGTTTAGGTTATAGGTTTAGGGATTTGAGAATGGGTTCGGGTTTAGGTTATAGGTTTTAATTTTGGTTTAGGTTATAGGTTTTGGGATTTGAGAATGGGTTTGGGTTTAGGTTATAGGTTTTGGTTTTGGTTTTGGTTATAGGTTTTGTTTTAGGTTATTGGTTATAGGTTTAGGATTAGGTTTGGTTTAGGTTTAGGTTTTGGTTATAGGTTTTGGGATTTGAGAATGGGTTCGGGTTTAGGTTTAGGTTTTGGTTTTGGTTTAGGTTATAGGTTTAGGGATATGAGAATGGGTTTGAGTTTAGGTTAATGGTTTTGGTTAATGCTATAGGTTATAGGTTTTGAGAATTGAGAATGGGTTCGGGTTTAGGTTATAGGTTTTGGTTTTGGTTTTGGTTATAGGTTTTGGTTAAGGTTATAAGTATAGGTTTAGGTTAGGTTATAGGTTTTGGAATTTGATAATGGGTTTGGGTTTAGGTTATACGTTTTGGTTTTGGTTTAGGTCATAGGTTTAGGATAAGGTTTAGGTTTAGGTTTAGGTTATAGGTTTTCGGATTTGAGAATGGGTTCGGGTTTAGGTTATAGGTTTTGGTTTTGGTTTTGGTTTAGGTTATAGATTTTGTTTTAGGTTATAGGTTATAGGTTTAGGATAAGGTTTAGGTTAATTTTAGGTTATAAGTTTTGGAATTTGAGAATGGGTTCGAGTTTAGGTTATAAGTTTTGGGATTTGAGAATGGGTTCAGGTTTAGGTTATAGGTTTTGAGATTTGAGAATGGGTTCAGGTTTAGGTTATAGGTTTTGGTTTTGGTTTTGGTTTAGGTTATAGGTTTTGTTTTAGGTTATTGGTTATAGGTTTAGGATAAGGTTTAGGTTTAGGTTATAGGTTTTGGGATTTGAGAATGGGTTCGGGTTTAGGTTATAGGTTTTGGGATTTGAGAATGGGTTTGGGTTTAGGTTATAGGTTTTAGTTTTGGTTTAGGTTATAGGTTTAAGGATTTGTGAATGGGTTTGGGTTTGGGTTATAGGTTTTGGTTTTGGTTTAGGTTATAGGTCTATTTTTAGGTTATTGGTTATAGGTTTAGGTTTAGGTTTTTGCTATAGGTTTTGGAATTTGTGAATGGGTTCGGGTTTAGGTTTAGGTTTTGGTTTTGGTTTAGGTTATAGTTTTAGGGATATGAGAATGGGTTCGGGTTTTGCTTATAGGTTTTGGTTAATGTTATAGGTTATAGGTTTTGCTTTTGTTTAAGGTTAGGTTTAGGTTATAGGTTTTGGGATTTGGCAATAGTTTTAGGTTATAAGTATAGCTTTGGGTTAGGTTATAAGTTTTGAGAATTGAGAATGGGTTCGGGTTTAGGTTATAGGCTTTGGTTTTGGTTTATGTTATAGGTTTTGGTTAAGGTTATATGTTATAAGTATAGGTTTAGCTTAGGTTATAGGTTTTGGGATTTGATGATGGGTTCGGGTTTAGGTTATAGGTTTTGGTTTTGGTTTTGGTCATAGGTTTAGGATAAGGTTTAGGTCTAGGTTTAGGTTTAGGTTATAGGTTTTAGTTTTGTTTTAGGTTATAGGTTTTGTTTTAGGTTATAAGTTATCGGGTTAGGATAAGGTTTAGGTTATTGGTTTTGGGATTTGAGAATGGGTTCGGGTTTAGGTTATAGGTTTTGGTTTTGGTTATAGGTTTTGGGATTTGAGAATGGGTTCAGGTTTAGGTTATAGGTTTTGGTTTTAGTTTAGGTTATAGGTTTAGGGATTTGAGAATGAGTTCAGGTTTAGGTTATAGGTTTTGGTTTTGGTTTAGGTTATAGGTCTTGTTTTAGGTTATTGGTTATAGGTTTAGGATAAGGTTTAGGTTTAGGTTTAGGTTATAGGTTATAGGTTTTCGAATTTGAGAATGGGTTCGGGTTTAGGTTTAGGTATTGGTTTTGGTGTAGGTTTTAGGTTTATGGATATGAGAATGGATTCGGGTTTAGGTTATAGGTTTTGGTTAATGTTATAGGTTATACGTTTTGCTTTTGGTTAAGGTTAGGTTTACGTTATAGGTTTTGGGATTTGACAATAGTTTTAGGTTATAAGTATAGCTTTGGGTTAGGTTATAGGTTTTGAGAATTGAGAATGGGTTCGGGTTTAGGTTATAAGTTTAGCTTTTGGTTTAGGTTATAGGTTTTGGTTAAGGTTATAGGTTATAGGTTATAAGTATAGGTTTAGGTTAGGTTATAGGTTTTGGGATTTGATAATGGGTTTGGGTTTAGGTTATAGGTTTTGGTTTTGGTTTAGGTCATAGGTTTAGGTTAAGGTTTAGGTTATAGGTTTTCGGATTTGAGAATGGGTTCGGGTTTAGGTTATATGTTTTGGTTTTGGTTTAGGTTATAGGTTTTGTTTTAGGTTATAGGTTATAGGTTTAGGATAAGGTTTAGGTTTCGGTTTAGGTTATAGGTTTAGGGATTTTAGAATGGGTTCGGGTTTAGGTTATAGGTTTTGGGATTTGAGAATGGGTTCGAGTTTAGGTTATAGGTATTGAGATTTGAGAATGGGTTCAGGTTTAGGTTATAGGTTTTGGTTTTGGTTATAGTTTTTGGGATTTGAGAATGGGTTCAGGTTTAGGTTATAGGTTTTGGTTTTGGTTTAGGTTATAGGTTTTGTTTTAGGTTATTGGTTATAGGTTTAGGATAAGGTTTAGGTTATAGGTTTTGAGATTTGAGAATGGGTTCGGGTTTAGGTTATAGGTTTTGGTTTTGATTTTGGTTATAGGTTTAGGGATTTGAGAATGGGTTCGGGTTTAGGTTATAGGTTTTGGTTTTGGTTTAGGTTATAGGTTTTATTTTAGGTTATTGGTTATACGTTTAGGATAAGGTTTAGGTTTAGGTTTAGGTTTAGGTTTTAGGTTTTGGGATTTGAGAATGGGTTCGAGTTTAGGTTTAGGTTTTCGTTTTGGTTTAGGTTATAGGTTTAGGGATATGAGAATGGGTTTGGGTTTAGGTTAAAGGTTTTGGTTAATGTTATAGGTTATAGGTTTTTCTTTTGGTTAAGGTTAGGTTTAAGTTATAGGTTTTAGGATTTGAAAATAGTTTTAGGTTATAAGTATAGCTTTGGGTTAGGTTATAGGTTTTGGAAATTGAGAATGGGTTCGGGTTTAAGTTATAGGTTTTGTTTTAGGTTTAAGTTATAGGTTTTGGGATTTGAGAATGGGTTCGGGTATAGGTTATAGGTTTTGGGATTTGAGAATGGGTTCAGGTTTAGGTTACAAGTTTTGCTTTTAGTTTAGGTTATAGGTTTTTAGATTTGAGAATCGGTTCGGGTTTAGGTTAAGGGTGTGGTCCCTGCAAATACAAATACAAATATAAACACGGCCTGTTCAAAATGCCAGGCCCTTCCAATGCCGTCCATAGGAAATAGACAGCTTCATCATGGTCATAACAGCGGTTCACACCTTCCAGGGACGCCCGCTCTTCCGGATAGCTCCGACGCACATCCGGGTCTGCTCCATTAAATTTGAGCAATTACATAAACACGGCCTATCCAAATGGCTAGACCCCTCTAATGTCGTCCATAGAAAATGGATAGCTTCATCATGGTCATAACAGTAGTTCCCACCTTCCAGGGACCCCCGCTCTTCTGGATAGATCCGACGCACATCCGCGTCTGCTCCATTAATTTCGAGCAATACTTATATAAATAAAACACATAACATATAATTTTACCTAAAGGCGCTGACGGATGAGCTGCCGCACATCATCTGTCACGTCTGCCCAACGGGAGGTGATGGCGGGGATCATAGATCGGCATAAGACACCGACCTCCGACATAAACAATCTGGCATTATTCCCAACAGGTCTAATACAGTCCTGTGGGAACTCTACCGTCACCCTACCCTCATGTGTAAGTCACTGTAAAAGTAACCCACGTGTGGGTCCACGTCCTCGTCGGCTGGTCGATGACGCTGCTGCAAAAGAAATATGTAAGTATAAAAATAAACCAAAATCATTAATATATATATATATATATATATATATAGACTTACATGCAGTGCCCGGTGTATGCATGACTGAGGGATCCGAGGACTGCGATGCAACATGTGGCGACGATGCTGGCTCCATCCCATCACGAGTAGAAGGGGTAGATCCAGTGCGCGAACGACGTACTCTCTCACCTGGTGCCATCACTGAATATGTGCGAGCTACGAACTTATAAATTTAAAAAATGTCAATACAAGTGAAATATACTAAAACATTATATAAGTAGTGTTCACGGTACAATGCATTTATGCTTATGCTTAGAGAGGATTAAAATATAATTAGACCATTAGACTATAATGCAAGCAGAATATATTAAAACTATAAACTTTAATCTATAACCTTATTAAATTCCATTACACATTGTCATTCTATATTAAAAGTACATATTCGAATTGAAAAATGACATGTAAATTATGTGTACATTTGATAATCTTCGTCTGTATCACTATTGCTTAGGACTATTTCTTCTTCACCATCACTATCGTTGATCAGTATTTCCTCTTCATCGTCTACAATAGATCCCTCAATGAAACTGCTATCATCTCTAACAATGTCATGTACTATTGAGGCATCAACAATATCAGGTGGCACATCATCTCTGTCCAGTTGTACCACATCAATATCAACACTTGAATCAGTCCCTGTATCTGCAGACGGCACGTCTTCTTGATATGCTTGTTCAACCCTAGACGTGTCATTTCCCCCGTCCTCGCTATAGTCAACTTCTGGTTCGGGACCGTCAAATACGTTCCTGGGCTTTATTTTCTACACCACGTGCCAAAAGCCGCCTATCTTGGTATCAGCGAGGTAAAATACTTGTTCAGCTTGGCTGACAAGGATAAATGGGTCGTCCTTAAACCACTTTCAAGATAAATTTATGCTCGTAAAGTAGTTATCAGTCTGTATTCCCAACTTCTTATTTCCAACGTCCCACCAATCGCATCTAAATAAGTACACATCCTTTCTCATACAATAATTCAGCTCAATAATATCTGTCAAAATGCCATAAAAGTCAATTTCATCCTCCTCTTTCGTTCCCTTCACAACCACTCCACTATTTTATGTGGACCTGTACTTGTCACGTTCTTCGGTGTGAAATCGAATCCCATTTACAATACAACCTGTATATTTAGATACACGTCTATCAGGGCCATACGCTAGCAAGTATAGTGCATCAGACGCATCCACAGAGTTGCTTGTGCGCAACGTCTTCATCTATTATCATGTACAGAACATAATTATTTAGGGCTTTTCTTAGGTTCAAATAATGTGCAATACAATAAAAATTCTAAGTGTGGAGAGATACAATGTGAAATCTTACACATTTTTTGAACCATTGTGGAAACTGATCCTGATGTATTCGATTATAACTTGTGAGGAATTTGGACTTCATCTCGTCTAGGTGTTCACTACACATAAATGACACGCCATCAGCAAGAAACATTAAGGTTTTGAGTTTATAGAGAAAGCAATAATCAGGTGGAAGACTTACTCCAAGTACGATTCTATTTCTTCACAATTATGCAACACATATCACCTCACCTTTGTTAGATCCCCAACGTCCATATCTTGAAACGTCGGGGATCCTAAATGACGAAAGTTATGTGCAAACACAGATATGAGTCCTTGTTCATGCTCCTGTCCTTCATCGGTATTTCGATCTTCTCGGTTGAATCGAGTCTCAATGCCACGAAGATACAATGAGCAAAATATAAGGCACTCATTATCAATGTACGCCTCAATTATGGATCCCTCCGGGCGTGCCCTATTCCTCACAAATCATATAAGTGTGTGAAGGTATCTACACACAAAACTAATATGTTAATAGGCTTTTAAACATGGATATATGTAGTTTACGGAATGAAAAAAAAATATTTAATAGGTTCCACCACCTTTCGATCGGATACATCCAACGATATTGTACTGGGCCTGCAAGCTTCGCCTCATGCGATAAATTAATCGCTAGGTGTACCATGACATCGAAAAACGTAGGTGAAAATATTCTTTCAAGTTTGCAAAGGATTACGGCAATGTCCTTCTCCAGTCGTTTAATAACATCTACATTTAACGATTTTGAATACAAATCCTTAAAGAATATCCCCAACTTAATCAACGCAGCATTAATATCCTTGCTCAGGAATCCACGAATAGCAACCAGCAGTAGGCGTTGCAGAAGGACATGACAATCATGACTTTTCAGGCCTGTTACCTTACAGTCTATAACGTTTACGCGCCGAGATATGTTTGACGCATACCCATCGGAAAACTTCACCGATCTCAACCATTCACATAAACGCTTTCTCTCTAGTTTTGTCAATGTATAGCAGGCTGCTGGTATAGTATACGAATTTTCATGTGGTTGCAAGTGTAACTCTTTCCTTAAACCCATTTCTTGTAGATCCAATCGAGCCTTGACACTATCTTTTATTTTCTTCTCTATGTTCATCAATGTTCTGAAGACATTATCACATATATTTTTCTCAATATGCATGACATCTAAGTTGTGTCACAATTTCAAATCACTCCAATAGGGCAACTCAAAAAAGATGCTCTTCTTCCTCCAGTTATATTACAGTACTGTAAGTTTCCTCTTCTTCAAGTGCAATGCCTTACCAAATGTAACTTCTCTAATGTTACTCAGTTGTTGTATCACATCTTCTCCAGATAGCTTTTTTGAGGGTGGCCTATGATCTTGTTTGCCATCAAAGATCATCGTCTTCCTCAACTATGATCGCTAGGAAGGAAGTGACGATGGCCCATATAACACGTTTTTCTACCATGCTTCAATGACAATGAATAAGTCTCAATTTCACATGTAGGACAAGCCAACTTGCCCTTCATGCTCCACCCAGATAAATTTTCATACGCAGGAAAGTCATTTATTGTCCACAAGACCGCTGCGTGCAATCGAAATGTCTGTCCTGCAAATGTGTCATATGCTTCTACACCTTGACTCCACAACTCGTTTAAATCATCTACTAACGATCACAAATACACATCAATGTCATTCCCAGGTGACCTGGGTCTAGGAATAAGCAATGACATCATGAAAAATAACTCCTTCATACACCACCAAGGAGGTAAATTGTAGGGCATAAGTACCACTAGCCACATACTGTATGAGCTACTCATATTACCAAATGGATTAAAGCCATCACTTGCAAGACCTAGTCGAACATTGTGAGAATCCTCTGTAAACCAGTCATGTTGCTTGTCAAAATTTTGCCAGGCTTCAGAGTCCGTAGGGTGCCTCAGGATACTATCATCATGAATGCATTTCTCCTTATGCCACCTCATATCTTCAGCCATCTTACGAGACATAAACAATCTTTACAATCTGGGTTTTCAATGGAAAGTACCTTAACACCTTTTGCGGGATTTTCTTACGCCCGGCTTTGTCATACTTCCACCTAGACTCTCCACATGTTTGACACCGATTATCCTTATCATGCTCTTCCCTATACAATAAACAATCATTTATACATGCATGGATTCGTTCATAACCAAGGCCCAAGTCTCGCATCAAGGATTTTTCCTCGTAATGAGACTTGGGCAATGTCTCACCAACCGGTAATGCTTCTTTCAGCAACTCAAGCAACATGTCGAACGATTTGTTACTCCAACGATTTATTATCTTCAAATGAAGTAACTTTGTAAGAAAATTTAACTTGGAGAAGTTCTCACACCCTGAATAAAGTGAACGTTGCGCATCCCTCAACAACCTACTAAACTTATCTGATTCGACATCAACCGTTGGAGGAATATCTTGGCTACTGCTTGTCGCTGCAAAATCAGTATCCGCAGTTGTTCCTCTGAACACATCACATATGATATCTTGCATTTCGTCAACATCTTCACCCTCGTCATCCGACACAATTGGGTCTTCGTTGACTTAAGTGGCCTCATTTCTATGGGTCATATCTTCACCATGATGGACCCACCAAGTGTAACCCAGGTTAATCCTAACTATGAACAAATCATCCTCTACTTTGTTTAAAGTCTTGTATATCAAGTTCATGCATTTTTGACATGAACACCTAATCCTATTCCCTGAATCTGCCCCATTTCGCGTAAATTACATGAACTCTTGAACCCCTTGTTTATACTCTAGGCCAAATCTATTCTTAGCTCGCATCCAACTCTTATCCATCTCTACAATGAAAAGACTAGAGTTAGTCTACGAAGATAGCTTTAAGATTAGGATATGTTATAGGTTTAGCTTATATGTTTAGGTTTAGGTTAAGGTTATGAGTTTAGGTTAAGGTTATAAGTTTAGGTTTAGTTTATAGTTCTAGGTTTTGGGTATGGGAATAGGTTATAGGTTATGGGATAAGGTTTAGGTTATAGGTTATAGGTTAAGGTTCGGATTCGGGATCGGGTTTATGTTATAGGTTATAGGTTATAGGTATAAGTTTAGGTTTAGGTTTTTAAGTTTAGGGTTAGGTTTTTATGTTTAGGTTTAGTTTTTGGTTAAAGTTTAGGTTTAGGTTATAAGTCTAGATTTAGGTTAAGGTTAAGGTTATAAGTTTAGGTTAGGGTTATAAGTATAGGTTTAGGTTATAAGTATAGGTTATAAGTTTAGGTTAAGGTTATAAGTATAGGTTTAGGTTATAGGTTTAGGTTTAGGTTATAAGTTTTAGGTTTAGGTCATAGGTTTAGGTTTAGGTTTTAGGTTTAGGTCATAGGTTTAGGTTTAGGTTATAGGTTTAGGTTTATGTTTAGGGAATCAGGTTCGGTTTGGAGTTATGGATCAGGTTTAGGTGTTCTCTAGTATTATCTACTATTGAACCTAGTATTATCTACTACATACTAGTACCATACAACTTATATTGGGGCATCATTCCATAAGTAACAAGATTTTCATGTCTCCCTAACCAAGGTATCCTCCATTGATAACATATATATATATATATATATATATATATATATATATATATATATATATATATATATATCATAAGTTGTTTATTTTCATTTACATTTGCAAATACATTCATCATCCATCCAAGAAAATTGAAACAAGTACTGTCAGTCTATGACGAACAGCTGAAAAGGAAAATCATGCATCTTATCTTACCCGAACATAAGTAGCGGTTCCCACCTTCAAGGAACCCCCGCTCAACATCCATATAGTTCTGACGCACATCCGGGTCTACTCAAATATTTTCTAAGATAATACAATAAAATCCTAAATTAGTTACTCATCCAAGATTTGATAGATTGTAATACTTTCATATTCCCATTTAAATTTTCACGCCGAAAATTCGGCAGCATCTCCCCATGCCTCTCTAGATAAGTTTATCTTACGTTACATTCTGATGTCAAATATCTAAAGCAATGTAAAGATATTTGGCATTAGATACGGAACGGAAGAAACATATCCAGAGAGAAATGAGGAGATGGACCACGGATCAGGCATAAACATTGAAATAGATTATATGAAAGCATACTATCCATCTAACCTTGAACTGTCCAAAATGGGACAATTTGAGCAATTTCTATGCCACCAAAAACACACCATATCTATATATGACCCCATGTAAATCCTCAAACGAGTAACTAATTATCTAACTTACAAGTTGGATCTGAAACGCAACTAGTAGCAATTTCAAGCAAGCTTATCCATTTGAGAAGTAGAAAATGTCATATCCTATTGAATGAACTGAATCAATTCAGTTGTTTATCCAAACACATCCTAAACAGATAAACTATGTAAGAGATATGCCAACAATTTTAAAAAGAAACACACCCCACTTCTTGATTTTATAGCAAAGAACAGAAATGAATTCTCTTTGATGGTTAGGATCATCCAATAGGAGAATCAGATAGATCAAAAGCAAACAAGAACTCCAGACGATAGTAAGATGCTATACCAAGATTGTTGCCCTCTAACAGTAACACTAACAGGTTAAGTCAACACACATCTCTAGACATGGCGATCCATTCAGCACATGAAGGAGACATAAACAGGTCAAGTCAGCTACCATAATACATGTACCAAAATAATATGTTGAATGTGGACAGTACCATAATACATGTCGTGTGCACAGTAGTCCACCTGATGAGTGGGACCAACCCAATGGTCAGGTCTCCTTATATACACATAAAGATCTTTTACTGATACTTCCATTGGGGCCTTGCAACAGTGCCCGTTCATGATAATGATGTATCAGCAACTAGGATATGATCAAGCCGATCACTTATAGAGTATGGGGTACAGATTCTTTGAGGATGAAAAACATTGCCATTTTTTAGAGGTTGTACAGATTACATTTAGAAGATTCAAGTAGGAGTCATTCATGGAGCTTAATCCAAGGTTCTAGTTATAAACAGACACGGTCCATTTTAGACAGGACACACCCATGCTTCGGTAGGATCAAAAGACGTACATATGCAGGGGATGGTATCATGATTCATTGTAGTTTCCATCTTTTTCATTATTTCATTCAAATTCCATTTTTTTTGAAAGGGATGATCACCTACAAATAGTCATAATTTCGGTTAAGCTAGAAGCGACAACAAGTTCCAACATATAAAGTTATACCACATCCAGGCCATGCAAAATATGGGCCCTACCAGTGAGATCACTAGATGATAGAATACAGCCTGTTTGATTATTAGGAAGGCTGAAAATGTCTAATCACTGCCAGGAGGCCTGATCACTAGCTCTAGCTAACCTGCAGATGGTTGTAGGTGATCTCTAGCCTTTTTTTTTTCTTTTTCTTTTTTTTAAAAAAAACCGTGCAGAGAGGCCACATTGCAGAGTGCTAACATCTAACGGAAATTGTAATTACTTGGGATATAGAAAATGCTGGTACTCAGCTGTATTAGTGCATGATGGCTACTGTCCTCAATAATGAATTTTATTTGTTCTCTTGAATGCTCCGGGATGTGTTGTTGCTGATGTTCCTCTTCCATTATCTTGGTGTGCAGGCCAGAGTGATCCAAGTACTTGTTTTCTGGACCTTAACAATCGGGGTGGGGTCATGCTTCGGCCCAATGCATGGTCTGCAAGCGCTGATACCCTGACAGGCAGTTACCAGCCGTGATATGACATTAGCTGGGTTTATCCTTTGTGGGTTGAGGGTGGCCTGCTGGACCATTTGGGTGCTAACCAGAGCCAACTAGAAATCAATTTTTCCTTCAGTGGGCTGCAATGTCCTGTGGCATTCTTTATGGCATCTAAAGGCATTTTTTGGACTAAAAAATGAATTTCATGGGTTCTCTGCTGACAAACAGGCCAGCGCCTGCAGCCTTCTTTCAGTTCGTCCCACCATGATGGTTGTGGGGAGTAAAAGAAATGAGAAAATATGGGAAGATTACTATCCCAAAGCCAAACCTCAATGAGAAAAATACGGGGGCAATAATTGATTTTGAGCACTGAGCAATTGTATACGTGGCATGCATTAACTCCAGTTTATAGTAAATTTCTGGAACAGTCCTAAAACAATCTGGCTGCTGAATATTCCATTTAATCCCTCCATAAAATGCACTAATACAGCAGAGTATTAGCTGAGTTTCACTAACTCAGCTTGATTTCTGGTCGAGTTGAGTCACCAAGTTTTAGAACTCTGGAGCAAGGTTTAGAGAAAGAAGGTCACTCTATATGGTGTTGTATAATGAAGAAATGTTGTTGCTCTCGAAATAATGGCAGCTATTTTCAATTTTCTAGTTATGTCCATTGAAAGGTCTTTTAATTGAATGGCCCTAATCATCTTACAGAGTTTATGTGATTCTAAGGAATCCTTCAAGCCATTGCCCAAAAACTGCAGTCGTTGGATGACTCTACCATTCTAAGACTGTTCAACGAGCATGTTTTTAGGCATTAATGATATTGTGGGTCACAAAACTTCAATTGCAACGAGTTTTGAATGGTGACTCAGTTGAACCGACTCGTAAAACTCAACTGGGTCAACTCACCCCAGTTTTAAAAGGGTTGGTCCCACTCATCAGGTGGACTACTGTCCACATTCAACATACAAAAATGGTCTGCCTGATGAGTGTGCCATCCTGAATTGGACCACGTTATCTCCATAGCTAGGCCAATTTGATGCACAGCTAGGATGGTTGTGTACACAACTCCAAATAGTAAATTACAAAATAAAAAATCCATAAATTACTAAATCCCCAAATCCTTAAATCGGCATTGAGAGAGAGAGAGAGAGTAACCGTTGTTTTGAGGAGCTAGAGATTGTAGATGGTTCGCAGGATAGATGTCTGAGATGTCTGGATTTCCTCTCCTTCTTCTTCTTCTTCTTTCGAGTGCTCTCCAAGTCTCTCTCACAGATCTATGGTGGGTTTGTGGTGAATGGGGGATTTCGAAACCCTACCGAGCGAGAGAGAGAGAGAGAGAGAGGTGTTGAGAAACAGAGGGTCGGGCGCATTTGCTTGTGGGAGAGGGGTTAGAAACCGATGGCCAGGCGAGAGAGAGAGAGAGAAAGAGAGAGAGAGAGAGACGGTTTCAGAGAGGATTTGGGTTTTGGGATGGGCGGGCGGGGAATGTTTTTAACTTTTTCGTTCCGACTCTTTTTTAGGAAGCGGATTGCGTACTGATCTATGGGGTCCACCTTGATTTATGTATTTTATCCACTCCGTCCATCCATTTTACTTGATAATTTTAGGGCTTGACCTAAAAAATGAAGTATATCCAAACCTCAATTGGACCACACCATAAGAAACAGTGTGAATTGAACATCTACCATTGAAAATTTCTTGGGGGCCATAGAAGTTTTGGATTAAGCTTGTTTTTGTGATTTGCCTTCATCCATGTTTTTGTGATCTTACGAATAGGTTGGATGAGAAATAAACATCACTGTGGACCCTATAAAGGTCTCAACGGTGGAAATAATTATTCCAACTGTTTCCTATGGTATGGTCCACTTGATCTTTGGGTATGCTTAAATTTTTGTCTCAACATGTAAAATAAGATGGAAAAATGGATGGATGGCGTGGATGGACCAGATAAATTCACGGTGGACCCAACAAAGTTTACTCAGTATGATAAGAGTGTATTGAGTAACTCAGTACGCAATCCGATTTTCATTTTTAAGTCTTGTGGGGCCCACTGTGATGTATGTGGATTAGTCCAGGCTAGACCTAAACTCAGATCGGGCTAGGCATACTGGACTTGGTACCGAGTTGGGTCGAGTTCAGACAAGGTCTATTTCAAAATCGGGTCGAGTCAAGTCAACCCTAACTTGGGGTTTTCTTTTCTTTTCTTTCTTGCACTGGAATCGGGATTGGTTCTGATTCGGGGAGGCCGTGACAGTGGGGCCCACCTGATGTTTTGATATATCCACGCCACCCATTGGGTATGCCAGCTCATTTTAGAGCTTGTGCCAAAAAATGAAGTAGATCCAAATCTAAGGTGATTGATGGTCCACCGTTATAAACTTCTTAAGGTCCACCGTTATGTTTATTTGTCATTTAACACGATCACACAAACCTATATCAAGCTTGATCCAACTCTTATGTAGACCACAAGAAATTTTATTGGTGGATATTAATCACCACTATTGCTTATTTGTGTCAAGGTGTTGTGGGCCCACCATGTTGTGTGTTTTATCCACGCGGTCTATCCATTTTGCCAGATTACTTCGGGACATGATCAACAAAATGAGGCAGATCCTTAATCTAAAGTGGACCACAGCATAGGAAATTAATGTTAAGTGTAGGTACACTTTCTTAGGGCTCACTGTAATGATTTTTTTAGCATATGACATGAATGAAAGAAAACATAAATATAATCTTAATCCAAATTTACACTTGGATTAGCTACTAACATGAGTAACGAGATTGGCTACTAAAGTGACGTCACTGAATTATATAAGCCCTACCATTAATTATGTATTTTATGCACACTGTCCATCTATCTTGAGATATCATTTTAGGGCATGATCAAGAGAATAGAATGAGAGATTGATGCACCATTGAAATCTTCTAAAGGTCCAACGTGATGTTTATTTAAGATTCAACCTGTTCATAAGTTAACACAGACATTAAATATGTGAAAAGAGTGAAAATTAGCTTGATCAAAGACTTTTACAGCCCTTAGAAGTTTTAAATGGTGGGTGTCACTCTCTACATTATTTTCTGTGGTCGAGTCTACTAAAGATTTTGATCTGAATCATTCCTTGGCTGATGTCCTAAAATGACCTCTCCAAATGAACTCGATTTGTTTCAAGTGTGGGAAGGTTGGACACTCGAAGAAAGATTGCACCAACTACACAAATATGGACTTTCACATACATCCCCATAAGTAAAAAGTGGGCCACTTATGAAAATCACCTGTGGCAAATCAGGTTGGTCCCCTCAATGGATGAGCCGCATCGTTGAAATCAATCGAAAGCCAATGGTCCTACTCAATGCAGGGGTGTTACTCACCTAGTGAGTCAATGGACCAAATTTTGATGACATGAAATGATCATGGTGCGACGCATATTTTGTGCGGCGGGATGTCTTACCAGCATGATGTATTGGCATGAAAGGTGGTGGGCCCTTATGTGATATTTTCTCATGTTTATGGTCTACATCTATGTGTGAAAGATGACTAAGCATGCTGTTAGTTTATTTACATGTATGTGTATAGATCAATAGGCATTTTACCTATTTTATTTTATTTTATTTTTTAAAAAAAAGCTCCTCATACGTACCCAAATGTTAAACAAAAAAAAGACCTCAAGTTTTTAGTTCGTAACTTATGATTGATTTAACAAGGAATCAAGGCATGGTTTATTAGTCAAAATGCTCCTTATACAAAAGTGTTGCTTTTAACCAGAGATGCAGCTAGATCATAAATAGGCCTTAAGCTTGAGGTGACAAAAGAAACTAAGTTCAGGATTTTCATATCTAAAATATGAATTGGCACCAAATTATTTGAACATGTTATTGAGAACTACCGACTTGACAATATCTGTGCTAAGCTGAAAATAAAGAAAATATTAAGGATCCATGGAATGCTTACCCTTGAAAACTTCTAAAGGATGCCAAATAAACAGTACAGCCTTACATCTGCTTCGTTTAATAGGATTGGATGCCAAATAAATGGTACAGCCTTATGAGAATTTTAATGATGGATATCTAATCACTATTGTTTTCATGTGGTGTGGTCCACCTGATATTTTATGTACTCTCATTTTTAGGCCTCACCATGATGTAAGTTTTATATCCACACCTTCCATCCATTTGTAGAGATCATTTTAGGGCAGTATCCAAATAACGAGTTAAATCCAAAGCTCCAATGGTCCCCAACACAAAAAATAGTGGGACAGTGACGCCCACCATTAAAAACTTTTAACGACAACAAAAGTTTTATATCAAGATGACATTTGTGTTTTACCTTATTTAAGGTATTTTTTAACGTTTGAACAAGTTTGATTTCAAATAAACATCACGATGGGCCTTAACATAGTTTCAACGGTGAGAATCACTCTCCCCACTGTTTTTTGTGGTGGGGTCCACTACAGATTTTTATCTGTACTAGGTTTAGGCTCTTGACTTAAAATGATATCTCAAAATGGATGGACGGTGTGGATATAACAAATACATCATGGTGGGCCCACAGAACTTGGGGAAAGTAGAGCGTTCAAAAGACGCCCTACACCCAATCGACACCCCTCCCTGCGACTCTCTCTCTCTCTGCTCTCTCTTCCTCCAGCACTCTCTCCCTCCTCTCCCTCTTCTCTCTTGCTAACTCTCTCTTCCTCTCTCTCTGATCTCTCCTCCTTGTCCCCTTTCTGTTTCTCTCGCATCCTCCACCTCCTCTGTCTCTCTATATCTCTCTTCCTCTCTCTCGCGGACCGTTGCCGGACGCCCTACCCACGCACGCCTAGACATCCTCTCTCTCTCTCTCTGAAGCTTGGTTGACCGTGAGGTATCTCTCTCTCTCTATCAATCTCTCTCAATCTCAATACTGATTTAGGGATTTAGGAATTTAGGGATTTGGAGATTTAGGGATTTATGGATTTGGGGATTTAGGGATTTGGGGATTTGGGAATTTAGGGTTGGATGGCAAATAAACCTTACATTGGACCCTAGGAAGTTTTTAATGGTGTCCATGGACCCCACGACTATCAATGGAATGGACCACGGTGGGGCCAATACATGTATACGTTGTGGGGCCCACTATCCCATGGAAGTTTTTTATTCTTGCTCTCTTTTTCCAAGGATTTCTAGGAGATAACAGAGGTTTTTGCATGGTGATGTTCTTCATTTCTATAGAAATTGAACTGAAATTTCCGCTGGAATTGAGTGGAAGTTCTTATGATTTTTCATAGTATTTATATGTTTGATTTTTAATGCTTTTTATTCTGCATTAGAGATCATAAGTGTAGAAAGTTAATTTGATTTTTCATTAATTGAATTTCATAAAAATGGATTTATTTATTTATTTATTTTTGAAGAATGCTCAAATTGGATAATTTGGTATTATATGGGTGCTGACTATGTTAATAGTCTGTCGTGATTTTCATAATGGTGGTGGTTTGATCACCGTGCACGTGGCATGGATCTTAACCGTCTAAATTGTGGAGCAGGTTGTGGATGGTGCATAGCCTCAAAGTCAGATTAATCAAACAACCATAACCATTTGATGCCGGCCAGATAATGGCTGGAATCAAATGTTTGGGACTGTTTGATTAGTGTGATTTTTCAGGCTATGTTGATCCATCCACAATGAGCTTGCCTATTTGGACGGTCTGGATTGTAGTACATGCTGGGTCTAACTTCAACAGCCGGAATAAGATGATTGTGGTTGTTTGATTGGTGTGATATGTTGTATATGGGCCCATGGGGCCCTCTTGTGGGCAACCATTAGAGGATGAGTCCCACTCAAGTTTCCTTCTAATTAATTTCTCCACTCTATTATTTGTATTTTTGAGTTGAATTTCAGATTCAACATAAATATGATTGGGAAGAGAAGAAGATTCAGATGAAATGGAATAATCTCTCTCTCATCCAAAGCCTCCTAGGTGGCAATCCCTCATATAAGGTATATAAATTCTACGAAAAATATATGAGAGAGATCATACTCATATGTTCATTTGGCCCACCTTTGGATGATCTAAGCCATTGATCATTATCTGGGGGCCATCTCAACTGTAGAATCAGAGGAATGATTAATATCAAAAGTCCCATGTTTTTCAGATCCTAAAGTCAAGAAAGCAGAAAATCATCTGAATGTAGAAAATTCACTAGAAAATAGCTTACTTTAGTGATAAGTGCTGAAAACAAGTTTTACGAAGCAGGCCCTTAAATGAACTTACTTGATTGTATGAAAAGTTTCTTGGTGACTGACAATCACAGTCTCTAATACATGATTATAAGTAAAAAAAATTAGATGAACTCATTTTTAAGTGGCACCCAAACAGGCACCAATTGACTAATCGAATCTTGCTTCACATTGACAACTGATTAATCTAATCTACTTCACTGCAATAGTGACAACCCATCTCCTGGCATGCGAAGTTTACAATTAAATTAGGTTGTTCTTAAGGCCCTCTGATTTTGTGGATCGTGTGGGTTGTTGCATACGATGGGTTATGGACTATGATTACAGACTACCTTATTGTCAAACCCAATTGACTGACGGCCTGTAAAGGCAATGCCATTTTTTCTCTCACTATCCATTTTTGTGGGCCCCATAATTATATGGTTGTGATTAATGAATCCTAGTTATTTTTGGGCCATGTGCAATCTATGAACTTTGTTGGTCTTGTTGATTGTAGGTGAGCTTACTTGGGCCACATACGAATTCATAGCATAACAAGGTAAGATGATTATTTATAGTTCATAAGTAGGATAATGGCTTCTTAGAAGAAAACAATTCAAACATCAAAATAAATAAATAAATAAATAAAATCTTACACCTTGATCATAGACCAAGAATAACCGGTTGGAACCCATCTATCTATTTTGATGCAAAACAACCCCTGAAAGATCTGACTAGTCCAACCATTTAGATTGCCATGACAAGTGATTTGGGTCACATATGCCATCAGAGGATAAATATCATAACATCCCAACTAGATTGCCATGATAATTGATTTTGGTGCTGAAGTCTAAAATTACATATTTGCCATCCAACCTGTTGTTAGTCTAAAATATGATGTCTGGTGGGATTTTTTTTCCTGTTTATGACACTGGAGTAGAAGATCAGAATGGTGAAAAGGGTGGGCTCCACCAGGATGAAAAGGCCAATTGCCTGCAGCACCTGAAATTTGAATATCCATGGACCGACATAGCCCAAACTTTGTAGAGCCCACCATGATATATGTGTTTCTATCAGATTTTCCAGCTCATTTTAGAGCATGAGGTCAAAAATAAGGCATATCCAAAGCTCAAGTGAACTGCACCGTGGGAAACAGCTGGGAAAATGGAGCTCACTGTTAAAACCTTCTTAGGGCGCACCATGATGTTATTTTCCATCCAATCTGTTTACAAGGTCACACAGACCTAGATGAATGGAAAACACAAATATTAGCTTGATTGAAAACTTTTATGGCAACCAAGAAGTTTTTAATGGTAGGCGTTCAATCACCCTTGTTTCTTATGGTGTGGTCTATGGAGAATGGATTGTACATTTCCTGGCCATGACCTGTAATGAGCTGGCAAAATGTATATACAGTGCAGAAAAAACACATTCATGGTGGTGGGATTACAAATCCTTTCCAGAACTGACCAGTAGTGTCCGAAACCCACACCATGCTTCATGGATATATTTGAAGGCACGTGCTGCAGGCAGCTTGATAAGTGAGTATCTGAAGAGATAGTGAATATCTGCCATCCAAAATGAGGATTGGTATGGTAAGTAGAGGGTTGCTCGTCATAGTAGGCGGGAAGCAAATGGAGCACCGTGATGTTTGTGAGAAATCAACGGATTGGGTTAAGACATGGATTAAAAAATGATGCCTTATTTTTTTTTCCTTATCTTGTTTCTTTATGACTTGTATGAATGTAGTTTGATGGTTGTTATAGTTTGTGTGGTTGTTTGGCTAGGGATAGATCTTCTTTATGGGTTTTGCTTCCCCTATGTGCTAGTTCAGGATCACCATCATGGGCCCACATGTACAGATGATCCAAAGATTGGAACCGTTCATCATATGTGTAACTATTATATATGAGCTAATAGTGGAATGACAACACCCCAAGACTGACCTTGACATTTGATTTTGTCGAGTTAATGTGATCCATTGAAATTTAGCTTCACCAATCTCACATACGTATGTCTTAGCATGTATGTCCATATATAGTCAAGACATGTTCTTATATAAATGATAGTACACAACTACACATTATCCACAAATACATAATCCACAAATACTACACGGGGGATTTATATATATATCTTACTACATATAGATTGTCACACCATTTTAATCCTTGGTTTCCAATGACAGGTGGGGTCCATGGTCTAATAATCCAAACCCATGCGTGTTTGTCCCAACAACAGATGGACTACGCCTAAGAATCTCCTCGATAGGACAATCCCAACCTATCAATTTCTGGCTTCTATATAAAAGGTTACGTTGTCTTCTCTCACTCATGTACTATTTCATGTTATAAAATTTTCAAGTAAATTGTACGAGGTTTACAGTAATCTTGGAGATTAAAAAATTTTCAAGTATGTGCATTTCAGTCTGAGTTATTTCTCTAATGACGATAGCCTTGGGAGGGTTGATACGAGGGATGGGTTGATTGCAAGAGGCCGATTAAAACTATATTGGGTTATCTTGCTGGTCTAGAAATGATTATGTTCGGCAAGATAACCCAATACAGTTTTAATCAGGCCTCTTGTAATTAACCCATCCCTCGTATCACCCCTCCCAAGGCTATCATGATTAGAAAAATAACTCAGATTGAAATGTACATACTTGAAAATTTTCTAATCTCCATGATTACTGTAAACCTCGTACAATTTACTTGAAATTTTCATCAGTTGTAGGTCATATGGTATAAAGAGCTTTTCCGTCTCTACTAACCAAACATAAAACATGAACTCAATGGCAATTTTTCAGCCTATGAATCTTGTGTATATGCAGAAAAGCAACAGAAGTGGTTAATACTTTTAATCATTCAATGTCTAACTACTCTCCATTGTAGGGATTGCCTGATGAATAGTCTTCAAGATTGGTTTTCATCTATAAAAAAATAGATGCCTACCCTATTTTTAAATGTATTTGCTCGAAATTGATGGAGCTGACCTGGATGTGCGTCAGAGCTATCCGGCTATTGAGCGGAAGTCCTTGGAAGGTGGGAACCTCTGTTATGACCATGATGAAGCTGTCCATTTCTTATGGATAGCATTGGAGGAGCCTGGCCATTTGGACAGGCCTTGTTTATGTATTTACTCGAAATTGATGGAATAGACCCGGATGTGCGTCGGAGCTATCCGGATGAGCGGGGGTCCGTGGAAGGTGGGAACCGCTGTTATGACCATGATGAATTTGTCCATTTCTTATGGACGGCATTGGAGGGGCCTGGCCATTTGGACAGGCCGTGTTTATGTAATTGATCGAAATTAATGGAGCAGACTCGGATGTGCGTCGGAACTATTCGGAAGAGCGGGGGTCCCTGGAAGGTGAGAACCACTATTATGATCATGATGAAGCTGTCCATTTCCTATGGATGGCATTGGAAGGGCCTGACATTTTGGACAGGCTGTATTTATATTTATATTTGTATTTGCAGGGACCACACCCTTAACCTAAACCCATAACCTAAACCTAAACTTAAACCTAAACCTTATCCTAAATCTAAAACCTATAACCTAAACTAAAACTAAAACCTATAACCTAAACCTGAACCCATTCTCAAATCCCAAAACCTACAACCTAAACCAATACCAAAACCTATGACCTAAACTCGAACCCATTCTCAAATCCCAAAACCTATAACTTATCCCTAAACCTTAACCTATAACCTAACCTAAACCTATACCTATAACCTAAAACTATTCCCAAATCCCAAAACCTATAACCTAAACCTAACCTTAACCTAAACTTAAACCTATAACCTATAACCTTAACTTATAACCTATAACAAAAACCAAAAGTAAAACCTATAACCTAAACCCGAACCCATTCTCAAATCACAAAACCTATAACCTATCCCTAAACCTTAACTTAAACCTATACTTATAACCTAAAACTATTCCCAAATCCCAAAACCTATAACCTAAACCTAACCTTAACATAAACCTAAACCTATAACCCATAACCTTAACCAAAACCTATAACCTAAACCAAAACCAAAACCAAAACCTATAACCTAAACCTGAACCCATTCTCAAATCTCAAAACCTATAACCTAAACCAAAACCAAAACCTTATCCTAAACCTATAACCTATAACCTAAACCAAAACCTATAACCTAAACCAAAACCAAAACCTATAGCCTAAACCCGAACCCATTCTCAAATCCCAAAACCTATAACCTATCCCTAAACCTTAACCTATAACATAACTTAAACCTATACTTATAACCTAAAACTATTTCCAAATCCCAAAACCTATAACCTAAACCTAACCTTAACATAAACCTAAACCTATAAGCTATAACCTTTACCAAAACCTATAACATAAACCAAAACCAAAACATATAACCTAAACCCGAACTGTTCACTCCCCAAGTGCAGGGTTGTGATGTAATAATAACTCGGTAAGACCGAGGTCGAATCCCAAGGGACTGAAACCTGTACGTTATCTAAAACTAACCAAAACTAGAACTAGAATGAGATGAAATCTAAATTGAGTTGTAATTTGAAGAATGATTCTGAAATATTAATCTAAAACTTAGGAGAAATCAGAGGTGAGAAACTAGGGATTCAGAGGATCCACTTGTAGAGATCAGAGAGATCTTATGCCTGCTCCAAGAATCATGGAATTTACTGAACTGTCGTTGATCTAGTTTTCAAAGAGATGAAAGGTATATGAATTAGAATGGATTCCATCACCAAACCATGCCCAAGAGACTATGGCAAACAACAGAATTAAACTAATTACCAACCAATCACATGCATGAGGGTTAGGAAGGGTACCGTCATCCGACCATGCTCAGTAGACGATGGTGAACAATAGGGCTTCCTGACGTCATAAACATAAAAGGGATAAGAAAATATTCAAAGCATTGCAGACCCATTTTAATTTCAGTCACAACAGACCATTAAAGACCAAAAATATTTTCATTAAAATCAAACTAAAACCAACTTCAATTCAAAAATTAAAATTAAATTAAAAGCATATAATCTCTCATCTCACTACAAGCTTCACCTCCTAGCCCTAGCTAGGAGGATTTAGCCTGCCATGGATGGGCTCAATCCAAATAAATAAAGAGAAAAAGAAAAGGAAAAGAAAAGGGAAAGAAAAACCAAGCTCCTCTCTCTCTCCTTTGCCCACGTTGAACCCCAAGCCAAGAGCTCCTTGTTCTCCCTCCACATTTTTTTTCCCTCTTTTATAGTAGTAGAGGTCGGTGGATAGTTGTTGGAGTCGGTTTCGCAACAACTGTTTTCGCACCGAAAATGGAGGTAAATACCACCATCTTCCACTGGTTTCGGTTGAAAAGGAGAACGTCCCCTGGGATTTTTTTTGAACTTCCTACACGATGAATGGTTTGAATCATCCATATGATGAAGGATAATGGGCCACGACCGCCCGAAAAATCAGAGTTTCTCCGGACGCAAAACAGAGTGCGTAATGCCGTTACGATGTGATGTTTGTGGGACCCTTGATCAACATAATTTTGAAAATCCACACCGTACATTGAATTCAGGACGAAAAACTGGTCGGGAAAGAGTATATTTGGTCAGATTTTGGTGCGGTCCAGTGATCTTCTACACCACCGTCCATCCTACGTTTAACGGCTGGGATTTTTTCATAGATTGCATGGTCTCAAAAGGACACCTAGGCACTGGTCTTGGTCATCTTACAAATTGAATAGACGGATCTGATCTTAAAAATTCATGATGGATGGGCCACACAACTGAAAAACAGACGAACAGCGTCCGTCCGCTGTTCCTGCGTAATGAATGTGAAAGTTGGATTGTTTTCGACGTCAGTGGAGCTATGATTGATACTTATCTGCGAAATCCAGTCCGTCCATTGGATTACCCCCGAAAATTCAACAAGATGGACGGTTTTTAGATCGAATTCGGTGTGGCCCACGGGATTTCTCATGGAACCGTCGGTCTCCTATTTGGACGGTTAAAAACTAATCTCCGTTGTCTTCTTCAATTCCGCCACCTAAGCGAGATTAATACCTCCCCTCTGAAGTGAATCAACGGTCTAAATCATAAAAATGGATGATGCGTGGGGCCCACTGTCAAAAAACGGACGGTTGCGTGAAGACACTGCTCGTAGTTTTTGTTTTGGAAGAAGGGAGTCGGTCAACGTGCTTGCTGACCGAGCTCCTTGGCGCGGTGCACGGCGTGTGCACATGTACCCTATATACATGCGACATACATGTGGGGTCTATCGTGATGTATATTTGGAATCCGCTCCATCCATCCATTTTATCATATCATTTTAGCTATTGGGAATAAAATTGAGGCAGTTCCAGATATCAGGTGGGCCGCAGATCGCAGATTCATGGGCTGATTGGTCTGTTTGGCCACTTCTACAGGGTTCCAATGAGTGAAAATTGACGTGAACGGTTAATTTATGGCCCTTAGACCATGTATGAAGTTTTGAGTCGAACGGATGGTTAGAACCCCGTGATCTTGCATTCTGGATGACTTTCAGGCCACCTGAGCTTCAGTTTCTTAGTTTTCTCGGATTTCTGATCGTGTAAATCCATCAATCTTGGTCCTCCGAAGTCCGTCCCTTCCTTTGATGACTTCAGAGCGTTAATTCCATGCTTGTAGCACCTTTTTCAATTCATGCTCATAAAGTCACCTTGCAACATAACACGGTAAAACGGGCCTTTAAACAGTATCATGCTCGTAAATCCAGGAAATAAAAGGGGTCTGATATGCAATATTTAACCCTCAACACAACCCCCAACTAGCATTTTTCTAGTCCCGAGCAAAATATACGAAAAATAAGTTGAGACTTATATGAAAATTTCTGTAAAGCCGAATGATTTTTGAGAAATAATCCAGGCATTAGAATTCTACGATTCATGAATGTTGGGCATTACTTGCTCTTGGACTCAAGCGCACGGTAAACTTCCTAATGAAGTTCAAAGTATTAATCCATAAATCAGACAAATTCTGAACATTATGATCCATGAGTGTATAGTGGAATCTCAGCTAATCACATTAAGATTGAATTTGTTATTTCAGGATCTCATTGGTAACCAGCAAGAGAATTCATGATAACCAAACTTGCCTCATAAATTTCATCTTTTGATCTTTTCAACTTTTTATTTTTTCATTAATAGTCATGCCAAAAAAGAGGAATCAAATCCTTACCAATAGGGAGCAAACCTGTGGTGAAGACCGTACTCCTAGACCTTTTTCACATATCATTCATGGGGAATTAACTCTACACCTATAGGGAGCAAACCTATGGTGAAGATTAATTATCCAACCTTTTCAATTTTCATACCATGATGGCAAGATATTTCAGGCTGGTTCCTTTCATGCTCAGTGATTACCAAGTTAATTGTAACATCCCGAAAATCGGGGGGTCGAGCAAAAACCCAACTCCCGAGTTTCAAAATGTTATTTATGCAACATAGATATGTATGATTGAATGTTGTCTGTGATAATGTATTAAACATGAGTGAGATTAAGCCAGAACAACATATCATACTCCAGAGACAGTTAAATTCACAAGCGGAAGACTGTGATAGTAGGTATAACATATATAAACCGTTGTATGTCTCCAGAGTGTGAACATGTTACCAAGTTATATACATACATGTATACTTTAAAAGTAAACAAAAAAATATACATGAGTGCTCTAAAAATATAAAATGACAAGTGTCAAGGTATCTAATCAACCTCCCTGTAATCCCGTCAATCAGAACACGCAGAAAGGAGAAATCCTCCTCATCATCATCAAGTCCAGCTTCACTTCTCAAGCAGCACCATCATCTGCAATCACAAAAGGGACTGGTGGGTGTCCGGAAACACCATCCCGTAATGTGGGAATGAGTAGCTAACTCAGTAGAATAATAGAGCAAGGATTAACATGTTTACAAATCAATCATGCGATAATAGTAAAGCAGTAAATCAAACAATCCTAATACTGTTGTTAATGCAATATGACATGACGTGATGTATGCCCTCACCGACGATCTCCCTCATACGGCACCATCTTACGACCGCGGCATGCCACACTCCCTAAAGTGCTCCACATCTTCCAGGCACATGCAATGTAATGGTGATATGATTTCTGAGTTGTTATTAATCCATTCAAACAGCAGGATTGGGAAACTAAGGTACTTCCCTTGTATCAATCCCAACACAGATCCTGTCTAGGATCGTCACTCCTAGTTATCTCATACGAGGTATATTTTGTAGGTCGCTGCAAGGGCTGTCAGGGCTGTTGCACGCACTCGTTGCTCCACTCCCCCATTACCTTATCAATACAGGCCTACTGTACTCTACTGCTACTGAAGGGTCGTCGCCTCCCATAGACTCAGAATACGCTCGCGGTCACTACAAAGGACTCGTCGCCTGATCAGTTTAGGCCGACAGCAAGAATATAGTGTCCCATACCACCATAATCTGCTCACGAGACTAGGTGCTCACTGGTCACTACGGGAAGGTTTGTGGCCCCAGCGTAGGCCGACAGCTCGACCACGATGTCCCATACCACCATGCCCGGTTCATGAGTCTTCGTGGATCAAGGTACCATGGTTAACAGGGTTTACAATGGTAAGTTCAGTACCCTAGGTTCAAGCAGTTATGACTCATGCAGGGTGAACATACAATGGCCAGTCGGGTTACTTGACGGGTTCGACTAGCACGATCGCATCTCAAGTTGAACGACATGAAGTGCGTAAAACACTTCGTGTGGCCTAACCACTACCGCCAACTCCATAACACGGCTCGCGTTCATCGACACGTCGTTCGTGGCCAAAATCAGCCAACCACAAATTTGCTCGGTTACCGACTGCCTGGATTAAGCATAGTCCCAAACAATTAAGGAATCACATCAGCAAATCATATGAGAGTATTGGAATTGAAATACAACCATGTGAGCATGTTAACACATCTTATAACATAGAACTTAAGTAAATCATCAAGTACATGCATTTCATACATACAATGAAATCATGCATATATCTAACATGTAGGAAATCATTCACATCAGCATATTAATTGAGAAACCGATCTCAAACTAATCCATGACATCATTTAATTCAATACATACTAATACAAGCATTAATACAAACACTTACACTACACACTTAAGTCTACATATAGTATGTCGACCCGAACTGCGCATTTAGGCGAATCTCTTCGCCAAACTAATTATGCACGTATTTCTAACATTCTAATGCGACAACAAATCATGTCAATTACATCAGTAAAATATGAATGAAATCAGTACTTCCTACAAATGACTAAAATGCCCTAAATCTCATATTCTTCGCCGGTTTACGAAACAGGAAACGGACAGCATGTTGTACATGTCAAACGGCGTTGCCGTCGATAATCTACTATTAAACGAGATTGAAAGCTTTGGAGACAGTCAATCAAAGCGTCTAAAATCCGCACCTTGTCTCTTATGGATGTGTAAATTCGAACGGAGCGTATACGCTTCGTCTACAGCAATAAAAGAACCTAATTTACGAGTTCTATCAGTTTGCATGCTATGGAATAGAAAGAATCCCAAATCAACAACTTATTAGGGTTATTTCTTACCTAAAAAGTAGAGAAATCACCGGCAAAGTCATTAGATCGCGTGGCTTAACCACTTGCAGCACGTGGCACAAGCAGCAGGGAATTCTCTCCCACCTTCTCTCACAAACTCTCACCTTTTCTCTCTCCCAATCTAGGGCTTTTTTGCAAATTCGGATGGGAGAGAGGAGTGAGGGTTTCATCCCTTTTTATAAGCCCAAACTTGCTCGAAATAGGCTCGGGAACAAGTTTCACTTGAGGGGTAACCAAATCGGGGCTGTTTCAGTCCAAAAGGACATTTCTGGTGGTCCCCTGGCTGAATGCGGTCGGACTTAAGCTCATGCATACTGGATCTAGCATACATCAAGTTTTCAGTCCGACAGGGTTCGTAGATCGCACGTGGCGGTCCAGTTTTAGTTCAGCGGTCACCGCACGTAGATCAGGCCTGCAAATCTCATGATATGAAATAGAAATTTTTCCTGATCCGAGGGTGCAATTTGGTTGAATTCTGACGGTCAGAACGCTTAATACTGATACGTCAAGTCGTGTGCCAGATTTGAATTTCAAATTCTAATTCTGTCCCTATTCGCACTCTCTTCAGTCCGGGCTCAATGAAATAGCCTGTGATTATCGGTTGGACTTGATTTTCGAAATGATTGTCAAGTCCAGCTAGGCGGTCCTAACGGTCTAAGATAGTAGGCATCGGACTTTCGACGCGCGGTCTAGATCCAATACAAATTTTCAAGGTGGTCCAGAGAACAAACCTGCTTAGAGTTTGATCCGAGGTTATAGAGTATTATAGAGTCATACGTTCTACTCGATTTGGGTCTTGTAGAACGTATTTAAAGTGATCAGGGACTGTTTCCCAGCTACTTCAACGTTGCGCTAGCTAACTTATGTTTAGTTTCTAAAGGAATTAATCCTAAGTGGTTTCTTTAGCTATAGAATTGGGTTCTGAGCGATTTTTTCGGTGTTTTAGTTGACCCATTGCCTAAGGACGTCTAATCCCAGGTTGGCCAAAATTCGGGGTGTTACAATCTACCCCCCTTAAAACACAATTTCGTCCCCAAAATTGGCGAAGGGTAAAGAGTATCTAGCAAGACTTTAGTCTTGACATTCTAAGAAAGGGTCAATACTATTTAATGACCTAACCGTACGTACATCCTAACTCAACTGTTTCGAACCTGGGCCAGTGGAAAGAGGCCAACCACTCTTCCGCTGCGCCACTCTGATCGAACGGTAGCGTCGACTAACCTAACTGGATTGGACTCAATACGTTCTACCCCCCTTAAAACTTGATTTTACTTAAGGTTGAAGAATCTTTGCATCGATCAGTATATCGGAACGAGGCGCAACTTAGGGGCTATCCTTAACCTAAAATGGAAACAACCTTTCTCTACATAGTTTTCCTTGCTAATGATGCGTTCTATGGCATTGGTACCTATGATCATAGAGATGAGCCTAATCTCTATTGTGGTTAAGTTCAGGGGCAGGTATGAATTGGTGGCAAGATGTCGAATCCTCTACTGGCTTTAAGTCCTTAACATTTACCAAGGGCAAAGCAATAACTTGTGGTTATAGGTGGTCGGGCCAACACGGAATAATAGTTACATAATGGGTCTTAGCCGGATACACAAACCTTCTGCCCCGCGATGACAGAAAAGTTGTCGTATCAGTCCTCAATCCTAGTCGATGCCGATCTTCTGCTTGATCAGAGCATTGGATTCATTGGTAACTACTAGGATTAAGAAGTCGATTCAAACCGCGAATACTTCGCTGATAATTGCATTTCCTTTATTCCGCGTTCCCGAATGCAATAAGCCCTTGGGGAAGGCAATTCTAAGGGGCGTGCCAGTACATTCTAAGTTCAATCTGAGGGATTTATAAATGTTCCCTGAGAGTGAATGGTTCCTTCCTATGGGCAACAACAGAAGTCTATAAGTTATAAGAGGATCTATCGAAGGAATAAGGTTCTACTTCAACCAAATCTAACCTACAATTCCTTAGCATATACAGGCTTTACACTACTGAAGGTAATTAGTAGGCTAGTCTGTAACTCAGTAGCTATAATCCAAAGCCTAAGATTATACAGTAAATGGCTTTCCTATACCATTTCTACTACAGGGAATTGTTCTATCGATTAGGGTCAAGATTGTCTAACTGGAATTGAATTTCTTATGTCGTCAGACCCTTCAAATCTAGAAGTGCTAACTCTAGGACCAAAATGCCAAGGGCCTATGTGGCCAGCAGCGTTTAGTTGTATCAAATGGAACTGCATTCCTAGTCCCATTGCGGGATTGGAAGTGGCATGCTTGGTAGGAGGGTGGGTTGGGATAAAAATTAATTTGTAGGCTGAATCTCGGGAGTTATAATACTCCCAATCTAGGGACAATACCTAACACAAAAATGAACGGCATGCACTCCATTCAACAAATTTCAGCTATATTAAGCTCAAACCACAACACAAACACATTTTCTACCTAACAACAACAAAACACAGAAATTTCAAAACAGTAATCAAACAAGCGAAGAACGTGGAGAAATGGGATGGGTAAGCAGGTTTCCACGAGTCTGAGGATTAAATAAAAGGGACTTGAGAGAGAGGACGATGGAAAGGGAGGAAAAGCTAAAATAGCCTTAACAATAGGCATGAAAAGCGGAGGAAATGCAGAGAAATGGTTGCCCAAATGGACAGAATGAAATCTAGGCATTGTAGAGGGATGCTTCAAGCTCCCAAAGGCTGGATTTTCAAAAAGAAAAGAAAAGAAAAAAGGGAAATGGAGCTCCACACGATTTTTAGCCTTCCATGCAGGATGTGGGAGCTCCAAACAACGAAAATGGAGAAGAAGGGAGTGCCAATGGCTGTGAGTGATGGAGTAGGGTCGGTTGTGACCGAAAATGAGATTAGGAGAGGTTTGACATTGAGATTTGAGGGGAAGGCAGCAAAAATGTGAAGAAAGGAGAGCTTGGAGGGGCATTTTATGAAGGAGGTACGTCTTTTGGGGGGTTTCAAGGTACGGGCCGCATACCAAGGGGCTACCCTAGCCTCCAAACTCCTCCAGCCCAAAGGCCAGACCCAACTGATGAGTTTGACCGGCGATGCATCGCCGAATCGGCGATGACATCGCTGGTGAACTTGTAAATTAGCCATTAAGGCCATATGGGATGGGTTCCCCCTGCCCTAGGGACTCCAAAAAAGTATGGTTCCCACTTTGGTTCATTGTAGATTGCCCTAGGGAGGCCCAAACATCCATTCGGGGCTTTTCGGGACCAATCTGCAAACTCGAATATAAACTCCTATTATACAGCATATGATTTTGGGGTAGAAGGAGCTAGTGCATCCATCTAGCCCATTAGTTTCTAAAGAAAGTGAATTTAGAATAGCCTTATGACCATTTTTCATGAAATTTTACTATTCACTGTAAAATTTTATGAAAGTATGATTTTATGCTATTTTCACATTATGATTGATGCCTAACATGAAAAAGATAAGAGAAAATTAGAGATTAGAGTGGTGAGAGGAAGAATTTCAAAGCTTTTCGGTGAAACGGAGTTTTTAAGCCCTGGCGATTGAATACAGGGGTTGTGGTTGTCCCACGGCCCAAGGATTCACATTAACGGGTTTAGAGTCATTCAAAGAACGTCTGAACCCACCTACCTACAATGTAGGAGCTACTCAGGTTGCTTCACGCGACCCTAGATGCGTTACAGACTCGATCGCGCGATCGATACGAATAGTCTTCGCCTATTGGCGAATCTGCGATCCTATAAGTGTTTCTATACCCTTCTCGCACCCACCTAAGTCAAAGAAAGCGACAGCGTACGTCGCGTGACCATAACCCAGGCCCAGTTTAATCCAAATCATGCTCTGATACCATCTGTAACATCCCGAAAATCGGGGGGTCGAGCAAAAACCCAACTCTCGAGTTCCAAAATGTAATTTATGCAACATAGATATGTATGATTGAATGTTTTCTGTGATAATGTATTAAACATGAGTGAGATTAAGTCAGAACAGCATATCATACTCCAGAGACAGTTAAATTCACAAGCAGAAGACTGTGATAGTAGGTATAACATATATAAACCGTTGTATGTCTCCAGAGTGTGAACATGTTACCAAGTTATATACATACATGTATACTTCAAAAGTAAACAAAAGAATATACATGAGTGCTCTAAAAATATAAAATGACAAGTGTCAAGGTATCTAATCAACCTCCCTGTAATCCCGTCAATCAGAACACGCAGAAAGGAGGAATCCTCCTCCTCATCATCAAGTCCAGCTCCACTTCTCAAGCAGCGCCATCATCTGCAATCACAAAAGGGACTGGTGGGTGTCCGGAAACACCATCCCGTAATGTGGGAATGAGTAGCTAACTCAGTAGAATAATAGAACAAGGATTAACATGTTCTCAAATCAATCATGCGATAATAGTAAAGCAGTAAATCAAACAATCCTAATACTGTTGTTAATGCAATATGACATGACGTGATGTATGCCCTCACCGATGATCTCCCTCATACGGCACCATCTTACGACCGCGGTATGCTACACTCCCTAAAGTGCTCCACATCTTCCAGGCACATGCAATGTAATGGTGATATGATTTTCGAGTTGTTATTAATCCATTCAAACAGCAGGATTGGGAAACTAAGGTACTTCCCTTGTATCAATCCCAACACAGATCCTGTCTAGGGTCGTCACTCCTAGTTATCTCATACGAGGTATATTTTGTAGGTCGCTGCAAGGGCTGCCAGGGCTGTTGCACGCACTCGTTGCTCCGCTCTCCCATCACCTTATCAATACAGGCCTACTGTACTCTACTACTACTGAAGGGTCGTCGCCTCCCGTAGACTCAGAATACGCTCACGGTCACTACAAAGGACTCGTCGCCTGATCAGTGTAGGCCGACAGCAAGAATATAGTGTCCCATACCACCATAATCTGCTCACGAGACTAGGTGCTCACTGGTCACTACGGGAAGGTTTGTGGCCCCAGCGTAGGCCGACAGCTCGACCAGGTGTCCCATACCACCATGCCCGGTTCATGAGTCTTCGTGGATCAAGGTACCATGGTTAACAGAGTTTACAATGGTAAGTTCAGTACCCTAGGTTCAAGCAGTTATGACTCATGCAGGGTGAACATACAATGGCCAGTCGGGTTACTTGACGGGTTCGACTAGCACGATCGCATCTCAAGTTGAACGACATGAAGTGCGTAAAACACTTCGTGTGGCCTAACCACTACCGCCAACTCCATAACACGGCTCGCGTTCATCGACGCGTCGTTCGTGGCCAAAATCAGCCAACCACAAATTTGCTCGGTTACAGACTGCCTGGACTAAGCATAGTCCCAAACAATTAAGGAATCACATCAGCAAATCATATGAGAGTATTGGAATTGAAATACAACCATGTGAGCATGTTAACACATGTTATAACATAGAACTTAAGTAAATCATCAAGTACATGCATTTCATACATACAATGAAATCATGCATATATCTAACATGTAGGAAATCATTCACATCAGCATATTAATTGAGAAACCGATCTCAAACTAATCCATGACATCATTTAATTCAATACATACTAATACAAGCATTAATACAAACACTTACTACACACTTAAGTCTACATATAGTATGTCGACCCGAAGTGCGCATTTAGGCGAATCTCTTCGCCAAACTAATTATGCACGTATTTCTAACATTCTAATGCGACAACAAATCATGTCAATCACATTAGCAAAATATGAATGAAATCAGTACTTCCTACAAATGACTAAAATGCCCTAAATCTCATATTCTTCGCCGGTTTACGAAACAGGAAACGGATAGCATGTTGTACATATCAAACGGCGTTGCCGTCGATAATCTACTATTAAACGAGATTGAAAGCTTTGGAGACAGTCAATCAAAGCGTCTAAAATCCGCATCTTGTCTCTTATGGATATGTAAATTCGAACGGAGCGTATACGCTTCGTCTACAGCAATAAAAGAACCTAATTTACGAGTTCTATCAGTTTGCATGCTATGGAATGGAAAGAATCCCAAATCAGCAACTTATTAGGGTTATTTCGTACCTGAAAAGTAGAGAAATCACCGGCAAAGTGATTAGAGCGCGTGGCTTAACCACTTGCAGCACGTGGCACAAGCAGCAGGGAATTCTCTCCCACCTTCTCTCACAAACTCTCACCTTTTCTCTCTCCCAATCTAGGGCTTTTTTGCAAATTCGGATGGGAGAGAGGAGTGAGGGTTTCATCCCTTTTTGTAAGCCCAAACTTGCCCGAAATCGGCTCGGGAACAAGTTTCACTTGAGGGGTAACCAAATCGGGGCTGTTTCAGTCCAAAAGGACATTTCTGGTGGTCCCCTGACTGAATGCGGTCGGACTTAAGCTCATGCATACTGGATCTAGCATACATCAAGTTTTCAATCCGGCAGGGTTCACAGATCGCACGTGGTGGTCCAGTTTCAGTTCAGCGGTCACCGCACGTAGATCAGGCCTGCAAATCTCATGATATGAAATAGAAATTTTTCCTGATCCGAGGTGTAATTTGGCTGAATTCTGACGGTCAGAACGCTTAATACTGACACGTCAAGTCGTGTGCCAGATTTGAATTTCAAATTCAAATTCTGTCCCTATTCGCACTCTCTTCAATCCGAGCTCAATGAAATAGCCTGTGATTATCGGTTGGACTTGATTTTCGAAATGATTGTCAAGTCCAGCTAGGCGGTCCTAACGGTCTTAGATAGTAGGCATCGGACTTTCGACGCGCGGTCTAGATCCAATACAAAATTTTAAGGTGGTCCAGAGAACAAACCTACTTAGAGTTTGATCCGAGGTTATAGAGTATTATAGAGTCATACGTTCTACTCGATTTGGGTCTTGTAGAACGTATTTAAACTGATCAGGGACTGTTTTCCAGCTACTCCAACGTTGCGCTAGCTAACTTATGTTTAGTTTCTAAAGGAATTCATCCTAAGTGGTTTCTTTGGCTATAGAATTGGGTTCTGAGCGATTTTTTCGGTGTTTTAGTTGACCCGTTGCCTAAGGACGTCTAATCCCAGGTTGGCCAAAATTCGGGGTGTTACATTAATCCTTCGATATGGAACTGAAATCTAAATATGTAGGCGAGACGTAACATGTGTAATCATGACTCAATCAATATTTATAACTTCTAATCATGGATTAATAACTCGATCTTAACTGTGAAATTTAACAGATACTGAATCCTAGAGTCCGAAATTACCAACATCACGTATCTTAAAAATATAAATTAGGGATATCTGTCAAAATCACTTCGAATTTACAAGAATTTTCTGAAAAAATTTTAAAATTTTTTATAATTTTTTCACAATTTTTGCTCAAGACCAAAAAAATACTGATTAGGAAGCCTAATCTCCCACCCCCAACCTAAAATCTACATTGTCCTCAATGTAAAAGATATGGGCATGCAATGCACATGGACCAACGAAAGTAAAGTGATGGGAAGATAGTACCTGGATAACGAATCAAGAGAGATTTTCCACGAGATTACAGTATGGAAGCTGGTTAGCACAAGAGAAAAAGAAAAAGAAAAATAACGAAAATAAAATCCTACCTATACCACTTTCGCAGGTGCTCTCGATTGCATTTAGCAAATGCAACAAGCCTTTAAACCCCTAGGTTACCCCTAGTGGACGAGTTGTAGTCTCATGAGGATTTGCAGTAATGTTACCCACAAACATTGAATCATCTAACTAGAAAAATGAAATGAAAAGCTGGATTGCCTCCCAGGAGCGCTAAATTTACCGTCTTCAGCCAGACAAATAAAGCAACAATCCTAGTCCTATGAAAGCGATAAACCTACCTATACCTCCATCAGACTAGGAGATCAGTCCTGGTAAACAGGAGCAATCAGAGGCATGGACATGTCCTCTGAATCAAATGTCTCGACAAATGGCTTTAATCGATGTCTATTTACTTTAAACTCCTTACCATTGTCGGGATCTCTTATCTCGACGGCCCCATGAGGATAAGCAGTGACAACAATGTAAGGGCCGGTCCAACGAGATCGAAGCTTACCCGAAAAGAAGTGGAGTCGAGAATCGTACAAAAGGACTTTCTGACCTGACGTGAATGATTTCCGTAGAATATGTTGATCATGAAACGCCTTCATCTTGTCCTTGTAAATTCTCGAGTTTTCGTACGCATCATTCCGGATTTCTTCAAGTTCATTCAACTGAAGTTTACGTAGCGAGCCAGCGCTGTCTAGATTGAAATTTAGATTTTTGATCGCCCAGTATGCTTTATGTTCCAATTCCACAGGCAAGTGACAAGCTTTTCCATAGACAAGTCTAAAGGGAGATGTTCAAATAGGAGTTTTGAAAGCAGTACGGTACGCCCATAAGGCATCGGTCAATCGGATTGACCAATCCTTACGGTTAGGGTTAAATGTTTTCTCCAGGATATGTTTAATCTCCCTATTGGAAATCTCAGTTTGTCCACTTGTCTGTGGATGGTATGGGGTGCTCACCTTATGAGAGATACCGTATTTCTTCATTAAACTCTCAAATGGTCTATTACAAAAGTGTGAGCCCCCGTCACTAATGATGGCTCGAGGCGTTCCGAACCGCGATAGGATATTTTCCTTCAAAAATTTAATGACCGTGCGATGGTCATTTTTGCTGCACGGAATTGCTTCGAACCATTTAGTGACATAGTCTACGGCGAGCAAAATATACAGATTTCCAAATGATTGGGGGAATTGTCCTATGAAATCAATGCCCCAGCAATCAAATGCTTCAATGATAAGGATGAGATTCAAAGGCATCATATTTCGACGGGACAATGCTCCCAATTTTTGACAACACTCACAAGCTTTGCAAAACTCATGAGTGTCTCTGAACATAGTGGGCCAGTAAAAGCCACATTGTAGAATCTTGGCCGTGGTCTTTTTAGTAGAAAAGTGACCACCACAGGCCTGTGAGTGACAGAAGGAGATGATACTCTGATGCTCATCGTCTGGCACACATCTCCTTAAGATTTGGTCTGGCCAATATTTAAACAAATATGAATCATCTCAGAAAAAGTTACACACCTTGGTAAAGAATTTCTTCTTATCTTGTGACGTCCAGTGTGTCGGTATGGCACCTGTAGCAAGATAATTAGCAATATCAGCGAACCAAGATGAATGGGAGACTCTAAACAGTTGTTCATCAGGGAACATGTCATTGATATGGGTCGCCTCAAGGGAATCAGAGGTATTAAAGTGAGAAAGGTGATCAACCACTACGTTATCTACTCCCTTTTTATCTTTAATTTTTAAATTAAATTCTTGGAGTAGAAGGATCCATCGTATTAGGCGGGGCTTAGAATCATTCTTGGAAAGAAGATACTTAAGTGCCGCATGATCTGTATAAATAATGATCTTGGATCCGATCAGGTAGGACCGAAATTTATCCAAAGCGAACACTACGGCTAAGAGTTCCTTTTTCGTGGTTGAATAGTTCACTTGGGCAGGATTTAGAGTCCTACTTGCGTAGTGAATGACATAAGGCCGCTTATCTTTTCTTTGGCCTAGAACCGCTCCAAGAGCATAATCAGAGGCGTCGCACATAAGTTCAAAAGGAAGACTCCAGTCGGGTGGCTGCATGATAGGTGCAGTGATTAACATGCCTTTAAGCTTAGTGAAAGCTTCTTGGCACTGCTCAGTCCACTCGTATGGTGTATCCTTTTGAAGAAGATTACATAAAAGACGAGAGAGGAGACTAAAGTCCTTTATGAATCGTCTGTAAAATCCTACATGTCCTAAAAAGGATCGCACGTCTCTGATGTTCTTTGGTGGAGGTAGGTTAGAGATAAGATCGATATTTGCCTTATCTACCTCGATTCCTTTGGACGAGATGATATGTCCAAGGACAATTCCCTTCTGAACCATGAAATGACACTTCTCCTAATTAAGTACCAGATTCTTTTCTTCACATCTTTTCAGCACACATTTAAGACTCACTAAGCACTCGCTGAAAGATGAACCGAAAACAGAGAAATTGTCCATGAAGACCTCTAAATATTTTCCCACCATGTCAGAAAAGATACTCATCATGCATCGTTGAAAGGTGGCAGGGGCATTACATAGCCCGAATGGCATCCTTCTGTAAGCAAAGGTGCCATAGGGATATGTAAATGTGGTCTTTTCCTGATCTTCAGGGGCGATTTCAATCTGATTATAACCTGAATACCCGTCAAGGAAATAGTAATAGGAATGACCAGCTAACCTTTCCAAGATCTGATCTATAAAGGGCAAAGGAAAGTGGTCCTTCCTAGTGACGGTATTCAGCATCCTGTAGTCAATGCACATTCTCCAACCAGTAGTAACTCTGGTCGGCACGAGTTCATTATTGGCATTGGTTACGATGGTGATCCCAGACTTTTTAGGAACCACCTGAGTTGGACTCACCCATTGACTATCGGATATGGGGTATATGATCCCCACTTCCAATAGTTTGAGAACCTCGGCCTTAACCACTTCCTTCATGTTTGAATTTAGTCTACGCTGTAATTTTCGAACAGCCTTTGCATTCTCCTTAAGATATATGCGGTGAGTACAAATCGATGAGTTAATTCCCTTGAGGTCCGCTATCGTCCATCCAAGAGCTCCCTTATGCTCAATGAGAGTAGATATGAGCATACTCTCTTGTTCTTTCTCCAGGTGGGTAGAGATCACCACCGGATATGTCTCATCTTGACCTAAATAGACATATTTTAAATCAGAGGGCAAAGGTTTTAGGTCAAGCTTCGGTGGCTTGAAGTTAGACGGTAAAGGCATCACATCAGTTTGAGGTAACTCTTCAATTTGTGGCCTCCACCAGTTAACTTCAAGTACCGGTGCGGTATCAAGTATGGCACACGTCTCCCTAATTATATCATCATCAAGATCATGGGAGTGGGCCAGGCACGTCTCTAGAGGATCAGAGGATAAGGTGAGAGGTGTTCTATCTTTCACAAAATAATCAATCATGTTAACATCGTGAAAATCGTCATCATCCTCTGAGTTACTGCCGTTATTGAAAAAGATATTCGATTCCAATGTCAAATTTCCAAAAGACATAGTCATAACACCATTCCTGCAATTGATAATTGTATTTGAAGTGGACAGGAATGGGCGACCAAGGATGACGGGAATCTGAGTGCTCGTGTCATTGATGGGTTCGGTGTCCAAGATGATAAAATTAACAGGATAGTAGAATCTATCAACCTGGACCAACACATCCTCGATGATCCCTCTTGGTACACGAACAGAACGATCAGCAAATTGTAGTGTGGTTCGAGTGGGTTTTAATTCACTCAAGCCTAACTGTTGGTATACCGAGTAAGGAATTAGATTGACGCTTGCTCCTAAGTCAAGAACTGCGTGATCAATTCGATAGTTTTCGATTACACATGATATGGTTCGGCAACCGGGATCTTTGAATTTTTGCGGCACGTCTTGTTTCAGGATGGCACTCACTTTCTCAGTTAAGGAAATCTCTTTTGAACACTTTTTCGTCGTTTGGTCGTGCATAAGTCTTTTAGAAATTTAGCATATAAAGGTATCTGTTTTACAACATCAAGCAGAGGAATATTGACTTTCACTTGTTTCAACACCTCTAGGATATCCTGAGAGTTAGATAGACGTTTTGGTTCAACCAACCGTTGGGAAAATGGAGCAACTGGCTTCTCTAGAGGTTCTGATTCAAATTTTTGTGGGGCGTCACTAAATCCATCATTGTTGTCCTCTTCTGGTTCTTGAGGCTTTTCGGGCCTAACCGGAAGGATTTTATCAATAACCTTCCCACTCCTAAGAGTGGTGATGGATTTAGTGTGCCCCATTTGATTTGAAGAGCTAGGATCACTAACTCCATAATGCGGTTTAGGATTGGAAAGAGGTTGAGCCGGGAAGCTCCCCTTGTTTCCAATCGTATTTTCAGCCTTAAGTTCATGTATTGCTTTTGTAAGGTCTTGAAAGGCTTGCATCATACCCTGATTGAAAAGCTCTTGCTTTTGAAAATATTTTAGAACTAAATCCTCTTGAGATTTCTCTTGAGTTGAATTTTGGTTTAGGAAACCTTGAGGTGTAGCCGTTGGTTCATTCCTCTAACTGAAAATTGGATGATTTTTCTAACCAGGATTGTATGTATTAGAGGGTGGTCCATTGAAAAGTCTTTGATAGTTATTTACGGCATTAGATTGTTCATTCAATACTTCTTGAAAAGCAGGTATTGAAGGACAATTTTTAGTAGTATGAATGTTACAATCACAAATGCCGCAAACACTTTCAGTAACCTTTTCCTTCTTTCCTTCCATGGCCTCAAATTTTCTGGTGAGATTAGCCACCTTAGCGTTAAGATCATCATCCTCTTTCAGGAGATATATTCCTCCTTTTTTCCTTGAATGAGTTGGCCTAGACGTAATGTTCGTCCTTGAGTAATAGTCCCATGATTGTATTTTTTCAGCGAGACTATCGAGGTAATCCCATACCTCGTCGACATTTTTATTGATGAAATCTCCGTTGCACATTGTCTCAACCATTTGGCGCATGGAAGATGTTAGCCCATCATAGAAAAAATTCGTAGTGCACCATATTTCAAAGCCATGTTGTGGGCATGCATTAACCAGATCCTTGAACCTTTCCCAACATTGGAAGAATGTTTCATCTTCCTTTTGGGCAAAGTTCATGATTACTCTCCTGAGGGTAATTGTCTTATGATGTGGGAAAATTTTCTTTATAAATTCTCTCTACATATCATTCCATGTGCCAATGGACCTAGGACGCAGTGAATGTAACCACATCTTGGCTTTTTCTTTCAAGGAAAATGGGAAGAGTTTCAGCCTAATTGTATCTTCAGATACATTAGGGAAATATAAGGTGCCTATGATTTCGTCGAACTCTTTCAGATGCAAGTATGGTTCTTCAGATTCAAGCCCATGAAACTTAGAAAGGAGTTGGATAACCCCTGGCTTGATGTCCATATATCCTGTATTCACAGGAAAAATCATGCATAAGGGCGTACTCACCCCGCCGGTTGTAAATAATCTCGTAAAGTACGAGGCGGGGGTGCGTGGTGCACCTCATTCTCATCATGTACTTCCTCAACCTTAGGTTGGGGTAGTGCTTAAGGTTGATTTTCAGTCATAACCTCCTCTGTCTCAGGAGAATTCAAGTGGTGTCTAGTCCTGCGATGGACAGTCAACCCCTCAACTAATCCTCCTTCAGTCACGAGACGTCGAGTGTTGTCGCGTGCCCACTGGGGCATAAAACACACTCAGCCCTCTATTTAACTTCTACCTAGACCTAAGAGAAAAGAAGTAGAAATTTAGAAAATAAAAGGAAAAGATGGAAAGAAGTTACCAAATTTAGAGTCCTAGGTTAAGAATCTGCAAAATAAAACAAAATAAGTTAGTTTCTAAGAATAGAAAGTCCTAATTAAAAGTAAATTAATTTCTAGAGAAAAGAAGAAATTTCAAAGAAAGAAGAATTAGAAAGAGCTTACTAAATTAAAAGCTTCCTACAAAACAAAAAAATTGAGTTAGTTCTAAAAATCAGATAAAATGAAGAATAGGAAGTTTCTAAAGTTAGGAAAATTTTCTAACAAGGAAAATAACTAAGCTTCTAAACCTAGAATAAGAAAATTCTAAAAAGAAAATCTAATCTTAACCTAATCCTAAAACTAATTAATTTCAGAAAAACGTAGCCGACAGTCCCCAGCAATGGCGCCAAAAACTTGTTCACTCCCCAAGTGCAGGGTTGTGATGTAGTAATAAATCGGTAAGACCGAGGTCGAATCCCAAGGGACTGAAACCTGTACGTTATCTAAAACTAACCAAAACTAGAACTAGAATGAGATGAAATCTAAATTGAGTTGTAATTTGAAGAATGATTCTGAAATATTAATCTAAAACTTAGGAGAAATCAGAGGTGAGAAACTAGGGATTCAGAGGATTCACTTGTAGAGATCAGAGAGATCTTATGCTTGCTTCAAGAATCATGGAATTTACTGAACTGTCGTTGATCTAGTTTTCAAAGAGATGAAAGGTATATGAATTAGAATGGATTCCATCACCAAACCATGCCCAAGAGACTATGGCAAACAACAGAATTAAACTAATTACCAACCAATCACATGTATGAGGGTTAGGAAGGGTACCGTCATCCGACCATGCCCAGGAGACGATGGTGAACAATAAGGCTTCCTGACGTCATAAACGTAAAAGGGATAAGAAAATATTCAAAGCATTGCAGACCCATTGTAATTTTAGTCACAACAGACCATTAAAGACCAAAAATATTTCCATTAAAATCAAACTAAAACTAATTTCAATTCAAAAATTAAAATTAAATTAAAAGCATATAATCTCTCATCTCACTACAAGCTTCACCTCCTAGCCCTAACTAGGAGGATTTAGCCTGTCATGGATGGGCTCAATCCAAATAAATAAAGAGAAAAAGAAAAGGAAAAGAAAAGGGAAAGAAAAACCAAGCTCCTCTCTCTATCCTCTGCCCACATTGAACCCCAAGCCAAGAGCTCCTTGTTCTCCCTCCACGTTTTTTTTTTCCCTCTTTTATAGTAGTAGAGGTCGGTGGATAGTTGTTGGAGTCGGTTTCGCAACAAATGTTTTCGTACCGAAAATGGAGGCAAATACCACCATCTTCCACTGGTTTCGGTTGAAAAGGAGAACGTCCCCTGGGATTTTTTTTGAACTTCCTACACGGTGAATGGTTTGAATCATCCATATGATGAAGGATAATGGGCCACGACCGCCCGAAAAATCAGAGTTTCTCCGGACGCAAAACAGAGTGCGTAATGCCGTTACGATGTGATGTTTGTGGGACCCTTGATCAACATAATTTTGAAAATCCACACCGTACATTGAATTCAGGACGAAAAACTGGTCGGGAAAGAGTATATTTGGTCAGATTTTGGTGCGGTCCAGTGATCTTCTACACCACCGTCCATCCTACGTTTAACGGCTGGGATTTTTTCATAGATTGCATGGTCTCAAAAGGACACCTAGGCACTGGTCTTGGTCATCTTACAAATTGAATAGACGGATCTGATCTTAAAAATTCATGATGGATGGGCCACACAACTGAAAAACAGACGAACAGCGTCCGTCCGCTGTTCCTGCGTAATGAATGTGAAAGTTGGATTGTTTTCGACGTCAGTGGAGCTATGATTGATACTTATCTGCGAAATCCAGTCCGTCCATTGGATTACCCCCGAAAATTCAACAAGATGGACGGTTTTTAGATCGAATTCGGTGTGGCCCACGGGATTTCTCATGGAACCGTCGGTCTCCTATTTGGACGGTTAAAAACTAATCTCCGTTGTCTTCTTCAATTCCGCCACCTAAGCGAGATCAATACCTCCCCTCTGAAGTGAATCAACGGTCTGGATCATAAAAATGGATGATGCGTGGGGCCCACTGTCAAAAAATGGATGGTTGCGTGAAGACACTGCTCGCAGTTTCTGTTTTGGAAGAAGGGAGTCGGTCAGCGTGCTTGCTGACCGAGCTCCTTGGCGCGGTGCACGGCGTGTGCACATGTACCCTATGTACTTGCGACATACATGTGGGGTCTATCGTGATGTATATTTGGAATCCGCTCCATCCATACATTTTGTCATATCATTTTAGTTGTTGGGAATAAAATTGAGGCAGTTTCAGATATCAGGTGGGCCGCAGATCGCAGATTCATGGGCTGATTTGTCTATTTGGCCACTTCTACAGGGTTCCAATGAGTAAAAATTGACGTGAACGGTTAATTTATGGCCCTTAGACCATGTATGAAGTTTTGAGTCGAACGGATGGTTGGAACCCCGTGATCTTGCATTCTGGATGACTTTCAGGCCACCTGAGCTTCAGTTTCTTAGTTTTCTCGGATTTCTGACCATGTAAATCCGTCAATCTTGGTCCTCCGAAGTTCGTCCCTTCCTTTGATGACTTTAGAGCGTTAATTCCATGCTTCTAGCACCTTTTTCAATCCATGCTCATAAAATCACCTTGCAACATAACACGGTAAAACGGGCCTTTAAACAGTATCATGCTCGTAAATCCAGGAAATAAATGGGGTCTGATATGCAATATTTAACCCTCAACACGAACCCATTCTCAAATCCCAAAACCTATAACCTAAACTCGAACCCATTTCCAAATCCCAAAACCTATAACCTAAACCAAAACCAAAACCAAAACCTATAACCTAAACCCGATCGCATTCTCAAATCCCAAAACCTATAACCTAAACCAAAACCAAAACCTTTGACCTAAACCTGAACCGATTCTCAAATCTCAAAACTTAGAACCTATCCCTAAACCTTAACCTATAACCTGTTGAGGATAGAGCCAATAACAGTGTTGAGGATCAGTTGGTCCTGTCTAGTCCATAGAATGTAACTGGGATTGGGTCTGGTTGTATTGGATTGTGTCAAGGTGGCTGACAGACATAATTTGGAGCCATCAATATAGCCAAGAAGGTTATAGTCAATGAAGAGTGTTTAGAACTGCAGTTTTCAGGAGAGGTAATTGGTAGAGGTGAGTTTGAGAGGGGCTTGAATAGCAATGTTAATGCTAATGAGAGTTTGGTGTGGTTCATTGGTGTTGGGGATGGTTGCAGGGTTAGATTCGGTAGCCATGAGTGCTGAAGAACAGGGGAAGAGAAAAGGAAAAAAAATTGAATCGACTTATACTACTTGTGATTGCTCTGATACCATAATAGATTGAGGAAATCAATTTGATTTTTCATATACATTTTGTAGCAGTTAAATACACATACGGGATAACAAACACATGTTTGAAATTCTAAAATATAGAGCAATTTGAAACTGTTTCCTAACTCTAAAGAACAACTATTTTGAATAAATTCAAAAATAGAAAAACTAACTGGTTGTTACAATCCTATGACTTATGATAGCAGCAACCCCTCTTGCTTTATTTGCCCTTTCTCTGAAGCCCTAAACTCTCTCTAAGCCATCGGATGGAGGATGGATGGTCTGGATTTATTTTATGGCAGGGAAGTAAGTGGAAACAGCTGGCTCAACAAAAACCGGCATCAGTTTTCCACTGAAAACCCTAGTCCGTGTGAACGTCAGTGGGTGACTGAGATGTGTCTAAACGGAGGGCTAGGATACAAGGATTTCTCCTCAGGAGGATCGCTAGCGTGGAAAGAGAGAAGAATGGATTTTTTCATTTTCGAAAAGTGGTTGCACACGTCCTAACTACGCCAGTGTTTGTGGTCACACGAGTGCGAGGCATCGGGTGGAACTAGGCAGGGTTTGTACGGCTTTGGGTCCTCCATCATACGAACGGTTTGGATCTTCAAATGAGATGCTGATGGTGGGCCACAACTCGCTGAGAACAGACTCTGTCCGTTTGTCTGTTTTGGTGAGAGAAGAATTTTTAAAAGAAAAGAAGGAAATTCCCTTCCTCTTTTACAGCCGACGGGTCAACCGAGCTTGACCAACTCCTACAGTCCAGTGCATAGCGAGTGTGCACTTGTTATGCACATGCACCACGTGAAGTGGGTCCACCATGAGGATTTCAACTAATCTGCTCCGTTCATCTAATTTGTCAGCCCATATTAGGGCCCAATCTAAAGAATGAGGCAAATCCAAATCTTAGGTGGGCCATATCAGCTAAAATGTAGCCTTTGAGTACCAATTATTATCGGTCCAATGATGATCTTTGGTTCACTCATGAGCTCAAGACCGTTCATTTAATTCCTTGATGTGTACAGGGCCCTGAGTCCAATAATGGGGCTGATTTGGAGTTTAGGTGGGCCACACTTTAAGCTCTTAGACTTTAACCACGGATTTTCACTGATCTGATGGTTAGATCCTTTCTAAATTTGATCGTCAACATACTTAATGGTTCCTAGTCCTATTTTGGGCAAATTCAACAATCATCTCTATGATCGATTACTCTCACTTATTAGTTAAATGAGTGATTATAAATTTTAACCCTTATATAACAAGATTACCCACTGTCTTAAGAGTCAATCAAGGCTCCTACGTGAAATCTGAATTTAAAATGATTGGCCTGAATTATCAGACCATGAGCAAATGATGAGAGGTCCTATAAACTATATAAACGGAAACCTAGCCATTGATCCTGTACCTGGATGGATGGATTTCTTATAGGCTTAATCAATGCCGATTTAAAGGATTCTTGGGGTCCTAAATTTAAGAGGGTCAGTTAGATTTGCCCATCAATGAAGTTTGAATCCCAAGAGTAGGTTTTTTTAATGATGGGGTGACCCATTTGAAGAAATATCAGGTGGGTAGTTTAGCATATGGATGGGAATTTCTTTTATCATGATTGGATTTTGACCGAAAATCACATAAATGTTCACTTAAGCTAGATTTGTATTCATGCTAGTTAGGTCACATAGCAACACCCGAGGATTAAAATGTATAGAGTGTTACAGGGAAGAAATTCGATAATGACAGATTTAGAGGCATGTGTAGGGGGCTTGGCATCTTGAATGCGTATTCTTTGCCTCGTCACCCACGGTCTAATGGGCAGGTGAAAGCCGTGAATAAGGCCATCAAATACCACCTCAAGACGAAGTTGGAAAAAGCTAAAGGCAACTGGGCGGATGAGCTCCCGTTTGTTCTCGGGGCTTACAGGACCACAGCCCAGTCATTCACAGGGAAAACCCCCTTCTCACTGTCTTATAGCTCAAAGTCGATCATTCCAGTCAAGATTAGCCTCCCCACAACGCCGGTAAGAAATTATCATGAGGGTCAGAATGCTGAGCAGATCGTGAAAAATCTTAACCTGATTGAAGAAGCTAGAGATATTGAGTCGCAGCTTGGCATCAACAAGTGGCCAGATTCTACAACCCCAAAGTTAAGACGAGGCAATTTTGACAAGGTGATTTAGTACTTCATTGTGTCTTTAAAAGCACTATAGAGTCTGGAGCAGGGACACTCGGACCAAATTGCGAAGGGCCCTATCGCATGGTCAGCTCGACGAAGCCTGGATCCTACCATTTGGAAGATCCGAAAGGGCATCTGCTACCCCACCCATGTAACGGCGAGCACTTGAAAGTCTACTATCCTTGAAGAAATAAAAGTTACGTACGACTTAGATCGACTAGTTATTTAAGGTTCCAACAATATCCGACTTGTTCATCACAAAAAGATAAAGAAAAGGAAACTTGAGGGGATCAGTCCGATGTCGGCTCCACAGGGGGGCTCGGTTTCAGGAGCCTTCTCAGCGTCGGCCACTGTTGGAGGGACTTCTGCCTCTATGCCTGGAGAGTCCCCAACATCTGCCACCAAGACCTCCAAATCCAGATCTACATAAGCATCTTGGACCTCATTTGAGCATGCTTTATGGTCGACATTGTAGGCCAAATCATAAATCTTCTCCATCTCATCATTCCGCTCCTTGGAGGACTAGAATCCCTCCACAACCGCAGCGACATGGGACATAACTAAGGCCTCCATCTCGAAACGCTGTCTGGCAAGAGCCTTAGCAGCTTCGCGCTTAACCGCTTTAAGCTCAATTACCAACTGAGTGTTGTCGGTCCTCGAGCCATTTAAGTCAGACTCGGCCAAGTCTGCATGAGCCTGCAACTCATTGATCTCCTCCTGGAGACCCAAATCCCTTAAGTGACCCTCTCCCAACTGGGCCTTTAGCCGCTCCGACTCTGACACCGAGGTCTTTAGTCGGGTCTTCAGTTACTCCACCTCTGACATTGAGGCCCTCAGGCATTCCTCAACCTCGGCCTTCTCCCCCTTAAGCCTAGTCATCATCCTCAACCTTTCTCAAGCGAGGACGAGTGATGGAAGAACTTGAAAGGACACAGATGATCAGACCGACTACTAAAAAAGGGGGAGGAATAAAGTAATCAATCCTGATGTCTACCATGTAACAACACGATGTGAAGTCATTCACTACCCCATCAAGGGGTTAGTTCAGAGTGCTGACAATGGTGCTCTCCTTTGCATGTTTTACCGCCTAGTCATTTAGTAGCTCCATGTGGTGACCATGCGTGAGTGACGCCTACTTTTGGGAAGGGGCGGAACTTGTAAGCTGCCCAAGGTCAGGCGCAGTTGAAGCCCGATCCTCAGCCTCGGGTATGGCAGAGTCTTCGATCAATGCCTCGGCCTTGCCTATCGACTCTACAACAGTGAAGGGGAAGTTGGGATTGAGTTCATCAGAAGGATGAGGAGAAGGCATCGCGACAACCACTGTTTTTCCCTGAATCCCAAGGGGCGATGATGGGCGAGCCGCAAAAGTTGGAGCAAGTGCTGGTGCAAGTGCTGATGTTGGCACCTACACCACAGCTACCTTGGCCGTAGGAGGCTCAGCCACAAATGGCCTCAGGTGTTAAAATCTTTTCCCGGGGCTCAGACTCAGGTGCTGGAATCTTCTTTTTCTGAGTCGTTACCTTGACCCGAGCCGCCGGTGTCGACGCTAAAATATCACTGAATGAGGGACACACTACAAACCCCCTCCCCTCTTCCTCTTCAACCTCACGGCTTTAAACATTCCTAATCAACAAGAAGGGTCAGCCTCATCTAATTGGGAAAATCAAGTGCGAGATCTAGTCAAAAGGCTTACTTAGCATGACTGGAAAATGTCTAAATCTACAAAATTCAGACGAAATGAGGTTATCTGGACAGATCTTGTAGTGCCAAGTGCGGCCTTCCTTGCTGAGCAGACGAGCCTTGTCTATATGGGCTCGTAGGTGGGAAGACAATTGTAGAGCTCCCTTCGGATAGTCTACAAGCAAGAGCAGAGGCTGTTAGAATAAGCTGCGAGTGAAAAAAATAAGAAAATCTTTAAGTACTCGGTTCAGTACCTTAGAGGCTGAACTGGGTAGGTACTTGGATTCGGAGGTGTCCGAGCTCGGATGCCGGAGCCTCCCACTCTCTCGAGGTCCAAAACTATTTCCCCTTCTAGTCTTTGTTAGAAGTAGGAAGTTTGGTGACGAGGCATGGAGAGTATGGCACCTTGGCTGAGAGATAGTACTAATATGGGTCGGCATTATCGTGCTTTGCCTGGTACATTGTCAAGAAGTTGTCCAAAAAATCTTCCTGGTTCTTCACTTATTGCTAGATGATGTACGACGACACCAAGATACGCCACGCATTTAGGACAAGTTGACCCGGAGTGAGCTTCAGCCGCGCCAACACCTCGCGCACGAAGGGGTGAAGTGAAATCTGTAGTCCACACTGTACGACGCAATGAAAGATGGTTATCTCCCCGTCGAAAGGGGTTGTCGGTCCATCCGTGTCAGAAGGAGCCCTCATATGCACCTAGTTTGGAATCTGGTACTCGGCTCAGAGGTAAGCCAACTGAGAATCAACGAAGACCGATCCCCACAAAGTTTCAACTCTGGACCGACCACCCGAGTGCCCGGCCAACGACCTCCCAATAGGGTCTCGGGATATCCTCGTTGGCCCCTTAGCCCGATCCTTAGACTTCACCCCAGTACTCCTCTTGGGCAAGGGGTAGAGTGGGATGGCCTCGAGAGGACCTTCCGAGCTCCCACGCTCGAAATCCATACTCTCGGGCTCCGATCCATTAAAGACCTCACGAACTTCGTCCGAGTTGCTCGACATTGCGAAATAAAGAAAGAAGTGGTAGAAGACTCACAGTGTTGTGGCGATTTACTCCGGCGACGATATCCCTTTTTGGCAAGTAAACCCAAACAAAATCCTCTTTCCCGGCAACAAGTCTCGAGAAGAAAGGAGAATGAGAGAAAGCCACAAGAGTATTCAAATGTGGGGAAAATGAAATGAAAGGGGCGTCAAGATTTTTTTATAGCATGAGTTCACTGCCCGTCATCATGACAGGCAGTTATAGCCGAAGCTGAAACGGCTCGGATTCAAGCCCTCCTGTGCACGTGGCGATCCATGATATGAGTAACCAAATGTCATCTCGACCCGCGCACAGTCAACAGTTAATGCGTAGCCGTCCTTACACATCGTTCTGATTTGTGAGTCGCCAGCGCTCAATGTGTCGACAACCCTTCATATTTCGAGATACACGTGGCACCCCCTGATCCACTCGGCCGAACCACTTCAACATTTGCGGCCACGTGGCCGATGCACAATGGTAAAAGCGGGAGTGACGGGCAGCCCCATGCGAAACACAGATCCCAAAGACCATAATGGGGAAGCTTCATTCAGTCCAATCGTTATAGGGAAATTGATGATTCATTTCCCCATGCCTCGATTCACTTTCCATTACTCTCTAAGTCCAAGCTCGGACTTAGAAAGTAGGAGGGTTCTGGTATTGGGAAATCTGAACCGAGTCGAATCGAGGTTAACTCCGACATCAGTGATCGGGCCCCTAAGCAAACACATATCCGACCTGAGGCGAATGTCCAATCTGAGGATTTTGGCTGAATGATGACACCGACCCTGGACTTGAGATAAGTCATGCACTCTACAATATGGGTCAGGCCTCGAAGCTGTGACATCAGGCTCAACCCGATTGAGATAACTCGGAACGCGGGAGAGCATCTGTTTGACCATTATACTACCGAGCCAAGGGTCACTGTCCTGAATTGAGGACTAGTATTCCAAGCCGATCTTCTTAGTATATCATCAGCCCGCTTCCATACATCCGTAGACTCAGATCACCGAGTAAGGTTTGGACCATGAGGTTAGCTCGAATAGAGACTAAGTCTCGGCAAAGGCAGTGCTTGTGCCATGATCAGGTAGTGCTCACGGCATAATCGACATGATCTTGGGATAACTGTCAATTACCGCGCGTGCGTAGCCCTCGCATAGTGGCTATGACCACGCCTAGATTATCGAGCACGTCCTAAGCGACCCTCAGGTATAAAAACAGTACATTTCTACAGGAACAAGTACGCAATATCTCACACCCTCTCTACTCTACACTACTTAGACCCAGATTCCTTAGCCTGACTTAGGCATCGAAAGGTCCCCTGTTTGAGCCAGGGTATCCTTTGCTTACCTTTCTGTGTAGGACCAAGGTTTGTTCCGAGCGCTCAAAACTCAGCGAAGGGTGGTCTAGATTCTTGCATCAACACATTGCATGGCTGGGCTGTTCGTTTGTTTTGCTCACTCAATCTCATAAATGTTGTATTTTTAAGTTGTTTTTAAAATAAATTTGTATTTCAAAATTTTTGTTGGATCGGCCTTGGCTGAAGCCGTAAATGTGTGCAAGCTTGTGAATGTGTCTTTTGAAGCTAAGTACACCATGGCCACACATGCTTCAATTTAATGTGTGACAACTCATATTATTCATTTTATACGTATAATTGTGGGCGTGATAATAAGAGTTCTCACCTAATTTTCTAGACTAAGGGGTGAATGATATATTATTTCATGTGGTCATGTGATCATGTGCTGGCTTTGGACATGTGTGTTAGGTCTAATCAATTCTTATGATGGTTTTCACAATTCATTGGATAGGTTTATTGAGTTTATCGAGGCAATTAGATTTGAAATTGTGTAGATGCACTTAGATAAATCATTTAACCTATGGAGTCCAAGTTTAGTTAATATGTATTTGATAAATGAGCTGTTGTGAAAATATTTGATTTAATATATGTGTGTGTGTGTGCACACGCGTGCACATATTTGTTACCACTTGTTTATGTGGTGTTTTGGGAATAGTCACATATCGGAAAGGAAAGAAGAAAATCGTGTGTTTATATATAGGGTATAGAGCACCTTATTATTTGCTTAGTGGATCCGTGGAGTACCAAGACTTGTGTGTTTCGCATTGGAACACGCACACACACGGGCTCAGTACGAGGCATGTGCATATGAGGCAGTGTGGTTGTAGAGGCATTAATGGCGCACTTTGCACTTTGCACATGCACATCATATCGCAAATAGGTCGCTCCTCGCGAATCACAGTGCAACGAAAGCTATGGGTCAAGTGGCTGGAGTGTTGTGGGTAAGAGGTCTAAAAGAAGACCGAACCCTCTTATATATAGGCTGGAACTAGCCGTTTAAGAGTGGTGTAACTACTCATGCAGTATTAAACCAGACCTATAAAAACTGTTGTATGTTGCTAGCGCAACAATCATAAAATGGCTAGCCACTAAGTCTAAACGGCTAGCATGCAGTTGGTTGTCCCACATGCATAATGGTTAGAAATAGCCAAATAATGGTTAGTTTCTCACCAACAACCATAAACAGTCATATGGAGTTATGACCCTAAACCAAAACTATCATTGACCATTAGTTCTTGTGGTGTGGTGGTGCACCTGAGATTGGGATCTACTTGAATTTTAAGCTTATGCCATAAAATGAGTTGGAAAAGCAGATAGACCATTATATATATATATATATATATATATATATATATATGTATATATATACATATATATATGTATATATATACATATATATATATATGTATACATATATATATATATATATGTATATATATCTGTATATATATATATATATATATATATATATATATATATATATACATATACATATATCTATATATGTATATATATGTATATATATATATATATGTATATATATCTGTATATATATATATATATATATATATATATATATGTATATATATACATATATATATACATATATATATATATATATGTATATATATACATATATATATATATATATATACATATACATATATCTATATATATATATGTATATGTATATATATATATGTATATGTATATATATATATATGTATATATATATATATATATATATATATATATATATATATATATATATATATATATATATGTATGTATGTATGTATGTATGTATGCATCCTACCCACATCGCATATTAAGTAAACTCTATGGGGCTTAACTCTAATTTATTGAGTCGGATTCGCGTCTCGTAGTAGATCTCATCAATGGTATGGCTTAGCTAGGTTGGAAATGGCAGGCGTGGCTGCGTAGGATCAACCATCTTAGGAGGAGGCATAATATCAGCGTTGTGCATGTCCTCAGGGAAGGAAACGCGCCAACGGATTTGATGGCTCAATTAGGTAGTGCTACTCAGTCTCAGGCTTCTTTCATGAATCAATCGGAGCTTCCACGTCAGGTTCGAGGTATAATTTTTCTTAATAAAGTTGGATTAGGATCGATTAGAGAGGTTCCTTATCAGGTGAGGCCTTTGTAAGTTTCTAGTGTGATCTCCTATATGATAGGCCCAAAAGGATGTACAGTCAGTCTTTTCTTAATAAATTTGGTGGGTTGGCCCACCTTCTTTAAAAATAAAAAACTAAAAATAAAAAACTCTGATTTATGTCTTTCATCTATGTTGTCCATCTAATATAACATCTCATTATAAAGCATGATCCCAAAATCGAAGCTCATCCAAAGGTTGAGCGGACTAATGTCAATTGAACCGCTATAATTGAAAATTTCTTCCACATAAGTTTTGGATCAAACTGATATACATGTTTTCCCTTCATCCATATGTTTGTGAATAAGTTGGATGACAAATAAACCTTCTCAAGGGCTCTAGGAAGGTTCCAAGCGTGGACATCATTAATCCTTACTATAGTGCGGTTCACTTGAGTTTAGATATGCATAAATTTTGAGCTCATGGCCTATACTTATCTAAAAAGATAGATGGACAACATCAATAGGAGACATACATCCATGATGGGCCTCATAGAGTTTACTCATTACACAATTCACTTCCCGGCTGCAGCTAAGGGGTCTCTTGGCACCATGGATTTGGGGGGATTTCAAATTCCCTGGTTGTTTGGCAGCATAAAGTGGGTTTCAAATCCCCTCAAAGAGGGGGTTTGAAATCCATGGTGAGAGCTTGGATTACACCTAAAATCCTATCAATAGTTGCGTGTAACATGTGTGTCAACATACTATTATTCTATTGGTCACATGATCCACTAATGATATCCAAAAATAATTAGATTATCAATTGCATCACTCTAATTACTTTAATATAATGATTAACACCGTCCAAACATTTTCCATGTAAATCAACGGCTAAAAATAGTTGGTTAGTCTCTTGGACATGATCTTGTGCTTGTGGCCCATCCGGGACTTGGAATTTCATCATTTTCGGGCACAACATATATTTCAGCGGGCTTATTACAACCATTGTGTCAAACACTACATAAGTCGCTAATTAGAGATATTAAAGTTGATTTAGTAATCAAATTCAAACCCTCATATATATACCATGCATAGCTACTTTTGGATTAAAGTTGATTCCCAATCCAGGGTGTGAAACACAATAGGAGGATTTCGAATTCCACGCTCCCAAACAGGCCGTAATAAAGTCACACAAGAAAGTGGATTGCCTGCACTAAAAGAAACAGGGACTTAGCCGACGGATGGGCCAACCTTTTGCCGGTGGCCGGTTTTAACGGCTACCGGCAGGTCCTTATATATAAAAGAAAAAAAACCTAAACCTATCGCGACTCTTTCTCTCTCTCCCTCTCGCTCTCCCTCTCTCTCTCCACCGCCGATTCTCTCTCTCTACGCCTCTCCCTCTCCGCTTGATCTATCTCTCTGCACCTGTCCATCTCTGATCGATCTACCTCTCAGCCTCTCCCTCTCCACTCGATCTCTCTCTCCCTCTTCACTCTCAAACCCTCCCCGCTCTCTCTCTCTCTCTCTCTCTCTCTCTCTCTCTCTCTCTCTCTCTCTCTCTCTCTCTCTCTTTGCTCGATCTACCACTCCCTCTCTCTCCCTCTTTTATTTCTTCTTTTCTTTGGTCTAGCAGATTAAGGATCATTATGCAATATCAGCTCTCTCTCTCTCTCTCTCTCTCTCTCTCTCTCTCTCTCTCTCTCTCTCTCTCTCTCTCTCTCTCTCTCTCTCTTTGCTCGATCTACCACTCCCTCTCTCTCCCTCTTTTATTTCTTCTTTTCTTTGGTCTAGCAGATTAAGGATCATTATGCAATATCAGCTCTCTCTCTCTCTCTCTCTCTCTCTCTCTCTCTCTCTCTCTCTCTCTCTCTCTCTCTCTCTCCGCCCCCATATCAATTTGGGCAAACTTTTAATCCTTAAAGTAACATTGTGTAATGATTTGTATTTTGGGAATTTTTGAGTTTCGAATCCCTAATTAGGGATTTTGTAGCGTTGATTCCCTAATTGTGGATTATAGATTAAAAAAAAAAAATTTGAAAATCCCTAATTAGTGGAATTTTCTTTAGAACTATGAAATGCTTTGTTTCTCTCGAGGGTAGCTAGATTGGGAAAATGCCGAAACCATTAGCTTCTATATGATCTACAAAAGTTGGGATAAAAGGTCGAGCATCATGAGGACAACCTGAAATTTCTGAAGACTCAAACAAACAACTTAGGATGAATCCATTTTTGATATGTAAGGTTAGCTTAATGCTTTTCGTTAGTGTGGTGTCCTTGTATCATCTTGTCCATGATCCATCTTGAATTAGGTAAGGCGTTGAAACTAGCTAAAAGCAGAATCAGAAATGGAGTCCATAGGCTATCTGTTATTCTTTTCTGTTTTCAAAGACAATGTGGCTTTCGATCTAATGCACTAGGAAAGTTGTGTCATTTAGATGCTACCCTGGATTTTATCTCTACAAGTGCAACACGATATAACTAGTTACTACTTCATTGCCTTTCTTTTTCTTCTTTTAATATCTATTTCCTATTTCATTGTTAAGGGTGTGAATGGTCAGGCCCACTCTGGATCTAATGAACATTTACGCCTAATTACTAATTGAGCCAGAAATTGGTTGAGGATCTTCTGCCTGTCAGGTTGGGCTGGATCCAGTCAGGATGGGACCAGTCGGTGAACGGTCTGGATCTCGCACACGTATTCCACCTCGCCACGTGCTCAATGAATTGCGTCCTCAACAATTGTCCGAGTCTCCCTCGCATCGTTTCTGGAACGTATTGTGATATAATACCCTTTGAGACAGCGACCGTCCAAAAAAAAACCAAAATGTGGTCCATGCAAAGCTGTACGACGACTTGGGGGCGGCTTTGGTGAAGAATCCCCGTTTCCACCGAAGGAGGTGGATCCATGACTGTGGGGCCTATCTTAATGTATGTGCCTTACATTCATGCCATCCTGTTTTACCAGCCTATTTCAGGGCATGAACACGTACCCAAATTTGAGGTAAACAGTGGTGAATGGATATCCACCGTTATATTAAAAAGTTCTTGTCAGCCATCAGACTATTTAGTTACCGTCTAACATGTTGATAAGGCCAAAAAAGACAGACGAATGAATCACATACATATCAGCTTCATCCAAAACTTTTCTTATGCACTTGAGAATATTTGGATTTAGTCATTTTTATCATAATGACATAAAATGAGCTTTTCAAAACTGATGGACGGCATGCATGTAAGGAACACACGTCGAGGTGGCCCCATAGTCACTGATCCTCCCACCTCGGTTGAACAGGGGATCAGCGGAAGCTGTGCCCCGAGGACCCGGGAATCTGCATTGTATCTACGTGGGGTTGTACATGAGCTAAGCTAGCTCAGTTAGCTTGCTCGACTCAACTCGAAAGAGCCCGATTCAACTCAGGTCCAAAACTAAGTTCGACCTGAGTTGAGTTGATTTTTTTAGCTCGAAATAATTTTGAACCGAGTTCGAGCTTGCTTGAGCTCGTCTCAACTCGGATCTAACCCCAACTCGAACGGATTGAGTTCGGTGACTCGATTACTTTAACATTGATGTTGCTTAACAAGTGTTTGATGAAATGACTTAACCAAGTATCGGTTGATGGCAAGGAATGTATGTTTATAAAATAAATACTATTTTTTTCTTAATTTTAATGTTTCCTGCAAAATGTTTGATGAAATACTTGTAAATAATAGTTGTTGTTTTACCTATAATAAGAAATTGAAAGTGCAATCTATATATTTGTGAAGATGCTGCACAAGGTCTATCTTGGCTCGAATTAGCCTAAGCTATTGACCGAATTGATCCAAGTTGGCCGGTCAAGCTCGAGGTCTGAGCTGGACCGAGTTCAAGTTGGAGACAGCTAATGGCAGAGCCAAGCCGAGCCATGCGTTCGACGTAGTTCCACTCGTGTACACCTCTGGACTCTACTTTCTAAAAAAGCAAAGGGCATAGAAACATCATATCGTAAAATTGTTCAAGGCTTAAAGATGACTAGTTCCGTTGAACACTTGTGACAGTCCAACTATTAATCTGGACAGTCCATTGGTTTCAGCCCACTATTGGTAGAACATAATTGAAAAGTAGTGCTGATCGGATGATCTTAACCCTTTGAATATTGTTAACTTTTTTTTATAACCCTCCAAGCTACAAATCATAGGTACCATGAAACGAACGCTTCAAGTTGATGATTTGATATAATTTCTCTACTTGATCTTGACCTCTCATTTAGCATTCTATTCTTCAAATGGCTAGGATCATGTCACTACTGTTCGTGACTTTATCTTTGACCGTTCATTTCTGCATGTTATTGATGGATGGTGAGGAACATCTGATTGGTGCGACATACATGCCTTTAAAGAGCCAGCTGGAATTTGTGAACGGTCTGGACCGATTATTGGGCGGCTAACAATACAACATGACCCAAGCAAGTAGACGCACCGTATTGTATTTTGAGGTGTACACAAACCGACTTAGCTCGGTTAATTAGGTTGCTCAACTCGACTCGAAAAAGCTCAATTCGACTCGGTTCAAAGCTGAGTTCGTATTTTTTGAACTCGAAAATGAGTTCGAGCCAAGTTCTAGCTGCCCAGCCGGCCTAAGCTCGATATGACGCGGATCGAACCAGTTCAGTGACTTAGTTACTTTGATATTGATATTGCTCACCAAGTGTTTGATGAAATGACTCAAAGAAGTGTGGCCGGTGGCAAGAAGGTATGTATATGAAACCAACACTTTTTTTTTCTTAATTTTTATATTGCCTAGAAGGTGTTTGATAAAATACTTATAAAACCATTATTGTTATCTCAAATACAGTGAGATTTTGAAGGTGTAGCCCAGATGTTTGTGAAAATGCTACGACGACGAACTCGGCTCAATCTCGGCTCGAATTGGCCCAAGATGCTGACCGAACCGAGCCGAGCTGGCCAATCTGGCTCGAGGACCAAGCCAAGCCAAGTTCGAGCTGAGGTCAGCTAATGGCCGAGCCAAGTTGAGTTGAGGCCAGCTTAACTCGGTTCGACTCGGTACACCCCTAATTGAATTAGATAACTTCCCCGCACGGTATACTGGTATGAAATCGGATTGCGTACTAAGTTACTTAGTATGCTTTTATCATATTGAGTAAACTCAATTGGGCCTACTATGAATGCATGTGAGATATCCACGCCGTCCATCTATTTTAGTGGTTGAGTCCAAAATATAAGTATTCTCAGAGCTTTAGTGTGCTACACCAAAGGAAACCGTAGGAATAATGACTTCCACCGTTGAAACCTTGCTAGGGTCCACCGTGATATTTATTTTTCATCCAACCTGTTGATAAGATCACAAAGATATAGATGAAGGGAAACACAAATATCAGCTTGATCCAAAACATCCGTTGGCCCCAAGAAATTTTCAACGGTAGAATTTCAATTCACACTGTTTCTGGTGGTGAGGTCCACTTGAGATTTAGATATATTTCATTTTTGGAATCAAGCACTCAAATTATCTGTTAAAATGAATGGACAGAGTAGATAAAATATTTAAATCACGGTGGACCCCACAGAGTTTACTCAGTACGTAATCCGCTTCCTATTGGTATGAGCTTTCTTCCATTCATTTGTTGTGGCATACGATGTGTGAAAGATCAGGACCATTCATTTTCTGTCGCGAACAATGAACATGAACTGACCAAATAATCAGACAGATCTGTTATTCAGGTGGCCTAGATTGTACATTAAACCTATACTGTTTGTCATATTTCATAAGCATCCATTTTTCTCATTAGCAGGTGCCCCACCTGATGAAAGCCGTGGATTACACACATGTGCAACCTTGGCGCGTGTGCCCTACAAATCATCATCTTCTCGTAATAGATATCAGGATAACATATTCATGTAAACGGTGTGGATGCAGCACGAAATCCCTATATATTACATTTATGGCGAGGAAATTTACCACTGAACGCCATTTACTCGCTTAAGCCCACCCGTTTTTACCTCACCAAAATCAGCCCCAGCTGTACGGACAACTTGCCAAAGGCCTAAAATGCGCCTGCTTTTCCTTGAAGCAGATCGGCTGGTGCTAGAAGACGAGCGCTTACACTCCTCGAACTCCAAGTTGTACGTACGGTTCAAAAGAGATCAAAGTGACATGGCCCCATAGTTATGTGTTTATTATATCCACAATATTCATCCATATTTCGAGATAATTTCGGAGCATTATAAAAAAAAAAAAAAAAAAAAAAACCATATCCAAAGATCAACTGGACCACACCACAAAGAGCAGTGGAAAATTGATTTTCACCGTTGAAACTTTTGTAGGGCCCACGATTGAAATAGCGATGAAGACCGCTTGAATTGAAGTAGAAATATATCAATATGTCCTAGAGGGGGGTGAATAGGATTTTTTAAAGATTTATAAGTTATATTTCAATCCTATCACACTAATCCTATCACAGAGTACAGATTAGAATTACTCAAAAATTAACTCTACTGGCTTCCAAGCCTGATAGAGGATCCAATCACAAACTACTTGTAAGATAAACAACTTTATGAATCAGATTGTTATGGATATTACTGTGTGTGCACAAGATGTGATTTCAGATAATCATATATAAAGGCATATAAAGCAATCACATAAATGAAAGACAATATCAATCTCAAACACAGTCATTTTATAGTGGTTCGACTACTTGTCTACTCTACTACCGGCTTTCATACTCAACCCTTGAGTGACCGAATTTCACTAAGGAGGTTTCCCATGGTTCACCTCAAACTTAAGGTTTTAAATCAGGTTCACCTTCAACCTTTACAGAGGTTTCTACTCGGTTCACCTCAAACTCTGGAGTTTTACTGGTACACTCCTAACCAGACGTTTATGCCCACACAGAGCAAGGGTCCACACAACGCACCCAGATGTTTATGCCCACACAGAGCAAGGGTCAACACAACGCACCCAGATGTTTATGCTCTCCACAGAGCAAGGGTCCACACAACGCACCCACACACATACACTCCCGTCGGAGGCCTCCTTTGAGGACTTCAAATAGTGAGCAACACTTACGACCCAATTCTAAAAAGGAATGATCATAAATGTCCTCTGGACTCTAAGTACTTATAGATAAGTTGATGAGTCCTTTTAAGCGCAATGATGAAGATCTCCTTCTTGTTGATAAAGATTCTTCAGCTTCCTTGATCCGAAATACAAAGATGTACCTTTACTAGGCTTTTAGGTTGGGTCAAGGTTATGATGGAATACCACTCTCTAAAGATTTTTCTATAAGGAAGATAGAGTGGTTTCAATCATCTATGCATTCAAGGCATCTCAGCTTAATGATTTGCCATTAAGGTAGTAGCTGGAGGATCCTTGAATGCGGAAGTTCATTCCCCAATCCACTCTATGAAATATCAATGATGAGAGTGGATTGGAGGATGAACTTCCTGAGAGAAAGGGCTTAAGATAAATGATATGAAGTTTAAAACACTCAAAAGCACTCTCTTCTTTCTCTCACAGCAATAAAGACTAATTTCTCTATATATAGGCAAAAGGTTCCAACGGATATAAACGGCCATATTTATGACAGAGTTAGATATCATCGAGCAATCGTCGATATGATCGAGCGTATACTCTCGATTGTATCGACAGACCTCTCGATGATATAAACTCAATTGTCATTTCACTTTTAGAAACCTTTCGTCAACTGGTCGATAGGATCGAGACACACATCGATGTTATTAGATTTCGAATTCCGATTCCATAGAGAAATAGATCGATCTATCGACAGGTGAAAACAAGAGAGAGAAGCCTTGAAGAATTTCAGGTTCTACAGATATGATCGGGGAACAGTCGATGTCATCGGAATTTGTATATCGATGATATCGGAGACCGTGTCGATAGGATCGATAAATCGTATAAATTTACGTATAAGCTTGCTGGACGATCTGTGTCCGGACTCGATCCAATCGACTAGGTCTCGATATCATCGATATATGAATATCGATTTATCGACTGGCACTCCAATCAACATTAAAAATAACCTGAAATTTATGCTGGAGAAAATATACGCCCACAATCGATATAATCGACTGACTTCCGATATGATCGATATTTGAGTTCAAATTGAATCGGACAGTCATCGATATATCGAAGCTTATGTTAGTTTTCTTTAGAAAAATAGGGGTGTCGGAAAACAGTCTGTCGATATTATCGATCCTCTTCCGATAGAATCGATATTCAAATATCGATGATATCGACTCACCAGTCAATATATCGATAAATCATCCAGGTGATTATTTGATTGCTGGACGCCTTTTGTCCTCACTCGATTGTATCGATTGAGATGCCGAGGACATCGACAGAGTTGGTCGATCATATCGAAAAGGGAATCAATATAATCGACAGTGTAAGAAAAACTTAAAGATTTTCCTTTTTGATAAAAAGTTTTCTTACACAAAAACTCTAAGATATTCTACTTATTTTTAAGGGTTTTAATCACCTGGTGTTTTGTGACATGAGATGTGAGGCTATGATTTACCTGTGGCGAGCTTCCACACATCCAGTTGAGACAGACACTTGACTTGATTTTCCTGTTAGGCGCTGTTGTCCGACTGACTCAACTCACAACGTAATTGACAAACCAGGACACGTAGTAGGTGCACTTTCAACGATAACATTTATTTTCCATCCAATATATTCATAAGGTCACAAAGACCTGGATGAAGAGGAAAAATAAATTTTATAATGATCAAAACTTTCATGACCTTTAAAAAGGTTACAACGATAAACCTTCAAAGGAAGATGGGGGTGACCTATTCTAACATACGGCTACGGATTATAAGCGTAGCTATAGATAAAATAATCCGAAAATAACCATAGCTATAGACCCACAGCTGCATCTCCCTCTACGGATATTTTTTTATTTTTAATTTTTATTTTATTTTTATTTTTACATAAAAAACTTTATTCTATTACAATTTTCTCTAACACATATTTATATAAATATGTATATATAAGCATATAAAAAAAAATTCTCTCTTTTTTTCATTTCTTTCTTTATTCATCTAACAAAAATATTTTCTAAACCAAAATTAATTCCTTAATGTATCCTATATGATTTTGGTATAGGAGAAGGTAAATTAGCCAACCAACTTGATTATTTTCCAAGATTCCGTCAGGTTGATGGTCGAAAATTCATTTCATTCGCTTCACGGTCAATTTCATTTATTTCAGGATCAATTTTAAGCATTTTATGATTAATTTCCTTCATTTCACGATCAATTTCATGCATTGCACAACCAACTCTCTTTAGTTCATGGTCAATTTCATGCATTTTATAGTCAATTTCTTTCATTTCACAGTCAATTGCATGTATTTCATGATCAATTCTAGCGATTCCCCTTCACTTCAAGGTCAATTTCATGCATGTCATAATCAATTCCTTTACTTCATAGACATTTTCATGTATTGCCTACCGACTAAACTCTGAGGGGCCATCTTAATGCATGCTCCTTATCCACACCGTTCATCTATTTTAGAGTATAATCCTAAATTTGAAAGATATCCAAAGCTCGAGTGGATCACACTACAGGAAAAGGTTGGAATTTAACGCTCACCATTGAAAAATTCTTGGGGCCATAGAAGTTTTCAACCAAGCTGATATTTGCTTTTTCCTTTCATCCAGATTTTTATGACCTTATGAACAGGTTAGATGAGAAATAACACTACTGTGGGCCCTACGAAATGTTTCAACGGTGAACATCATTATCCCTGCTACTTCCTGCGTTGTGGTCCACTCAGAGATTTTTACATACTTCGATTTTGGGCTCATGTCATAAAATAAGCTGGAAAACGGATGTACGGAGTGAATAATATACATACGTCCACAGTGGGCCCCACAGAGTTTACTCAGGACGCAATCTGCTTGGAGGCATCGCATTTTTATGCTATGGCCCACGTGTGATGTGAAATGGCCTGATTTTTATGCCATGAGATCTAGACATTTTAACTCACCCCTCGTGGAAAGCTCGGATCTCATACATGTGTCACATTATGTCACATGCTCCCACGTGTGCATGTGTACGGATCCAACAAGCGGGTGGAGTTAGCAAGCCTCTATTTTCATACAAGGGGCTTCCACTCGCATTCCCACCGTTGATAGAAGGGTCCTTATATTTGTTGTATTTATTTATAAAGAATCCTCTCGCATCCACACCGTTGACGGAGGATGTCAATGATATTTATTATATATATTATACAAGGACGCGGATTGCGTCCTACCCCCGCCCGGACGATAATCCGTCCGGGCATTGCTCTGTGGGGTCCATCGTGATGTAAGTATTTTATCCACACCATTAATCGTTTTTATATGATCATTTTAGGGTATCCGAAAATTTACGGTAGTTCCAGAGCTTAAGTGGACCACCAAGTGGGGGTTGAACTCCCACCATTAAAAACTTCTTAGGAGCAGGATAAGTGCTGGATCAAGCTAAAATTTGTGTTTTCACTTCATCCAAGCCTGCATGACCTTATTAATAGGTTGGGTGGTAAAAACACATCACGGTGGCCCTTAGAAAGGCTTCAACGGTGAGTGTCATTATCATTGCAGCTTCCTTTGATGTGGTTCAGTGGAGCTGTGTATCTACTTCAATTTTTGGTTCATACTTTAAAATGATCATATAAAAAAGATTAACGGTGTGAATAAAATACGTACGTAATGGTGGGCCCCACAGAGCTCTGCCGTCCGGGCGGGGGTAGGACGCAATCCGCGTCCTATTATACAATTATATTAATATAATATTGGTAACATCTTCTCGCATCTGCAGTACCGTTGAAAGAGGAAGGCCCTAATTCTATATTTATTTATTTCTAGTTCTTTTGTGGGACGCGGTTTCGCTGGATCTGGCGATCCGCCAAGGTGGGTGGGATCCCTGACCGTAGGGCCCACCGTGATTTATTTTCCTTATATCTACAACGTCCATCCATTTTGAAAATTCATTTCAAGGCACAATCCCAAATACAGGAAACTGTCGAAATCAACCACACTCGATATTAAAAACTTTTCACGAGCCACAAACAAGTTTTGGATCGGTATGATATGTGTGTGGTTTCTTCGTCCAGGTCTTTGTGACCTTTTCAACAGGTTCGATGGCAAATAAACATTTTGATGGCCCTTATGAAACTTTTAATTAATGATGGGGATTCAATCACGACTCTTTCATGCAGTGCGCGTGTTCCCCTTAAGATTTGGATCTGCTTCATTTCTGGGACCACATTTTTAAGATTCTGCTGTAAAATGTGTTGTAAAATATTGATTTTAATAAAAATATTTTAATAATAAAAAAGTTGTTTTTTGAAAAACTTTTGGGGCTTTGGGAATAGTCCCACATGGGAAAGAGAAGAGAAAGAAAAGTGGTTTAAATGATAATAGTGGAGTACCATAATATTTGCCTGCCTAGTCCGTGGATCATGGGACTTGCGTGTTCCAGTGCGAAGCACTGGAACACCGCGCACGCGCACGCGCTCGCGCTCGGGCTCGGGCTCGGTCTCGGTCTCGGCTCGGTGCGAGGGCGTGGGCATGTGAGGCAGTGTGGCTGTAGAGGCGCTAGTGGCGCACTTCGCACGTGCGCATCGTGTCGCAGAGGGTCGCTCCCTTCGCGAACCGCAGCGAGACGTGTGCGAGTCGCGGTGCGACTAGTGGCTAAGGCAGATGGTTGGTTGGACGAAAATCTAAAGGACTGAATGAGAGTCCCTTAGAATATATAGAGGGCTGAAAAAGAGCTGTTGCAGAAATTCTGTAACAGCTGTGCAATAAGTGCAGGGTCCAGCTGAAACTGCTGCATGGCTAGCCCCAACAGCTATAAAACGGCTAGCTGCTGTCTCACAACGGTCAGCATGCAGCAGCTTAATGGCCCATGCACAACGGTCAGAAAACGGCCATAAAACGGCTAGTTTTCTCAACAGCCAGAAAACGGTCATGGGATTTATTTCCCTGGACCATAACCCCCAGCCACCATAGCCTATAAAAGGAGGGCCTGGATAGGTTCCAAATCCATCTCAACTCACTCCAGCAACTCCATACGAATTCTAGAAAACAGCCTCTCAATACAGCAAGGTGTCAACCTTAGCTAGAAGAACAGACCAGCGGTGTGGTCTAGGACGGTTCAACCGAACCAGCAGGCTGAAGATTAGAACTTAATCGAGCAAACCACTTTTCTATTTTCTTCTTTTCTTATTTTGAGATTTTTCTTTATATTGTAATACTGCCAGAAATAGTGAAATTGAGTTCCATTTGGTGGGCCTTCGTGTTTGCTGAACGCAGACCCACACCAGGCTCGTCGTATCCTAGAAGCAATTTGCCTGTAACCTATCAGCATACTCAATTTACTTGAGTTGGGGCAAATAACGCTTTAAGGACAGCGTTTTCAGACGTGCTTCAGCCTGTCCATATTATTTTCGGTTTCCATATTATACAGAAACTACATTAATCTGTATAATTTTACCAACAAACTTAAAGCGTTATTCCTAAAATGGAAGCCGATAGCGTTTCATCTATTAAATTGATGAATCAGGACTTGATACGTCATGATCGGTTCGATGGAACCAATTTTACAAGATGGCAAGACAAGCTGAAATTTCTCCTGACGGCGCTGAAGATCTACTACATACTAGATCCAAATCTGCAAGCATTGCCTGAAGCAACCGACAAAGACACACCTGAGCAAGTGGCTGCCCGTGCTAAAAGAGCCGAAGACGAACTATTGTGTCATGGACACATTCTGAACGCACTCTCCGACCGCCTGTACGATCTGTACCAACAGACATCATCAGCAAAGGAGATCTGGGCCGCACTGGAATTCAAGTACAAGGCTGAAGAAGAAGGGACCAACAAATTTCTCATCGCCAGGTATTTTGACTTCAGCATGGTAGATAATAAACCGCTGCTGCCCCAAATCCAAGAACTGCAGCTAATAGTAAACAAAATCAAAGCGATCAAAATCGATCTTCCTGAATCATTCCAAGTTGGGGCTATAATCGCTAAATTGCCACCAATGTGGAAAGACTATAGAAAGAAGTTGCTGCATAAAACCGAGGACTACACACTGGAACAAATCCAGAAACACCTAAGGATTGAGGAAGAATCCCGTAACCGCGATAAAAAGAATGATAACGGGAATGCCTCGTCCAAGGTACATGCAGTAGAAAACACCAATAACAAGAATCCCGAGAAAGATGATTCCCTAAAACCCAATAAAGGGAAATTCAAGAAAAACGCCCAAAAGAAGAACGGAAAGTTCAAAGGCCCATGCCATGTCTGTGGAAAAATCGGGCACTATGCTCGAGTATGCCGATATCGCAAATCTAAAAAAGAGGCAAGTGCAGTAGAAGAAGGCGATATCGTGGCTATGATCACTGAAGTGAATACCATCCAAGGCAAAGTTCCAGGCTGGTGGTATGATACTGCCGCTACAGTACATGTGTGCTACGACAAATCAGCCTTCAAAACCTATGAGGAATTGACCGATGGTCAAGAAGTCCAAATGGGTAATGAAGTCCGATCGAAGGTCGTCGGCAAAGGAACTGTCGAACTGATATTCACTTCTGGAAAGAAAGTGATTCTAACTAATGTACTGCACGTCCCAGACATGAGGCGAAACTTAGTTTCTGGGGATCTTCTGGGAAAACCAGGTATAAGGGTGGTATACGAGTCAGGAAAACTGATTCTATCCAAGAATGAGAATTTTGTTGGAAAGGGATATGCTTGTAACGGGATGGTTAAGTTTTCTCTGAATGAAAGTAGCACTTCTGCGTATATGGTTGAATCTGCTGGACTGTGGCATGATAGACTAGCCCATATAGGGTATAGTACTTTGAAGTTCATGGCTAAGAATGGTTTAATCTCATACACAGATAATGAAACTAATAAATGTGAAGTGTGCATACAATCCAAAATGACGAAAAAACCTTTTCCAAGTGTTGAAAGATCGTCTCAAATTTTGGATCTTGTGCACAGTGATATCTGTGAGTTAAACGGCATTCTTACTCGTGGAGGTAAACGGTACTTCATAACCTTTATAGATGATTGCTCTAGATATGTGTATGTTTATCTATTAAAGAACAAAGATGAAGCATTGAACATGTTTAAGATATATAAAGCAGAAGTAGAGAATCAACTAAGTAAGAAGATAAAAATTCTCCGTAGCGATCGAGGAGGAGAATACTTCTCGAATGAATTCGATTACTTCTGTGAAGAACATGGACTGGTACATCAATGTACAGCTCCATACACACCTCAACAAAACGGAATAGCTGAAAGGAAGAATAGAACATTAGTAGAAATGGTCAACTCAATGCTAATAAAAGCAAAGTTGCCACTAAATCTGTGGGGTGAGGCACTGCTTGCAGCATGCCATATAATAAACAGACTTCCGTCTAAAAAATATAAAGTATCTCCATATGAAACATGGAGAGGTAGAAAACCTAACCTAGGATATCTTAAAGTGTGGGGGTGTCTTGCATACTGCAGAACTCCTGACCCAAAAAGAACCAAGTTAGGACCAAGAGCTATTAAGTGCGCCTTCGTAGGGTATGCACAAAATAGTAAAGCTTATAGACTTCTAGACATGGAGTCTAATACAATTATAGAATCAAGAGACGTTGAATTCTTTGAGAACTCACTATCCTTGGAGTCAAAGGATAATGAAATTCAAACTCCTAATAGAGAACCAAATAGCACAGCTCCACATATAATGGAAGCTCCCACTGAACCTCGTAGGAGTCAAAGAACTAGAATAGAGAAGAGTTTTGGAGATGACTATATAGACTCACAACGCATCATTTTTCATCTGGTAGAAGCAGATAGAGAAAATGTTATAAGACGAATACCTATAGTAATGACTATAGAAGATGATCCTAAAACATATAAGGAAGCTGTATCCTCTAGAGACTCAGCTTTTTGGAAAGAAGCTATAAATGATGAAATGGAATCTATACTATCAAATCAAACATGGGAACTAGTAAACTTACCTCCAGGTTCTAGACCCATAGGTTGCAAATGGGTATTTAGGAAGAAATATCACACTGATGGGACTATCCAAACCTTTAAAGCTCGACTAGTAGCTAAGGGTTTTAGACAAAAAGAAGGGATAGACTACTTTGACACATACTCACCTGTAGCTAGGATAACATCCATTAGGATATTATTTGCGCTAGCTTCCATACATCATCTTCACATCCACCAAATGGATGTAAAGACTGCTTTCCTGAACGGTGACCTCAATGAGGAGGTATACATGGAACAACCTGAAGGTTTCGTTCTACCAGGAAATGAAAACAAAGTATGTAGATTAGTCAAATCGTTGTATGGATTAAAACAAGCACCTAAGCAATGGCATGAGAAGTTTGATTCCAAAATACTATTTCATGGTTTCATGCATAATGTAGCTGATAAATGCATATATTCTAAAAAAGATGGTAGTCATATCATTATTATCTGTTTATATGTTGATGATATGTTAATAATAAGTAATAAAATGGAAGGTGTGACTGAAACAAAGAAGTTTCTTTCTTCCGTATTTAAAATGAAGGATCTTAGACAAGTTGATACCATCTTAGGTGTCAAAGTTAAAAAAACATTGTGGGGGTTATGCTTTGTGTCAATCTCATTATATTGAGAAGATACTAAACAAGTTTAACCATCTAAATATAAAGGAAGCAAAAACCCCATTTGATCCAAGTATCAAACTAAAAGAAAATACTGGAAGAACAGTTGCACAATTAGAATATGCGAGTGCTATAGGAAGTCTTATGTATGCTATGCAATGCACTAGACCTGATATCGCATATGCTGTGAGTAAACTTAGTAGGTTTACTAGTAACCCCAGTAATGAACACTGGAATGCAATCAGTAGAGTCCTTGGTTACTTAAAAGCAACCAAAGACTTAGGACTATTTTATTCAGAGTTTCCTGCCGTATTGGAAGGATATACCGATGTGAGCTGGATATCGAGTGCAGGGGACAATAAGTCTACTACAGGGTGGGTATTCACCCTAGGAGGTGCTGCTGTATCTTGGGGATCCAAGAAACAGACTTGCATAACGCACTCGACTATGGAGTCTGAATTTATAGCCCTAGCTGCAACAGGCAAAGAGGCTGAGTGGCTAAGGGATCTTCTATTAGAAATTCCTTTTTGTGTAAAGCCTATATCGGCTGTATCACTACATTGTGATAGTGAAGCCACATTAGCTAGAGCCTATAGCGGTACTTATAATGGTAAGTCTAGACATATTAGTCTTCGACATGATTATGTCAGACAATTGATTCAAGATGGAATCATTGCTATTTCATATGTGAAATCAAGCAATAACCTGGCAGATCCTTTCACTAAACCTCTACCGAGAGAGGTAGTAAAGGCTACATCTAGAGGGATGGGGTTGAAACTCTTCAACCAAAGTTCCACCAGTGATGGTAACCCAACCTAAAATCAGAAAATCTCTAATCTTGGGTTTAATGGGTAAGAACAAGTCACTGATAAGTGGAAAGTTTTCAGCACTAAATTATATAACCTCATCCATAATAGATAAGTGCTGAGCGTTACGAAAGAGGGTTGAGTCTTAGAACTCTTAATGAATTCCAGTCTTTAGGACAAGTGTCTTATAGTAACGGAGACACTGGAAGGATTTCACCTATATGAACGTAGAGATGGTGCCGTCTCTCATGAGAGTTAAGAGTTTTCTCTCGGGATCGTTCACGAATTAGGATAAGCACATGGCCATTAATTGTGCTGAGCAAGATTGTGGGAACTCTAACAACACATAGCGAATATGTGTGTGGTTTCTCCAACTCTGTTATCTAGAAATAACTGGTTCAAAGCTGCGGCTACCAGTCATTTCGATAGAGTTTTGAGATACTTACACTAAGGGAAGATTAAAATCGAAAGATATCTTTCTTTATGCATATAAGCTAATTATTCTGGCAGTATGTTTAACCGAGAAAATATTTTTATAAAAAATCAAGTGGGGGATTGTTGTAAAATATTGATTTTAATAAAAATATTTTAATAATAAAAAAGTTGTTTTTTGAAAAACTTTTGGGGCTTTGGGAATAGTCCCACATGGGAAAGAGAAGAGAAAGAAAAGTGGTTTAAATGATAATAGTGGAGTACCATAATATTTGCCTGCCTAGTCCGTGGACCATGGGACTTGCGTGTTCCAGTGCGAAGCACTGGAACACCGCGCACGCGCACGCGCACGCGCACGCGCTCGCGCTCGGGCTCGGGCTCGGTCTCGGTCTCGGTCACGGTCACGGTCTCGGGCTCGGTGCGAGGGCGTGGGCATGTGAGGCAGTGTGGCTGTAGAGGCGCTAGTGGCGCACTTTGCACTTCGCACGTGCGCATCGTGTCGCAGAGGGTCGCTCCCTTCGCGAACCGCAGCGAGACGTGTGCGAGTCGCGGTGCGACTAGTGGCTAAGGCAGATGGTTGGTTGGACGAAAATCTAAAGGACTGAATGAGAGTCCCTTAGAATATATAGAGGGCTGAAAAAGAGCTGTTGCAGAAATTCTGTAACAGCTGTGCAATAAGTGCAGGGTCCAGCTGAAACTGCTGCATGGCTAGCCCCAACAGCTATAAAACGGCTAGCTGCTGTCTCACAACGGTCAGCATGCAGCAGCTTAATGGCCCATGCACAACGGTCAGAAAACGGCCATAAAACGGCTAGTTTTCTCAACAGCCAGAAAACGGTCATGGGATTTATTTCCCTGGACCATAACCCCCAGCCACCATAGCCTATAAAAGGAGGGCCTGGATAGGTTCCAAATCCATCTCAACTCACTCCAGCAACTCCATACGAATTCTAGAAAACAGCCTCTCAATACAGCAAGGTGTCAACCTTAGCTAGAAGAACAGACCAGCGGTGTGGTCTAGGACGGTTCAACCGAACCAGCAGGCTGAAGATTAGAACTTAATCGAGCAAACCACTTTTCTATTTTCTTCTTTTCTTATTTTGAGATTTTTCTTTATATTGTAATACTGCCAGAAATAGTGAAATTGAGTTCCATTTGGTGGGCCTTCGTGTTTGCTGAACGCAGACCCACACTAGGCTCGTCGTATCCTAGAAGCAATTTGCCTGTAACCTATCAGCATACTCAATTTACTTGAGTTGGGGCAAATAACGCTTTAAGGACAGCGTTTTCAGACGTGCTTCAGCCTGTCCATATTATTTTCGGTTTCCATATTATACAGAAACTACATTAATCTGTATAATTTTACCAACAAAATGAGCTATCAAAATAGACGACCTGTGGATGTAATGTGCATACATCACAGGGGCCCCACAGTTAGGAACCACCCACCTCGGTGGATCAGGGGATCCACCCAAACCGTGCCCTCCGTTGTGGGATTTTGCAAGACTTACTGTATATTTCAGTTCCCACTAGTGGGGCCATGGTTCAGTAATCCATACCATTGGATCGTAAAGATAGACCATGGATTGTCCATTCCCAAGATTGAAATGGGGACCATGCTAAATTTCTTCTCTTAACTGTTCATTTGTAGACCTACAAATATACAGTGTAGCAGGATTCCTCCGGAACGGTGGGACTCACTTTTAAGAACCGAAAGCCGAGTATAATTTGAAAAGAAGTGATTTTGGTCTAACCATTCTCGAAGCGTCTTGGTTATCTGTTTAATTATATTTATTTATTTATTTGCTTGGTAAGACTCTTGCAGCCGTAGGTCGTCGGTTTGTAAGAATTTTAGGGCTCGCTTGGCTGGGGGTTTTTGCAGGGATGGGATGATATTAAGATAGATGGCATCACTTTCAAGGTCATGATAGCTGCGTCTGTTTGGTACGCCGGTCCAATCTCGGGATTGCACCTTCCAAACCCTTTCCGTTGAGCCAAACGCGTTGAGGGAAAAATGAATGGATTAGGATGGATTGGATTGATTTTAAGGTAATGATGGTGATGTAAGTGGATCGCTGGCAATCCCATGAGATCAGAATCCATGACTGCTTGATAGAGAGTTATTTGATACTTGGATGGATATGACGCTTGATATGCAGGTACTCCAAAATGAAACGCGTGACATTTATTAACTCAACTTAAACGGATTAAAATTTTAAACCCACCATCTATAAGTTAACTCCTAAGAATCTAGATTGGTTGAACACTTTTAACATCTGATTTTATTCGTGTACACTAGTTTGAAATAAGACCATAGATATTTTTCATTTTTAAACGTCCAATGTATGCCCCATAACCTAATATATATATATATATATATATATATATATATATATATATATATTGAGTTTTGGTTCATGATACATCTAGATTAATAGCCATAATTTAGACGGTTTAGTTTGAATTGCTTTGATACCACGTGTGCAAATTCTCAGTAGTTTATAACTGCTTGCATATCATCCATTGTTGTGAAATTTATACAGAATTATAATATTTTCTGTATAATGTGGAAACTGAAAAATCGCAAAATAATTTGAAATTTTGACAGGCTGAAGCACGTCTGAAACGCTGTCCTTAAAGCGTTATTTGCTCATACTCAAGTGAATTGAGTATGCTGATAAGTTACAGGCAAACCGCTTCTAGGATACGACGAGCCTGATGTGGGTCTGCGTTCAACAAACACGAAGGCTCACTAGATGGAACTCCACTACACAATTTCTGTCAGAATTATAAAAAGAGAGAAAAATCCCAAAAGCAGAAAAGGAAGAGAAAAAGAGTTCTTCGACCACTGCACTGGTCAGTTCAAATCTTCAGCCACTGGTTCAGTTGAACCGTCCTAGACCACACTGCTGGTCTATTCTTCAAGCTAAGGTTTAATTCTTGCTATGTTGCTAGAAACGCTAGAATATATGAGTGGAAAAGGGCTGATTGTCTCAGTTCGTTTTGATTTGCTGGAGTGAGTTGAGATGGTTTGGAAACCCATCCAGGCACTCATTTTATAAGCTTAGATGGCTGGGAGTTATGGTCCAGGGACATAAATTCCACTAGCCGTTTTATGGCTATTGGACACTAGCCGTTATATGACTATTGGAAACTAGCCATTTTATGGCTGTTGTGAGAGAGCTGGCTAGCCGTTTATAGCTGTTAGGCTAGTCATTTTATGACCGTTGGCAACAGTTTCGTCCAGCTATCCATCTGCCTTAGCCACTTTGTCCCACTGCGACTCGCACCCATCTCGCAAAGTGAGCGACCCTCTGCGACATGATGTGCACGTGCGAAGTGCAAAGTGCACCACTAGCGCCTTTACAACCACACAACTACACTGCCTCACATGCCCACGCCCTCGCACTGAGACCGAGTCCGAGGGCGAGCGCGAGCGCGTGCGCGTGCGCGGACTGTTGTCATATAAACACCTTTTTTCTTCTCTTCCCTTTCCCATGTGGGACTATTCCCAAAAAACCCACAAAATGTGTTTTTCAAACAACTTTTTATATATTATATATTATTTTTATTAAAAATATATTTTATTTAAAATCAATATTTTACAACAATTCCTCACTTGATTATTTATAAAAATATATTTTCTCGGCTAAACATTCTGCCAGAATAATCAGTTTATATGCATAAAGAAAGATATCTTTCGATTTTAATCTTTTCTTAGTCTAAGTATCTCAAAACTCTGTCCAAATGATTGGTAACCGCAGCTTTGAACCAGTTATTCCTAGATAATAGAGTTGGAGAAACCACACACATATTCGCTGTGTTATTAAAGTTTCCACAATCTTGCTTAGCACAATTAATGGCCATGTGTTTATCCTAATTCGTAAACGATCCCGAGAGAAAACTCCTAACTCTCATGAGAGATAGCACCATTTCTACGTTCATATAGGTGAAATCCTTCCAGTGTTTTCATTACTATAAGACACTTGTCTTAAAGACTGGATTTCATTAAGAGTTCTAAGATTCATCTCTCTTTCGTAACGCTTAGCATTTATCTATTATGGATGAGGTTTTATAATTTAGTGTTGAAAACTTTCCACATATCAGTGACTTGTTCTTACCCATTAAACTTAAGATTAAAAATTTTCTGATTTTAGGTTGGGTTACCATCACTGGTTGAACTTTGGTTGAAGAGTTTCAATCCCATTCCTCTAGATGTAGCCTTTACTACCTCTCTCGGTAGAGGCTTAGTGAAAAGATCTATTAGGTTATTGCTTGATTTCACATAGGAAATGGCAATGATTCTATCTCGAATCAACTATCTAACATAATCATGTCGAAGACTGATATGTCTAAACTTATCATTATAAGTGCCGCTATAGGCTCTAGCTAATGTGGCTTCACTATCACAATGTAGTGACACAGCTGATATAGGCTTTACACAGAAAGGGATTTTTAATAGAAGATCCCTTAGCCACTCAACATCTTTGCTTGTTACAGCTAGGGATATGAATTCAGACTCCATAGTCGAGTGCGTTATGCAAGTCTGTTTCTTGGATCCCCAAGATACAGCTGCACCTCCTAGGGTGAATACCCACCTGTAGTAGACTTGTTGTCCCCTACACTCGATATCTAGCTCGCATCGGTATATCCTTCCAATACGGCAGGAAACTCTGAATAAAATAGTCCTAAGTCTTTGGTTGCTTTTAAGTAACTAAGGACTCTACTGATTGCATTCCAGTGTTCAGTACTGGGGTTACCAGTAAACCTACTAAGTTTACTCACAGCATATGCGATATCAAGTCTAGTGTATTGCATAGCATACATAAGACTTCTTATAGCACTCGCATATTTTAATTGTGCAACAGTTCTTCTCATATTTTCTTTTAGCTTGATACTTGGATCAAATGGGATTTTTTCTTCCTTTATATTTAGATGGTTAAACTTGTTTAGTATTTTCTCAATATAATGAGATTGACACAAAGCATAACCCCCACAATATTTTTTAACTTTGATACCTAGGATGGTATCAACTTGTCCAAGATCCTTCATTTTAAATACTGAAGAAAGAAACTTCTTTGTTTCAGTCACACCTTCCATTTTATTACTTATTATTAACATGTCATCAACATATAGGCAGATAACAACAATATAACTATCATCTATTTTAGAATATATGCATTTGTCAACTACATTATGCATGAAACCATGAAATATTATTTTGGAATAAAACTTCTCATGCCACTGTTTTGGTGCTTGTTTTAATCCATACAATGATTTGACTAATCTACATACTTTGTTTTCATTTCTTGGTAGAACGAAATCTTCAGGTTGTTTCATGTATACCTCCTCATTCAGGTCACCATTAAGGAATGCGGTCTTTACATCCATTTGGTGGATGTGAAGATGATGTATGAAAGTTAGCGCAAATAATATTCTAATGTATGTTATTCTAACTACAGGCGAGTATGTGTTGAAGTAATTTATCTCTTCTTTTTGTCTAAAACCCTTAACTACTAGTCGAGCTTTAAAGGTTTGGATAATCCCATCAATGTGATATTTCTTCTTAAATACTCACTTACAACTATGAGTCTAGAACCTAGAGATAAGTTTACTAGTTTTCATGTTTGATTTGACAATATGGATTCCATTTTATCATTTATAACTTCTTTCCAGAAGACTGAATCTCTAGAGGATATAGCCTCTTTATATGTTTTAGGATCATTTTCTATAGTCATTACTATAGGTATTTATCTAATAACATTTTCTCTATCTGCTTTTACTAGATGGAAAATGATGCATTGTGAGTCTATGTAGTCATCTTATAGACTCTTCTCTATTCTTGTTCTTTGACTCCTACAGGGTTCAATAGGAACTTCCACTATCTGTAGAGCTGTACTATCTGGTTCTCTATTAGGATTTTAGATTTCATTATCCTTTGACTCCAAGAATAGTGAATTTTTGAAGAATTCAACATCTCTTGATTCTATTATTGTGTTAGACTCCATGTCTAGAAGTCTATAAGCTTTACTATTTTGTGCATACCCTACGAAGGCGCACTTAATAGCTCTTGGTCCTAATTTGGTTCTTTTTGGATTAGGGGTTCTGAAGTATGTAAGATACCCCCACACTTTAAGATATCCTAGGTTAGGTTTTCTACCTCTCCATATTTCATATGGAGATATTTTATATTTTTTAAACAAAATTTTGTTTATTATATGGCATGCTGTAAGCAGTGTCTCACCCCATAGATTTAGTGACAACTTTTCTCTTATTAGCATTGAGTTGACCATCTCTACTAATGTTCTATTCTTTCTTTCAGCTATTCCGTTTTGTTGAGGTGTATATGGAGCTGTACATTGATGTATTAGTTCATGTTCTTCACAGAAGTTATTGAATTCATTCGAGAAGTATTCTCCTCCTCTATCGCTACAAAGAATTTTTATCTTCTTATTTATTTGATTCTCTACTTCTGCTTTATATATTTTAAACATGTTCAATGCTTCATCTTTACTCTTTAATAGATAAACATACACATATCTAGAGTAATCATATATAGAGGTTATGAAGTACCGTTTACCTCCATGAGTAAGAATGTTGTTTAACTCACAAATATCACTGTGCACAAGATTCAATATTTAAGACGATCAATCAACACTTGGAAAACGTTTCATCGTCATTTTGGATCGTATGCACACTTCACATTTATCGATTTCATTATATGTATATGAGATTAAACCATTCTTAGTCATGAACTTCAATGTACTATACCCTATATGGGCTAGTCTATCATGCCACAATCCAGCGGATTCAACCATATATGCAGAAGTGCTACTTTCATTCAGAGAAAACTTAACCATCCCATTACAACCATATCCCTTTCCGACAAAATTCTCATTCTTAGACAGAATCAGTTTTCTTGACTTATACACCACCCTTATACCTGATTTTCTAAGAAAATTCCCAAAAACTAAGTTTTGCCTCATGTCTGGAACATGCAATACATTTGTTAGAATCACTTTCTTTCCAGAGGTGAATATTAGTTCGACAATTCCTTCGCCAACGACCTTCGATCGGACTTCATTATCCATTTGGACTTCTTAACCATCGGTTAATTCCTCATAGGTTTTAAAAACGGATTTATCGTAGCGCACATGTACTGTAGCGGTAGTATCATACCACTACCCTGGAACTTTGCCTTGGATGATTTTACCTCAGTGATCATAGCCATGATATTGCCTTTTTCTACTGCACTTGTCTCTTTTTTAGATTTGCAATATCGGCATACTCGAGCATAGTGCCCGGTTTTTTCACAGACATGGTATGGGCCTTTGAACTTTTCGTTCTTCTTTTGGGCGTTTTTCTTGAATTTTACTTTATTGGGTTTTAGAAAATCGTCCTTTATGGGATTCTTGTTATTGGTGTTCTCTACTGCATGTACCTTGGACGAGGCATTCCTATTATCATTCTTTCTGTCGCGATTACGGGATTCCTCCTCAATTCTAAGGTGCTTCTGGATTTGTTCTAGTGTAGAGTCCTCAGTTTTATGCAGCAACTTCTTTCTATAGTCTTTCCACATCGGTGACAATTTAGCGATTATAGCCCCGACTTGGAATGATTCAGGAAGATCAATCTTTATCTCTTTGATTTTGTTAACTATTAGCGGTAATTCTTGAATTTGGGGCAGCAGTGGTTTATTATTAACATGCTGAAGTGAAAATACCTGGCGATGAGAAATTTGTTGGTTCCTTCTTCTTCAGCTTTGTACTTGAACTTTAGAGCTGCCCAGATCTCCTTTGTTGATGATGTCTGTTGGTATAGATCGTACAGACGGTCAGAGAGCGCGTTCAGTATGTGTCTTCGACACAAGAGTTCGTCTTCGACTTGTTTGGTGCGGGTAGCTATCTGTTCAAGTGTGTCCTTATCGGTTGCTTCAGGTAGCGCTTATGAATTTGGATATAGTATGTAGTAGATCTTTAGCGCCGTCAGGAGAAATTTCAACTTGTTTTGCCATTTTGTAAAATTAGTTCCGTCGAACCGATTAAGACGTATCAAGTCTTGATTCATCAATTTGATGGATGAAACACCATCGGCGTCCATCTCAAAGAACACTTTAAGAATGTTGTGAAATTTATACAGAATTATAATATTTTCTGTATAATGTGGAAACCGAAAAATCACAAAATAATCTAAAATTTGGACAGGCTAAAGCACGTTTGAAACGTTGTCCTTAAAGCGTTATTTGTCACTACTCAAGTGAATTGAGTATGCTGATAGGTTACAGGCAAACTGCTTCTAGGATACAACGAGCCTGATGTGGGTTTGTGTTCAGTAAACATGAAAACCCACTAGATGGAACTCCATTACACAATTTCTGGTAGAATTATAAAAAGAGAGAAAAATCTCAAAAGAAGAAAAGGAAGAGAAAGAGTTCTTCGACCACTACACTGATTAGTTCAAATCTTCAGCCACTGGTTCAGTTGAACCGTCTTAGACCACACTGCTGGTCTATTCTTCAAGCTAAGGTTTAATCCTTACTATGTTGCTGAAAACACTATAATATATGAGTGGAGAAGGGCTGACTGTCTCAATTCATTTTGGTTTGCTGGAGTGAGTTGAGATGGTTTGGAAACCCATCCAGGCACTTATTTTATAGGCTTGAATGGCTGGGAGTTATGGTCCAAGGACATAAATCCCACTAGCCATTCTATGATTGTTGGACACTAGTCGTTATATGACTGTAGGAAACTAGCCGTTTTATAGCTGTGGTGTGAGAGCTGGCCAGCCATTTATAGCGTTGGGTTAGCCGTTTTATGACTGTTGGCAACAGTTTTTAGTAATTAAGTCCATAGCTATTACACATTTGTGTAACAGCTATATTTCCAGCCACTATATAATCAGAGAGACTCTCATTCAGTCTTTTAATTTTCGTCCAGCCATCCATCTGCCTTAGCCACTTTGTCGCACCCGTCTCGCTCATGTTCGCCAAGTGAGCGACCCATCTCGCTCCGGATCGCGAAGTGAGCGACCCTCTGCGACACGTGCGAAGTGTGAAGTGCGTCACTAACGCCTCTACAACCACACCGCATCACATGCCCACACCCTCGCACCCAGACCGAGGGCAATGTTCCTTCGCACTACAACACGCAAGTCCCATAGTCCATGGACTATAAGACCAAATATTAAGGTATTCCACTGTTGTCATATAAACACATTTTTCTTCTCTTCCCTTTCCCATGTGGGACTATTCCCAAAAAAACCCACAAAAAGTGTTTTTAACTTTTTATATATTATATATTATTTTTATTAAAAATATATTTTATTTAAAATCAATATTTTACAACAATAAGAGCTAGAGTATTTCTCAATGATTTATATCATTAGACATCCACGTGCCGTCAAACCTAATCCAGCCGTTTATCCAATAGGCCCACCAAGGACATATCATATCAAGAAAACTCAACTGATTTTATAGGATCCATGCCGTCCGTTGAGAGCCCAGATTTTTTTCCCATTGGATGGTTAGGATTAATTGTTATAATCATCGATAAGGAGTTACAGAGTCCCGATGCAACACTATCAACGGGTGCGTGGTTCGGTTTTCCGTACCATTATGTATCCAGCCTTACCGTTGACGTGGAATTCGGGAATAAAAAAAACGAAGATCAGGCATTGCTACGTCTTATATCAATGGTCTAGAAGCATACATTTTAATTGCGTAAGCGATCAGAGAAAAAGCCAAACGTTGAATGTCCAGGATCTCCCAACGAAGAAAACTTTTACGTCATCCCTCGTGAGATCGAGGGTCTTGATTAACCTAGACCTAAGCCCCACTTATAGGGACTTGAAAAAGGATGCATCCGTACAGTTTTCACGCTCTGATGCATTAGGGCCATTAATTGCCTGGGTCACTACGTGGATGGACCACGATCTGATAATCATCCCTTTTCATCTGCACCGTCCATTTCAAGACCACGGTCCACATGCGCAGTAGCTTCCATTCAGTTTAACTTTTCTTCGGGAATTATCCATGGAAAGAACCCCCTCCCTGTAACATGATAGCTAGTTGAAGGAGCACCAGAATAAACCACGACACCGGTTGTCCGTGTGAAATCCACTCCGTCCGTCAGGAAAGATTTTTTTGTTTTTTTTTCACTTCACATCCCGAAAATAATCTCCATCCAAAACTTCGATGGGCCACATCACGTAGAACAGTGTCTGTTAACCCTGGTGAGGGTCATCTGATTAATGGATTGGATGCAGTATATACACGATGGTGGGTCCAACATACGAACCACCCCTCCTCATTGTTTCCTGTGGTGTGGCCCCCTATAGTAGTGGATAGGGATGATTTTCAGATCCACGAACTAACATCTAGTGGAACACGTGATGGACGGAGTGGATGTCAGACAGATATTTGGCGTAGTCTACTTGAGCGCTTGATCTGCCTCATTTTTGTCCACTGACCTTAAAATGATGCGAGAAAAAGGATGGACGGTGTGGATATACAGATAAATCACGGTGGGCCCACCCACAGAGCTGCCTGTTCGTGGCTAGAGCCGGGCGGCGGTAGGATTGCGTCCCCTCGTATCATACCAATGCGGAAAGGGATTGGCTACTCCCCCTGCCACTAGCCATTGGCTAGTGGTCGGTGCTATATGAGCCCCCCATGATATATGTGTTTCATACATGCCGTCCACCCACTCTTTCATAACATTTTATGGTATTAGCCTAAAAATGAGGTTGATCCAAATCTCAAGTAGACTGCGCATTGTTGATTGGACGACCACGATTAAAAACTTATTATGGGCCACAAAAGTTTTAGATCAAGCTGATATATATTTTTTCCCTTCGTCTAAGTCTGTATGACCTAATCAAGAGGTCAGATGTCAAATAACCATTACAGTGGGCCCTATGAGGTTTTTAATGATGAATTGTTTTCCCATGGTGTAGTCCACCTAAAGGTGGGCATAATGGACTTGATCCAGTGGATCCGACTTGATCCTACTTGATCCGACCTGATTCGAATATAATTGATGGCTTGGATTGAGTAGGTTCGAGTAGAATCAAGCAAATCCGACCGTTAATCGGATTGAGTTCGGGTCAATAGCAAATCCAACCGGACCGATCCGAAATCCGATCCGTTTGCAACCAATCCAATCAAATTCGAACAGAATCGGATATAATTAGCAACATGTAATTATAAATTTACCGCTTACCTGTATATATATCTTCTACCATTAATCGGGCGTGTTTGTTTTTTCAAGCGATGGTGAGCTCACTGTGAAATCTATCATTATGACGGTTTCCTCGTTTGACAGATCAGCTAGGGCGACGTGCAGAGGCAGCTGCGAAATAAAGCCTCGCTGGAGAGATTTCAGTGGAAATCTTGAGCGATCCGACGGATTCCTAGATCTATCAATGATATGCTTATAGTAATCTCCATGTGCAAGTATATATAACATGCGTACTCCACCAATGATATTCTTATACTATAGTTTTGGATGATCAGAACCATCAATTTCTCTGGTGTTATCCATGATGGAACATGGTAAAAAATTTATGCTAAATGGATGAATTTTACCACTGCTATTTCTAGAAAAATTGGAATGCTTAAAGAAACTTTTGGGGCATGTTTGATTTCCCAGAGCTTTAGTAAATACATTTAAAATGGGTAATAATTACTTCATGTGTAATTACGTTGTTGCTATCAATGCTGGACTTGACACTTACTTTTTCAAGCTTTACAACTAATGACATTGTGAAATATATGTGGGGCCTATCGTTATGTTTGTGTCTTATCCACACTACCCATCTATTATGATAATTGAATTTAAGGCTTGACAAAAAAATGAGGTTGATACAAAGCTCTAGTGGACCACACCACAAGATTTATGGAATTGAACATTTACCATTAAAAACACATCAGTATCACTATTTCTTATAGTGTGGGCCACTTGAGTGTCGAATAAGGCTCATTTTTTGGCCCATCTCTCAAAATGTTACACTAAAATTTATGGATGACGCATATATATATATATATATATATATATATATATATATATATATATATATATATATATATATATATATATATATATATATATATATATATATATCATGGTGGGGTCCAAAAATTTTAACCAATCGTTTTAACTCGATTTTACATACGGAAATGCAACTGCATTTTTAGGATCAGTACGTTAGTTTTTGTATTGCCATCCGCAATAGTACCCACATGATGGATGGTACAGGTTATCCAATTATCTTTGCATGGCCCATGGAACAAAAGGCTATGGTGATCCTGAGCAGAGCAGTAACACATACAACACGATCACATTAGAAAGGTATGACTCTCTCTCATATACATCAAAAATTGAAATCGAGATCTTTCTAGCTGTGTATTCACGGTAATCGAAAGAAAGACTCGCATATTCAGTATGTCTCAATGTGTCATCTTCTTTTTCCTTTGCTGGTGCAAGTGGAAAAGAAAAGCCCCTAAAACAACATAATGCGGAAAAGAAAGACTGCGTTGAGGTATTATTCCTTTTTTTTTATTATTATAAATCTCTAAGAATTGTATGGTATTTGAATTTAGGATCGGCTCACCAAATCCAGTACAATTGTATGGTATTTTTGACATGATGGATGGTACAATCGATGTTTTATACTCACCAAATCGAGTATAATGATTTGCACCTAAGACTACGAATGTGAGCTGGAATAGATGATCATTTGAACCACAACTAATCCAGACCTAGTCAAATCCGATCCGACTCAGTTTTCCTGACTGAGTCGAACTTGGATCGGTTCAACCCAGCATGGGTTAGGATCGGATCGAGTCAGATGACCCAGAATTGGTCTTGAATCGGACCGAGTTTGGGTCAGGCCATTCAAAACTCAGACCAAGTCGAGTTGGACTCAATTCGATTCGACTCGGTCCGATGCCCAGCTCTAGGTCCACCTGAGATTTATATTTAACTCATTTTGACATCAAGCCCTAAAATTATCTTTCAAAATGGATATAGAGCATAGGTAAAACACATATGTCATGATGGTAGGATCCACATAGCACCAACCACTAGCCACCTGGCTGGTGCGGCGTCACTAGCCAGGACATGGATTGCATCCTACCCCCGCCTGGACAATAATCCGTCCGGGCAGGGCTCTGTGGGGCCCACCGTGATGGAAGTATGTTATCCACACTATTAACAATTTTTATATGGTCATTTTAAGGTATAAAAAATTTATAGAGATATTTTCAGAGCTTAAATGGACCACAAAAGTAGGGATTGAACATCCACCATTAAAAGCTTCTTGGGAGCTGGAGAAGTGTCAAATCATTTTGAAATTTGTGTTTCCACTTCATCCAAGTCTACATGACCTTATTAATAGGTTGAGTGGTAAAAAAAAACATTACGGTGGCCCTTAGGTTTCAATGGTGGGTTCCATTATCACTGCATCTTCCTTTGATGTGGTCCAATGGAGCTGGCTAACTACTTAATTTTTTGTATTACATCTTAAAATGCCCATATGAAAATTATTAACGGTGTGGATAACATACTTACATCACGATGGGCCCCACAGAGCCCTGCCAGGATGGATTACCGTCTGGGCAAGGGTAGGATGCAATCCGCGTCCCACTAGCCAAACCGCATCCTACCAAATCCAGAAGCCCGCAATACGAGACGTGATTTCCTGCTAAAGTCCCTTGTAGGAAGTTCCTGCGCTGGAAACCAAGTGAGGTCACTATGATGTTTGTGAGAAATCCTCCCCGTTCATCCGTTTTTTGAGTGAATTGTAGGATACGAGGCCAAAAAATGAGCCATATCCATGACTCAAGTGGGCCAAAAATGAGATAATTGAACATCCACATTTGAAATATTCATGGGCTAAAAGAAATTTTGAATCATGCTACCACTTGTGTTTTCAATTCATCCTATTAGTAATGACATTATTAATGGTATAGATGGCATGTAAATATCACTGTCTAACCTAAGGGGATTTCAACGGTAGGAATTTTCCTAAACAACTTTTTCCTTTAGTACGGCCCATTCGAGTATCTGATTATGCTAAAATGAGCTCTCAAAATGGTTGGACAGAGCGGATTCCTGAAAAAAATCACTGTAGGCCTCACCCGGGTTCCGAGCGCAGGAACTTCCTGCGAAAGGCTTTCGCAGGAAATCCGCGTCCCACAATACGTGCCAACGTAGCGCATGTGCGCGGGACCTGCTATGTCATAAGGTTCTTCATGTACAGTGTCAGCAGTACGCGTTCTTTTTCCCTCTGTCGCGACTCGGGATACAGTGTGTCAGTCGCCGTCTACTTGGGGCCCACATGCTGAGCTGTCCAATGATCGGAACCGTCCATGTTGTAGACTCTATGCTATAACACCAATTTAAGAAAATTTACTCTGATTGTGATAATCACCCGGAGTAGATGAATTCCGAACAGTTAAAAGAAAATTTTCCATGGTTCAAATTTCAAATCTTAAAACCAAAGGCTAGGATCATCACTGAAACTTGATTGTGTACAGTATTTTATTCACGATAACAAAGAGAATATGCACCGGTGGAATCATCAAATCATCTCATCATGTGGGCCCCACCGGGGGGACACTGGACCCTGAGTCGCGACAGAGTCGAAACGAACTCCACGAGGAGCCGACAAAAGTCTTTTTTGTGGGGCCGATTCCACTTTGATAATGTCTCGGCACGAGGGGAGACGATTCGGTCCGTTTCTCGTTGTACATCTGGACCCCATCTCAGTCCTTGTAGACTGCTGCCTGCCAAAGTCGACACGGGCGCGTATTGGATACTAACAAGGTCAGTAGCCAAATCGCTACTGAAGTGACGTCACCAAGCTCTGTGGACCCCACCATGATGCATGTGTTATATCCATACCGTCTTACCATTTTTAAAGATCTTTTTATGGCATTACAAAGAGAATGAGATAGATATAAAGTTCAAGTGGACCCCACCATAGAAAATAGTAGGGATAGTTATATCCACCGTTAAAAACTTCTTGGGGGCTACAGTAGTTTCTGTTGAAGCTGATACTTTTGTTTTCACTTCATCTATCTCTATGTTAACTTATGAATAAGATGGATCTCAAAAATGCATCACCGTGGACCCTGTAAATGTTTCAACGGTGGGTGTGATGGCTCCCATGGTTTTCTGTGATGGGTCCAATTGAAACTTAGATCTATCTCATTCGCTTTATAATGCTATAAAATGATCTCTACAAATGGTTGGACGGTATGGATACAACACATGCATCATGGTGGGGTCCACAGAGCTTGGTGACGTCACTTCAGTAGCGATTTGGCTACTGACCTTGTCAGTATCCAATCCGCGCCCGGTCGACACAACCTTCTAACGGTTAGAACCTTCTTCCTCCCTCTTTTCCGTTTATAAAACCATACCATACTAACTAAAAAAACCCAAACAAAACAAATCCAGAAAGAAAACAGAGGCGACAATCCGCCCGTCGATCCAATCCATTGGATTTCTAGGCGTTCGCTATGTCCACGGAAGGAAGTTGTCCAGTGAAAGTGAGAATTATCGTGACCGAGTTCGTCGAAACAGACGCGACAAGCTTCAAATCCGTCGTTCAGCGCCTGACGGGAAGAGATCAGAATGTGATTGCAACGGAGAAAATGGCGGAGATATCCGACGGTGCTCCCAAGAAGAAAGTGTCTAAGGCAGCTTGTGTGGGAGAGGATGGATCGTGGGGCTCGCGGGAGAGTTCGGAGCAGCTGGAAGAGTGGGAGAGATTCTTTATGGAGATTCCAAACTTAGATGAATTGATGGGCTTGTGCGCTGATTGAGATATTCAAGGATACGTTCCCGCCATTTTTATAATAGGGTGGGATGTATCTGATATTTTTCACTATCTTTGTTAGTATTTTGGAAATGCATTTTCCTGTTTTTGAGAGGTTATTAGTTCATAGAAGATTAATTTTATTTTCTTCAAGTAGATAAGTAGTTTTGAAGAGGGTTAGGCCCACCATGCCGTGATATAGGCCAATCACCAACCACTCCCAGCCCATTGAAAGCCCAACCGCCGCACACGGCGGAGGGGACGGCGGACTCGGTGTATCCCTGAATGTGGGGCCATCTTGATGTGTGTCTTAAATCCACGCCGTCCATCTGTTTCAAAAGATCAATTTTGGAATTGAGCCTAAAAATTTAGTAGATCCAAATCTCAGATGGAACACACCACAGGGAACAGCGGTTATTGAATGCTTACCGTTAAAAATTTCTTGGGGACCACTGGAATGTTTATTTTCCATCGGATCGATCTGTTGATAAGGTCACAAAGACATTGATGAAGGGGCCACACAATTATCAGATTGATCTAAAACTTCTCTATGGTCAATCACCACTGTTCCTGTAGTGTGGCTCACCTAAGGTTTGGATCTGCTGCGTTTTTGAGCTTATACCTAAAATGATCTGACCAAACGGATGGACGGCATCGATATAAGAAACATATATCACAGTAGGCCCCACAGAGATCTACCCAAGCCCCGTCCGATGGAGGGTGTTCTATACGAACAAATGTATGAGAGCCACGGGCCCACAGCTGGCCACGGGTGACCTGGGGTTGGTTTAGGGTTGAATTTTGAACTAGCAGGGCCAGGCCCACTAAACTAGGCTCACTCAAAATATTGATTTTGCCTCGTCCAGGCTCAATCCATTTCCATCCCAGTGAGAGGTTCTGGCCATTCATCAGGCGGGGGTATAGTTTATATACTCTGTTCGAAATTCAAGCTGGTCTGCTCGTTAAGTAGACCACACATGGAAGTTGAATATGGACCATTGATCTGTTTTACCCAGCCATCTATTTTTCTTAAACACATGTGGGACGCCTGATGAGTGGACTGATCTATTTTTGGGTAAGACATGCTCATAATGGGATCTGCCAAGTCAGCATGTCGGTGAAAACACTCCCAGGCTTCTAACCCAGGTATGTCTTTATACAAAGATCCTTCGGTAAGTAAACCTCACCTCATGTTGAAGATTTCAAGTGCTGGGCCAGGGCTTCAAAAGCTAGGCCTGGGTTAAGGAAGAGTGGCCCACAAGGCTCATTGGTCCAGTCCAATGTTCAAGTGGACTACCTTATAAGGAAAGAATGGGCCATTTAAAGATACTTGTGACTAGTTCATATTCACCAGACCTGCTTAGTTTAAAGGCACTCATGGGAGCTTAACGTGAGGTCGAGCTATGTGAGCCCCACACCATGATCCACAGCTCGAGTGGTAGACTGAGTGAGGTCTTGGTATTGATTCCCTAGTAAGGGTTGCTAACAGTGAAGTGTAAACTCTGACAATGTTGTGTACTAACAAGCTAAACAAAAAAAAAAAAAAAAAAGCTCTATGAATACCTACATAATCTGGTTTATGTCGGACCCATCCGATCAACTATATGTATCCTTTTATGGTGGGACACAGGCCTAAAAATCATGACAATAGTAGAATGTAGATACCCATCCATTAAAACCTTTGTGATTATTTATAAGGCCCACCGAAACTTGGTACAGATTTCCAGCCCATCACCTGGTTTAAAATGGTATGGCTCACTTGAGTTCTAGTTTCTGGATATCCCATATCCTAAAGGGTACCCAATAGACGCACTCTGGGCCACAGAGCTCAACCTTATAGGACCATTTTCACATGCATAAAAGAATGCCCAGCTGTGCATCAGTTCTTATGATTCCCGTGACAATTTTTCCAAAACTCATTTTTAGTGATATGAGCCCAAAATCTAAACTGTACACTTGATGCATCACCCCATGAAACACTTAGGACCCAGCTTTTATTCTAATCCAAGACTTTGGTGGGCCATGGAGATGAGGGAATGTCTACGTTTCCTAGATTTATTCTGTTACAATTTGAGAGATTTTGTAGGTTCATTGCTCATGGATTGATGGAAGAAATTCGTGAGTTTCCAAAAATCGAAGATTAATACTAAGATATTGAATTTCAATTATTTGTTAAATCATATGAATTAGTAGAACTATTGATAAAAGAAATAGACATTGCGTATTAATCATTTACATATTCTTCTTAATTATATGTGATGGGAATTTTTCTCCTCATTGGTGGAATCGATGAAATCGAATGGGTTTCAATATCATCAATAATTGCAGGATTTTTCAATCCTGGTCGCTAGAGTGTTTTTTGTCCTGTCGATATGATCGAGTGGCTTGCCGATCATATCGAGGATGTTATCGAGGATGTATCAAGAGTGTCTCAATGGCATTAATAATTGATGAAATTTTACCCCTGGTTGCTAGACAGTTTTGGTCTTGTCTCGATATGATCGAGCGACTTTCAGATGGCATCAACGCTGTTATCGAGAGACCGTCGATATGATTGAAGATTTTCGCAGATGCGATTGTGGAAACGCAGATTTTGCGGATTTTGTTTCTTATTTGGGTTCTACCTCTTTTTATTCTTATATAAAGGGGTGTATCCAGGATTGGGGTGCATTCCAGGGTATTTTAGGGTTTTCTAAAGCTTTGCAAGGGTTTACTAAAGGGTTTAGGGTTGTGAGAGAGAGAGAGAGAGAGAGAAAGAGAGAGAGGAAGCTTGTGGAATGGAGGCTATGCTCGTAGAGGTGATTTACCATATCTCAGCGCTTTCATGTCCTCGTAATCGGTGAGATCTCTCCGTCTTCTTTGTTTCTCTTACTGTTTATCCACTCCTGCGTGAGTGAAGAAGGTTTGATCCAAGCGGTGTGTGCTTGTGATCGGTTGTAACGTTCTGGTTTATAGTGGATTGTTGATCTGGACGAGGTCCCGTGGTTTTTACTTCTTTGAGGGTTTTCCATATAAAAATCCCTGGTGTTGTGTGATTGATGCTTTGATTTACTTCATTACTATTATTATCCCATAATTCTAGTTTGTTCTGGAGGGCTAGATCCTAAGGTTTTGTACAAGGCCCCCAACAAAGTGGTATCAGAGCTAAGTTCATTGAACGGGTAGGATCGGTTTGGAATTATAGAAGGTGGCTTAAGGATAATCAGCCTCAATGGTTCTAACTGGACCATATGGAAGGCTAAGATGGAGGACTTGCTTTATTGCAAGGATCTATATTCTCTAATTTTAGGCATATCAGCAAAATCCAAAGATATATCTGATGATGATTGGAAGAAGTTGGACCGAAAGACGGTGGGGTTTATTAGACAATGGCTGGATGATTCTTTGTTCCACCATGTGTCTACAGAAACCTCATCCGCTAGCCTATGGCTGAAACTAGAATGACTGTATGAGAGGAAGACAGTCGGTAATAAAATCTTTCTGATAAGGCGACTTGTGAATCTCAAGTTCAAAGATGGTGGTTTTGTGACCGAGCACATGAATGAGGTCAGCAATATAGTGAACCAACTCTCCTCTATGAAGATGGTCATGGATGATGAATTGCAGGCCTTGTTATTGCTTAGTTCATTGCCTGACAGTTGGGAGACATTGGTGGTGTCTCTAAGTAACTCCGCGTTAGACGGAAAGGTATCCATGGAACAGGTTACTATCTCTTCAATGAAGAGACAAGGAGGAAGTCTCAGGGGTCTACTCAGCAAGAGGCACTTGTGACACAGGAACGGGGGAGAGGAAAGAACAGGAAGGTGTTCACTCCCCAAGTGCAGGGTTGTGATGTAGTAATAACTCAGTAAGACCGAGGTCAAATCCCAAGGGACTGAAACTGTACATAAGTTAAAATTATCTAGAACTAGAACTAGGCTAAGATGAAATCTAATCTGATTGAATTTGAAGGAATACTGGTGAAATAATTATCTAAACTTGAGAGAAATCAGGAGAAGGGAACTAGGGATTCAGAGGATCCACTTGTAGAGATCAGGGAGATCTTATGCATGTTTCATGATGGCAAACAACAGAATTAAACTAATTACCACTCAATCACATGTATGAAAGTTAGGAAGGGTACCGTCATCCAACCATGCCCAGGAGACTATGGTGAACAATAGGGCTTCCTGACATCATAAACATTAAAAAGAACGGAAATATTCAAAGCGATTGCAGACCCATTGTAATTTCAGTCACAACAGACCATTAAAAACCTAAAACATTTCCATAATAATTAACTAAAATCAAAGTCAATTCATGCATTAAAATTAAAATAAAATCAAATCTCTCATCTCACTACAAGCTTCACCTCTTAGCCCTAGCTAAGAGGTTGAGCCAGACATGGATGGGCTAAATCTCCACAATTGAAATAAGCTAAAAAAAAAAAATACTCTTTTTTTTTTCTTCTGCTTCACGTCCCTGCCCGAGCCTCCACGTCTCTCTTTTTCTTCCTTCCTAAGACCTGAATGAATGCTCCCCACGTCCAAAAATCTCCTTTTATAGCTGCTGGAAGGCTGGAGTCAGTGACAGAGTTGTAGCAGGACACGGAGTGCAATTTTCGCAGCCAAGTTCGGTGCCACGAAACACGCCACTTTCCTCGCTCAAATTTCAAAGAAACACCATCCCTTAGTACTTTCTTGGGTCCTCTACATGATAGACGGTTCAGATCTGCCATATGATCAAATATGGTGGGCCAAAACCGCCTGAAAATGTCAGTTTTTGTGGATGTGCGAAACCTTTCACACCATTTCACTATTGTGATCGGTGGGCCCCACAGAAGCATTTTCTGAAAAATCCACCCCGTCCATTAGATTCAGAACGAAATTTCAGTCAAGAATAGGTGGTTTTGAACGTCCATTGACATGGTCCAGAGAAGAAATCACAGAAGGATCAGTTTTGAACGTCACCGGGCAGCCCTTTTGTGGCCTCTGTATCTCACACGTGTGTATGCATGGATGCAAAAGGTCAGCATAGTTTTGTAGTATTCACAGCCGTCTACAAGATGGACGGTTTGGATTGAGCTTATAGGGCACGTGTGGGGCCCACTACCTTCCGCAAAACGGCCAGCGGCCGTGCATTACGCTGACGCGAAAACGGAGAATTCTTTCGCTGTGGCACATGTGGGGCCCATTTCGTTAGACACTTGAGAAATCCAATCCATCCACCGAATTCCTCTCGAAATTTCAGTAAGAAATGACTGGTTTCAGATTGATTTTGGCTTGACCCACAGAATATTTTGTTTCGCCGTCCATCCTACGTTTGACGGTGGCAATCGCATGATAGCATGCATGGGGTGAGAAGGTCAACATGGATAGGGGCGTGGCCACCCCCTAGACACAATGAATGGGTTAGATCATGCATATGGGCAATAGGTGGGGCCCACAGTAAGAAACTGGCGGACGCTGCTGCTTTTTTTTTTTTTTTTTTCTTTGAGAAGAAGCTCGGGTCAGCGCACGCTGACCCGTTCTTGTATCTTGGTGCACGGCCGGTGCGTGTACACTATGTACACGCACTGTGTACGTAGGGCCCATGGTGATATCTTTTTAAAAATCTGATCCATCCACCCTTGTTATCATCTCATTTAAACCGTCCAGACCGATTTTAAAGCATATCCGAATAGCAGGTGGGCCCCAAAATTGAGAATTTATGGGCTGATTTGACCGTTGGGCCACTTCTAGAGAAATCTAACGGCTGAAATTTGACGTGTACGGTTAATTTATGGTCTTTAGGCCATGTACGAAGTTCCGAGACAAACGGATGGTGAGAACCTCGTGATCTTGCATTCTGGACGTCCTTCAAGCCACTTGAGCTTCAGTTCCTTGATTTTCTCGGATCCCTTGCGTGTAATTTCAGTCGATCTTGGTCCCCTGGAGTGCGTCCCTTACCTTGGTGCATCTTGAGCGCTAAAACCATACTTTTAACACCCATTTCCAGTTCAAGCTCATAAAGACCCCTGCATCACAAACACGATTAAATCGGGCTATTAGACAGTACAATGTGCGTAAATCCAGGCAATATCTGGGGTCTAATATGCAATATTTGACCCTCAACACAACCCCCAACCAGCATTTTGCTAGTCCCGAGCAAAGTATGCGAAAAATAAGTTGAGAATTATAGGAGAACTTTCTATGAAATTGAGTGAGATTTTGAACAAAATACGAGAAATTTAATATCCATGAATGTTAGAAATTATTTTCTCCCGAGCTCAAGCGCACGGTAGACTTCATAATCAAGTGTAAAGCATTAATCCATCAATTAGAAAAATTTTAAACATTTAGATCCATGGATGTATAGTCTAATCTCGGCTTATCATCATTAAGAGATTCAATCGTCAATTTCATGATATCATTGGTAACCAACAAGAAAATTCATGACAACCAAAACCTAATCCAAAACTTGCCTCATAGATTAGCCTATTAACTTGTGATTTTTCTGTTCAAAGTAATGCCAAGGAAGGGGAATCAAATCCTCACCTATAGGGAGCAAACCTATGGTGAAGATCGTACACCTGACTCTTTTTCACATATCATTCATGGGGAATTAACTCTACACCTATAGGGAACAAACCTATGGTGAAGATTGATTATCCAACCTTTTCAATTTTTATACCATAATGGCAAGATATTTCAGGCTGGTTGCTTTCGTGCTTAGTGATTACCAAGTTAATCCTTCGATATGGAACTGAAATCTTAATGCGTAAGCAAGACGTGTCCTGAAATCATGATTCAATCAATGTTTAAAATCTCTAATCATGGATTGATACTTCGATCTTAACTGTGAAATCTAATCGATACGGAATCCAAGAGTCATAAATCCAACATTATGTATCTTGAAAATCTAAATTAGGGATATCTGTCAAAATCACTTCGAATTTGTAGGAATTTTCAGAAAAATTTTAAAAATTTTCACAATTTTTGCTCACAATTTTTGCTCAAGACTAAGAAAATACTGATTAGGAAGCCTAATCTCCCACCCCCAACCTAAAATTTACATTTTCCTCAATGTAAAAGATATAGGCATGCAGTGCACATGGAACAACGAAAGTAAAGTGATGGGAAGATAGTACCTGGATAACGAATCAAAAGAGATTTTTCAAGAGATTGCTAGGAGAGAGCAGGTTAGTACGAGAGAGAAAGAAAAACAAAAATGACGAAAATAAAATCCTACCTATACCACTTTTGCAGGTGCTCTCGATTGCATTTAGCGTATGCAACAAGCCTTTAAACCCATAGGTTACCCCTAGTGGACGAGTTGTAGTCTCGTGAGGGTTTGCAGTAATGATACCCACAAACATTGAATCATCTACTAAAGAATTAAAAGGAATAAAAAAAAGCTGGGTTGCCTCCCAGGAACGCTAAATTTACCGTCTTCAGCCAGACAAATAAAGCAATAATCCTAGTCCTATGAAAGCGATAAACCTACCTATACCTCCATCAGACTAGGAGATCAGTCCTGGTAAACAGGAGCAATCAGAGGCATGGACATGTCCTCTGAATCAAATGTCTCGACAAATGGCTTTAATCGATGTCCATTTACTTTAAACTCCTTGCCATTGTCGGGATCTTTTATCTCGATGGCCCCATGAGGATAAGCAGTGACAACAATGTAAGGGCTGGTCCAACGAGATCGAAGCTTACCCGGAAAGAGATGCAGTCGAGAATCGTACAAAAGGACTTTCTGACCTGGCGTGAATGATTTTCGTAGAATATGTTGATCATGAAACGCCTTCATCCTGTCCTTGTAAATTCTCGAATTCTCATATGCATCGTTCCGGATTTCTTATAGTTCATTTAATTGAAGTTTACGTAGCGAACCAGCGTTGTCCAGATTGAAATTTAGATTTTTGATCGCCCAGTATGCTTTATGTTCCAATTCCACCGGCAAGTGACAAGCCTTTCCATAGACAAGTCTAAAGGGAGATGTTCCAATAAGAGTTTTAAAAGCTGTACGGTACGCCCATAAGGCGTCGGTCAATCGGATTGACCAGTCCTTACGATCAGGGTTAACCGTTTTCTCTAGGATATGTTTGATCTCCCTATTGAAAATTTCAGCTTGTCCACTTGTCTGTGGATGATATGGGGTGCTCACCTTATGAGAGATACCGTATTTCTTCATTAAGCTCTCAAATGGTCTATTGCAGAAGTGTGAGCCCCCGTCACTAATGATGGCTTGAGGCGTTCCGAACCGCGACAGGATATTTTCTTTCAAAAATTTAATGACCGTGCGATGGTCATTTTTGCGGCACGGAATTACTTCGACCCATTTAGTGACATAGTCTACGGCGAGCAAAATATATAGATTTTCAAATGATTGAGAGAATGGTCTCATGAAATCAATGCCCCAACAATCAAATGCTCCTATAATAAGGATGGGATTTAAGGGCATCATATTTCGACGGGACAATGCTCCCAATTTCTGACAACGCTCACAAGCCTTGCAAAACTCATGAGTGTCCCTGAACATAGTGGGCCAGTAGAAGCCACACTGTAAAATCTTGGCCGTGGTCTTTTTAGCAGAAAAGTGACCACCACAGGCCTGTGAGTGACAGAAGGAGATGATACTCTGATGCTCATCGTCTGGTACGCATCTCCTTAAGATTTGGTCTGGGCAATATTTAAACAAATATGGATCGTCCCAGAAAAAGTTACGCACCTTGGTAAAGAATTTCTTCTTATCTTGTGACGTCTAGTGTGTCGGTATGGCACCTGTAGCAAGATAATTAGCAATATCAGCGAACCAAGGTGAATGGGAGACTCTAAACAGTTGTTCATTAGGGAACATGTCATTGATATAGGTCGCCTCAAGGGAATCAGAGGTATTAAGGCGAGAAAGGTGATCGGCCACTACGTTCTCTACTCCCTTTTTGTCTTTAATTTTCAAATCGAATTCTTGGAGTAGAAGAATCCATCGTATCAGGCGGGGCTTAGAATCATTCTTAGAAAGAAGATACTTAAGTGCCGCGTGATCTGTGTAGATGATGATCTTGGATCCGATCAGGTAGGACCTAAATTTGTCCAAAGCGAACACTACGGCCAAGAGTTCCTTTTCCGTAGTCGAGTAGTTCACTTGGGAAGGATTTAGAGTCCTACTTGCGTAGTGAATAACATAAGGCCTCTTATCTTTTCTCTGGCCTAGAACCGCCCCAAGAGCATAATCAGAGGCGTCGCACATAAGTTCAAAAGGCAGACTCCAGTCGGGTGGCTGCATGATAGGTGCGGTGGTTAACATGCCCTTAAGCTTAGTGAAAGCTTCTTGGCACTGCTCAGTCCACTCGTACGGTGTGTCCTTTTGAAGAAGATTACATAAAGGACGAGAGAGGAGACTAAAGTCCTTTATGAATCGTCTGTAAAAGCCTGCGTGTCCTAAGAAGGATCGCACGTCTCTGATATTCTTGGGTGGAGGTAGGTTAGAAATAAGATCAATTTTTACCTTATCTACCTCGATTCCTTTGGACGAGATGATATGCCCAAGGACAATTCCCTTTTGAACCATAAAATGACACTTCTCCCAGTTAAGTACTAAATTTTTTTTCTTCACATCTTTTCAGCACACATTTAAGACTTGCTAAGCATTCGCTGAAAGATGAACCAAAAATAGAGAAATCGTCCATGAAGACCTCTAGATATTTCTCCACCATGTCAAAAAAGATACTCGTCATGCATCGTTGAAAGGTGGCAGGGGCATTACATAACCCGAATGGCATCCTTCTGTAAGCAAAGGTGCCATAGGGACATGTAAATGTGGTCTTTTCCCGATCCTCAGGGGCGATTTCAATCTGATTATAACCTGAATACCCGTCAAGGAAACAATAATAGAAATGACCAGCTAGCCTTTACAGGATTTGATCAATGAAGGGCAAAGGAAAGTGGTCTTTCCTTGTGACGGTATTCAGCTTTCTGTAGTCAATACACATTCTCCAACTAGTAGTAACTCTGGTCGGCACGAGTTCATTATTGGCATTGGCTATGATGGTGATCCCGGACTTCTTAGAAACCACCTGAGTTGGACTCACCCATTGACTATCGGATATGGGATAAATGATCCCCACTTCCAATAGTTTGAGAACCTCGGCCTTAACCACTTCCTTCATGTTTGGATTTAGTCTACGTTGTGATTGCCGAACAACCTTTGCATTGTCCTCAAGATGTATACGGTGAGTACAAATCGATGGGTTAATTCCCCTGAGGTCCACTATCGTCCATCCAAGAGCTCCCTTATGCTCAATGAGAGTAGATATCAGCATACTCTCCTGTTCTTTCTCCAGGTGGACAGAGATCACCACCGGATATGTCTCATCTTGACCTAAATAGACATATTTTAAATCAGAGGGCAAAGGTTTTAGGTCAAGCTTCGGTTGCTTGAGGTTAGACGGTAGAGGCACTACATCAGTTTGGGGCAATTCTTCAATTTGTGGCCTCCACCAGTTAACTTCAAGTACCGGTGCAGTATCAAGCATGGCACACGTCTCCCTAACTATATCATCATCAAGATCATGGGAGTAGGCCAGGCACGTCTCTAAAGGATCAGAGGATAAGGTGAGAGGTGTTCTATCTTTCACAAATGAATCAATCATGTTAACATTGTGGAAAACGTCATCATCCTCTGAGTTGCTGCCGTTATTGAAAAAGATATTCGATTCCAATATTAAATTTCTAAAAGACATAGTCATGACACCATTCCTGCAGTTGATAATTGCATTTGAAGTGGACAGGAATGAGCGACCAAGAATGACGGGAATCTGAGTGCTCGTGTCATTTATGGGTTCGGTGTCCAAGATGATAAAATCAACAGGGTAGTAGAATCTATCCACCTGGACCAACACATCCTCGATGATCCCTCTTGGTATACGAACAGAACGATCAGCAAGTTGTAGTGTGGTTCGAGTGGGTTTTAATTCACCCAAACCTAACTGTTGGTATACCGAGTAAGGAATCAGATTGACGCTTGCTCCTAAGTCAAGAAGTGCGTGATCAATTCGATAGTTCCCGATCACACATGATATGGTTGGGCAACCGGGATCTTTGAATTTTTACGGCACATCTTGTTTCAGGATGGCACTCACTTTCTCAGTCAAGGAGATCTTCTTTTGAACACTTTTTCGTCGTTTCGTAGTGCATAAATCCTTTAGAAATTTAGCATATGAAGGAATCTGTTTTACAACGTCAAGCAGAGGAATGTTGACTTTCACTTGTTTCAACACCTCTAGGATATCCTGAGAGTTAGATAGACGTTTTGTTTTAACCAACCGTTGGGAAAACGGAGCAACTGGCTTTTCTAGATGTTCCGATTCAAATTTTTGTGGGGCGTCACCAGATCCATCATTGTTGTCCTCTTCTGATTCTTGAGGCTTTTCGGGCCTAACCGAAAGGGTTTTATCAATAACCTCCCCACTTCTAAGAGTGGTGATGGATTTAGCGTGCCCCATTTGATTTGAAGAGCTGGGATCACTAACTCCATAATGCGGTTTAGGATTGGGAAGAGGTTGAGCTGGGAAGCTCCCCTTGTTTCCAATCGTATTTTCAGCCTTAAGTTCATGTATTGCTTTCGTAAGGTCTTGAAAGGCTTGCATCATACCCTGATTGAAAAGCTCTTGCTTTTGAAAATGTTTTAGAACCAAATCCTCTTGAGGTTTCTCTTGAGTTGGATTTTGGTTTAGGAAACCTTGAGGTGTAGCCGTTGGTCCATTCCTCCAACTGAATTTTGGATGATTTTTCCAACCAGAATTGTATGTATTAGAGGGTGGTCCATTGAAAGGTCTTTGATAGTTATTTACGGCATTAGATTGTTCATTCAATACTTCTCGAAAGGCAGGTATTGAAGGACAATTTTCAGTAGTATGAATGTTGCAATCACAGATGCCGCAAACACTTTCATTAACCTTTTCCTTCTTTCCTTCCATGGCCTCAAATTTTCTGGTGAGATTAGCCACCTTGGCGTTAAGATCATCATCCTCTTTCAGGAGATATATTCCTCCTTTTTTCCTTGAATGAGTTGGCCTAGACGTAGTGTTCGTCCTTGGGTAATAGTCCCATGATTGTGTTTTTTCAGCGAGACTATCGACGTAATCCCATACCTCGTTAATATTTTTATTAATAAAATCTCCGTTACACATTGTCTCGACCATTTGGCGCATGGAAGATGTTAGCCCATCATAGAAAAAATTCGTAATGCGCCATATTTCAAAGCCATGTTGTGGGCATGCATTAACCAGATCCTTAAACCTTTCCCAACATTGGAAGAATGTTTCATCTTCCTTTTGGGCAAAGTTCATGATTGCTCTCCTGAGGGTAATTGTCTTATGATGTGGAAAAATTTTCTTTATAAATTCCCTCTGCAAATCATTCCATGTGTCAATGGATCTAGGACGCAGTGAATGTAACTACGTCTTGCCTTTTTCTTTCAAGGAAAATGGAAAGAGTTTCAACCTAATTGTATCTTCAGATACATTAGGGAAATATAAGGTGCCTATGATTTCGTCGAACTCTTTCAGATGCAAATATGGTTCTTCAGATTCAAGCCCATGGAACTTGGGAAGGAGTTGGATGACCCCTGGCTTGATATCCATATGTCCTGTATTCGCAGGAAAAATCATGCATGAGGGCGTACTCACCCCCACCGGTTGTAAATAATCTCGTAAAGTACGAGGTGGGGGTGCGTGGTGCACCTCATTCTCATCATGTACTTCCTCAACCCTAGGTTGGGGTAGTGCTTGAGGTTGATTTTCAGCCATAACGTCCTCTAACTCAGGAGAATTCAAATGGTGTCTAGTTCTTCGATGGACAGTTAACCCCTCAACTAATCCTCCTTCAGTCACGAGACGTCGAGTGTTGTCGCGTGCCCACTGGGGCATAAAACACACTCAGCCCTCAAATTCTAACTTAAACCTAAGAGAAAGGAAGAAAAAATCTAGAAAAAGGGAAAGATGGAAAGAAGTTACCAAATTTGGAGTCCTAGGTTAAGAATCTGAAAAAACAAAACAAAATAAGTTAGTTTCTAAGAATAGGAAGTCCTAATTAAGAGTAAACTAATTTTTAGAAAAAAAGAAAAAATTCCAAAGAAAGAGAAATTAAAAAGAGCTTACTAAATTGGAAGTTTCCTACAAAACAGAAAAATTGAGTTAGTTCTAAAAATCAGATAGAATGAAGAATAGCAAGTTTCTAAAGTTAGGAAAATTTTCTAACAAGGAAAATAACTAAGCTTTTAAACCTATAATTAGAAAATTTCTAAAAAGAAAATCTAATCCTAAAACTAATTAATTTCAGAAAAATGTAGCCGACAGTCCCCGGCAACGGCGCCAAAAACTTGTTCACTCCCCAAGTGCAGGGTTGTGATGTAGTAATAACTCGGTAAGACCGAGGTCGAATCCCAAGGGACTGAAACTGTACGTAATCTAAAATTATCTAGAACTAGAACTAGGCTAAGATGAAATCTAATCTGATTGAATTTGAAGGAATACTGGTGAAATAATTATCTAAACTTGAGAGAAATCAGGAGAAGGGAACTAGGGATTCAGAGGATCCACTTGTAGAGATCAGGGAGATCTTATGCATGTTTCATGAAAATTAACTGAACTGTCATTGATCTAGTTTTCAAGAGATGAAAGGTATATGAATTAGAATGGATTCCATCACCAAACCATGCCTAAAAGACTATGGCAAACAACAGAATTAAACTAATTACCACCCAATCACATGTATGAAAGTTAGGAAGGGTACCGTCATCCAACCATGTCCAGGAGACTATGGTGAACAACAGGGCTTCCTGACATCATAAACATTAAAAAGAACGGAAATATTCAAAGCCATTGCAGACCCATTGTAATTTCAGTCACAACAGACCATTAAAAACCTAAAACATTCCCATAATAATTAACTAAAATCAAAGTCAATTCATGCATTAAAATTAAAATAAAATCAAATCTCCCATCTCACTACAAGCTTCATCTCTTAGCCCTAGTTAAGAGGTTTAGCCAGACATGGATGGGCTAAATCTCCACAATTGAAATAAGCTAAAAAAAAAAAAAAAATACTCTTTTTTTTTTCTTCTGCTTCACGTCCCTGCCCGAGCCTCCACGTCTCTCTTTTTCTTCCTTCCTAGGACCTGAATGAATGCTCCCCACGTCCAAAAACCTCCTTTTATAACTGCTGGAAGGCTGGAGTCAGTGACAGAGTTGTAGCAGGACACGGAGTGTAATTTTCGCAGTCAAGTTCGGTGCTACGAAACACACCACTTTCCTCGCTCAAATTCCAAAGAAACACCGTCCCTTAGTACTTTCTTGAGTCCTCTACATGATAGACGGTTCAGATCTGTCATATGATCAAATATGGTGGGCCAAAACTGTCTGAAAATGTCAGTTTTCGCGGATGTGCGAAACCTTTCTCACCATTTCGCTGTTGTGATCGGTGGGCCCCACAGAAGCATTTTCTGAAAAATCCACCTCATCCATTGGATTCAGAACGAAATTTTAGTAAAGAATGGGTGGTTTTGAACGTCCATTGACGTGGTCCAGAAAAGAAATCACAGAAGGATCAGTTTTGAACGTCACCGGGCAGCCCTTTTATGGCCTCTGTATCTCACACGTGTGTACGCACGGATGCAAAAGGTCAGCATGATTTTGTAGTATTCACAGCCGTCTACAAGATGGACGGTTTGGATTGAGCTTACAGGGCACGTGTGGGGCCCACTACCTTCCGCAAAATGGCCAGCGGCTGTGCATTACGCGGACGCGAAAACGGAGAATTCTTTCGCTGTGGCACTTGTGGGGCCCATTTCGTTAGACACTTGAGAAATCCAATCCATCCACCGAATTCCTCTCGAAATTTCAGTAAGAAATGACTGGTTTCAGATTGATTTTGGCTTGGCCCACAGAATATTCTGTTTCGCCGTCCATCCTACGTTTGACGGTGGCAATCGCATGATAGCATGCATGGGGTGAGAAGGTCAACATGGATAGGGGCATGGCCACCCCCTAAACACAATGAATGGGTTGGATCATGCATATGGGAAATGGGTGGGGCCCACAGTAAGAAACTGGCGGACGCTGGTGCTTTTTTTTTTTTTTTTTGAGAAGAAGTTCGGGTCAGCGCACGCTGACCCGTTCTTGTATCTTGGTGCACGGCCGGTGCGTGTACACTATGTACACGCACTATGTACGTAGGGCCCATAGTGATGTCTTTTTAGAAATCTGATCCATCCACCCTTGTTATCATCTCATTTAAACCGTCCAGACCGATTTTAAAGCATATCCGAATAGCAGGTGGGCCCCAAAATTGAGAATTTATGGGCTGATTTGACCGTTGGGCCACTTCTAGAGAGATCTAACGGCTGAAATTTGACGTGTACAGTTAATTTATGGTCTTTAGGCCATGTACGAAGTTCCGAGACAAACGGATGGTGGGAACCTCGTGATCTTGCATTCTGGACATCCATCAGGCCACTTGAGCTTCAGTTCCTTGATTTTCTCGGATCCCTTGCGTGTAATTTCAGTCGATCTTGGTCCCCTGGAGTGCGTCCCTTGCCTTGGTGCATCTTGAGCGCTAAAACCATACTTTTAACACCCATTTCCAGTTCAAGCTCATAAAGACTCCTGCATCACAAACACGATTAAATCGGGTTATTAGACAGTACAATGTGCGTAAATCCAGGCAATATCTGGGGTCTAATATGCAATATTTGACCCTCAACAGAAGGGCGGGAAGGCCCAAGATAAATCAAGAAGCAAGTCGAGTAACAGAAAAGATGTTGAATGCTGGAATTGTGGCAAGAAAAGCTACTATAGGCATGAATGTCGTAAGGCTAAAAACGACAAGAAAGGAAAAGAAAATGAGAAAGAAGATGAATCTGATTCTACTGCAGTCGCTTCAGATGGCGACGTTGTTATCATTCTTTCCACAGATCATGATGTTTGTCTCATGGCTATGGGTTAGGACATCGACTGGGTGATTGACTCAGGAGCTTCTTTTCATGCGACTCCACGCAGGAATTTCTTCACAAGCTACAAGTCAGGTGACTATGGGACCGTGAAGATGGAAAATTCTGGCGTATCGAAGATCGTAGGGGTCGGTGATATTTGTGTGAAAACTTATGTGGGCTGCACATTGGTTCTCAGGGATGTGAGGCATATCCCATACCTTCGCCTCAACTTGATGTCGACGGAAAGGTTGGATGATGATGGCTATGAAAGCCGATTTGCTGATGGGCGCTGGAAGCTCATCAAGGGTTCGTTAATCGCAGCTAGAAGAAAAAAGTGTTGCACCCTTTACAAGGCAAGTGTCAGTGTATGCAAGGGTGGGTTGAATGCAGCAGAAGATTCAGCTATAGACATGTGGCACAGGCGTCTAGGCCACATGAGTGAAAAAGGGCTTCAGCTACTAGCAAGGAAGCAGCTCCTTCCAGACGTGACAGGTATACCTCTCAAAACCTGTCTTGATTGTTTATCAGGGAAACAGCATAGAGTTTCATTCGTTAAAACTGCTTCTCATGTTAATAAAGTGCGTGCATTATTTTTGGTTTATTCTGATGTTTGTGGTCCTATGAGGACAAAAACCTTGGGTGGGGCATTGTATTTTGTTACTTTTATAGATGATGCATCTAGGAGGGTTTGGGCTTATGCTTTGAAATCCAAGGACGAGGTCTTTGGTGTGTTTAAGTTGTTTCATGCTATGGTCGGGAGAGAGACAGATAGATCATTGAAGTGCATCCGCACTGACAATGGTGGTGAATACATTGGCGACTTTCATGAGTACTGCAAGTCCCTGGGTATATGGCATGAACAGATGGTTCCCAAGACCCCCCAGCATAATGGTGTAGCTGAGCGAATGAATTGCACCATTGTTGAGAGAATCAGATGCATGATATCCCATGCGAAGTTGCCCAAGACATTCTGTGGAGAAGCAATGCACACAGCGGTGTATCTGATAAACAGGTCTCCATCAGCCTCGTTGAATGGAGAAGTACCTGAGAAAGTGTGGACTGGACAGGATCCATCGTACAGTCATCTCAGGGTGTTTGGATGCAGGGCATCCGTTCACGTACCGAAGGACGAGAGGTCAAAGCTCGATATAAAGATCAGGCAGTGTGTTCTTAGGGTACGGTGATGAAAAGTTCGATTACAGATTGTGAGATCCGACCGAGAGGAAGCTCGTCAGGAGTAGAGATGTGGTTTTCTTTGAAGATCAGTGTATTGAAGACATTGGTAAAACAGAGAAGAATCAGCCTAGTTCAGGTGAGCTAGAGGACATGGATCCGGTTATTCCTCCCGTGGTGCTTGATGACGGGGGAGTACAGCGAGGTGCAAAGGACGAGGGGGTTCCTACAGAAGATGGACCGGGGGAGCAGCTCTCACTTGATCCACCTGTTGAGCCACAAGTGAGGAGGTCATCTAGGGATAGACAGCCGTCCAAGAGGTACTCGCCGCATGAGTACATTATGCTGACAGATGGAGGAGAACCAGAAGACTATTCTGAGGCCTTAGCCGATGAGCATAAGGATGAGTGGTTGAAAGCTATGCAAGAAGAGATAGAATCCTTTCATAAGAACCACACCTATGACATGGTGAAACTGCCTAAAGGCAAGAAAGCTTTGAGCAACAAGTGGGTGTTCAGAAAGAAGGTTGAGCAGAAGAATTCACAGACGAGGTTCAAGGCCAGACTTGTGGTAAAAGGGTTCGGTCAGAGGAAATGCATAGACTTCGAGGAGATATTCTCACCGGTGGTGAAGATGACATCCATACGGGTGTTGCTTGGGTTGGCAGCTAGCATAGATCTGGAGATAGAGCAGTTAGATGTTAAAACTGCCTTTCTCCATGGTGACCTGGAAGAAGAGATCTACATGCACCAAGCAGAAGGGTTCGAAGTCAAGGGCAAGGAGCATATGGTGTGTAGGCTGAGGAAGAGCTTATATGGGATGAAACAAGCTCTACGGCAATGGTACAAGAAGTTCGACTCGTTCATGTTACAGCATGGGTATGACAGAACGGAGTCAGACCACTGTGCGTTCACGCGCAAGTTCTCAGATGGTGATTTCTTAGTTCTGCTGTTATACGTTATGACATGCTCATCATGGAAAAAGACATCAAGAAGATCGACAGGCTGAAACAGGAGTTGGGCAAGTCTTTTGCGATGAAAGACTTGGGTCCGGCTAAATAGATCCTAGGAATGGAGATAACTCGTGACAGAAGCAGTACGAAACTTTGGCTATCACAAAAGTGGTATATTGAGAAAGTCATAGAGCGGTTCAATATGAATGCAGCGAAGCTGATCAGTACTCTACTGGATGGTCACTTCAGATCGAGCGACAGACAGTGTCCCAAGAAGAAGGCAGAGGTGGAAGAGATGTAGAAGATACCCTACGCGTCAGCTGTAGGAAGTTTAATGTATGTTATGGTGTGTACACGCCCAGACATAACATATGTGGTTGGTGTTGTCAGCTGATATCTTGTCAATCCGGGTAAAGAACATTGGACAACGGTGAAATGGATACTGCGGTATCTAAGAGGCTCATCTAGGTTGAGCTTATGCTATGGTGACGAAAAACCTATATTAGAGGGCTACACAGATGCAGATATGGCGACATAGACTCCAGGAAGTGTACATCGGGGTTCATGTTCACGTTTGCAGGGGGAGCGGTTTCTTGGCAGAGCAAGCTACAGAAGGTCGTAGCATTGTCGACAATAGAAGCTGAGTACATTGCAGTCACAGAGGCATGTAAAGAGATGTTTTGGATGAAGAGGTTCCTATAAGAACTTAGCCTGAAGCAGGAGGAGGACGTGGTCTATTGTGATAGTCAAAGTGTTATACACTTGAGCAAGAATCCAAGTCAGCACTCCAAGTCGAAGCACATAGAGGTTCGGTATCACTAGATAAGGGATACTTTGGAACAGAAGGTGTTACAGCTTGAGAAGGTCCACACGGACAATAATGGGTCAGACATGGTGACCAAGGCTTTGCTCAAGGGCAAATTTGAGGTTTGTAAAAACCGGGCTGGCTTGAAGAAGGTGGATTCCTCCTGAGTCGAAAAGGGAGAGATTTGATGGGGATTTTTCTCTTCATTGGTGGAATTGATGAAATCGAATGGGTTTCGATATCATCGATAATTGCAGAATTTTTCAATCCTGGTCGCTGGACTATTTTTTGTCCTGTCGATATGATCGAGTGGCTTGCCGATCATATCGATGATGTTATCGAGGATGTATAGAGAGTGTCTCGATGGCATCGATAATTGATGAAATTTTACCCCTGGTTGCTGGACAGTTTTGGTCCTGTCTCGATATGATCGAGCGACTTTCAGATGGCATCGACGCTGTTATCGAGAGACCGTCGATATGATCGAAGATTTTCGCAGATGCGATTGTGGAAACACAGATTTTGTGGATTTTGTTTCCTATTTGGGTTCTACCTCTTTTTATTCTTATATAAAGGGGTGTATCCAGGATTGGGGTGCATTCCAGGGTATTCTAGGGTTTCCTAAAGCTTTGCAAGGGTTTGTTAAAGGGTTTAGGGTTGTGAGAGAGAGAGAGAAAGAGAGAGAGGAAGCTTGTGGAAGGGAGGCTATGCTCGTAGAGGTGATTTACCATATCTCAGCGCTTTCACGTCCTCGTAATCGGTGAGATCTCTCTGTCTTCTTTGTTTCTCTTACTGTTTATCCACTCCTGCGTGAGTGAAGAAGGTTTGATCCAAGCGGTGTGTGCTTATGATCGGTTGTAATATTCTGCTTTATAGTGGATTGTTGATCTGGACGAGGTCCCGTGGTTTTTACCTCTTTGAAGGTTTTCCACATAAAAATCTCTGGTGTTGTGTGATTGATGCTTTGATTTACTTCATTGCTATTATTATCCCATAATTCTGGTTTGTTCTGGATGGCTAGATCCTAAGGTTTCGTGCAAGGCCACCAACAATATGTACCATCAGGGTCAATTTGGAAAACCAGTAAAAGTATGCAAGAATAAATGGTATTTATTATTTATTGGAAACATTTCTTTAATAAATTTCTCTCTCTCTCTCTCTCTCTCTCTCTCTCTCTCTCTCTCTCTCTCTCTCTCTATCTCTCTATTGGCATGCCCACCTAGGCATGTGCATAACTATGTGATGCCGCATCTTATGAAACTTCAAGGGACTAATTTTCACACTGATATAAAACTTTGGTGGGCCATAGCAAAGAGAGATGCAAATCAAGGGAGGAAACTTTTTTCTTTTTCCATGGCTCACTAAAGTTTTGGATTAAAGTAAAAGTTGGGCTCTAGGGCTTTCATTGAGTGCTACATCATGTGGACGGTTAAAATTTTTGACTCACGTCATGTATGATGAGTTCTCAAAAAGTTAACCCGAGTTATGTGCAAACTCATCGCTGAGCATTTGAATATATATAATAGTGGTTTCCTGCGCACCGTACCGCTAGAGACCTTTGTGCCGAACAAGCCCAGCATGTTTAGACAGAGTGGTTGGGGGTGGGATTACTTAGAACGGAAATCAACTCCAACCATTATGTTGTTGGTGGAAATTTAGCCCGATGTCTCACAAAACGAATCAAATTCATGATTCAGTCGGGCTAAGAGCCAAGGGAAACAATAGGAGAGGGGAGCCTGCCAATTTTTGTAGGGACTAACCTGATGTTTATGTGAAATCCAGTTCATCCATTAGATGCCACACTAAAATTTAGATATCGTTCTAAAAAACTATGACTATTCGTGATTCAGGTGTCCCACATTAAGGGAAACTGTTTGGACGGTGAATAAATCCTTATACACATTCTAATGGTACGGTACACCTGAACTATGGATGGGGCTGGTTTTTCATATCCAGGCCTAAGATTTGATTACTCAACTAATGGGTCAATTGGATTTTAAAAATACATTATGGTGGACTCACCCCAACTGAACCACCATTTATGTAAAAATGCTATTTACGGAAGTGAAGAGCTCACCACCAGTTACGGTGGTGTTAAGACTATGTGAGGCTCACATAAAAGTATATGTTTTATCCACACCATCCTTCTATTTCTCCGTATCATTTTAAGATATGAGCCCAAAATTAAAGCATATGCGAAGCCCAAGTGGACCCATCACAGAAATCAATGGTGAAAATGATATCCACCGTTGATACCATCCTAGGATGTCCCATAGTGATATTCATTTGTCAATCGAATTGTTCATAAGTTCAGAAAAATCTGGATGAATCGAAAACATAAATATCAACTTCCATCAAAACTTTCATGGCCCAAAAAAGCTTTCAATGGTAGGCGTTCCATTCCCACCATTTTTTGTGGTATGGCCCACTTGAGCTTTGGATATGACTCATCTTTGGGCTTGTACCTAACATGAGCTGAAGAAATTAACGGACAGTGTGGATAAAATACATAAATCGCGGTGGGCCTCATAGAGTCTCACACTAGCGAACAGCGTGGTGACCGCACTGCACAGTAAAAATCTTTTACTCGAACATGAGGAAAATGGTGATGTTATTTGGATGTACCCCACCATTATGCGTTTTTAAAATCCACTCTGCCCACTAGGTGACTAACCCAATTTTTGGATTAAGGATGAATAACCAGCATCATTTGTGATACAGGTTTAACACATGATTGGAATTAGTGTACTGGTGGCATTACCCTCAGAATTATTTTCTTTGGTGTCGCCAACTTGAATTATGGATAAGGATGATATTTGGACCTTGGAGAAGGATGATCTCCTTCGCACAAGGCTGCATGGAGATTTTATGCGAGCTCTTCATATGAGCTGTTAGATTATACTCACGGTTGGGATTAAGCAGCCGTGAGAACGAGAGAGCTTCCAAAGTGATATTTTCGCACTCTCATGGGATTGCATGTCGTGCGCAGCTCGAAAACTATTGGACGGTGCTCTTTGGTTCGATCATGATGTACCTGTTTTATCTATGCCGTTCATCTAATTTTTCAAATCATTTTCAAGCATGAGCCCAAAAACAAAGTAGATCCAAATCTCAAATGGACCTCACCATAGGAAAACAGTTGTGTTTGAACACCCATCGTCAAAAACTTCCTAGGGCCCACTATAATGTTTATTTGCTATCCAACCTATTCGTTAGGTCACACAGACATGGATGATGAGAAAATTAAAATATTCAATTCATCCAAATTAAACTTGCGGCCTCAAGAAGTTTTTAACAATGGACCAATGATTCTTATCCTTAAAACATTCATACGGTGTAACCCCCCCATTTCTAAAATCCGAGTATGAGACTCGTTTCTAAAAATCTGGGAGTTTATAAATCAGAGAAACAGTGGAATATAAACTCAGAATGCGATAGCCAAAATAAACATATATATTCATGAGAGCCCAATATTTGACCCACTCATTGGGGGTCATAGTTACAAAATTTCAAAAGTTTCCAAAATACTATTCCACTGAAAATAAAGTATAGAGCTACTAATTAACACCAAAATACACCGCTACATCTTGATGCGGCTCGTCCTCATGATACTCCTATTGCTCCATGGTTGCATCATCAAGGCCGACACCGACGCCCTCTACATCCGTCCCTACATGTTCTGTACAGTTTGATAGTTGATGGATGAGTGGCCAACTCAGTGTGAATTTTTCTCAAGATTACACATCTCCGTCTTAGCAAACATAGTTAAAAGGAAAACAAGCAGTAATCCAAAACAGGCAATATGCAGTCTTATTAGAGGCACGGATGCATGAATGCACATCGGCCTGGGGATACACATCCATCCGGACTTAGGATCGTCACCCATGCAATCATCGACCTAGGAATGATCTTCCAGTCGGACAGGGGTCGATAGTCAATGGTCTGGGAGCTAGTGAAACGATACCTTAACAACTCTGAGGCAAGTGCTATAGCATCTAGATTAGCCATCCGTCATCGCCAATATGCTATGAAAGCATGATTAGCCAGTCGTTATTAATCTAGTTACAATCAGCCAATTTAAGTAACTCAATAGTCACTACGGGGGGCTCGTCACCCAGCGTAGGCCTATAGCTCGAGCATAGTGTCTCATTACCACCATCTCCGGCTCATGAGGTCCTCCACCTTAGGATGTTTTAATAGGATACCTTGATCAAAATGACACCAGTTCAAGGTCCCTATCTTCCACACATTTTTTTCCAATTACATCCCAAGTGTGGCTTGCACACATCATGGAATTCTCCACATGTAGCATCAAAAGGTCATGTACAGAGGCAAATCATGTTAACATGTGACAATATATAACTTCAAATAAGGCATGTAAGGAAGCATCATGAGTTAATAACTAATGAGAATTTATTACTAAGTCATGTGAATAGTGATCAAGGATTAACTAAGATGTAAGCTTATATAGTGAAAGCAAGTATTGCAATAATGGTGATCTAGTACAAACTAGGTTTAGCTAATTTAGAAATGGAAAGCCCAAAGAAAAAGTCATCACCTGTATGGTAGTGTTCTCGAACTTTGTCTGAGTCTTCTAGTGGTTCGGGGTTACTCAGGGAATCTCCTAAAATTATAATTTACATTTGTCAGGTATTTCTACGGATTGTACATCTAACAGGAAGTTTCAAGGGATGCAACAACAAGACCTTTTTGGCTTGTGTTAGGCCCACCATGGATTTATTCAAGCAAGGTGGTCCAACGGGACTCAAGTATATCCTTGCCGAGGTTAGATAGTTCCCTACACATGAACCTCGTATGTATCAAGTGGGTCTCATGGTTGTGGTTGTGTAAATCAGCACCCTCTAAGTGTGGTCCAGGTCATTCAGTGCTTGCTCCAATACAATTCAGCATTATCCCACAATTTAGACGGTACATATGTCAATGGTAGGGCTCATCGTCAGATGGATGGTGTAAATAAAGCACTTACATCAAGTTGCGTATACTGTACAATGGTTCAGATAAAGTACCTTTATTATGGTGGGACCTACAGAACTGATGGATAGCCTAGATCTCAGATGGTTGGCTTGGATTAGAGTAGCCACAGCAAGGTGGGTACCCACCTGGCTCGCTGATGTGTTCAACAACTGTAGTTGGTGCGAGGTACTCTAGCCAACTGCTTCCCTACCGTCAAATCCCTGGATAGTGAGGACACAACACTTCCTTCATGGTAGGCCCTACACCCCATACGTGTACACGTGTAAGGAGGGTCCCACGTGCTCCTAGTATACATTTGTATATTACTTTGTACCTTACATATATTCTTAATAGTACATCTCACATGTGTCTAACCCTATATCATGTGGGCCCCACATGGCCCTGTCATGTGTATATACAACATATATGATCATCCCCCAACACGGGTCCCACATGTGGCTCACCACGTGTATGTGTCATAAGATAGGTACACTTACAAGAGTCCCAGCGCTAGAGTCCATTAATGGACGGTCAGTGCACATCGCCCCCTGATGGATGGTCCAACGATGGACAGCCAGGGATTAATGGAGGTCTCGGCTGTTTGAAATGGATGGGCGATCTGGATGAAATCTACATACTCCAGGTTACATTTATTAGAGGTACATATAATCTAATATTTACATGCACGTACAGGTGCTCATAGATGCATATATATACTTTATCTATTTATTATTATTATTATTTAAAAAACATCCAGGGCTTAAGTCTTTTGATGGATGGCCCATACACCCTATCCATAGATGGACGGCTCGGGGGGTGGCGTCCACGAATGGACGGCCTGATTTTGAGTGGCACACCAGTTGTCAGTAGCCCATTTGAGTTTTCCTGGAGTGTGGCCTGGGATTTCTTTTTTTCTTTTTGGTGAGGCCCACCTGCAATTTGGTGAGGCCCACACGCAGTTTGGTGAGGCCTAGAGCCTATTTTCTACTTCTTCTTCCAATGTGCTCAGGCCGTTTTTAGCTCTCAATTTGGCTGAGTTTTTAGATGGTTCCATGTTGCATGATCAGTAGTTTCAACTTCCTATTAGGCCTGGTTTACAAGCCATCCTAAGGCCTATTTTTCGACCCGTCTTTTAGTCGTTGCATGGCCTGATTATGGGCTGGTTCTCGACTCATCCCACGACCCAAAGCATGGCCAGTTTTGGCCCTGTTTTAGCCTGATGAACGGCCCTGATGGAGGTTTGATCTCAGTCCAGATGTTGCCCATCCTAGGGCCATTTTCAGGTCGTCTTTAGGGTCCATCAAAGGTTCTGTTTTTAGCCTATCTTCATAACGGGAAATAACAGTTTTCAGCCACAAGCAGAGCCTATTTTAGGAAGCTGAACGCGGTGTGGGAAAGGTGGGGTGGAGCTTCGTTTTGGGTTCATTTTAGAGTTTCCAGAAGGGTGGAGGAAAGGTTTTTACCTGGCTTCTTCGGACCTGACCTGGGCTAGATCCGTCACGCATACAACCACCACTCACTCTCTCACCCTCTCTTGTTTCTTCTTCCTCTCTTTTTCTTGCTTAAGTGGTGCTGTTATGGCCCCACACTGACTCAACTCAGTCCGGTTTTCACGAACTGAGATGGGGTAGTGTGCTCCAAGCTCACCAAAGGTGCGCACACTCTCACTCTGTTTTCTCCCTCTCTCGTTTCTCTCTCTCTCTCTCTCTCTCTCTCTCTCTCTCTATGGAGTCTAAGAGAGCTAAACTTCTCCTTATATAGCCAGAGAGAGGAGAGGTTGGCAGTAGGCAAAAGCCTTCCACACTCAGTGGTTGGGAGTGTAGGACGATTGAGATGAAGCCACGTGATCTCATCGAATGGCTAGGGTGGTGCTAGATAAAACAATGATGATCATCAATCTTACCCGACCATTTCTGGTCAAGAGGAGACCTTGGCAGTTCACATGCAAGCGACCTGGTGATCAAAATCCCGTGGATAACGGCATGCTAGCGTGCATCTCAAGTTTCGCATTAAATGTTAGCCACGGTTGAAGGGCTTGGATAGTTGGGACTAATCTTCACTATTTCAATGCATGGGTCTAAGATCTTATACCATTTTATTCAGTGGACTCACGTGATTAAAATGGATGGTTTGGATCATTCAAAAAGTGGCTATGGTGGCTCACTTTGGGGCTTAAAATCCTCCAGATTCAAGATTCCTATGGCGAGAGGGACTTCTCTCTTGTTTTGCTTGGTCAAAGGCCATTTGACTGAGTTATTTGGTTCGGTGTACATCCTGCACATTAGCCCAAGGTGCACACGCACCTTGTGTAGGGTCTATTGTGATGTTTGTGATAGATCTACACCGATCCTTCATTTAGGGGGTCCCCTATATAGGGCCCCTGGTCCCGTTTGGGGCACAGGTTAGGCCCAATTGAGCTGTGTTATACTATTCAGAGCCTCATTTTCCCCATAAGTTGTGATCCAATAGTCAAATGGGCACGAGGTTTTGTTTTAACGGTGGAACAGGGATTCAAGGGGCTTCTAAGTGCCTGGTTGGCCATAGTAATTTATTCTAAGGTGGTTAGTGGATTCAGGGTGACAATGTAATTTGATTAATTATGTTTCGAATCTAAGGAATTGTTGAGTTTTACCTTCCAGGTGGTGTTGGGTTTGACTTGGCTCCTTCGAATCGTGGTGGTTGGCTTTACTATTGAACGAGAGTCTCGACCTGCCCGTGCAAAGTTTTAATTGTCTTTTAATCTCAATAACCTTGATTATCAGGGGTAACACCCAAGTACCAAAGGTACAGGGTGTTACATAGGGCCCATCGTACCATTTACTTTCCATCCAATCTGTTTATTAGGTCACACAGACCTAGATAAAGAGAAAAAACAAATATCATATTAATCCATGATTTCTGTGAACCCGAAAAGGGTTTTAATGGCAGGCGTTCAATCCCCCACTGCTTTTTACAGTGTGGTCCACTTAGTTTTGGATCTGTCTTATTTTTCAATTCAAGTATTAAGAGTAGATCACCAAGTGGATGAACGGTTTGGATATAACTCATACCTCATGATGAGACCCACATAACTTGGTGATGTCAACACACCAGCCACGTCGGTGGTATGTTGTTAAGGGTCGAATATTACAGATTAGACCCTAGTTATTGCCTGCTTTTATAAACATGATACTATTTAAAAGCCTATTTTAATCATGTTTCTGTTGCAAGGTGACTTTAGGAGCTTGGACTGAAACAGGGTGTTAAAAGCTGAGATTTAACGCTTAGAATTCACCAAAGCATGGGACGGACCCCGGGAGACCAAGATCGACAGATTTACACACCAGGGATCCAAGAAAATCGAGAAACCGAAGCTCAAGTGACCCGAAAGACTCCAGAATGCAAGATCATAGGGTTCTCACTATCTGTTTAGCTTGAAACTTCATACATGGCCTGAGGACCATATATTAACCGTACACGACAAATTTCATCCGTTCGATCCCTGTGCAAGTGGCCCAACAGATAGATCAAACCATAAACCATCGATTTAGGGTCAACCTGGTATCTGGATATGCTCCATTTTTAGTCCCAACCGTTTAAATATTGTGAAAAAAGAGATGGGCGGAGTGGATTTATTACAAGCATCAAGGTGGGACCCATTTGTGTGACAGAGAGTACGCACTGGATGTGCACTCACGCCAAACACGTAGTTTGATTACATTTGACCCATGCCCACCCGATTTCCTAAACGGAGACAGAGTGTCTCTATTTTCTTTCACACATAGCCGTCCACGGGATGTAGCAGTGGGCCACCATCATTATGTATTTAGATGATCCACATCGTTCATTCACTCCAAACTGTAGGCGTGACCACCGCCTCGATGACGGACTTCCAGAAGACAGTGGTGACTAGTTTTTAATTGTCCAAACAGCAGACATACGGTGTCAAGATGAATCTTTTGGGCCACACCGAAATCCATCTGATCTTATCACTCCCGAATGGTTTTTCGCCATGAATCTAATGGATGGCGTGGATTCCTTAAGAAATAGGGAGTGTGGGCCCCGCGGGTTATGCCCACATGAATTTTCACTGCGAACGCGTGAAATAGGGGCACCGTTTGATCATTAGTGGGCCTCCATCATGGCCCATGCGAATGATCCAAGTTGTTCATCATGCAGAGGGAGCAAAACCAATCTAACCCTTGCTAACCGTTGGAGTCCATGCAAACACACATGCAGGCTACAGCAACCACAAATAAGCTGTCATGCAACATTTAAAACAGTTACAATGTGATTTCTTCGTTGGGTCGCATCAATGGACAAACAAAATCGTCCATCTTTGGTTGAAATGCCAAGGTGAAGACAACGAACGATGTGGATTTCTTCATCACTGTCAGTATTGAGCCCCACCAAACACCAATGCAAACACAGGCCTTATTTACGCAGCACGGACTTTGCGGCCGTTCGGTAATCATAGGGATGATCGGTCCATTCATCTAGATGGTCCAGACACCTCCCTTGGGCCAACCGTTCGTCACCAAGGAGTCCAAACGACTCAGATCTAGCAATCATCTGCCCCACTGTCCCAAGAACCGGACCAAACACAACTCGGTTTGCATTTTTCCTACGCACGACTGTTGCAGTTTCGCAGAGCTGTGTAAAAGCTTTTAACCGACTTCTCCAGCCTCTCGATCGGCCTTTGATTGTTTATAAAAAGGAGAAAGAGAAGAAAGAAGGGGGCATTCAATTTGCAGGCAGTTGTGGAGGAGACAGAGAGCGAGTAGTACTTATTCCTTTATTTGTTTATTTCTCCTACTTCTTTTTATGAATTTCTTAAGAGATTTTAGCCTAATCATGGTCAACTAAACCTCTTAGATAGGGCTAAGAGGTGAAGCTTGTAGCATGATGGGAGAACTATTTACTTGTGCCTTTTATTTAGATTGAATTTATGTTGATTTTAGTTCAATTAAGGGAATGTCTTTAGTTATTAATGGTCTGTTGTGACTAAAATTACAATGGGTCTGCGATGGCTTTGAGCATGTTCTTTTTCTTTTTATGATTATGACGTCAAGAATCCCTGTTGTTCACCATCGTCTCCTGGGCATGGTTTGGTGATGGAATCCATTATAATTTATATACCTTTCATCTCTTAAAAATTATATCAAAGGAAGTTCAGTTGATTTTCATGGTTATACCCTTCAACTGAATGAAGATGGACTCTAAGTCCAGTTGAGTTTTTGATGCAAGCATAAGATCTCCCTGATCTCTACAAGTGAATCCTCTGAATCTCTACTTTCCTTCCTCTAAATTCCTTAAGCTTATATTAATACTTCACAATTATTCCTCATTATAATTAATTTAGATTTCATCTTATTCTAGTTCTACTTCTACTTAATTTCAAATTACGTACAGGTTTCAGTCCCTTCGGATTCGACCTCAGTCTTACCGAGTTTATTACTACATCACAACCCTGCACTTGGGGAGTGAACATATGTGTGGTACACAAGCCAATCTGCTTCCTTCGCGCACACGATGAAATTGGATTGCCTACTGAGTTACTTAATACACTTTTATCATTCTAAGTAGACTTTGTTGAGACCATCGTAAATGTATGTGGTTTATCCATGCCGTCCATCTGTTTTTTTTCATCTCATTTTAATGGTTGAGCCCATAATTGAAGCATATTCAAAGCTCAAGTGGACCATACCATAGGAAACAATGGAAATAATGATTTCCACCGTCGAAACTTTTCTAGAGCCCACAATAATGTTTATTTGTCATCCAACTTATTCATAAGATCACACAGATATGGATGAAGAGAAAAATACAAATATTAGCTTGATACATAACTTCTATGGCCCCCAAGTATTTTTCAATGGTATTCATTTAATTTGCATTATTTCCCATGATGTGGTCCACTTGAGGTTTGGATATACTCTAATTTTGGTCTCAAGCCCTAAAATTATCTATTAAAATAGATGTACGAAGTGGATAGAATACATAGATCACAGTGGGCCCCACTGCAGGCAACGACAATGATGGTGGAGCGATTGATGTGATCCAACGACTTTTATTCCAATGCGAATAAATGTTGCGTGCAGTCATGCTTCATGTGTTGTGGTCCATTTGAGCATCCAATATGCCTCATTTTTAGGCTCATGCACTAAAATAATCTGTCCAAAAATATGAACAGGGTGGATAAAACATATAGATCATAGTGGACCCCAAAGAGGCACCACTAGAACCATCTGTCTCTAGCTGGGTTTGGTGAAATCAAATTGCATACTGAGTTAAAGAGTAAGCTTTTATCATGTTGAGCAAAACTATGTTGGGCCCAGCATGAATGTGTGTGGTTTATCCACGTCGTGCATTCATTTTTCCAACTCATTTTATGGTTGAACCCAAAATTGAAGCATATCCAAAGCTCAAGTGGAGCACACCATAGGAAATAGTGTAAATTGAATGTCCACCTTTGATAAATTCTTTTGGCCGGAGAAGTTTTGGCTCAACCTAATATTTGTGTTCATCCATGTCTGTGTAATCTTATCTAGTAAATTGGATGAATGGAGTGGATAAAATTGGTAAATTATAGTGGGCCCCACAGAGTTTACTCAGTATGGTAAGCGTACTTAGTTACTCACTACGTAATGAGCTTCCGTCCTGATGAGGACAGTACCCATGCATCCAGGGGGCATGGATTGCTGTAATGCCCCGTGTTTTCAGGACCCGAGTATATGACCCGTTTCCCAAGAACCTGAGTGTTAACTGAAAAAGAGCCAAATTTTTTATATAATCTTTTTTTTATCAGAGTTAGCAGATAAGTGTAGAATGGACAAGTCAGCATAAAGGAAACTTTTCATATATGTTTAGAGTATACAAGAGTTTGCCCATAATGACTTATACAAACCAATGTCTTTATACTATTAATTACAAGATTACATATATGAGAAATTTAAAGCATATAAAACATATAAATAAAAGCCGCAAGGTCGCATGGCTTCCTTGACAGGTGCAACCATAAATCCTTAAACACCACAACGGCTCCTCGTCTGTCTAAATCTACATATCACTTAAGCCACCTGTGCTACCTATACGGTTATATATTTGATGGATGAGTAGTCAACTCAATATGAATGCCCCTCAAGATTATACATCATTGCCTTAGCTAAGCATAATCAAAACGACAAGGCAATCAAAACAAAACATGATGCAATCTTTTTATATGCATGGATGTGTGAATGCACATCAACCTGCGGATGCATATCCAGTCGAACTTGGGCTCGTCACCATGCAATCATCGACCTAGGAATGATCATCCAGTCAAAGTAAAGGGGTCGATAGTTGGTAGTCTGGGAGCTAGCAAAACAATACCCCAACAACTCTAAGGCACGTGCTACAGCATCTAGAATTAGCCACCCGTCATCGCCAATATGTCATGAATGCATGATTAGTCAACCGTTATTAATCCAATTACAACCAGCCAATTTAAGTAACTCAATGGTTACTATGAGAGACTCATCACCCAGCGTAGGCCAACAGCTCGAGCATAGTGTCCCATGACCACCATCCTCAGCCCATGAGACTTTCCCTATCTTAGGATGTTTAATGGATACACGTCGACCAGTGGCCAATCAAATTAATTGAGCAGGGAATTTCATCACATGGTTATAGGTCATCGAAGGCATGTAAGGCAATCACCAAATCACAGGACAGATGTTAAATCGCAGTAGAAAAAGGGTGCTCGGTACATTAAATGGAAATGGCAAAGGAGTCAGATAAGAGTAAATCAGAGTGGTTAAAGAGGTTATTTCAAGCCATTCACGCCGTATAACCTATGGAAAGTAAATCCCACATTAATATTTCATGTCCCACATAACCTCCAATCGAGGGTCCATTCCATTCCACACTCTATGGGTTCACGTACACAAGAGGGCTTACCCACTAATGAATATAGTGAATATAGGTCCATAGTGACTTATAACAATTCATGTGAAAATATACCATTAGAGCATAGCAGGCATATGTTAAGCATAATAATCACAACAGGTCATGATGTGAACTATAAATTAAAATTAGAGCTATCATGTAAGCAACTATCGTATGCAATCATGTTTCATAATTATCAACCGTAAATCAGATACAAATCGTGTAAGAGATTGCATACTGTGAGTTAACAATTTTAACATTTGATAAAGACTATAACTTAAACCAATTTGAAAACGGAAAGCTTAAGGGGAAGAATCATCACCTTATACTTGAATCACCAACTGATGTTGCTAGGAAGCACGTGTACCCTTAGAATCGAATCCTGCCATGAATGGTGAAATTGTAAGTGAGATCAATGTTCTACAAGGCATCCATAGTTTAGATTAATATAACCTAGGGCTTGGATTACTTAGGTTTTCAATGTAAAATTAGGGTTTTATTCTAAAGTCTATTCACATACTTATATTTTTGGGTTTTAATGTATAGCTTAGGGCTTCATCTTAGGATTTAGTTCTAGGTTGAGATTATGGAATTTGAACTCTATTTCGTACGGCCATTAATGGTATTGTTAATGGGAGTAATGAATGAGTAAAATTAATAAATAAATTAGTTATTAATTTTGAGAATATTACAGCGGCTAATATTATATTAAATTTTCTAATAACACAGGAATAATGATACTAATAGTGACTCATGATAGTAATAACAACGGTAAAAGGAACCTGTAGTGATTTCTTAGAAGACAACTTATCAACTTATATGATTAGGATCATAACTTATGGTTTAGGTTACTTAAACTCAGGGTTTCATCCACTGATCTAACTTTAGGCTTTGGTTTAGAGTTTAAAACCTAAGTTATATAATTAACTCATAATAATATTAGAATGAAGTAAAAGTAATAATTGTCTATTAATGCTAACAATGTTAATCTTATTGTCAATAACCTACAATGACAAAATAAGTATAGCATGATAAATGTTAATATTTAATATCCATAATACTAATACCAGCAAAATTTTCCTATCGATGATTAACTATATTCAATAATTTGCAATAATTATAGTAGCGTTAACGAGGATGATAAACACTAAGATCTACTATTAGATAATTACAACCTTTGATTATAATAGCTAGTTATAACATAAAATTTTAATAATGTCTATTTAAATTATCAAAACTAACACTACAACATAAGAGGTTAGAATGTTTTATACCTCAGCTGTCATGCCCCAAACCCAGAGATCGGACTCATAGGAATCCCGATTGCCAAATCTGGTACCGACAGCCTCTATAATACCCCATTCTTGGCTCTCAATACTCATACGTGAGATTTCGATCCTAGGATCCTACAAGGACAATTTTTCAACATACATTTATCTCGTAAGAAGTATAATCACAAGTTTACCTAAATCACAAAGGCAACATCATCATCACATTTTCACTAATATAATCATTTGAATACAATGCTGAAAGAAAAATACATATATTAAAAATCAAAGCTCCAGTGGTCCGCTGCATGCTTCAAACTCAATGTTGTTGCACCTACACGCATCTATCATGTATAAGCTTATAGAAAGCTTAATGGGTGGTGAAAGAGTGTGCACAAGGTAAGTGTCAAGTAAGCAATATCAGAGTAATTAGAGTAAGCGAAAATACTAACAAGATCATGAATCATACAATATCAGAGTAAGCAGAAATATACTGGTAAGTTCATGAGTGTTATCAGCCGTACCAAGGCTATAGATGCAAGGCGTGAATGCTAACGGCCATATCAAGGCTATGCAATGCAAAAACATAATAAGTTAATATCAAATGTCAAGGATGTAATGTAGTATGTAGTGTGAATGGAATGACTAAGCTGGAGTATGAAGTTGGGATGATAGTACATAGTATCGCAAGCTATGGGGTCTATCACAAAGGACTTCTATCCAAACCAATCTCATACCTAAATTTGGATAGTCAGACTCAATGTGGTAGACTCCTGATCTCAGGTTAGTCGCGTGTCCAACTGAAATCCTGGCCATGCAAAGGTACACAACAATTAGTTGCACACTACCAGCTCGAGTGGATAGTGAATGAAATGAATGCATGAGTATGCAACTCCTACTTAATAAGTTCACATATAAGTACGGTTCCTCTCTGAGAAATCATCGGGGTCTATTACACTTCAAACGAGATTATCGCCTCATCACGCACAACAAAGCGAGTGGAAGAGACCGAGTGGACACATGCCTCGAGCTAGTCAAACTCAACATAACTTTGCCCCCTCCTCTCGGGCAGGTAAGGTCATACCACCTTTCAACTGATCACGACACAGTGGGAGACACGGCCTAACGGAATACAGCCCTCATGCGCTGATGCATCCACTCGGTCTAGCGTTGGGGTAACCTCTGGAACTAAGAGGGTCTATGGACTTTCACCCAGGGATATGTATAGCACCCCATGTAAAATAAATTTTTGACGTCCCATCTGGCCTTCCACGATATGCCTGTGGAGGCTACGGCCCTGATGTCGTTAGGGCGTACAGTAATCACAATCACACAAATACAAAGTGCATGAGTCACGCAGTCCAATCATGCATCAATCTTGCGCATACCGTGCGCTCGTGTGGGGTAACTCTACCTATTAGGGAGTCGCATAAACCACCTACACTATGGCATATGTAATGACAATCACACCTCACAACAAACATACAGATGATGTGTATGGGCATGTATCATAATGCTATGCTGTCACAAACTTATAATCGACAACGGTAGCCGGTATCGGTAATCGGCATCGATAATCAATCTCAACGCAAAGCGGGGTCCATAGATGGATGACCAATGATGGATCAATTAAAATCAATAGGGCCCAAGCATTTAGGTTAACCCACTAGAGAATGATGAGAATGGGCCAAACAAGGCCTAAGAGAACGTCACAATGTGAATGTCCAGCCATCATTGCCCATCAATGTGAACCTTTAACCAACATTGCTGGCAAGGAATGATGCTCATAGGGCCAATCGAATAATGGGACTACGGCCTCATATAAGGGCTTAATATATATCATCACGGGCCTCGCTTATGGGGCATATATGCATCACATTGGGCCTCACTCATGGGCCAATATAATATAACATTGGGTCGTATCAAATGGGCTGAATCAAATAGGCCGAATCAAATGGGCCGAATCAAATAGGCCGAATCAAATGGGATGATTCAAATGGGCCGACTCAATGGACCGAATCAAATGGGACAAATCAATACACCATTCATCCATTAATAGAGATCATTGTAGAGCAAAAAAAAAATGAATCATGTCCAAAGGATCACGTAGACCATACCACAAAAGGCAGTGGTGGTAAACCATACCACAATTAAATTTCAATGGGCCCACCATGGTATTTACTTCCCATCCATACTGTTCATAAGGTCATAAGGACCTGAACAGGGAAGGAAAACAAATATTATGTTGAATCAAAATTTCTATAACCCAAATGGGTCTTAATGGTGGGCGTTCAGCTCTACTGCTTTCTATAATGTGGTCCACTTGTTACTAGACCTATCTTATTTTTAGTCTCAAGCCGTGAGATGAGGTGGCCCAAATAGATGGACGGTTGGGATGAATCACATATATCAAGGTGGGGTCCACATACGTGGCTGCCCACTAAAGAATAATAAGGTTTGGATGGAAAGCATCCATCATGGGTGGGGTGCTGATCATCCAACAGATGGACAGTCCAAAACCCACTAAGTGGATGAACAATGTGGGTTGAACAATACATCAAGGTGGGGCGCATGAGGCACGACAGATGGATGGACAGCTTGGATGAGCGTGGGTTCCACAGGGGTTGTCAGATGAATGGACAGTTTGGAGGTCATATATATATCAGGAAGGTCGCACCGTCCAGCCATCTAACGATGGGATACAAAACATACATTACGGTGGTGCCCAAACCACCTGTTGACACCATCAGTAGTGAGACCCACATAGCTTGGTGGCGTCAACACCTGGCGCAGTATCCAGCCAATCCGCTGCCTTGCTTGTAGCAGGCAGGCCCACAGATCTAATGGGTGGACGGCGAAGGATAAGTGCATACATCAAAGGTGGGCCCCACCCCACACGTGCTACAAATGTGGGTGGGTCCCATGCGCCAGAGGAAAAATGGATGAACGATTTGGATGGGGCCCACACAACAGCTGGGCCCCTCGCTAGGTGGGTCCCATGTACGTGGCCCACCCCCAGAAGGTATACATATGCATATATATATAAATTATGAAGAGCCCACCGTCCAGACCCTGGATGTTCTGGATGGTGGAGATCTGATGTATGTATCATGGTGGGTCCAAACGTGTGGCCCACCTCATCACGTAATCAGCTGATATTTGTACTCTCTCTTCATTTGGGCATGTCCAAACGAACAAACAGCAATCCCATCCCCTGGACAGTCCAGCAAGGTGTGCCCAATGTATGGACGGCACGGATATGATACATGCATCATGGTGGGCCACACACTTTTACATCATCCATATAAGAGAGAGAGGAAGAGAGAGAGAGAGAGAGAGAGAGAGAGAGAGAGAGAGAGAGAGAGACGAAAGATAGAGGGACCCCGCCACTATGGGCCCCTCTCTCATACAATGCATATATCAAGTGGGTCCCATAACAACTGGGCACTAAAATTTGAAATCAACGGTGGATCACCCATCTATTGGCCTCCTTCTTGATCCGATGGAACATCGAAATTCTTGTCTTTGATTTCAACGGAAGATGATAAAGTTTTGATGGTTGAGATAAGAGGTGAGAGGGTAGTGGGCCACATTAGAGCTTCTCCATGAGAGCTTGGGAAGCTCATACGTTGGAGCTTGGTTTGCTTGGGAATGGGTTTGAGAAATGAGAGAGAGAGGGTTGTAAGGAGAGAGAGGGATGGGTGATGGAGTAATGGGTGAGGTGAGTGATGGGTGCGTAAGAGATTTGTTGACTTTTAGGGTAATTTGTGTAAGAGGGGTATGGGTTGTGTAAGGAATTATTGACTTATGGGGTTGCTTGGGGATGGGGTGTGAGGTGATGTGTACTTGGTTAAGGTGATTGATTGATTTAGCATGTTGTAGAGATTCTCTCAAAATTCACACACGTGATGTTTTTCTAGAATTGAACGTGGGCCCACATCTCCTGGCTTGGATATCACCTCGGCACAGGAGACGCGGCGTCAGAATCATTGCAATGGCGCTGTTGCAAGGGTACAAGTTTCGAGTCGAACCGACTCTAATATACGAGACACGACTCAAGATCACGCGCAAACACCGATAACAAATCACAGGTCGCCGGAATTCGACCGAGAGACTGTGGAAGGTTATGGAAAAGTACAGGCTAGGATACAAGCCTCACATCAGCAGTATTTGAGTGTGGCCCAACACCTACTCCAGCGAGTTAACTCGATAGTGAGTTAAGACTCAGCTCCCTATCCTCTCCTCTTTCTCTTCCCAACTTTCTTTCCTTCTTTCTCCATTTTCCATCTGCTGAAACCCGAAAATGCCTAGACTGGACCAGATTCACGTCCAACATGGACCAACCCAGGCCCAATGCTAACAACCCGACCCTGTTGGCTCGGCTCGGGTCAAGCTGGTGCAACACCTACCTTCTCTCCTTCTCTTCTTTCTAGACTTCCCAAAAGCCTGAACTGGACCAACCCACGCCCAGCCCAGATAAACAGCAATCCCTGACTAACCCGACTTGGCTCGGTTTGAGCTCAACTCGGCGGCCACTCTCTCTCTTGTCATTCTCTCTTTAATATTCCTTCTTTCCTTCATGCTTTCTTTCCTCTTCCCATTCTCCCTTCTGTTTTTCTTCCTGGAACGCCTAGCAACAGTTCTGGACTTGACCAGCACCTGGGTCGCGCTCGACTCGGCGATGAGTGCAACGGCTGCACCCACCCTGATTTTCCCCTGTTTTCTTCCCCTCATTCTCTTCTGTTTTCTCTCCCTCACTCTCTCTCTTTTTTCTTTTTCTTGCCAGAGACCAGCAGCAACACTGGGCGATCAGGCTCGTCCTGACCTGAGCTGAACCCGCCAACTCGGTGCGGTTTGGAAGGGGAAGATGCCCGAGCTGCAATAGCAGATCTTGGACGAAGGCTTCCTCCTCCAATCAGCTTCTTCCAGACGAAGCTTGTAGATGAGCTTTTTCGAGGCCCCACAATCATTTGGGTGGTGGGTTCGAAGCTAGGAAGAAACGGCCGGTTCCTCGAGCGCAGCCGCAGAAACAGGGAGGAGCCCCAATGCATCCAGTTCTGAGCCCTTATATGGCATTTTTCCAGCGAATCCTAGACCGTAGGATTCGAAATGACCGGCCCGGATGGTGTAGTTTCACAACACTCCTCCAATACAGATGGTATAACAAAACCAGCCGTGGCTTTGGTTTCCTGTGGGCAGAAACTCTCTCTCCCATGTGGAGAGCCATCGGACGGCCGAGATTAGACCGTGTGGATGGTCGAGATGGAAGGAAAAACCCTTCCCGCGGATTGCCACTGTGGCACAGAGAAATGGTTTCAATTTTTGGAAACATAGTGTGCTTGTGGGACCTATTTGCACAGGGGATTGTGTGCACGTGTGGTAGCACGAATGCGTATAGAAGCCATGATTTTGGCTAGAACGATCCACCCAACACGATGGACTGTTTGGATCACGGATGTGGGCCCTAATTTGTGGCTGACAGTCGAAAACACCTGTCCGTCCGTTCTTAAAAGAAATAGGGAGCGGGAAAGGGGGAAGAGGCTTCCTCTTGCGGGAAATCGTCTGTCAAATCCGACTTTGACTCGTGGTATAGTTCGGTGCACCGCTGGTGCACATGTACCATGCACTCTCGAGAGGGATTTTGGGGTCCACCGTGGAGCTACATGGAATCCACATCGTTCATTCACTCTGGGAGGTCCTAATCAGGTTCTCTGACAGTAATTCAGGCAGATGCAGATCCTAGGTGGGCTGTGATAACTGAATCAAGGCCCTTAGGTGCCAATTTTGTCGATTCAATGGTCGAATCGATCCAAATCTGACCATCAACGGTCAGAAGATTCTAATGGACCTTTTTTATATCCTACCATCCACATATTAATTTTATTTTATTTCATTATTACTACATGTGTGTGTGTATATATATAGACACACACACACACATATACATATTTATATTATCGTGTCATGGTCCCACTTCATTAGGACCATTCACTTCATGCTCCTATGTTATCAAATATTTAATTACTATTATTATTATTATATGTGAATTGTTATTTATTCATTTTTTTATTATTTTACCTACACGTAAGATGTGGGGCTGCTCGTTATATGCCTTTTAGCTACAAACACTAATATTGGGGTATTAAAGTGAGCCACCACATAAGTCCCTAATTTACTAAGTTACGATTTATTTAAGCAGTCCAATGATCGGGTTGACGAACATTTAATTGTCAATAGTTCTTGGGATCCTGAAGAACCCCTTTAGGTAAGACCTAAGAGTTGAATATGAATACAGACGATCCGATCTGCATTATCCAAAGATGGACCATACAATAGAAGGTTGTAGACCTGATCAACAGTTTTAATCGATATAATAAAGTGATTAAGATCCTAAAATAGGTGCTCTAAAGATATGACGAGCTAATTTGAAAATTGATGGGATGGATGGCTTGTTATAAGGATAAATGTTATACAAGACAGTTGAGATGAATATATCTAGAATTACCGGATGTTGACGGGTAGGGATAACTACTTGTGTTTCCACACATGTGTAACAGATTTATACCTCCCTAGACCGGTATACTGAAAAGTACGGGGCATTACAATCTACCCTCCTTAAAGAGAATTTCATCCTCGAAATTCAGCACTGTTCACTCCCCAAGTGCAGGGTTGTGATGTAGTAATAACTCGGTAAGACCGAGGTCGAATCCCAAGGGACTGAAACTTGTACGTTATCTAAAATTAACTGGAAATAGAACTAGAATGAGATGAAATCTGAATTGAATTATAAATTGAGGAATAATTGTAAACTATTAATCTAAAACTTATAGGAGAAATCAGAGGTAAGGAAACTAGGGATTCAGAGGATCCACTTGTAGAGATCAGGGAGAACTTATGCTTGCCTCAAAATTTATGGAAATTACTGAACTGCCGTTGATCTAGTTTTCAAAGAGATGAAAGGAAGATGAATTAGAATGGATTCCATCACCAAACCATGCCCAAAGACTATGGCAAACAACAGAATCAAACTAATTACCACCCAATCACATGTATGAAAGTTAGGAAGGGTATCGTCATCCAACCATGCCCAGGAGACTATGGTGAACAACAGGACGTCCTGACGTCATAAACATGAAAAGAAAACAGAAATATTCAAAGCATCGCAGACCCATTGTAATTTCAGTCACAACAGACCATTAAGAACTAAAAATATTCCCATAATAATCAACTAAAATCAACGTCGATTTATGAATTAAAATAAAAATAAAATAAAATCTTCCATCTCACTACAAGCTTCACCTCTTAGCCCTAGCTAAGAGGTTCAGCCCGCCATGAACGGGTTAAATCTCATAATAAAAGAAAAGAAAAGAAATACTCTCTCCCTCACGTCTGCTTCAAGTCCCTGCCCGAGCCTCCACGTCTCTCTTTTTCTTCCTTCCTAGACCTGAATGAATGCTCCCCACGTCCAAAACCTCCTTATATAGCTGCTGGAGTGGTGAAAATTGGATTTGAATCGGATTTGGAAAGCTATGCATGCCTAATGAAAGCTTTTTCGCAGCCAAGTTTGGTGCCTCGAAACACGTCACTTTTCTTGCTCAAATTCTAAATAAACACTGTCCCTTAGGATTTTATTGGGTCCTCTACATGATATACGGTTCAGATCTGCCATATGATCAAAGATGGTGGGCCAAAACTGCCTGAAAAAGTCAGTTTTCTCGGATGTGCGAAACCTTTCCCACTATTTCACTGTTGTGATCGGTGGGCCCCACAGAAGCATTTTCTGGAAAATCCACCCCGTCCATTGTATTCAAAACGAAATTTCACTCAAGAATGGGTAGTTTTGAACGTCCATTGACGTGTCTCAGAGAAGAAATAACTAAAAGATCAGATTTGAACGCTACCGGGCAGCCCTTTTGTGGCCTCTGTATCTCCCACGTGTGCACGCATGGGTGAAAAGTGTCAACATGTTTTTATAGTATTCGAGCCCCTCTACACGATGAATGGGTCAGATTTTCCGTACGGTCAATGGGTAGGGCCCACAACCATCCGCAAAAATGGCCAGCGGCCTACGTTACGCAGTGCGTAAATTTATTTTTATTTTTTATTTTTTTTAAGAAGAAAGTCGGTCAGCATCTTGCTGACCGACTTGACTCGTTTGGTGCACGACGAGTGCACATGTGCACTGTACACACTCATCTCATATGGGGTCCATTGCACTGTTTTGGAGAAATCTGCACCGTCCATCTGTTTTGACTCCTCATTTAAGGCGTTGACTCTAAATTCGAGGCAATTCCAGATATCAGGTGGGCCCAGAATCGACGGTTTATAAGCTGATTGGTCAGTTGGAGCACTTTTATAGTGATCCAAGAACTGAAATTTGAAATGTACGGTTAATTTATGGCCCTTATCTCATGTATAAAGTTTCGAACCGATCAGATGTCGGGAACCATATGATCTTGCATTCTGGATGCGTTTCAAGCCACTTGAGCTTTAGTTTCTTAGTTTTCTCGGATTTCTAACCATGTATATCCGTCAATCTTGGTCCTCTGAAGTCCGTCCCTTGCCCTAGTGATCATCAGAACGTTAAATCCAAGCTTTTGGCATCCTTTTTCAGTTAACTCTCCTAATCACACCCTGCAACAAAACACGATTAAAACTGGGCATTAAACAATATTATGCTCGTAAATCCAAGTAATAAATGGGGTCTAATATGCACTATTTGACCCTCAACACAACTCCCAACCAGCATTTTGCTAGTCCCGAGCAAATTATGCGAAAAATAAGTTGAGAATTATAGGAGAACTTTCTATGAAATCGAGTGAGATTTTGAACAAAATACGAGAAATTTAATATCTATGAATGTTAGAAATTGTTTTCTCCTGAGCTCAAGCGCACGGTAGACTTCATAATCAAGTGTAAAGTATTAATCCATCAATTAGAAAAATTTTAAACATTGAGATCCATGGATGTATAGTCTAATCTCGGCTTATCATCATTAAGAGATCCAATCGTTAATTTCATGATATCATTGGTAACCAACAAGAAAATTCATGACAACCAAAACCTAATCCAAAACTTGCCTCATATATTAGCCTATTAACTTGCCTCATATATTAGCCAAGGAAGGGGAATCAAATCCTCACCTATAGGGAGCAAACCTATGGTGAAGATCGTACACCTGACTCTTTTTAGATATCATTCATGGAGAATTAACTCCACACCTATAGGGAGCAAACCTATGGTGAAGATTAATTATCCAACCTTTCCAATTTTTATACCATGATGGAAAGATATTTCAGGCTAGTTCCTTTCGTGCTTAGTGATTACCAAATTAATCCTTCAATGTCAGACTGAAATCTTAATATGTAAGCAAGACGTGTCCTGAAATCATGATTCAATCAATGTTTACAACTTCTAATCATGGATTAATAATTCACTTAACTATGAAATCTAACAGATACGGAATCCAAGAGTCATAAATCCACCATTATGTATCTTGGAAATCTAAATTAGGGATATCTGTCAAAATCACTTCGAATTTGTAGGAATTTTTAGAAAAAAATTTTAAAAAATTTCACAATTTTTGTTCAAGACCAAGAAAATACTGATTAGGAAACCTAATCTCTCACCCCCAACCTAAAATCTACATTGTCCTCAATGTAGAAGATATGAGCATGGAATAACAAAAGTAAAGTGATGGAAAGATAGTACCTGGATAACGAATCAAGAGAGAGACTTTCTAAGAGATCATAGCATGGAAGCTGGTTAGCATGAGAGAAAAAGAAAAATAAAAAAGACGAAAATAAAATCCTACCTATACCACTTTCGCAGGTGCTCTTGATTACATTTAGCGTATGCAACAAGCCTTTAAACCCCTAGGTTACCCCTAGTGGACGAGTTGTAGTCTCGTGAGGGTTTGCAGTAATGTTACCCACAAACATTGAATCATCTAACTAGAAAAATGAAATTAAAAGCTGGGTTGCCTCCCAGGAGCGCTAAATTTACTGTCTTCAGCCAGACAAATAAAGCAACAATCATAGTCCTATGAAAGCGATAACCCTACCTATACCTCCATCAGACTAGGAGATCAGTCCTGGTAAACAGGAGTAATCAGAGGCATGGACATATCCTCTAAATCAAATGTCTCGACAAATGGCTTTAATCGATGTCCATTTACTTTAAACTCCTTGCCATTTTCGGGATCTTTTATCTCGACGGCCCCATGAGGATAAGCAGTGACAACAATGTAAGGGCCGGTCCAACGAGATCGAAGCTTACCCGAAAAGAGATGTAGTCAAGAGTCATACAAGAGGACTTTCTGACCTGGCGTGAATGATTTTCATAAAATATGTTGATCATGAAACGCCTTCATCCTGTCCTTGTAAATTCTCGAGTTCTCATATGCATCGTTCCGGATTTCTTCCAGTTCATTTAATTGAAGTTTGCGTAGCGAACCAGCGTTGTCCAGATTGAAATTTAGATTTTTGATTGCCCAGTATGCTTTATGTTCCAATTCCACCGGCAAGTGACAAGTCTTTCCATTGACAAGTCTAAAGGGAGATGTTTCAATAGGAGTTTTAAAAGCAGTACGGTACGCCCATAAGGCATCGGTCAATCGGATTGACCAGTCCTTACGATCAGGGTTAACCATTTTTTCTAGGATATGTTTGATCTCCCTATTGAAAATTTCAGCTTGTCCACTTGTCTGTGGATGATATGGGGTGCTCACCTTATGAGAGATACCGTATTTCTTCATTAGACTCTCAAATGGTCTATTACAAAAGTGTGAGCCCCCGTCACTAATGATGGCTCGAGGCGTTCCGAACCGCGACAGGATATTTTCTTTCAAAAATTTAATGACCGTGCGATGGTCATTTTTGCGGCACGGAATTGCTTCGACCCATTTAGTGACATAGTCTACGGCGAGCAAAATATATAGATTTCCAAATGATTGAGGGAATGGTCCCATGAAATCAATGCCCCAACAATCAAATGCTTCTATAATAAGGATGGGATTCAAGGGCATCATATTTCGATGGGACAATGCTCCCAATTTCTGACAACGCTCACAAGCCTTGCAAAACTCATGAGTGTCCCTGAACATAGTGGGCCAGTAGAAGCCACACTGTAAAATCTTGGCCGTGGTCTTTTTAGCAGAAAAGTGACCACCATAGGCCTGTGAGTGACAGAAGGAGATGACACTCTGATGCTCATCATCTGGTACGCATCTCCTTAAGATTTGGTCTGGGCAATATTTAAACAAATATGGATCGTCCTAGAAAAAGTTACGCACCTTGGTAAAGAATTTCTTCTTATCTTGTGACGTCCAGTGTGTCGGTATGGCACCTGTAGCAAGATAATTAGCAATATCAGCGAACCAAGGTGAATGAGAGACTCTAAACAGTTGTTCATCAGGGAACATGTCATTGATATGGGTCGCCTCAAGGGAATCAGAGGTATTAAGGCGAGAAAGATGATCGGCCACCACGTTTTCTACTCCCTTTTTATCTTTGATTTTCAAATCAAATTCTTGGAGTAGAAGGATCCATCGTATCAAGCGGGGCTTAGAATCATTCTTAGAAAGAAGATACTTAAGGGCCGCATGGTCTGTGCAAATGATGATCTTGAATCCGATCAGGTAGGATCTAAATTTATCCAAAGTAAACACTACGACTAAGAGTTCCTTTTTCGTAGTCGAGTAGTTCACTTGGGCAGGATTTAGAGTCCTACTTGCGTAGTGAATAACGTAAGGCCGCTTATCTTTTCTCTGGCCTAGAACCGCTCCAAGAGCATAATCAGAGGCGTCGCACATAAGTTCAAAAGAAAGACTCCAGTCAGGTGGCTGCATGATAGGTGCAATGGTTAACATGCCCTTAAGCTTAGTGAAAGCTTCTTGGCACTGCTCAGTCCACTCGTATGGTGTATCCTTTTGAAGAAGATTACATAAAGGACGAGAGAGGAGACTAAAGTCCTTTATGAATCGTCTGTAAAAGCCTGCGTGTCCTAAGAAGGATTGCACATCTCTGATGTTCTTAGGTGGAGGTAGGTTAGAGATAAGATCGATTTTTGCCTTATCTATCTCGATTCCTTTGGATGAGATAATATGGCCAAGGACAATTCCCTTTTGAACCATAAAATGACACTTCTCCCAGTTAAGTACCAAATTCTTTTCTTCACATCTTTTCAGCACACATTTAAGACTTGCTAAGCATTCGCTGAAAGATGAACCAAAAACAGAGAAATCGTCCATGAAGACCTCTAAATATTTCGCCACCATGTCAGAAAAGATACTCGTCATGCATCGCTGAAAGGTAACAGGGGTATTACATAACCCGAATGACATCCTTTTGTAAGCAAAGGTGTCATAGGGACATGTAAATGTGGTCTTTTCCTGATCCTCAGGGGCGATTTCAATCTGATTATAACCTGAATACCCGTCAAGGAAACAATAATAGGAATGACCAGCTAGCTTTTCCAGGATTTGATCAATGAAGGGCAAAGGAAAGTGGTCTTTCCTTGTGACGGTATTCAGCTTTCTGTAGTCAATGCACATTCTCCAACCAGTAGTAACTCTGGTCGGCACGAGTTCATTGTTAGCATTGGCTATGATGGTGATCCCGGACTTCTTAGGAACTACCTGAGTTGGACTCACCTATTGACTATCGGATATGGGGTATATGATCCCCACATCCAATAGTTTGAGAACCTCGTCCTTAACCACTTCCTTCATGTTTGGATTTAATCTACGTTGTGATTGCCGAACAGCCTTTACATTGTCCTCAAGATATATACGGTGACTACAAATCGATGGGTTAATTCCCTTGAGGTCCGCTATCGTCCATCCAAGGGCTCCCCTATGCTCAATGAGAGTAGATATCAGCATACTCTCCTGTTCTTTCTCCAGGTAGGCAGAGATCACCACCGGGTATATCTCATCTTGACTTAAATAGACATATTTTAAATCAGAGGGCAAAGGTTTTAGGTCAAGCTTCGGTGGCTTGAGGTTAGACGGTAGAGGCACTACATCAGTTTGGGGTAATTCTTCAATTTATGGCCTCCACCGGTTAACTTCAAGTACCGGTGCAGTATCCAGCATGGCACACGTCTCCCTAATTATATCATCATCAAGATCATGGGAGTGGGTCAGGCACGTCTCTAGAGGATCAGAGGATAAGGTGAGAGGTGTTCTATCTTCCACAAAAGAATCAATCATGTTAACATCGTGGAAATCGTCATCATCCTCTGAGTTGCTACCGTTATTGAAAAAGATATTCGATTTCAATGTCAAATTTCCAAAGGACATAGTCATGATACCATTCCTGCAATTGATAATTGCATTTGAAGTGGACAGGAATGGGCGACCAAGAATGACGGGAATCTGAGTGCTCGTGTCATTGATGGGTTCGGTGTCCAAGATGATAAAATCAACAGGGTAGTAGAATCTATCAACCTGAACCAACACATCCTCGATGATCCCTCTTGGTATACGAACAGAACGATCAGCAAGTTGTAGTGTGGTTCGAGTGGGTTTTAATTCACCCAAACCTAACTGTTGGTAACCGAGTAAGGAATCAGATCGATGCTTGCTCCTAAGTCAAGAAGTGCGTGATCAATTCGATAGTTCCCGATCACACATGATATGGTTGGGCAACCGGGATCTTTGAATTTTTACGGCACATCTTGTTTCAGGATGGCACTCACTTTCTCAGTCAAGGAGATCTTCTTTTGAACACTTTTCTGTCGTTTGGTAGTGCATAAATCTTTTAGAAATTTAGCATATGAAGGAATCTGTTTTACAATGTCAAGCAGAGGAATGTTGACTTTCACTTGTTTTAACACCTCTAGGATATCCTGAGAGTTAGATAGACGTTTTGGTTCAACCAACCGTTGGGGAAACGGAGCGACTGACTTTTCTAGAGGTTCCAGTTCAAATTTTTGTGGGGCGCCACTAGATCCATCATTGTTGTCCTCTTCTAATTCTTGAGGCTTTTCGGGCCTAACCGGAAGGGTTTTATCAATAACCTTCCCACTCCTAAGAGTGGTGATGGATTTAGCGTGCCCCATTTGATTTGAAGAGCTGGGATCACCTGTCTCGTATTGCGATTTCGGATTAAGGAGTAATTGTGCAGGGAGCATCCCTTTTTCCATAGCCGTCATACGTGAATCTATTTTTTGCATAAAATCTAAAATTCCTTGCATTGTCCGCGCCAGCTCTTGTATGAAAATTTGAACCGATTCTTCTTAAGGTTTTCCCTGATTTGGATTTTGATTGAAGAAACCTTGAGGGGTAGCAGTTTGTCCGTTCCTCCAACTAAAATTTGGGTGATTTTTCCAGCCAGGATTGTAAGTATTAGAGGGTGGTCCATTGAAAGGTCTTTGATAGTTATTTACGGCATTAGATTGTTCATTCAATACTTCTCGAAAGGCAGGTATTGAAGGACAATTTTCAGTAGTATGAATGTTGCAATCACAGATGCCACAAACACTTTCATTAACCTTTTCCTTCCTTCCTTCCAGAGCCTCAAATTTTCTGGTGAGATTGGCCACCTTAGCATTAAGATCATTATCCTCTTTCAGGAGATATATTCCTCCTTTTCCCTTGAATGAGTCGACCTAGACGTAGTGTTCGTCCTTGGGTAATAGTCTCATGATTGTGTTTTTTCAGTGAGACTATCGAGGTAATCCCATACCTCGTCGACATTTTTATTAATAAAATCTCCGTTACACATTATCTCGACCATTTGGCGCATGGAAGATGTTAGCCCATCATAGAAAAAATTCATAATGCGCCATATTTCATAGCCATGTTGTGGGCATGCATTAACCAGATCCTTGAACCTTTCCCAACATTGGAAGAATGTTTCATCTTCCTTTTGGGCAAAGTTCATGATTGCTCTCTTGAGGGTAATTGTCTTATGATGTGGGAAAATTTTCTTTATAAATTCCCTCTGCAAATCATTCCATGTGTCAATGGATCTAGGACGCAGTGAATGTAACCACGTCTTGGCTTTTTCTTTCAAGGAAAATGGAAAGAGTTTCAGCCTAATAGTATCCTCAGATACATTAGGAAAGTATAAGGTGCCTATGATTTCATCGAACTCTTTCAGATGCAAGTATGGTTCTTCAGACTCAAGCCCATGGAACTTAGGAAGGAGTTGGATAACCCCTGGCTTGATGTCCATATGTCCTGTATTCTCAAGAAAAATCATGCATGAGGGCGTACTCACCCCCGCCGGTTGTAAATAATCTCGTAAAGTACGAGGCGGGGGTGCCTGATTCACCTCATTCTCATCATGTACTTCCTCAACCCTTGGTTGGGGTAGTGCTTGAGGTTGATTTTCAGTCATAACGTCTTCTAACTCAGGAGAATTCAAGTGGTGTCTAGTCCTGCGATGGACAGTCAACCCCTCAACTAATCCTCCTTCAGTCACGAGACGTCGAGTGTTGTCGCGTGCCCAATGGGGCATAAAACACACTCAGCCCTCAAATTCTAACTTAAACCTAAAAAAGAAAATAAAAATCTAGGAAAAGGGAGGTTTGGAGAGAAGTTACCAAATCGGAGTTCCAAAGTTAAAAAACGTGCAAAACAAATCAAAATAAGTTAGTTTCTAAGAGTAGAAAGTCCTAATTAAAAATAAACTAATTTCTAGAGAAAATAAAAAATTCCTAAGAAAGAAGAATTAGGAAGAGCTTACTAAATTAGAAGCTTCCTACAAAACAGAAAAATTGGGTTAGTTCCTAAACAAAAACTTATAGAAAAATTCTAAAACAAGAAACAGGGTTAGGATTCCTAAAAAGAATTAGAATTAGAATCTCACTAAAAAAAAGAAATAAATCTTAATCTAAATCTAGAATAGAAAGGAAGAAATTAAGAAAAATTTTACTAATTTAAAAACTATCTAAGAAGCCTATAAAACAAGAAAGACAAGTTAATTTCTAAAAATTAAGAAAATCCAAACATAATCTTAAACTAATCCTAAAACTAATTAATTTCAGAAAAACGTAACCAACAGTCCCCGGCAACGGCGACAAAAACTTGTTCACTCCCCAAGTGCAGGGTTGTGATGTAGTAATAACTCGGTAAGACCGAGGTCGAATCCCAAGGGACTGAAACTTGTACGTTATCTAAAATTAACTGGAAATAGAACTAGAATGAAATGAAATCTGAATTGAATTATAAATTGAGGAATAATTGTAAACTATTAATCTAAAACTTATAGGAGAAATCAGAGGTAAGGAAACTAGGGATTCAGAGGATCCACTTGTAGAGATCAGGGAGAACTTATGCTTGCCTCAAAAATTATGGAAATTACTGAACTGTCGTTGATCTAGTTTTCAAAGAAATGAAAGGAAGATGAACTAAAATGGATTCCATCACCAAACCATGCTCAAAGACTATGGCAAACAACAGAATCAAACTAATTACCATCCAATCACATGTATGAAAGTTAGGAAGGGTACTGTCATCCAACCATGCCCAGGAGACTATGGTGAACAACAGGACGTCCTGACGTCATAAACATGAAAAGAAAATAGAAATATTCAAAGCATCGCAGACCCGTTGTAATTTCAATCACAAAAGACCATTAAGAACTAAAAATATTCCCATAATAATCAACTAAAATCAACGTCGATTTATGAATTAAAATAAAAATAAAATAAAATCTCCCATCTCACTACAAGCTTCACCTCTTAGCCCTAGGTAAGAGGTTCAGCCCGCCATGAACGGGTTAAATCTCATAATAAAAGAAAAGAAAAGAAAATACTCTCTCCCTCACGTCTGCTTCAAGTCCCTGCCCGAGCCTCCACGTCTCTCTTTTTCTTCCTTCCTAGACCTGAATGAATGCTCCCCACATCCAAAATCTCCTTATATAGCTGCTAAAGTGGTGAAAATTAGATTTGAATCGGATTTGGAAAGCTATGCATGCCTAGTGAAATCTTTTTCGCAGCCAAGTTTGGTGACTCGAAACACGCCACTTTTCTCGCTCAAATTCTAAATAAACACTGTCCCTTAGAATTTTATTGGGTCCTCTACATGATAGACGGTTTAGATCTGCCATATGATCAAAAATGGTGGGCCAAAACCGCCTGAAAAAGTCAGTTTTCACGGATGTGCGAAACCTTTCGCACATTTCGCTGTTGTGATCGGTGGGCCCCACAGAAGCATTTTCTGGAAAATCCACCGCGTCCATTGGATTCAGAACAAAATTTCAGTCAAGAATGGGTGGTTTTGAACGTCCATTGACGTGTCCCAGAGAAGAAATAACTAAAAGATCAGATTTGAACACTACGGGGCAGCCCTTTTGTGGCCTCTGTATCTCCCACGTGTGCAAGCATGGGTGAAAAGTGTCAACATGTTTTTATAGTATTCGAGCCCCTCTACACGGTGAACGGGTCAGATTTTCCGTATGATCAATGGGTAGGGCCCACAACCGTCCGCAAAAACGGCCAGCGACCTGCGTTACGCGGTGCGTAAATTTATTTATTATTTTTTTTATTTTTATTTTTAAGAAGAAAGTCGGTCAGCGTCTTGCTGACCGACTTGACTCGTTTGGTGCACGACGAGTGCACATGTGCACTGTATACACTCATCTCATATGGGGTCCATTGCACTGTTTTGGAGAAATCTGCACCGTCCATCTGTTTTGACTCCTCATTTAAGGCGTTCACTCCAAATTCGAGGCAATTCCAGATATCAGGTGGGCCCAGAATCGACAGTTTATAAGCTGATCGGTCAGTTGGAGCACTTTTATAGTGATCCAAGAGCTGAAATTTGAAATGTACGGTTAATTTATGGCCCTTATCTCATGTATAAAGTTTCGAACCGATCAGATGTCGGGAACCATGTGATCTTGCATTCTGGATGCGTTTCAAGCCACTTGAGCTTCAGTTTCTTAGTTTTCTCGGATTTCTGACCATATATATCCGTCAATCTTGGTCCTCTGAAGTCCGTCCCTTGCCCTAGTGATCATCAGAACGTTAAATCAAAGCTTTTGGCATCCTTTTTCAGTCAACTCTCCTAATCACACCCTGCAACAAAACACGATTAAAACTGGGCATTAAACAATATTATGCTCGTAAATCTAAGTAATAAATGGGGTCTAATATGCACTATTTGACCCTCAACAAGCACCCTGACTATGAAGGTGGGCAACAATCTATCTTACGGTGTCTGAACGCATTCGTTAGTTTTCTACGCTGAGTTTATTTATATATGCAAGCGCTCATGACTTACTACTAGGACAAGGGTCATTACGATCTACCTCCCTTAAAGAAAAATGAATGGAATTCTACTTTGATATTTACCGATGTATGTACCTATTATTAATATTACGAGTGATTCAATTATCCTAAATATGTACCCTATTTCTACATATGAAATCCCGACGAGCTTTATTTAAATTCCTCACAACCCTTAAGTCTTTGGTCTATTAGGACTACCATGGTGTTTACGTTCCACTAAGGGTCAGGAATCGTTCTGGTTTTATCCAAAACTAGCAACTTATTTAAATTTCTAACAACACTAGGATTTCTTATAGTATTCACTAAGATTGAAAGTTCATCTAAGTGAAAACTAATAATAGTATTGTATCTTTCTCTTTATTTTCTTTTGCTTCTAAGGATAGTTCCCTATTGTCCAAAGTATAATACAACTTCAAATTTTCAGTGTTTAGTTTAACACGAATAGGTCGTCGCAGTAGGTTTGAGCTCGATACATCGATTTTCTGCCTGCAGGACAGATGATTTCTGTATCAATTCATAGTCCTGTTAAATCTCAATTCTTTGCTTGATCAAGACATTAAGATAGTTAAGTTTTGCTAGGACTTAGAGTTGAGTCAAACTGCGTAACTTCGCTTAAATACGGTTTCATCAATCCGTAGTCCCGATTATTTTGGACTCGTGGGAAATACCACGAAATCTTATATCCTTATAAAGGACAAGTATATGCGGCCCGTTACGATTCCACTGTGCACTCTGATCACCTACGCTTAATGCAAAAATTTCAGGACCACTATTTTCTGCAGCGAAGTCCACTCGAGCATTGGATCTCCCTCATTCTTAGGCTCATGCCCTAAGATGATCTCACGGGGCTTCCTGCATGGAACCTAAGTTTAAATTCTTCTAAGTTTTATTTGTCTTCTCGAACCTAGTTCCCTCATGCCGATGCGGATTACGTATCACCTCCGTCCCTAGCTCCGAACAGGTAGTTCTGTGGGCGGGCCTACCGTGATGTATCTGTATATCCAAACCGTATATCCCTTTTCTCATATTATTTTAAGGCATCGGAACAGAAATGAGGCAGATCCAACGATCAAATGGATCACACCACAGATGACTCTTGCATTTAATGAAACTAACATTTAATGCTGCATTTTAATGCAACCAAGCTTATTATTTGGTGTGGTCCACATTAGCGTTGGATCTGCCTCATTTTTGTTTCCATGCCTTAAAATAATTTGAGGAAAGGGATTAGTAGTTTGGATGTACAGATGCATCACGGTGGGCCTACCCACAGACCTGCCCGTTCGGAGCTAGGGATGGGCAGGGGTAGTAGGCAATCCGCGTCCCCACTATACGTGCCAACGTGGCACATGTGCGCGGGACCTGGGACCTTCATTCGTTTTCCGAGATCATTTTAAGACATTCGACCGAAAATGTCGTAGATTCAAAACTCAACTGGGCTGCACGAGAGGAAACAATTGTGTTTCAGTCACCACTGTTGAAACGTTTTTAAGCCCACAAAAGTTCCTTATCATGCTAACTTTTTGGTGTTTTCACTTCATCCCAGTGGAAATGACCTTGTAAACTGTTTGGATGGCATATAAAAGCTAAGGTGGAGCCTAGAAAGGTTTCAACGGTAGAAAACTATTTTCCCAGTTTTCCTTCTCGCATGGCCTACTTGAGTTTTGAATCCACATTATTATCATTAGAATGTCCTAAAATGATCTTGAAAAACGGATGGACGGGATGGATTTATCACAAACATCACGGCGGACCCCACTTAGCATCCCAGCGCAGGAACTTCCTGCGAAAGCCTTTCGCAGGAAATCCGCGTCCTCTACGCGTTCGTTTTCCCTCTGTCGCGACTCGGAATACAGCGTCTCAGTCGCCGCCTACTTGGGGACCACATGCCGAGCTGTCCAATGATCGGAACCGTCCATGTTATAGACTCTATGCTATAGATGTCAACTTAAGAAAATTTACTCTGATTTTGATAATCACTGTGCGTAGGTGAATTCCGAACAGTTAAAAGAAAATTTTCCATGGCTCAAATTTCAAATCTTAAAACCAAAGGCTAGGATCATCACTGAAACTTGATTGTGTACAGTATTTTATTTACGATAGCAAAGAGAATATGCACTGGTGGAATCTTTAAATCATCTCATCATGTGGGCCCCACCGGGGGGACACTGGATCCTGAGTCGCGACAGAGTCGAAACGAACTCCACGAGGAACCAAGAAAAGTCTTTTTTGTGTGGCCGATTCCACTGTGATAATGTTTAAGCACGAGGGTAGACGATTCGGTCCGTTACTCGTTGTACGTCTGGGCCAAATCTCAGTCCTTGTAGACTGCTGGCAGCCGAGGTCAACACAACCTTCTAACGGTTACAACCTTCTTCCTTCCTCTCTTCCTTCTATAAAACCATACCATAACTAACTTAAAAAACCCAAACAAAACAAATCAAGAAGAAGAAGAAAAAATAAAAAATAAAAAGAGGCGACAATCCGCCCGTTGATCCAATCCATTGGATTTCTGGACGTTCGCCATGTCCACGAAAGGAAGTGTTCCAGTGAAAGTGAGAATTATCGTGACTGAGTTCGTCGAAACGGACGCGACGAGCTTCAAATCCGTCGTTCAGCGCCTGACGGGAAGAGATCCGAATGTGATTGCAACGGAGAAAATGACGGAGATATCCAACGGTGCTCCCAAGAAGAAAGTGTCTAAGGCAGCTTGTGTGGGAGAGGATGGATCGTGGGGCTCGCGGAAGAGTTCGGAGCAGCTGGAAGAGTGGGAGAGATTCTTTATGGAGATTCCAAACTTAGATGAATTGATGGGCTTGTGCGCTGATTGAGATATTCAAGGATACGTTCCCGCCATTTTTATAATAGGGTGGGATGTATCTGATATTTTTCACTATCTTTGTTAGTATTTTGGAAATGCATTTTCCTTTTTTTGAGAGGTTATTAGTTCATAGAAGATTATTTTTATTTAGATAAGTAGTTTTGAAGAGGGTTGGGCCCACCATGCCGTAATCTGGGCCAATCAGCAACCAATCCCAACCCATTGAAAGCCTTACCGCCGCACATGGCGGAGGGGACGGCCGATTCGGTGTATCCCTGAATGTGGGGGTCCATCTTGATGTTTGTCTTAAATCCACACCGTCCATCTGTTTCAAAAGATCAATTTTGAATTTGAGCCCAAAAATTCAGAAGATCCAAATCTCAGATGGACCACACCACAGGGAACAGTGGTTATTGAATGCCCACCGTTAAAATTTTCTTAGTGGCCACCGAATGTTTATTTTCCATCGGATCGATCCGTTGATAAGGTCACAAAGACCTTAATGAAAGGGCCACACAATTATCAGATTGATCTAAAACTTCTTTATGGTCAATCACCACTGTTCCTATGGTGTGGCTCACCTGAGATTTGGATCTGCTGCGTTTTTGGGCTCATACCTAAAATGATCTGACCAAAAGGATGGACGGCGTCGATATAAGAAACATATATCACAGTAAGCCCCACAGAGATCTACCCAAGCCGCGTCCGATGGAGGGTGTTCTGCATGAACAAATGTATGAGGGCCACAGTTAGGGGTGTACGTGAACCGAGCTAGCTCGGTTGGCTCGCGCGACTTGACTCGAAAAAGCTGAATTCGACTCAGATCAAAGCTGATTTCGAGCCGAGTCGAGCTAATTTTTTCGTTCGAGCTGAGTTCAAGCTGGCCCTAGCTCCTCTCGACTTGGATTGAACCTAACTCTAATCGAACCAATTAGTCTACTCGATTACTTTAATATTGACGTTGCTCACCAAGTGTTTAATGAAATGACTCAACGAAGTGTGGATGGTGACAAGGAAGGTATGTATATGAAACAAATACTCATTTTTTCTTTATTTTTCTGTTTGCAGACAATGTATTTGATAAAATACTTGTAGAACCAACCGTGTTGTTTTACATGCAATGAGATTTTGAAGATGCAGTCCATGCGTTCGTGAAAATGCTGCACAAGCGAACTTGGCTCGAATTAGCCCGAGTGCTGACCAAACCAAGCTAAGTAGGCTAGTTAAACTCGAGGACCGATCCGATCGAGTCGAGTTTGAGCTGGGTCAGCAAGCGGCTGAGCCGAGTCAGGCTAAGGGCAGCTTGACTCAGTTCAACTCGATGTACACCCCTCGCCACAGATGGCCACGGGTGACCTGGGGTTGGTCTAGGCTTGAATTTTGAACTAAAAAGGTGAGGCCCACTAAACCAGGCTCACTCAAAATATTGATTTTGCCTGCCCAGGCCCAATCCATTTCCATCCTGGTGAGAGGTATTAGCCGTTCATCAGGCTGGAGTATAGTTTATATGCTCTGTTCGAAATTCAAGATGGTCTACTCGTTAAGTAGACCACACATGGAAGTTGAATATGGACCATTGATCTGTTTTGCCCAACCATCTATTTTTCTTAAACACATGTGGGACGCCTGATGAGTGGACCGATCTATTTTTGGGTAAGACATGCTCATAGTGGGAGCTGCCACGTCAGCATGTTGGTCCATTCACTCCCAGGCTTCTAACCCAGGTATGTCCTTATACAAAGATCCTTCGGTAAGTAAACCTCACCTCATGTTGAAGATTTCAAGTGCTGGGCCAGGGCTTGAAAGCTAGGCCTGGGTTAATGATGAATGGCCCACAAGGCTCATTGGTCCAGTCCATTAATGTTCAAGTGGGCTACCTTATAAGGAAAGAATGGACCATTTAAAGACACTTGTGACTAGTTCTAATTCACCAGGCCTGCTTAGTTTAAAGGCACTCGTGGGAGCTTGACATGAGGTCAAGCTCCGTGAGTCCATGATCCATAGCTCAAGTGGTAGATTGAGTGAAAGATACTTCCTTTTAACACCAAGGTCTTGGTATTGATTCCTTAGTAAGGGTGGCTAAGAGTAGAGTGTGAAATGACAATGTTGTATACTAACAAGTTTACAAAAAAAAAAAAAAAAAAAAAAGAAGCTTTATGAATACCTACATAATCTAGTGTAAGTCGGATCCATCCCATCAACTATATGTATCCTTTTATGGTAGGACATAGGCCTTGTTGGAGATTTTGACATGCGGAATCACACAGATCTAGATCTAGGATAGCAATTCAATGACACTAAGCACACACAAGAGAACTCAGATTTAACATAGAAAACTCTTGCGGGAAAAAATCATGGCACAAAGCGACAGATCTCCACTATGAAAACAGAAATTACAAAGAGAGAGAACTTACCCGATTCGAACAACCTCGAATCTCACCCTTGCTACACCCTTTTCGTAACCCTATGACCCTTTAGAATACCTTTAAAAAGCCATAGAATCATCTCACACATACCCTAAAAAAGTCCTAGGAACACCTATTTATAGTTTAGGTAACTTCTCCTTTCGCACCTTGCGAAAGGCCGACTCAAAAATCCGCAGTCCGCATCAGATTTGGAAACGAATCTGCATAACTACGACTGGTCGAGCAAACTTCTCGATTGATCGAAGGACCCCTACGACCGGTCATGCATAAGCCACGACCGGTCGAGCACCTCGGACCCCAAAAGCGCTGCTCGCTGGACTTTGAGTCATACACTGCTCGACTGGTCGAACAGACTCCCACGACCGGTCATGCATGCTAAAGAATTTTCAGATTTAAGATATTTCTCAACAATCTCCACCATGTCTTCAATCTTCAAATGTGTAGCTTCCTGACCTCTTCTCTTATTTCTATATCACATCATAGCTTCTTGTGCACACTCCGTCCTTCTTTTACGTCATTGCCAAGCCCAGAGAAGTTATACAGAACTTGAACTTCTCTACAGGAACGTTCTAGGTGAGTATGTCTGCCGGATCAAAATCCACAAGCTTAACCACCTTTACTCAAAAGAAAAGACGTCATCTTCTTACCATCTCATCGCTACCCAATATTATTTGTCAGAGTACTTGCTCACAACACTGATAACCTGTGAAATAACCGGTCTAATCCAGACCCTGGCATACACTGCCAACCGTATTCAAATAAGGCTCATAAGATATCCTGTTTTTCCTCATCTGTTTTGGGACAAATTCTGAGGAAAACTTGAGGAGATATACGTAGAGAACGCTCTTCGGCTTTACCCAACCAATCACATCCTTGATCAATACCTACACACAAGGTATTTCTCCTGTGATTACCAATGCCTACTCTTCCTTCAGTCTCAATGCCAAGAACCATCTTTGCAGCCTCCCAATCCTTCATCCTGAATGTCCCACTTAACCGAGTCTTCAGTACATTGATTTCAGACATGTCATAATTGGTGATCTACATGTCATCAATTCCTGACTCACCATGAAGGAATAAAATCACTGCCTATGCGACAGGTCGAACCACGAAATCCTATAAAGTCTTTTCTCAGCCCCTTTAACTTCGAACCGCTCTGGTTGCTTCATGTAGATCTGCTTTTCACTTTCCCTTATAGAAGTACAGACTCCACATCCATCCTTCTAGCTCAAGATCACGTTGGCCAACCAGTGTCAATCACAGATCTAATAGACACCTACTATACTGTCGGCACGAATATCTCTGAGAAGTCGATCTCTTCTCTCTGAGCATAACCATTCGCTACCAACCTCGCCCTGTATCTATGTTGTATCCTCCTGAAGATCCACCTTCATCCAACCACTTTCTGGCCCACTAGAAGCTCCACTCGCTCCCATATGTCGATCTAGTACAATGAATCCATCACATCGCTCATAGTTACCTTTCACTTCTCAGCACCAGGCTCACCTAGAGCCATCTGAATAGAAGATGAATCCTCCTGTGATATTAGAGTCGTCCATGTATCTCGCCGATATCCTACGATCATGCCGTATGATTCTTTTCATAGGTGGTTGTTCCACTTGCTTTATATCCATGTCTGCACGTCTCAGCCTTCCTGCCCTGCTCGCTCATGTGGTCATGTCTAACATGCCACACACGTGCAGAGGTGGAATCCGCTACATCCACTTCAGCTCCACCTTTTGAAGTGTTTCCGATCAACCTATACAAGTTACCGAGTCGTTGCGCTTTCATGATTACCCGTGCCCCCTTGGTTACATTAAGAACATCATCAATACCTGTGTACTTACATCCTTTTGCCTCAAGCACACCAAGAGAAAACAGATTCCGCTTCAAATCAGGAACGTGTCTCACATCTGTCAAGGTACGCTCCACCTCATCAAACATCTTGATGCGCACAGAACCAATAGCCACAACATTACAGGCAATATCATTGCCCATAAATACATGTCCACCATCGCACTCTCTATAGATGGTGAACCAATTCCGATGAGGAATCATGTGAAAAGATACCCCTGTGTCTAGCATCCACTCGTCCTTACGATCATCGTATGACCGTCTGAGCAAAGACACAGATAAAACATCACCATTACATCCATCTGACGTGGCAACATTAGCCTCCCTACATGAAGCCTCGAAATCTTCCCTCTTCGATTTAGGATTTTCATAATCCTTCTTCACATGTCCTTCCTTCCTACAATTCCAGCACTTTACCTTTCCTTTGCCCTTGCCCTTGAATTTGGATCTAGAACCTGAAGAACCTATACCTTGTCCAGAATTCTTACCCACTGTATACAGTGCATCAAAAGATGTCCCCGTGTCACTGTTCAGTTGTCTCATAGCCTTCCCTTGAAGGGCTGAGATAACGGTGTTGACACTCAGAATTTTATTTATGCTGCACATAGTGTCCTTGAATGACTCATAAGACGCCGGAAGAGAATTCAGCAACATACATGCTTGTTCTTCATCTTTCATTACTTCCTCCATATCAAGCAATTTGCAAACTAATTTATTAAGGTTGCTGATGTGAGCCTTCAGATCTCCACCCTCTACCATCTTAAAGTTATATCACTGTCGCTTCAAGTGCAGGCGATTTTCAAAGGATTTCTTCACATAGACATCCTTCAACTTCACTCACAACTTAGCCACAGTTTTCTCTCTCATGACGTTGTAAAGAACCTCATCCATAAGACATAAACGGATCGATGATGAAGCCTTCTTATCAAAAGCATTCCACTAGTCATCAGTCATAATAGACTTCCGCTCCTCAAGAGCACCATCTTCGCCTTGCTTGATTAAGGAACTCATCATCTTGATCTTCTATAACTCAAAATTATTTTTTCCTGAGTACTTCTTAATCTCATACTTGGTGCTCGCCATTATTACTAATCCCTCAGATTCAGATCTGTGCCCCAACGATCGGTTTGATACCACTTGTTGGGGATTTTGTCCTGCGGAATCACACAGATCTAGATCTAGGATTGCAATTCAATAGCACCAAGCACACACAAGAGAACTTAGATTTAACATGAAAAACTCTTGCGGAAAAAAACCATGGCACGAAGCGACAGATCTCCACTATGAAAACAGAAATTACAAAGAGAGAGGATTTATCCGATTCGAATAACCTCGAATCTCACCCTTGCTACACCCTTTTCGTAACCCTAGGACCCTTTAGAATACCTTTAGAAAGCCATAGAATCATCTCACACATACCCTAGAAAAGCCCTAGGAACACCTATTTATAGTTTAGGCAACTTCCCCTTTCGCACCTTGCGAAAGGCCGACTCAAAAATTCGCAGTCCGCATCGGATTCGAAAACGAATCTGCGTAACTACAACCGGTCGAGCAGACTTCTCGACTGGTCAAAAGACCCCTACGACCGGTCATGCATAGGCCATGACCGGTCGAGCACATCGGACCCCAAAAGCACTGTTCGCTGGACTTTGAGTCGTGCACTGCTCGACTGGTCGAATAGACTCCCACGACCGGTCGAGCCATGCTCACAACCGGTCATGCACACTAAAGAATTTTCAGATTTAAAACATCTCTCAACAGGCCTAAAAATCACTGACAATAGTTGAATGTAGATACCCATCCATTAAAACCTTTAGGATTATTTATAAGGCCCACTGAAACTTGGTACAGATTTCCAGCCCATCACATGGTTTAAAATGGTATGGCTCACTTGAGTTCTAGATAAGGTTGATTTTTTGGATATCTCATATCCTAAAGGATACCCACTAGACGCACTCTGGGCCACAGATGTCAACCTTATAGTACCATTTTTACATGTATGAAAGAATGCTCAGCTGTGCATCAGTTCTTTTGAATTCTCGTAACAATTTTTCTAGAACTCATTTTTAGTGATATGAGCCCAAAATCTAAACTATACACTTGATGCAGCACCCCACGAAACACTTAAGACCTAGCTTTTATTCGAATCCAAAACTTTAGTGGGCCATGAAGATGAGGGAATGTCTGCATTACCTACATTTATTCTATTACAATTTGAGAGATTTTGTAGGTTCATTGCTCATGGCTTGATGGAGGAAATTCATAAGTTTCCAAAATTTGAAGATTACGATACTGAATTTCAATTATTTGTTAAATCACATCAATTAGTAGAACTATTGATAAAAGAAAGAGATGTTGCGTATTATTATTAGAAATGGTATTTATTATATATTAGAAACATTTCAAGAATAAATGGTATTTATTTTTTATTAGAAACATTTCTTTAATAAATTTCTCTCTATCTATCTATAGGCATGCCCACCCACGCACGTGCATAACTCTGTGATGCTGCCGCATCTTATGAAACTCCAGGGGACTAATTTTCACACTCATCTAAAACTTTGGTGGGCCATAGTAAAGAGTCGCAAATCAAGGGAGGAAACTTTTTTCTCTTTCTATGGCTCAGTAAAGTTTTGGATTAAAGTAAAAGTTGGGCTCTAGGAGTTTCATTGGGTGCTACATCACGTGGACCGTTTAAATTTTTGACTCACATCGCGTACGATGAGTTCTCGAAAAGCTCGCCTGAGTTCCGTGCAATGTACCCCTAGAGACCTTTGTGCCGAACAAGCCCAGCTTGCTTAGACGGAGTGGTTGGCGGTGGGTTTACTTAGAACGGAAATCAACTCCAACCACTAGGTTCACGGTGGAAATTTATGTCTTACAAAACAATCAAATGCATGATTCAGTCGGGCTAAGAGCCAAGGGAAACAATAGGAGAGGGGAGCGTGCCATTGAATTTTTGTAGGGACTAACATGATGTCTATGTGAAATCCACTTCATCCATTGGATGCCACACTAAAATTTAGGTACGGGTCTAAAAAACTATGACTATTTGTGATTCAGGTGGCCCACATTAAGGGAAACAGTTTGGACGGTGAATAAACCCTTGTACACATTCTGATCGTACGGTACACCTGAACTATGGATGGGGCTGATTATTCATATCCAGGCCTAAGATTTGATTACTCAACTAATGGGTCAATTGGAGTTTAAAAATACATTATCGCGGACTCACTCCAACCGAACCACCATTTATGTAAAAATGTAATTTACGGAAGTGAAGAGCTCACCACCATTTACGGTGGTGTTAAGACTATGTGAGGCTCACATAAATGTATGTGTTTTATCCGCACCATCCATCTATTTCTCCATATCATTTTAAGATATGACCCCAAAATTAAAGCATATGCAAAGCCCAAGTGGACCCATCACAGAAATCAATGGTGAAAATGATATCTGTTGATACCATCCTAGGACGTCCCATAGTGATATTCATCTGTTATTCCAATTGTTCATAAGTACAGAAAGATCTGGATGAATGGAAAACAAAAATATCAACTTCCATCAAAACTTTTATGGCCCAAAAAAGCTTTCAACAGTAGGCGTTCAATTCCCACCATTTTCTGTGGCATGGCCCACTTGAACTTTGGATATGACTCATCTTTGGACTTATACCTAACATGAGCTGAAGAAATTAACGGACAATATGGATAAAATACATGTATCACGGTGGGCCTCATAGAGTCTCACACCACTGTACGGGGTAGTGACCGTGTCATTGCAGTAAAAGTCTGTGACTCGAACGTGAGGTAAATGGTGATGTTGTTTGGATGGGCCCCGCCATTATGCATTTTTAAAATCCACTCTACCCACTAGGTGAGTAACCCAATTTTTGGCTTAAGGATGAAAAACCAGCATCATTTGTGATACAGGTTTAACACATGATTGGAATCAGTGTACATGTGACATTACCCTCAAAATTATTTTCTTTGGTGTGGCCCACTTGAATTATGGATAAGGATGATATTTGGGCCTTGGGCTTAACATGAGGGGACACATTTAGCGGTCAAAGTAGATTTCACATATACATTGCAGTGGGGGCCACCTGAACTTATATCAGACCTTTGGACCTCAAATTGGTTGCTCTAGAGACCATTATATATACATTGCACTGTTTCCCTTTCTGTGGCCCACCCAACTCACAAATCTGCAGAAAAAAATTGTGACTTATGGCTTAATTTCTATCTAAAACTTAATGAACAATGTGGATTTTATGTACATGTCACGGTAATGCCCACCTCAAACATACTTAGACAAGTTGCATGACCAGTGGAGAAAAGGTGCGGAAAAGGTCTGACATACACACGTGCGCACACACACACATGCGTGCGCACGCACGTGCACACACACACACACACACATATATATATATACAGAAATGGTCTCCTGCGTACAAAGCCACATGGAGATTTTATGCAAGCTTTTCATATGAGCTGTTAGATTATAGTACTCACGGTTGAGATTCAGCAGCCGTGAGAATGAGAGAGCCTCCAAAGCGATATACTTTCGCACTCTCATGCGATTGCATGTCGTACGCAGCTCGAAAGGTATTGGATAGTGCTCTTTGGTTCGATCATGATGTACCTATTTTATCCATGCCGTTCATCTAATTTTTCAGATCACTTTCAAGCATGAGCCCGAAAACAAAGTAGATCCAAATCTCAAATGGACCTCACCATAGGAAAACAGTTGTGATTGAACACCCATCGTCAAAAACTTCCTAGGGCCCACTTTAATGTTTATTTTCTATCCAAATTGTTCGTTAGGTCCCACAGACATGGATGATGAGAAAATAAAAATATCCAATTCATCCAAATTAAACTTGTAGACCTCAAGAAGTTTTTAACAATGGGCCAATGATTCTTATTGTTAAAACATTCGTAGGGCCTACCGTAACGTTTACTTTCCATCCAATCTTTTCATCAGGTCACACAGACTTGGATGAAGAGAAAAAACAAATATCATATTAATCCATGATTTCTGTGAACCAGAAAGGGTTTCAATGGCAGTGTTCAATCCACCACTGCTTTTTATAGTGTGGTCCACTTAGTTTTTGGATGTCTTATTTTTCATCTTACGTATTAAGAGTAGATCACCAAGTGGATGGACAGTTTAGATATAACCCATACCTCATGATGGGACCTACATAACTTGGTGATGTCAACACACCGGCCATATCGGTGGTGTGTGTGGTACACCAGCCAATCCGCTTCCTTCACACACATGATGAAATTGGATTGCGTAATGAGTTTTTTTTTTTTTTTTTTTTTGTTAGCTTATTAGTACAACCACGATCAGTTCACACTTGACTGTTAGCCACCCCACTAGGGAATCGATACGAAGACCTCAGTGTTGAAACGAGGTATCTTTCACCTAGTCTACCACTTGAGCTATGGATCTATGTGTTCTAAGTACTCAATATTCTTTTATCGGTCTAAGTAGAGTCTGTTGGGACCACTCTAAATGTATGTGGTTTATCCATACCGTCCATCTAGTTTTTCATCTCATTTTAATGGTTGAGCCCATAATTGAAGCATATTCAAAGCTCAAGTGGACCATAACACAGGAAACAATGGAAATAATAATTTCCACCGTCGAAACTTTTCTAGGGCCCCCAATAATGTTTATTTGTCATCCAACCTGTTCATAAGATCACACAAATATGGATGAAGAGAAAAATACAAATATTAGCTTGATACATAACTTTTATGGCCCCCAAGTATTTTTCAATGGTATTCATTTAATTTGCATTGTTTCCTGTGATGCGATCCACTTGACGTTTGGATATACTTTATTTTTGGTCTCAAGCCCTAAAATTATTTGTTAAAATAGATGTACAAAGTGGATAGAATACATAGATCATAGTGGGCCCCACTGTAGGCAACGACAATGATGGTGGAGCGATTGGTGTGATCCAACGACTTTTATTCCAATGTGAATAAATGTTGCGTGCGGTCATGCTTCATGTGTTGTGGTCCACTTGAGCTGCATCATTTTTAGGCTCATGCACTAAAATAATTTATCCAAAAATATGGACGAGATGGATAAAACATATGGATCATAGTGGGCCCCAAAGAGGCACCACTAGAACCATCCATCTCTAGCTGGGTCCGGTGAAATTAAATTGCGTACTAAGTTACAGAGTAAGCTTTTATCATGTTAAACAAAACTATGTTGGGCCCACCATGAATGTGTGTGGTTTATCCACGTCGTCCATCCATTTTCTAGCTCATTTTATGGTTGAACCCAAAATTGAAGCATACCCAAAGCTCAAGTAGAGCACACCACAGGAAACAATGTAAATTGAATGTCTGCCTTTGAAAAATTCTTCTGGCCAGAGAAGTTTTGGCTCAAGCTGATATTTGTGTTCATCTATGTCTGTGTAATCTTATCTAGTAAATTGGATGAATGGAGTGGATAAAATTGGTAAATTATAGTGGGCCCCACAGAGATTACTCAGTACGGTAAGTGTACTTGGTTACTCACTACGTAATGAGCTTCCGTCCTGATGAGGGTGGTACCCATGCATCCAGGGGACATGGATCGCCTTCTGAGGCAGCATCACCAGATAGCTACTACAGGGTACTCTATGGGCCCCACCATGATGTACGTGTTTAACCCATGCCGTCCATTCATTTTGAATGCTTATTTTAGGGTATGACCTAAAAACGGGGTATATCCAAATCTTTAATGGACCACACCACAAGAAACAATGGTGATTCAACGCTCACTGTTAACTTCTTAAGGGCCACAAGTTTTGGATGAAATTGATTTTATTTTTTATTTTTGGTTTTCTCATCATCCAAGTCTTTGTGACCTAACAAACAGATGGATGGCAAATAAACCCTATAGTGGACCCTAGGAAGTTCTTAACGATGGGTGTTTAATTAGCACCTTTTTCTTATGGCGTGATCCATTTGAGATTTGGATCAACTATCTTTTTTTTTTTTGCTAATGTTCGAAAATGATCTGAAAAATTAGATAAACAGCATGGATAAAACACATACATCATGATTGGCCCATAGAGCACTGTCCAATAGTTACCTAACTACGTACATCATGTCATTCCCATGAGCACGAGGAGTCTTTGCGCAAGTCAAAATTTTCGAGACTATCTTATTCTCAATGTCGTTGAATCCCAGCCATGAGTGTAATCTAACGGCTCACATGAATGCTCGCATAAAAGCTCCGTGCGGCCTTGTGCGCAGGAGACCGAGACTCCATAACACCCTAATCCATAACTTAAGTGGTAGACTAAGTGAAAGATACGAGGTATTGGTATTGATTCCCTAGTGGGGGTGACTAATGGTGAAGTATGAACTAACAGTGGGGTGTACTAACAAGCTAACCAAAAAATTCCATAACACCCTGATCCATAGCTCAAGTGGTAGACTGAGTGAAAGATGCGAGGTATTGGCATCGACTCCCTAGTGGGGGTGACTAACAGTGAAGTATGAACTGACAGTTGGGTGTACTAACAAGCTAACCAAAAAAAAATTTTAAAAAGAAATAAGGAGACCGGGACTCCGTGTATACACACAAACACACACAGAGTACACTTTTGCACACATTTCATGTGCACAAAATTTGAATGGTCTACGTGATGCGGCACCCCTTGTAACTTTTTGGGCCCAATTTTCAGCTTGATCCAAAACTCTAGTGGGCCATATGAAAGAGAAATGCATATCAATGGAGGAAATCATTTCCTTTTGCCATGGCTCACCAGAATTTTATATCAAGCTGAAAGTTGGGCTTGTGAGGTTTCAAGGGATGCCTCATCACATGACTATTCAGATTCTGTGCCCATGACACATATGCAAATGTGCACACATGTGAGCATTCCTCCAGATAATTTAGATGGTATGGCCCACCTAAGTTCTATATATGGCTTGTTATTGAAATATCCTATAATTTAAAGGGGACCGTCAAATGCATGGTGTTGATGTTTAACATACATTATTGTGGGGCCCACATAGCTCGACCTCATGAAAAGTTCCCATGAGCTCAACCTCATAGAACATTTTCCATATATATATATATATATATATATATATATATATATATATATATATATATATATATATATATATATATATATATTGCCCACGTGTGGTTTGTCTATGGGTCCCAGGATCTATGCTTCCTATCCACACCGTCCATCCATTTTTCCAGCTCATTTTAGGACATAAGCCAAAAATCAAAGCATATATAAAGTTCAAGTGGACCACATCACCAAAAACAGTGGGAATAATAATGTCCACGGTTAAAACCTTCCTTGAACTCACAATGATTTTATTTGTCATCCTGCCTGTTCATAAGGTCACACAAATCTCCCCGTGAAAGGAAACACCAATATTATCTAAAACCTTTTGTAGGCCCAATAAATTTTCAAATGTATGTAACTATTCAATTCCTACTGTTTCCCGTGGTGTGGTCTACTTGAGCATTGGGGGTTATACTTCAATTTTGAACTCATGCCCTAATATGAGCTTAAAAAATGGATAGAGGCATGGATAAAACAAATAAACCACGGTGAGTCCCGTATAGAATCCACACTACGCTATATGGGAGACCTCCTCAGTACACAATCCGCGGCATCTGCGTATCTTCTCGTTCGTTCATCATCAATCACATCTTGTACCCTAGGATTGTCTTTGAAGTGTTTTGCCTACTCACGTAATGATGATTTGGATTCTTAATGGTAGTATTTACGAGTAGGTCACGTAAATAAAAAAGCAAATGAGAAAGCGGGCTGGAATTTCTTGGTAGCCAATCAAAGAAAGTAGAAATCATAGCATCTGAATCTTGTAAATCCTAAAATCTTCGGTGTGTTTTTGGTCCCATCTCTGATTGAAAATAAAGTGACGTGAGAAAGTTCAACGAAAGTCAAACGGTCGTACGTTGGTGAGATATTAATAAAATAAAGAGAACTGAAAAATAATAATCTGCCTAATTAATATGGATATTCACTGGCTTCCGTGCAGTGCCAGTAAATGGTCCATCGCTCTGTGAGGCCCACCAATATCATGGAAAATCAACCCTGACCGCTACCCATGTTTTTGCCTAAAGGCTTAAAAATCATATCCATATGTAATTAAGGTGGAATACATAATTGTAAAAGGTGTACAAGTCAATACTCGCCTCCAAACTGTTTCTATTAGTGTGGCCCACGTGAATGACATATGGATATGAATTTTGGATCACAAGTCTATACGTTAGTGCATAATCTAATGGTTAGATTGGATTTCATGTAATTATAATGGTGTCCTTGTAAAAATCAAGGATGGGTGTCTCTCTCTCAACTGTTGTTTTATTTGGTGTGGCGCAACAAAATTACAATTCAGCCTGAATTTTTTAAATCCTTGACACTGATATGAGACTAAATATCTAATGGTCAGAGCGGATCTTACATAAACGTTAAGGTGGACCTGTCAAAATCAAGAGTGGCATCCTATGCCATTTTTTACTAAATAATCTTAATCTATATTTGTACCCATATCTGATTTTTGAAAGGCTCATATGTATGCAAAACCTACTCCTACCATTAGATGCTTAATTAAGTTTAGACACAACCAAAAAAATCAGGCTAATGATGATTAAGTTAGGTTACAACAAAGAGAACAATGGAGAGACATCCACCCTACCAAGAGAGAAAGTTCAGAGGCTGATTGGTGCCCTGTACAGTACCATTTCCAATTTTTTGGTCCACCTGAATCACATATATATGAGTGCAATTTTTGTTAACTTGGCCTAACATGAGGTGATGCATCTGGTGGTCAGAGTGGATTCTACGTAAACATTATGGTGGCAGAACCACCAACCGTGGTTAAAGATATACATGCGAATGATAATTATATCTATTAATGAGATGGCTTTTTCAAAACTTCTTTAAAAGAGTATGGAAATGATACTAATTAGGTATTTTTGATAAAATTCCGTAAACTAAAATAATTGAAAGTAGAGATGCGGATTCGGTTGGGATTCCAGTCATTCATTATGCATTATAGTGTTCTTTTTTATGCAGTTGGCTCTACACTAGCTGGGAGAGTGTGGCAAGTTGATCCATGATCCAAACCGTTAATCAGATGGGCCACGAAATAATGAATCGGATGATTCTGCTTATTTGATTGATCGACCATTTTCCATGCAATGTTGACTGTCAGTGCTATCCTTTTCTACCGTTCATTTTTCTGTCATTGATCAGATGATCGATATCATCACATCAATGATCCATAACTGAATTGACCCAATGAACATTCCATATCATCATCAGCAATGCATATATTCAATTTTCGTGGGATCGTCCGACTGTCAGCCTACGGCCAGTCCAAGAAATGGCCATTGATCAGACGGTTTGAGTCGATTGGCATGGCACTGGTAGGACGGTAGAGATAGTATATACACCGACATTCAGTATATAGCTTTTGCCCATAACCATTCCTTCTCTTAAACTAGTGATAAACTACCCAAACTGGTGCCACTGATGGCCAATCGCATAATATAAAAATTTTGGACGGTCCAATGACTACGAAAATTACCAAAAAGAAGGAGGTCCTAAGCATATCCTCAACATAAATGCTCTCACTTTACAAACAAATACAACATGATTAGTGGAACACGTACGGATCATCCGATCCATGCATCACTCGGACCCTTGATCATAGATGACCTAGCCCAATGATCATGCTAGTCCACTTATCAAATGGCCCACCCATATACATTTAGTGTGGAATATGGAAATATCCCTAAAACCTTACGTGTGGTACACTTGATGAGTTGAACTTCCTGTTTTCATGCCAGGTCATCTACAAAGTGGGGCCAACGTGATGCATGGCTCAGATTTCTCACACGGGGGGCAGGTTGACACGTGTGACTAAATGTAGAGGGGGGTTTGTATGGGGTGAGAAAAGAGCTGTCGGGACACCCAACATCTTTAGCAAAAGCTAAAAAAAATGGTTGCTTTATGACGAGCCAACGCAAAGCCCTTTTCTTTTGGAAGAAAAAGGCACTGAGCAGCTAACATGGACACGTCGGTTTTGAGGAAATCAGTTCTCAAGAAGACAGGAAGAGGTTATTTTCTATGAATGTTTGGGATTGTGCGTGTACACATCATTTCTGCATGTCTGTCATGCTTTCACGAATAAGCATTCACACGTGTAGGTTCGTGCGTGTGGGGCCTAATCATTGACCAAAATAACACTGCAGAAGACTTTTTTTGCTTGTTGCGGGCTATGTGAATCAGCTCAACCCCACTTAGCTTTTCATTCATTCAACATGCGTCAGCTTGAGTTAACACGCTCACAACATTTAACACCTGATCTGGTGGCCCACCATTTTAGTCACCGACTTCCAAGGATGCATCTTGACCGTATATCATCACCTCGGGTGACCCATCTGACTGTCAGAAAATTTTGGCCATGTTGTGAATGAAGGGTGAGAGTATTGGCCAGTTGAATTTGAATGGCGGGCGATACTATCTATCCATCTAACGTATTCACCTCTTATGTTTAGCTGGTCAGTAGACATCTGTTACTATCTACCTACCTAAGGAAACGGATTGGCTACTCCCCATGCCACCAGCCCGGTGGCTGGTGATCGGTGCTCTGTGGGCCCCACCATGATGTATATGTTTCATCCATTCCGTTCATCCATTTTTACGGATCATTTTAAGTCTAACAAACAAAATGAGTGGGATATAAATCTCAGTTGGACCACACCACAGGAAAACAATAGTGATTGGATATCATCATTAAAATCCTCCTAAGGTCCACTGTACTGTTTATTTGACATCCAATATGTTGATTAGGTCATAAAGACCCAGATGAAGGGAAAAAGCAAATATCAGATTGATCCAAAACTTTTATGGCCCCCCAAAAATTTTTTAATGGTTGACGTTAATTCAACACTGTTTCATGTAATGTGGTCCACTTGAGATTGTGATATATCTTATTTTCGTTCTCATATCATAAACTTATCGATAAAAATAAATGGACGGCATGGATGAAACACATACATCATGGTAGGGCCCACGGAGCACCGATCGCTAGCCATTGGCTGATGGCAGTGGGAGTAACCGATCCGTTTCCCCTATCTAACATATAGCAGCTGGTACGTAGACGTATCTTTATGCACCCTATCCTTAAGGAGATGTTAAGTGTCAAATCAATAGGATTTTGGGAATACGGACAATTTACAGTGGGCCAGATTCAAGGTACATGCCATGTGTAAAATCAGAAAGCGCGCCCCAGAACTTTTGTGGTGGTACACGTAATGTAGATGAAAGTATCGTTCTCCGATAAGCAAAATCTAAATTTGACAATACTAAAAGTAAAAGTGAGACCTGCAAAATAACAGAAAGAGACCCATGTAGAGATGCACATGGTGATAAGACGTGGTCATGTTAGGATGCATTAACCTAAGCTACATATGCTTTAATTGATGTACGACAAGTCGTGGACAGCTTTATAAAGGGCCGAGATAAAAGAAAAATAGGCACCAATGGTGAATTAAGAAAAATTAAAAGAAAAAAAAAGGACTACCTAAAAAAAAAAAAAAAAGACTACATAAACATGCACTATGTCTTCAAAAAGCTAAAATTCTGTAAATAGTTATTAAAGTGCCACGTACATACAATTCGTGTGAAGGGAAGTTAGATGGGGCCCACCATGATGTTTGTAAGAAATCCTCCTTATCTATCTGTTTTGCATGAGCATGTTAGGACATGGACAAGTGTGATAAATCCAAAATTCATGTTCTCCACGTGATAAGAAACACTGTGGATTGAACGTTCACTATTGAAATATTCGTGTGGACCATAAAAGGTTTGGATCAAGCTAATATTTTTGTGTTTTCAATTCATCCCATTAGGAACAAACTTATGAATAGTATGGATGACATATAAAAGTCACGATAGACCCCAGGAAGATTTCAACTGTAGGCATTTTTCTACTCACATTTTTCTGTGTGCAACCCATTTGAGTTTTAGATCTTTCTCATTTTTAGGCCCATATCCTAACATGATCAGTAAAATGGATTGACAGTGCAGTACATTTCTCACAAACATCATTGAGGCCCACCTATCATTCTATCCGAGGAGTTCCTGCAAAAGGATTTCGTAGGCAATTTAGTATCTCAAACAAGTCCTTTATTTGGCACAAACTATAAACACCAGGCTCTAGTACCTCCTTATTTCTGTTCATCCCCATTGTCGTCATTTTCTGCAGAAATTCATCAGAGTGAATTACGTGTGATCTAGATTGATGCACATGGTGTATTTGAAGATCCGCAAAGATATATGAAGAAGATTTTAAAGTAATATAGCTGGAGCACATCAAACAATACCATGTTATTGTTTAAGTGACCGATGAAAGAGCATTCATGAAGAAGTAATTATATGACAGATACGAAAAAAGAAGCAAAGAAGGTCAAGTAGTATTGAAAAGCTATAAATAATAAACAAATTTAGCAAGAAAAGCATCTCACACCAATCCAATCATACCCAACGTTATCTTTTAATTATTTTTTCAATTACCCATCAATTACATTTTTTAGTATAATCATTCTACTTATCTACTAAGTAAATTACATTTTTTAGGGTAATCATTTACCTTTCGCTTACCGTTTACATTTCATAGCATAATCTGTAGCGTTAATTAAGTAACTAATAATCTTAGTTGTAATTCAGATCTACGCTCATACGCTGGATTTAAGCCTCTATTTAGAAAGGTGTTCTTTTCACGACTAATTGTAAAATTTTCTTTTATGTTTTTCTTTATTTTTATCAAAAAGTCCTTTCACACAGAAATCAATCATCGTCTGAATATCTCCTGATCATACTTTACACACTAGGTAAGTGGTTGAATAGGCAGCTGACCTTATCCTATCTCGGTCATATATTGTGCATCGATCTGCCTATCTCACGGATTGGGGTCATTGTGAATTGAACCGCAATTCAATTCTTTTATGCCTGTATTCCAATTGCTGAAAATCAGCAGCAACAATTTCAATGAGTGAAAAAAGTTGATTAAAAGAAAAAATTGAAAACCAGTTTCAGTCTACCGTATCATCCCGTTGCTGCTGAAACTAAGTCATGTCGGCTCGGTATTGGTGTGCCATTAGAGACGAAACCCATTCATGGCGGGCAACACAAACAGGCCTCGACCATACTATAAAACTTAATTAGAGCTTGATTTGAGAATACAAAATCAAATCACTTAAGTTACTTTTCTTTCTTTCTTTTGTGTGGAGACGTGCTTTCTAAAGGCAATTTCCTTCTTTTTACCTCTCTTTCCACCCACGTGCATATGCATGGGTGTGTGGGGTCGACGTTTTTACTAAAATACAAGGCCTTTACGCTAAAGAAGAGCGAATTTGGATAAGGAGACTTACGTCCCAAACACCACGCATTTCTTTTGTTATCCACTTCCTTTTCCAGGGAGACAGATTGTCTACTCCCCCTGACACCGGCCCGGTGGCTGATGGTCGGTGCTGTGTGGCCCCCACCATGATGTATGTGTTTCATCCATTTTTACGGATCATTTTAGGTATTTATACCAAAAAATTGATGGGGATATAAATCTTAGGTAGACCACACTACAGGAAAAGAATAATGATTGGATATCCACCATTAAAATCCTTCTAAGGCCCAGGTACTATTTACTTGACATCTAATATGTTGATTAGGTCATAAAGACCCAGATGAAGGAAATATATATATTTGACATCTAATATGTTGATTAGGTAATAAAGACCCAGATGAAGGGAATATATATATATATATATATATATATATATATATATATATATATATATATATATATATATATATATATATATATATATATATAAGCTTGATCCAAAACTTTTATGGCCCACAACGTTTTTAATGGTCAACGTTCATTTGACATTGTTTCCTGTAAAGTGGTCCACTTGAGATTGAGATATCCTCGCTTTTTCTTTAATACTATAAAATGCTCTATTAAAATAGATGAACGGCATAGATGAAACACATACATCATGGTGGGGCCCACAGAGCACCGACCATCAGCCAATGGCTGACGGCCGGGGGTAGCCAATACGTTCCCCTTTTCCGGCGTCTTGTTTGCTAAATCACCAAAGTTCTTGTGAAGAGAGTAGCCTCTTTCGTGGAACCAGCTGCGTGTGGGTTTCGTCCTTGTATTTTTATAAAATCCAACCACTCTAGAAGGATATTCCCGACATCAAAATGGGACCCTTTACGAATCAGGTCCATCCGCTCATTAGGTGCGCAATGAATTGGAATTGGAGGTTTTTGGATGGTTTTTCAGTGTTTTATAAAGTGTGGGCCAAATCATGATCGAACGGTAATTATTTTTGAAAATTCATATTGTCATTGGAACAGAACCATGATGGACGGCTTGGAGACAGACAAATATACTAAAGTGGGCCTACATTCGGTTGGTTGCACGAAATTCTCATGTACAGTGATTTGTAAAGGAACCGGCCTCACTTCTTTTTTGAATTTCCAGCGGAAATTTGTTTGGTTTGTCTTATAGGTACCAAATGACCGAAATAACCCTAGTTCACGACGAAATCAATCCCATGGCCTTAAGCATGAATCATGAACAGTGTCATGATGAGCTGGAACATTCAAATGGACTGCTGTTTTTAGTAATCCAGATTGTTGATATGATGGGCCTTGATGTAGATGTGGATTATACTAATCGGATACAGGTCAGAGTCTCGTAAACTTTAAATCATTGAACCACAAATGTACGGTTAAGAAAAAATACAGCAAGTCCAGGAGAAAAGGCCAAACATTGCATGTCTAGGACCTTACAATCTGGAATTAATTTAGTTCATCCCCCATCTGAAGTAAGAAACATAAGATAAACGGTCTTGATCATCAACAGATAGGCCAAATGGTATGGAATTGGTGCATCAGGACACAACTCTTACGTACAAAGATACTGTACTTCCTCTCTGCTACACCCGATAGCGTTTCGAACTTCTTTTGCTTTCGTTGCTCTTATCGTGCTCGTAGTAGCAATAGGTATCGCCTCCAACCGACACTAGCCAGGAACAGAGAGGGTCTTTGAGGGGCCACCGTGACCTATGGATTTTATCCACGTCGTGCAACGATTATGCTATATCATTTTAAGCCCAACCCAAAAATTAGTCAGATCAAATGATCCAGTGGACCACACCACATGAAGCAGCAGTGATAATTACCCTCACCATTGAAATCTTCCTAGGGGCCCCTGTGATGTTTAATTTCCATCCAACCTGTTCATAAGCTCATATAGACCTGGATGAAGGGACAGCACAAATATCATCTTGATCCAAAACTTGTGGCCCACAAGAATTTTTCAACAGTAAGTGTTTAATCCCCACTCTGTGCTCCACTTGAGCCTTAGATCTACCTGAGTTTTGGGATTATACCCTAAAGTGATATGGAAAAATGAATGGACGGTGTGGATAAAACACATCCATTATGTGATCACCCTCGTATCGTATTCTCCGTTTAAATCTGGCCAATCCAAAACTCAGGTGGGCCACACCATGTTTATGTTCTCGTGGCTGCCATCTTCTGTGTGGATTGCATTGCATATAAAAACACATTGGGCCAATTTGTTAGGTTTTAATGGTGAGCGTCCCCATCCCAATCGTATTTGTGGTGTCACGCACTTGATTGTTGGATCGGTCTGATTTTTGGCATGCATTCTGGATTTTAAGGACTACACCTTATCAACGGATTGGATGTGGCTTATACATCAGAATGGACCCCACGCACTCCGTGGTAGAATAAGCGTATACAGAATGATTCGGTGTATATGCTCCTCACGATGGTTTTGAACAAAGATTGGTGCTGATTAAGACCGCTGCTTGATAGGGAGGTGTGATACTTTGTGGGGTCCATCCATCAAAATCATGTTGGAACCGGAAGTACATACACCAAACATTTGGTGTATGGTCCGTAGATGAGAATGTTTCATACTATTCTGTACCTTTCTAGCTAAAACTTGAGACAGCTCTCATCCGACCTGTCTAGCCGAAAATGAAAGACACCACCTTCGTATCTTGAAGTGGGCCCACACGCAATCTAGCAAAACAGTTGAACCATGTGAGTGGTCCACTGTCAGGCAAAAGCACTGGTAAAGTGTAATGGTCCACATTCAGGTCCTAAGAAGCTTTACACGTGGTATACGTTAACTGAAATTAAACCATCCAAATTGCGGGACACGATTTAGGTAGCCTCTCGCCACAAAATCAAATCCATTGAATGATCCGAAAATCTGATTGACGGACATTATTTGCTTCTTGATTTTGAACGGTTGGTTGTTTTTTTTAAAAAAACCTTAACCGTACATTTAAATGTTTGCAAGTCGACCAAAGAAAATGGAATCAGTGAAATTATTCTTTACACCCATTTACCATCTACGCCGCCCAAGGTGAATCAATAGAAAGATACCACATGGGGACACCAGGTGTTTGGCATATTCAAATCGTACTTGCACCAAGAGATAGTATGGGTTTGATCTTCTTTTGGCATTACACGTTTTATTGTTATATACTCTTATCAGACCCTTGAAAGAGAAAAATCATCACGTCACGTGACCACGATTAACATACCTATTAAACATTAAACAAGGGACATGCTAGGCACAACTATAAAAGACCCGCTGGATGAGCATATCCTATCTCATATATAGATATGATCTCATTTGTAAGGCCGTCTCTTACAACCCTTTTAAAATGATTTTTATTTTATTTTTTCAAAAATGTCCAGAGAGCCTTCAAGGATCTAAAATATTCCATAGGCCAAGGGGTGGAACCGACATCCAAGCCAACTTTGACACAGTCCCGAGCCCGAATCATAAAGGGACGGCTGTACCCATATCACATGTCATTCTACACGATGATCAGCATCAAGAGAATAGAAGATCTGGTATGTTCAAATGATAGATCAATATCAAGGGTCAAACCCCTCCAACACTCCATAATATCATTGTTTAAGGTAATTAAATGAAGGTGGCGGATAGATCTAAATCGACCAACACCTTGGAGTTGACAGGTGGGCCATCAAGAGACGTTGAATAGCTACGTTCAACAGAGATCAACCCTTGAATGTCCTGGACCTTGGTTTAATTGTCTTTGTTAGAGGAATTTCGAGAGCATTAGACTAAATCTTTAGTGGGTCATGAGTATCTCCACGAAGGATCAGTTACGGAAGAAGATTTGAAAAGCCAGCGAGTCTAGAGTCCTTTCTTTCCAAGGCAAGTCTTAGTTTACCAAGAAAAATATTGCATATCCAAAAAGCCCTCACAAAGAATCCCTAAAAACTAGAGGTTGGGCTGGCTGAATATGAGTAAATTTACATAGTAAGTTTACACATTTTAAGCATATATAGAAGGGTCGTGATAAAAACCTCTATATATGGTCATTTTACCTGAGGGTTGTCATACACATTGATCTTTCATTTGCAACCATACTGAATCTTCTATTCACGTGATGTTGAGTCACTCTTCATAAAGTGTCATAGAGGACTGTTGTGTGTTGAAGATCTAACCAATATTTTGTCGACGAAATTTGACAAGTACATGTGGGCTTCGAATACTAATACTTACGATAATTCTGTTACACGTGTATGTTAGGGACCCAACATGTGGTATCATAGCGGACCCATATTGCAATTATCTGATAGGGTTTTTTTTCCCTTGCTCGACCGGTTGTGAGCCCTGTTGGATCGGTCGTAGGCTAGTATTCGACTAGTCGTAGGTTGGCGTGACACGACTCAAAGTCCAACGAGTTTGGACAGATTTTCTTCGGGGTGCTCGACCGGTCGTAGGTGGCGCTCAACCGGTTGTGGGTGGCGCACGACCAGTCATGGTTACGCAGATTCGTTTCGGGATTTTGCGCAAATTTCATGTCGCAAGGCTAGGATGCAGAAGGGAGTTTCCTACAACTATAAAAAGGGGTCCCTAGAGTTTTTCTAGGGTATGATGGTGATAGAAAAATGCAAGAGGGATATCAAAAGTGTGAGAGAGAGAGAGAAAGAGAGAGGAAGCTTGTAGAAGGGAGGTATGTTCGTGGAGGTGATATACGGTGCAATCTATATCTCAGCGCTCATACGTCCTCGTAATCGGTGAGATCTCTCAATTTTTTTTGTTTCTCTTACTGTTTATCCACTCTTACTTGAGTGATGAAGGTTTGATCATTGCAAGGTGTGCTTGTGATCGATCGTAACGTCCTACTTCATAGTAGATTGTTGATCTGGACGAGGTCCGGTGATTTTTACCTGAGTTTCTACCTCTTTGAGATTTTTTCAGGTAAAAATCTCTTGTGTGGTGTGTGATTGATGCTTTGATTTATTTCATTATTTTATAATCCATAATTCTGGTTTGTTCTGGAGGGCTAGATCCTAAGGTTTGTGCAAGGCCCCTAACAAAATGGTATCAAAGCTAAGTGCATTGAACAGGTAAGATCGGTTTGGAATTATGGAAGGTGGCTCATCAAGGATGATCAGCCTTAATGGTTCTAACTGGACCATATGGAAGGCTAAGATGGAGGACTTGCTTTATTGCAAGGATCTATATTCTTCAATTTCAGGCATATCAACAAAATTCAAGGATATGTCTGATGATGATTAGAAGAAGATGGACCAGAAGGCGATGAAGTTTATTAGACAATGGCTAGATGATTCTGTGTTCCACCATGTGTCTACGAAAACCTCAGCCGCTAGCCTATGGCTGAAACTAAAAGGGCTGTATGAGAGGAAGATAGCCGGTAATAAAAATTTTCTGATAAGGCGACTTATGAATCTCAAGTTCAAGGATGGTGGTTCTGTGACCGAGCATATGAATGAGGTCAGCAATATAGTGAACCAACTCTCCTCTATGAAGATGGTCCTGGATGATGAACTGCAGGCTTTGCTATTCCTTAGTTCATTACCTAACAGTTGGGAGACATTGGTGGTGTCTCTAAGTAACTCCGCACCAGACGGAAGGACATCCATAGAACAGGTGACTAAATGTCTCTTCAATGAAGAGACAAGGAGGAAGTCTCAAGGGTCTACTCAGCAAGAGGCCCTTGTGACACAGGAATAGGGAAGAGGAAAGAACAAGAAGGGCGGGAAGGCCCGAGATAAATTAAGAGGCAATTCGAGTAATAGAAAAGATGTTGAATGCTGGAATTGTAGCAAGAAGGGTCACTATAAGTATAAATGTCGTAAGGCTAAGAACAACAAGAAAGGAAAATGAAGGGAGAAAGAAGATGAATCAGATTCCACTGCGGTCGCTTCAGATGGTGACGTTGTAGTTATTCTTTTTTGAGATTATGATATATGTCTCACGGCTATGAGTTAGGACATTGTCTACGTGATAGACTCGGGAGCCTCTTTTCATGCGACTCTACGCAGGGATTTCTTCACAAGCTACAAATCAGGCGACTATGGGACCGTAAAGATGGAAAATTCTGGCGTATCGAAGATCATAGGAGTCGGTGATATTTGTGTGAAGACCGATGTGGGCTACACATTGGTTCTCAGGGATGTGAGGCATATTCCAAACCTTCACCTCAACTTGATGTCGACAAGAAAGTTGGATGATAATGGCTATGAAAGTCGGTTTACTGGTGGGTGCTGGAAGCTCATCAAGGGTTCATTGATCACAGCCAAAGGAAAGAAGTGTTGCACCCTTTCCAAGGCATGTCTCAGTGTGTGCAAGGGTGAGTTAAATGCAACGGAAGATTCAGCTATTGACATGTGGCACAGGCGTCTAGGTCACATGAGTGAAAAAGGGCTTCAACTACTAGCGAGAAAGCGACTCCTTGTAGACGTGACAGGTACGTGCCTCTCAAAACTTGTCTTGATTGTTTATCAAGAAAACAGCATAGCGTTTCATTCGCTAAAACTGTTTCTCACATTAATAAAGTGCATGCATTAGATTTGGTTTATTCTGATGTTTGTGGTCCTATGAGGATAAAAACCTTGGGTGGGGCATTGTATTTTGTTACTTTTATAGATGATGCATCTAGGGGGGTTGGGTTTATGTATTGAAATTTAAAGATGAGGTCTTTGGTGTGTTTAAATTGCTTCATGTTATGGTCGAAAGAGAGACAGGTGGATCATTGAAGTGCATCCGCACTGACAATGGTGGTGAATACATTAGCGAATTTCATGAGTACTGCAAGTCCCTAGGTATACGGCATGAACAGACGGTACCCAAGACTCCCCAACATAATGGTGTAGCAGAGCGAATGAATCGTACTATTGTTAGAGAATCAGATGCATATTATCTCATGTGAAATTGCCCAAGACGTTCTGGGGAGAAGCAATGCACACGGCGGTATATCTCATAAATAAGTCTCCATCAGCCCCATTGAATGGAGAAGTACCTGAGAAGGTGTGGACTGGACAGGATCCATCGTACAGTCATCTCAGGGTATTTGGATGCAGGGCATCCATTCACGTACCAAAGGACGAAAGGTCCAAGCTAGATATGAAGATCAGAAAGTGTGTGTTCTTAGGGTATGGTGATGAAAATTTCAGTTACAGATTGTGGGATCCGACCAAGAGGAAGCTCGTTAAGAGCAAAGATATAGTATTCTTTGAAGATCAGTGTATAGAAGATATTAGTAAGCCAAAGAAGAACCAGCCTAGTTCAAGTGAGCTAGAGGACATGGATCTGGTTATTCCTCCTGTGGTGCCTGATGACGGGGGAGTACAACAAAGTGCAGAGGATGAGAGAGTTCCTACAGAAGATAGACTAGGGGAGCAGCCCCCACTTAATCTACCTATTGAGTCAAAGGTGAGGAGGTCATCTAGGGACAAACAGTCGTACAAGAGGTACTCGTCGTATGAGTATATTATGCTGACTGATGAGAAAGAACCATAAAATTATTCTGAGGCCCTAGCCGACGAGCATAAGGAGGAGTGGTTGAAAGCTATGTAAGAGAAGATGGAATCCTTGCATAAGAACCACACCTACGACATGGTGAAACTGCCTAAAGGTAAGAAAATTTTGAGCAATAAGTGGGTGTTCAGAATGAAGGTTGAGTAGAAGAATTCACAAACAAGGTTCAAGGCCAAACTTGTGGTAAAAGGATTTGGTCAGAGGAAAGGCATAGACTTTAAGGAGATATTCTCACCAGTGGTGAAGATGACATCCATACGGGTGTTGTTTAAGTTGGAGGCTAGCATAGATCAGGAGATAGAACAGTTAGATGTTAAAACTGCCTTTTTCCATGGTGACCTGAAAGAAGAGATCTACATGCACCAACCAGAGGGGTTCGAAGTCAAGGGCAAGGAGCATATGGTGTGTAGGCTGAGGAAGAGCTTGTATGGGTTGAAATAAGCTCCATGACAATGGTACAAGAAGTTTGATTCGTTTATGTTATAGCATGGGTATGACAAAATGAAGTTGGACCACTGTGTGTTCACGCGCAAGTTCTCAGATGGTGATTTCTTAGTTCTGTTGTTATATGTTGATGGCATACTCATCATGGAAAAAGACATTAAGAAGATCGACAGGCTGAAACAGGAGTTGGGCAAGTCATTTGCAATGAAAGACTTGGGTCCGGCTAAAAAGATACTAGGAATGGAGATAACCCGTGACAGAAGCAGCAGAAAGTTTTGGCAGTCACAAGAGCGGTATATTGAGAAGGTCCTATAGTGGTTCAATATGAATGCAGCGAAGCCGGTCAGTACTCCACTGGATGGTCACTTCAGATTGAGTAACAGGCAGTATTCCAAGACGAAAGCAGAGGTAGAAAAGATGCAGAAGATACCCTACGCATCTGTTGTAGAAAGTTTGATGTATGTTATGGTATATACACGCCCAGACATAGCATATACGATTGGTGTTGTCAGCCGATATCTTGTCAATCCTGGTAAAGAGCATTGGGCAGCAGTGAAATGGATACTACGGTATCTAAGAGGCTCATCCAAGTTGAGCCTAAGCTATAGTGATAATAAACCTATGTTAGATGGCTACAAAGATGCAGATATGGTAGGTTACATAGACTCCAGGAAGTTTACATCGGGGTTCATGTTCACGTTTGCAGGGAGACAGTTTCTTGGCAGAGCAGGCTATAGAGGGTCGCAATATTATCGACGACAAAGGCCGAGTACATTGCAGTCACAGAAGCATGTAAAGAGATATTTTGGATGAAGAGGTTCTTACACGAACTTAACCTGAAGCAGGAGAAGCATGTGGTCTATTGCGATAGTCAGAGTATTATGTACTTGAGCAAGAATCTAAGTCAGCATTACAAGTCGAAGCACATAGAGATTTGGTATCACTAGATCAAGGATACTTTGGAACGGAAGGTGTTACGGTTTGAGAAGGTCCATACGGACGATAATGGATCAGACATGATGACCAAGGCTTTATTCAAAGGTAAGTTTGAGGTTTGTTAAAACTAGGTTGGCTTGAAGAAGGTGAATTCCTCCCGGGTCAAAAAAAGGAGAGATTTGATCAGGGTTTTTTTCCCGTGCTCGACCGGTTATAGGTTAGTGTTTGACCAGTCGTAGGTTGGAATCGTGACACAACTCAAAGTCTAGCGAGTTTGGACTGATTTTCTCCGGGGTGCTCGACCGGTCGTGGAGGTGCATGACCGGTCGTAGTTGGCGCCCGACCGGTCGTGGGTGGCGTACGACCAGTCATGGTTACGCAAATTCATTCCGTGATTTTACGCGAATTTCATGTCGTAAGTCCTTTCGCAACTGGGATGCGGAAGAGAGTTTTCTAAAACTATAAAAGGGTGTCTCTAAGGTTTTTCTAAGGTATGATGATGATAGAAAAATACAAGAGGGATATTAAAGGTGTGTGTGTGTGAGAGAGAGAGAGAGAGAGAGAGAGAGAGGAAGCTTGTAGAAGGGAGGTTTTGCTCGTGGAGGTGATCTACGGTGTAATCTATATCTCATCGATCCTACGTCCTCATAATCGGTGAGATCTCTCAGTTTTCTTTATTTCTCTTACTGTTTATCCACTTCTGCGTAAGTGATGAAGGTTTGATCATAGCAAGGTGTGCTTGTGATCGGTTGTAACATTCTGCTTCATAGTGGATTGTTGAACTGGATGAGGTCCTGTGGTTTTTACCTCTTTGAGGGTTTTGCACATAAAAATCTCTTGTGTGGTATGTGATTAATTCTTTGATTTATTTTATTGCTTTATTATCCATAATTCTGGTTTATTCTGGAGGGCTAGATCCTAAGGTTTTGTGCAAGGCCCCCAACATAATCATCCATTTTTATATAAATTGAGAAATTTTGTCGACATGCTTTGATGATGGGAATTGGTTAGATTGTAATTTTTTAACCAAGGATATGCACTAGCTCAGAATGAGTTACCCATTGATCGAAATCAGTTCAGACAATCATAGTAGTGGATGAATTTTTAAAATTTTCTTTTCTTTAATCATCTGACTGTTCGTAACTTGATTCGATAGTTGTGTTACACTCCAATTTTGATACTCGTTTGCACTTGGCATAGACATTGAGGCGACTTAAGCATGAAAATAAATATTCACATCAACATTCACCACAATGGATATCCATAACTGAATACTAGTTACAAAGTATCCATTCAAACAAGATAAAAATGATTAAAGTACAATATCAACTTTTAAAATTATTGTTTATAATGAAGTCATTCAACTAAAAGACATTCTTATGCAACTTCTTTGCTCATATTCAACCAAATATATATTTTTTCCTTTCTTTTTCCTATGAGGGAATGTTCTCGAAGTCACAGGGCCATTCCCGGAGACCCCTAATGCTCTCCTCATCATGGAATGCTAAGTCCCAATTGGTTGAGCTATGAAGCCCAATAAATAATCATCTATGCATGTTATACCACAAATGTAATGTCTTCAAAAGTATGTATCTCAAGTAAACAATAATTTATGAATGCACAATATTCCACTTTTCTCGATACAGTTAATACATTGAACAACCACAGCTTGATCTCTCTCAACTTGGCCAACTAATACCCCCCTCACCTACATTATTTGTGATTTGTAACATGAGTGGTACATATTGGACAAAAAAACTTAGCTTAGTGACCTGACTCCCACTGCAATATGTTTATCGTACGAGTAGATTAAATGTATGTAACCTTAAGTTGTCAGATCCCCATATCTATCTAAGTTCCAATTCAGTTGTTCATTTCTCAGTCATATCCTTCTTATCATATACCTCAGCTTGATCATTTGTTACGATAGGCACATCAAGTATTTATCTTTTTTTTTGCTACAATTAGATTGTAAAGCACGATGGTTGTAACAAGGCCAATACATTAATAAAGATCGATTGTGTTAATGGTATCCTTTATTCTGTTATGTGCAAATCTCCTACTTGGATTCAAGAATATCATGCCAAAGTGCTCGTGAAATAGAAAGTCCTTAAACCATCAAATTCTGTAATTGTTGGTACAAGTAAAAAAGAACTCATTTGTGAGGGCTAACCCCTTCCTTTCCTCAAACTAGCTGAGTACAATGCACATTAAATCAATCAGTCGATGATCGAGAGGACTCTGAGTCCATGTCCAATCTCCAATCTATCCATCTCAGCACATGGGTACCGGCCAATTCAATCAATATCCTTGAGTCGACTAGACTCTAGCACACTTGCACAATCATACACACTCACGTACATACTTTCAATCCATGCCCTCGGTCACACGAGTGGCCTTGATTGGCTAAATTGAGAGCAACATATCCTTTTGACATGCCTGGTGGGACCCAGCAGCGTGTGTTTTTCTTAATTAAGACAAGATACCACTAAAATCGATCAAAAAAGACTGGTTCCTTGACTGATGTTGTTGAAGAATAGTAAGATCCCTAACTCGGTATCATGAGTCTATCGTCGATGTTGACACAGGAACATCCTCCCAACACACCATAAGTGACTTCGTTGCATTCCTCAAGCAAAATCACGAAGTGTATGCAACAGAGACCGTTAAGGATGCTTAGCCACAAGCAGAAAAGAGCGAGAGAAACGTTGAGAAATATCTCTAGAGACTCGAGGCATTTAAAAGACATTCTCCCATTATCCATCCCGATGGACATAAGATAGAACAAACAACTGAGTTCTCAATTAAAGCCAGCCAAAATGAACCACAAGGCCATCTTCTACCACCTTCATTGGCAATGAAGGAAGAGCAAAATGACCACAGCTTTAACCAGCTAGAAGCACTCGACCAACAGAGTTACCAAGTTTTTGGGACTTATGCCCATGTCGGATTAAGCAACTTTGTTGGCTAGACGGCTGATGTACCGTTATCGCTTGGCTTGATGATCTATGTGGTAAGGGGGCAACTCAATAATAGATCAGCCTACTATAATAAAGCCCAGAGGGCTATGTATACCTAGGGATCGACTCAGGATATGTATGCCTTGTACCAAGGGAAAATCAGTGCACAAAGGTCCATTGGGAAACCTTCGGTCGTGCCTCAACTGCATAGTGGCTCATATAGGATTGAAAAGCTCAGGGGTAACCCTTGGCCATAGCCTGGGTCTACCATGCACCATACCAAACTACCACACTCAAGGGGAAAATCCTCAATCAAAGTCCCGATATATCCAAAACCTTGTAGGATAGAGGCACTGGACCCTACATGTTTTTACCCCCATAATGGTTATCAGAGGCTTAAGGTGCACAGAGGGTCACCACCAGTAGCACCGATCTTTATACTCGTACTTGGGGTAGTACATGACTTTGATCTTGGCCAACTACAAAGGTACATCTTATTCCATAGTTAATCATTCATGGAAATTTGTAGTGGCCCATTAAAGATTCAAGACGCTCAATGGCTATCTCTATCGAACGTGGCCATTCAACGTCTCTTGATGGCCCACCTTGTCAACTCAAAGGTGTTGGTCAATCCTGATCAAACCACCTCCTTCATTTTATCACCTTAAACAATGATGGTCTGCAATGCTGGAGGGATTTGACTCCTAATACTGATCTATCATTTGGATAGAACCGATCTCTCATTCTATTAATTCCAATCATCATGTAGAATGTGACCTAATATGGGTCACATTCAACACGATGAGCGTTGAAAAAAAATGCGACAATTCATCTTTTTAAAGGGCTTAATAAAAGTATGTACCATTGAAATAATGACAAAAGTCATAAAGTCGAATGAATATCAAATACAAATTTTCTCTGAATGCATATACAATATTAACAATGCTAAACACATATATCTTTACGTGGCATCTTCCCCTTGATTTACGTAGGCCGTAAAAAAAATAGGTGTAAACAATTATTTGTTCAAGATTCATTTAAGTTCATCCATGATGGATGGCTTTATTTAAGTTGTATGCCAAGAGTATGAATTCTAAAGCATCACGTTGTCCCAGATTATAACTTTGCATATTTTCCTAGTGGTAAGGACTCTTGCCATGGCCATGTGATTCTCAAAGGAAGAAAACTTTGACATGTTAAAATTTTAGTTTTGAAAAAAATTAAAAAATTCAGAATTTTTATTTTGCCAGCAAAACGATAAAGAAAAATACGATTTTTCTTTAATTCCACACTGGAAATGAGAAAACAAGTTTTGTAGTTTATATGTGAAGGTGCATGTAATATTCTTACTTAGAGACTTTGAAGTTGAGATGCTCAGGCACAAGCGAGGGCGAGTGTGTGGGCGTGTGTAGTGTGACTATAGTGGTGCTAGTTGGCGCATTTTGCACTTTCGGATTACTGATCTGAAACAGTCATCCGTTTTAAGAACAGTTAGCAGCCTTAAAAGCCACAATGGTCCAAAAATGAACTGGCGTTGATGGTCCAACGGTCAAATCCTTTGATCCAACTATCTAAAATGGGCGAAATTTATTATCAATGGTGAGAAGCGTTTTCAAATGTTCTGAACCATTGATGGCCACTTAGCAATAGTTCACTCCCCTAGTGCCTATATAAACTGGATCAATTCAGTCGAAAATCAATCAACTCCAACATATCTCTTCCAAGCCATCATATATCATTAAAATCCATCTCTTCCAAGAATATAGAGAATACGTCTGCCAATAGAATTTGACAGAAGATCATCGGCTGCATTGAAAAGTTCACCTCTAACCCATCAGCAATTGATGACAGGACGAATCACGCTCAATTGATAATGAAGCAGATCACGCTTTAAGGCCAGCATAATTTTTACATGACTAAGCCCAGTGATAAATTCGTGTGTAGCCCAAATAATTATTTGATAATCGGGATATTTGTGTCATTACATCATGGTAGTGGGGCACACCTAATGCACGGATTGGATCGAATACAAAAGGCAAGATATTTCCCATAAACGCAATAGAGTATAAGCCGGTGAATAAGTACAGGCGCGGGTGAATAACCATTTAATGATGCTGAATCGGTACTCGGATTGCGTAATGTAAAACACAACATTAAGATCGTAACACGTTGACGTGTCAAAGTTATATGTGTACCTCACTACGATGTATGTGTTATATCGACACCGTCCATACTTTTCCGGATCATTTTCGGATAGAAGACCAAAAATGAAGTAGATCCAAAGATCAAGTGGACCACACCACAAAAAGCGGTGGGTATCGAACGCCTTGAAAACTTCTCGAGGCTAAAGAAGTTACTCAGGGAGTTTCGGATCAAGCTTATTTACGTGTTTTCCTTCCTACCGGTCTATGTGAACTTATGAACAGGTTGAATGAATGGAAGGTTTCAACGTTGGGGTCATTGTCCCCACTGATTTCTGTGGTGTGGCCCACTTGAGCGTTGTACATGCATCATTTTGGGGATCAAGGCTTAAAATGATCCGTAGAAATGGATGTACGGTGTGGATATAATGCATACATTATGGTGGGGGCCACAGAACTTTGCCACGTCAATCCGAGTGTGGTGAATAACTGTTTTGCGAGGACGCAAGGACGTAAAAGGACTTTTTACGGTTGCCATTGTTTACCATAGAGGCGAAGGGGGTTTTACTTTGTTTGGAAGAAAAGGGTGGGAGGGGGTTTTTCGTCTTTTAAGAAGATGCCAAGGTGGCCTCGGTGGTGTAGAGAGCAGCCGTCGGTCGAGAGATATAGAGAAGGGAAAAAAGAAAAGAAGAGAAGACATAAACAAGCATTTAAAATAAGGTAACAGAGGTTGTCTTCTTAAGGCAAGTTGGTAGGGCAAGGCAAGGGAAATGCAAGGCAAGCAGAAGGGAGAAATTCTCATACACGCAAAGAAAGGAATGAGAGCTTCTCTCTCTGTATAAGTCTCTCTCTCTCTCTCTCTCTCTCTCTCTCTCTCTCTCTCTCTCTCTCTCTCTCTCTCTCTCTCTCTCTCTCTTTCTCTCTCTCTCTCTCTCCATGGCTAGCTTCTTCTTCTTCAGCTCTACTATTGCTCGCTTTTTCCTTCTCTTTTATCTCTTATCTTCAGGTAACCTTTCTTTCTTTCTTTCTTTTCCTCTTTCATGAATTTTCTCTCTTTCACTTTTCTTCTTTCTAGACATTTCCGTACCCAAAATTTCTTCTGGGTTTTTCTTATAATATATGATAAAATCATTTCATGTGTTTTCTTTTCTATTTTTCTCATTATTCATCTCAAGTTTCCATAATAAAAATAAAATAAAATAAATTGAGATGTTCCATTGTTCAAGACATATAGAGCTGTTTTAGCTTTACTAACCATATCTTTTTCCCTTTATATTTATATGGCTACATTTTTATTTTTTTAGATTTTGGCCTACTACATGGAGTTGCACCACTAGGCATCAACTACGGCCAAGTAGCAAACAATCTACCATCACCAGACAAGGTCATCACCCTCTTAACCTCCCTCAGGGTTACCAAAACAAGGATATATGACACCAACCCTCAAATCCTCACCGCATTCGCAAACTCCGGCATCGAAGTCATCGTGACTGTCCCCAACGAGCAATTGAGTGTGATGAAGGACCCCAATCAAGCCCTCCAATGGGTCGCAGCCAATGTGAAGCCCTACTTCCCATCTACCAACATCACCGGGATCGCCATCGGCAATGAGATCTTCACCACTGAGGACCCAATCCTCATGTTGAACCTAGTCCCGGCGATGGTCAGCATACAGAACGCGCTCGTCCGGCTCAGCCTAGCATCTTACATCCATGTGTCGACCGCAAACTCCCTAGCGGTGCTAGATAACTCATATCCACCATCTGCTGGGGCCTTCAGCAGCAACCTCGCTGGGGTCATGACACCTTTACTGAAGTTCTTGGCAGACACAAGGTCCCCATTTTGGATTAATGCCTACCCATACTTCGCTTACAAAGACAATTCAAATAAGATCCCTTTGGACTATGTGCTTTTCAACCCTAATACTGGAATGATGGATCCATACACCAAGCTGCACTATGATAACATGCTCTATGCACAGGTGGATGCAGTTATCTTTGCCATTGCTAGGATGGGGTTTGGAGGGTTGGAAGTTAGGGTTTCTGAGACTGGCTGGCCATCCAAAGGAGACGCAGATGAGTTTGGTGCAACCCTACAAAATGCAGCTACTTACAACAGGAACTTGCTACGAAGGCAGATGATGAGTGAAGGGACCCCTCTAAGGCCTAACCAAAGGCTAGAGGTTTATCTGTTTGCTTTGTTCAATGAGGACATGAAGCCTGGACCGACGTCGGAGCGCAACTACGGGCTGTTCCAGCCGGACGGTACCATGGCTTACAATTTCGGGTTCGTCGGAAAGTCTCCTTCTTCTACCTCCACGACATCCGTTTCACTAACTTCATCTGCTGCTCAGGTACTAACATAGGCATGCTTTTTCTATTTTCTTCAAAGGGCAGAATCAAATTCATTAAGAAAAATGGCCATGGCCAAGCTCGAATAAAAGGAATGAAAAAACATTGTTGGGTAACATGTAACTAGGCGGAATCGCCTTCCATGAAAGTGTATAGTCAATTTGAATATTTATAAAGAATTTTTTCTCCTTCTTTTTTTTTTCCTTTTTTTTAAAAAAAAATCTTGAGTAATTGATCTTGAGCAGCATTTCATGCTCCTTTATATGGAAGAGTATGGGAGGTACTACTTACACCCACCTTTTTTCATAGATACACCCTTTTCGAACTTCTAATACTACAGATTGAACAGTTGTATTACAAAATGTAGAAAAGGATGGGTGTCTATTGCATTACAAAAGGTTGAAAAAAGGGTGCATCTATCAAAAGGCGTGTCCATCCCATTTATGTTTTCCTTTTCTTTGCAATATTTACTTAAGTGAATACGACAATAGAGATTTGCGATAGCTGATCCAAACCGTTGATCTTACGTCATACGCAGCTTATTGTTACTGCCTCAAAATTTTTCAAGATTGGAAGATACTAAACTTTTGAGTTACGGCCCACAAAGCAACGTTTAAAGAAACCGCCCATATTCAAAGGAAATAGCTAAATGATCAAAGGGTTGAAATATTCCAATTTGAAAGACTTTTGGGTGTTCGCCATCCACGATGAGGCCCATCATGCAAATGGTTTGGATCATTGAAATATAAGCCCAGGCTTAACAGCTATAGTTGTGATGTTTCCGATAAATTCACCGACAAATTGTAGCATGTCTTATTATCACATACAACGGTAGAGTTTATTTAATAAAAATCAAATTCTAGTATATTAACTATCTGATATTTTCTCCTCTTTTTTTTCCTTTTTTGGGAATGATATTTACTGTGAAACAGGCAGCAAGCAAGGAATTTCGAAGCTTGGCATGTTGGACTTTTGTATATCTATTTACATTTGAAGCTTTAATGAGATGGCCACTCTAGAATAACAAAGGGTTTGTTATGGATATTTTTTTATCTAACAAGAAAAATATGCAAAAGACCTGATTTTTCTTGTAGATTCTGTGCATACAAAGTGTAAAAAACACTTTTAAAAACTGTAAAGTTTCCCAGCACCACCTGCATCAATTCAGGTGGGCCTCATCAACCAAGTATTGTGGAATTTTAGTGCGTATTTTGTACGAAATGGGAAATACTTAAGCATATCCATGAGTCCTTTGGGACCCAAGTCCTTGTTCTAAAGTCAGTACGTATGGCGTTCATATAGGAGGAGATCCGGACCGTTCATGGCGTTGGTTTCTAACACGCATGTAGATAAGGAATTCAAATAATTGGTTGGATATACCTAACTGCCCCATCGAAGGATTTTGGTCGGGTAATCATGGCCATTGATTAGGCCATTATGACTGTTAATTAGTTGAAGAGCTTGTGTGGCAGCTTGTATTAAGCATGAATTAGAATCTAAATCATAATTCGTACAGAATTTATGTGAATTGGAATCCTTAACTATGTTTGATAATATGCAATTAAAATTTCTTGGAATTCAAAATTGATGTTTGACAACATATAATGAAATGCATTGAAATTTTGTAATATAGTTAGGAAGTCTTAATTAAAATAAATCAATTTTAATACTCAAATTAATGTACATATGTGATAATTAATATAATGATTATAATAAACTCGTTGAAATTAATATATATTTTGGCCAAATATGAGAAAATTATAAATCCTAGTTAAGCCATAAAAGTCCACTATATCTAGTTTCAAATGGTTTGATTTTCCAAGCCTAATATTGTTTCGAACCAAATTAAGGAATTCTTACATAGGCTTATTATGATATTTATGTGAAATCCACCCCGACCACCATGTGCGTCACCCTATATTAGGCCTAGGGACCAAAATTCAACCTTATTCGTGATTCAGGTGAACCACGGTTGGCCATGTATAATTAAGGGTGGGCATATCTTTCCTAATAGTTTCCCTTTGTATGCCTACCTAAATCATGGAATCGCCTGATTTTTATGTCATGGGGTGACATACCTGGTGGTCTGAGTGGATTTCATGTAAACATCACTGTGGGGCACCCAGTTGAGCCCAAGCTCCATTTCTATATGTTTTGGGTAAAATAATAATAATAATAATAAAGCTCCATTTCTATATCATTAGTGTGTAGATGTTTTAAAGATCATCATCTCCAATAGTTTAATTTTAAGTAGTTGAAGGAATAAGTGGTAAATGAGATTAAAATCATAACCTTTAGAAGAGATTTTGAAAGTATTGATTTAGTAGTAATTGGATTTCAATTTACGGCTCACAATCCACTTACTCTTTTTTATTGCAATTCAAACTAATTTATACAAAAACACACTTACCAAATGACCCCTAATTACTGTGGAATAGATCTATGTGGTAGGCTCACTTGATGAACAATCTATATCTCATGCGCCCATGCCTAGTGTATGCTCTTAGGTTTTATGTAAAAGAGCATTTTGCTTAAGTTCAACTTGTAATTCTCGTAAATATTTACTAGGGCCCATTAATAGGGAGAAAATGACTTTATTTGAGTCAGAGAAACCTAATGGATATTTGATTATTTTTTTTCGTTAATAGCCATCTATTTTCTATCTCAAAAGAATATTTTGGAACATAAGCGATATAGGATTTTTGGGATATGGCCCATCCAACGCAGGGTCCACTCAATGATCTTGTACATATTTGTCAAATGTAAAATCAACTGAAGCATTAGGTTAAGCAAAAGAGGAAGTTATAAAAAAAGGGGGTCGTTTGGAATTGTATGAAAAAGTAGACTAACATTAAAGGTTTTCATGGTCAGGATGTGGATTTTAAAAATAAATGAGTCTTTTTCTTTTAGAAATGAACTTCTGTGATGGTAAGTAAAACTCTTAAATTTATGAAACAATATTCACCTGCGTCGAATCTCATGTACATGTATCATGGTACACGTGTATTTAAATATCACACAGATGTGTCTTGTGGCACATGTGCCAAAAGTCACCTCTTCCATGTAGGTATTATCCAAAAATAAAAAAATAAAAAATAAATCAACATTATGGTCCCCATGCACACTGATCGTGGCACCCATTTCTCCATCTTGAAAATGGAGAGACAAAAAAAATATTGGTGCGGTAAAATCATCCATGTTGGCTGGGCAGGCTACGCACTAAAGCGAGCTCTACTTTGGGACGTGGAAGGCAGCCTTGTGTCCATATAAATTACGTTTTCTTCTTTATTTTCTTGACTTTTCATTTCATAAAGTTCAGAGAAAAACCTTTGTACTCTGGTAGAGTGTAATGAATGATACACAGGCACTTAGACATTGTACACTTGGCATATACTTAATTTAAGTCAAGCTGTCTAAAATATGCGTACCAGTTTATGTGAATTTTGAACCAAAAATTACACTTATTCGATCCTATCAGTTTCAGATTGGTGCATATTTATTGGATGGTTAAATGAAAAATAGCCTATGGTGTTATATCAATAAACAAGTGTACACTAATCAGAGGTTCGGATTATCTAGCATTTCTTACTTTAGTTTGAATTGATGTATGCCACGTGTATTATCTCTTAATGTCTGCATATCAAGCGTCGTACATAGCTAGAGTATTAAATAACTCTCTTAAAGTTCATGAAAATTCAGAAAAGACAGAAAACTAAAAAGCGTCGACTTTGTTCATTCCGCTTTATTCCCCGAGAGGCAAACGTCAGCATTGTAACCTTTTGGAAGGAGCTTTTCCTTGGGTGACGATTATATACCTGTGTAGATCCAGTAACTACGAATCTGCCATTGGCTGTGGCCGTTGCTGTGGCTATGGCTATCCACGTCACGGCACATGTGATGTGCCTGGGGTAACGAACGCATGGGATCAATCCTGGCCGTTCATCAGGAAGGTTACACCGTGAATATGAACTGGCCCAAAAATTAATCCACTACAATAATCAGGTGACGCATGTGGAGGAATAACATGAGGAGATTTTTTAGGAAAGTTTTTGCAAATGTCTATACGCAATTAAACACATGCGGTCCACCAGATGAATGGACTTTTTTTATGTGAATGGCCCGGATTATCTACACGTGGCATGAAGCACCTCTTAAATCTATCGCTGCTCGGATGGCCAGACGTGGACTAACGGAGTTGAGAAAGAAATTGGAAAAAAATGTAATCGAGAAAAGAAGAAGATAAGGAAGTAATGCATGGGATTTGAACCGTAGAGTAGCGGCCACACATGCAACGGACGCGGATTTCCTGCGAAAGGATGTTGGGTGGGTCCCATTGAAATGTATGTGAGAAATCCATTCCGTCCATCTGTTTTTCGAGCTCATTTTAGTACGTTCGACCTAAAGTGAGAGGGATACAAAACTCAAGTGGGTCACACGAGAGGGAAAATTGGGGAAATAAATTTCTACCGTCGAAACCTTCGTGGGCTCCACCTTGATGTTTATATGCTATCCAAACCGTTTACAATGACATTCCCAATCCGATGAAGTGAAAACACCAGAAAGATATCCTGATACAAAACTTGTATTGCCATAGGAATGCTTCAACGGTGCTAGCTGAATTCCCATTATTTCCTCTCGTGTGGCCGACTAGAGTGTTAGATCCATCTCATTTTTCCCCACAAGTCCTAAAATGAGATCAAAAAACCTTTGGACGGGGTGGATTTCTCACAAACATCTAGTTGGGCCCCACTCAGCATCCTTGCGCAAGAACTTGCTGCGAAAGGCTTTAGCAGGAAATCTGCGGGCAACTGGCAAATCTTGAAGAGCGGTTAGTGATGTGATCCAAGAATAAGGTGGGCCACAACCTGTCTCGGCCGTGCGGTCGTCACGTGGGTTGGGGAATGGGGACGGCTGGTCGATTCTTCCAAACTGTCCATTTTCCTGTATTGTGCTAATAAAGAGAAATGATCCGGTGCTTTTAGAGCATTATAAGTTACAGTGCTGTCATTTGCATCAGGACATTTGGACAGTCCAATTCATCCGTCTAAATGGAAGCGGATTGCCTGGGCCACCTGCCACAGGGATATCCGTGGCACGAGGTGGCCCAAGCTCCGTGGGACCAACCGTGATGTATGTGTTTTATCCACGCCGTCCATCCGTTTTAGGGTACAAGCCCAAAAATGATGCAGATCGAGAGCTCAAGTGGACCACACCACGTAAAACAGTGGGGAATGAATGCCTCTTGGGGCCATAGAAGTTTTGGATCACGATTATATTTGCGTTTTCCTTTCATCTATTTCCCTGTATCCTTATGAATAGGGTTGAATGGCCAGATTAACAAAGTAAGCAGTTTGATTAAGAAAGTGTAGGTATGCCAAACTCATATTTAACTCAAGTTGGATTGAAAACACTGTAACTGACACTGAAATAGATCTATTAAGACTAAATCCATGATCCCAGGCGCCTGTTGCTTTAGGGCGATAAGGCGTTCTGGAAAGGGTGGGGTTTATCCATATGAATTGGAACTTTTTTACTTTACGTTCAAAACTTCTTTTTCAACTGTGATTGAAGTCATTGTATTGCTCAATGTCCTAACCACCAGTAGGCGATTTTAAAATGATAGGATTTATCCTTCTAAGTGGATTACTTTACATTTCAGACTCTTTTTTCAAAGGTGATTGTAGGCCTTGTATTTGCCAATAGAATTATGATGGATAAAAAAATTTAAAACTAAAAAGACTAATAATATTAATTTTATTAATTTATATTTAAAGCTTAGTACAATAAGTAGATACACAAAATAAATAGAAAAATAAGCAAAAGATAAATACCTGCGACTATCTATGTAAACAAACAATCGAGGCATATAGTTAACGGGATACAACCAGAGTGTGATATTCCAAGCAAGGAGTCAATTGATCAGAGATCCAATGACGGTAGATTATGAGTATTTAAACTACTCCTAAGTGTATTGCAATTATAACTCCTAAGCGTACTACAACTATGGCATTGGTCAGTAATAATCTACGCTAACCTAAACTCTAGACAGTTTGCAATGTGTCTAGAGAAAGATTGTGTTTAGAGTAGGCCCAAGCTTTTTACCACGTGCTCCTTATATAGTTCGGGAGAAGGCAAACTCTTATTGGGTTTCCTTGTTGGTCCAGGATCCTTGACGATTACAATGTGGGATCATTTTCCAATCTTCTTGGCTTGGCCAAAGAGATCTACGAAGGTCATGGTATTAAAGCATTTTCAAATCTTTTTGTCAACATTACTATAGAGATCCATAGAAGTTATGTGGTCAATCTCACTAGACCCGAATTCTTCACATCTCCCTTCGATTTCCTTCCATTTTGAGAAGAACATGCTTATCAAACCTTTGTACTCGTTGTGAAAGCATTGATTGTCTCTGGGAGGATCTCCCATTGTGGTAGGATCATGTGAGATGACTTTGCCAAGCATATCCAGATTATAAGAAGATCACTATCTTTGTGGGTCTTTATAAACTTGTTCAGCATGCTAATTCGACCACATGTGCCTCTCATATTAGGGCTACATACATGTCACTCATGATAATGTCTTATCTGCAAACATGCATATAACTCTATGGTATTCTGCTCGTGGCAGGTGACATGCCACCGAAAGACGTGAGACAAAATATCATTGGTGCATGAGTAAGATTTTATTCATAATTTAGTAAATAGTGTTGAAATATTAAGGTATTTTACTAGTTTGCGTGGATGCACCAAGACAAGGATAAACAATGCCCCCACGGCCCTTTATATCGGAAGACATGATGGGACGTTTGCCATTTCGAATTCAACAGTCACTCTAACGCTCAACAAGTGGCAACACAGGGTTCGTGCGCATTCATCATTTACATTAATGTTACGTTAAAAATCTCCTGTCACAAATGACAAGGTGAGAGCTTCGACAATGGTGATTGTTTATAAACAAAACTTATCGCCATACTAGCTCGTCGTCCCAGCTCTTTCACCACCTTCCATGCATTCTATTTGTCATGATTTTCCCTACTCTTTTTTCAGCTTAGGCAGTGACAATCTTTTGGAAAAATGAAGCTCTTTATGAGTGGCAGCCAAAGCTTTAAGGCTTAGCCGCTTTTTTATTAAAAAATGAAAATGAAAGACTCGACTTCCCGAAGGATGATTAGATAGAGATGTTTTATTTTATTTTCTCTTATTTTGCTCCAATGTACACAATCTTCTTTTATAAGAGAATTTTTGTAATCATTGTAATAGCCGATTAAGGGAAAAAAGGAAAAAAAAAAAAACTTTTTAATACATTGTCTGATCCTTGCCTTCTTTATTTTCTCTTTATTCTTCATTTTCATCGACCTGCTTAATAGTCAACTCATCTTCTCTCTACGTGGATTCCTACAACGTTGGGTAATATTGTTTTTTTCTGAAACCGATCATTTATAAGGTTTTTGTTCACATGGCCAACCATGCTTTGCGGCAAATAAGCTCCTCCTTTCAACACTCATTTTACCACTAGTGGCCCCTCCCATGTTGGAGATCCCACTTACCATACTTTTGATCCTTAGCACCAATTAGAAGAATAGTCTTTTAAACGATCTCTCCTTCACTAGAGGCTTTCCCTTTCACTTTCTTATTGTAGGCTCTAGTGACCTTGGCTTTATGTACTTTCAGCATATCGAGAGACTGCAATCTGATGTTGTTAAGCTTTTCAAGCTCCATGATCATTGCTTTGGTGAATTCTTAAGGAGTTGGTTGGTTCTAATAAGCCACCCTAAGTGAAGCAATATTAACTGTCATGCCTCGAAACTCAGGTACAGAGTATGCACCCTCGGACTCGAGTTTCGATTCGTAACTCGTACACAAAGTATACTAGTTTAATTCCTTAATCAGTTTAATCAGAAATCATAATCATATTCAGTCAAAGTTTCACCATAATTTCAATCACACATACATAACATTTAGTACCAATCAACTAAACATATATAAATCTTGATATCCCTTAAAATAAAATAAACTTTAAAAATTATTCATTTATTATATTATCGTACTATAATTATGTTTATTTTATAATAACATTGTTTCAAAGAAATAAATCTAAATAATTCATTAAAATCTTAAAATCAATACTAATATGTATTATACATTAATCAAACTAGGCTAATAAATAAATCATACAATCAAAAATTATCTAATGTCGTCACTTATCTTTAGATAAGCATGATCTCGTTTCATATGGGTCGTGTTCAGGTACGATAAATCTTTCCAGTTCTTGCATCACATCATCTACTAATGGCTCCTCTGTACGGTTTTTCCATCAATAAAAAGATAAGCTGGTCAAGCTTAGTGAAATAACCCGGCGTGATTTATAATCATAACAATTAAAATAATATAAAAATATATGCATATATTATATAGATGCAAATGGTATATGAATGCATCAAATGGAGCGATCGTCCATCTGCTTGGGTTGGAGGGTTGGAGGTCGTCAACCCGCATCCACCTGTTGGGTAAGCTTTCACCTTTCGGTAGGCTTGAGCATAGCCCGCATCTGGTAACGCTCTACTAAAATCGACATTTCTTCTAGAGAGGGCCCCTAGGATCGACCATACATTATGTAAATGTAATAAATGATGGATGATATGTAAATGCATATTTTTCATATTTGGCATAGATATCTTGATCAGAATATTTACATATGAATTTAGTATACAATTATCATAACAAAATCTTCAAATCAGTATATCAATCAATCAAACAATCACAAATGATTTATTTTAATTTTAATGAATTATGAGACAAGTTGGGTTACTCACCTGAGCCTGTTAGTATAGAATCTACAAGGTAAATGGATTGATTTCAATTCAGAGATCCTATCAGTAATATCAACAGCATTATTATTCATCTAGTTATTTTACATGGTGGGGCTTACATTTGATTAACATCTTAAGTGGCCAAATCCAAAATGATCAAATAATTAAAATTTTTATTTTGTATTTCTATCTTTTATTTTCTTTTTAAGATCATAAAATTAATCAGAAATTATTTGATCGGGGTGGCCCATTGAATGATTAGATCATTTAGATTCTTAAGGTCATGTCATGTTTTGTCTCTACACATTGGATGAATGGTGTGGATCTAACCACATATACACCAATGGCCCATCTCGACCTTCTACACTAAGTGATACCAATACTTGCTCAAAAATCTAAAATTTCGTGTTAAGCATTTATAAATTTCACTAATGTGGCCCATCTGATGGTCAGATTTATATGAAAATTGCGGCCCTTGTATATTTTGGCCTTAATGATTATATGATCCATACAAATCTATCTTAACACAATTAGATTTTATCCATTCAATTTATTCCTAAAATATTACTAACTAGATCTGAAATCATAAAAATATCACATTATTAAAATTGACTTTACACACCTATACGATAATTGTGTGGATGATTCACCCCATCCATTATATAAATCAAAAAGAAATTAACAATATAATAAAAAATTAAAAAGATCTAACGTTTATATCTTACGTGATCGAGCCTTCTTAAAATTTTCTCTTCTTTTTACTTTAGGGCTTCCTATTTTTAATTTTTTTTCAGAAACCTTCTGTATCCCTTTTTAGAGAAAATTTTCATATAGGATGAGCACATCCTCCCTTATTCTGAATTTAAATTTTTTTATGACATTTAATAAAAAATTATTATTACTACTTCAATAATTGATCCCTAAACCATTCTCAATTAAGAATATCTCTACCAACTCAACTATTAACTTATTCTTATTTTTTATTTAAAAATAAAATCTTTAAATATTTAATTTAGTTTTTTTTTATAATGTACTAAAATTTAGAGTTGTTGCATTAATCTCCTTAGGCAACATAGCATCATGCCCATAAGTCAAGACAAATAGTGTAATTCTAGTGTTGGCCTTCTAAAATATCGATAAGCCCATAACACTTCTGATAAAGTCGTATGCCACGACCGATGATGATTGTTATTGCATAGATTGGAGTAGGCCTTAGACTGACAAAAGGGTTCTGAGTAGGCCACGGACGGGTAAAAGGGTTATACAAGAGCTCCTCACTGTCCAGAAGCATACCACTGCACACCAACGGGCTATGACAATTGAGATAGACTTGATAAAAACATCAGTTGATGATGGGAGAAATCCAATTATCTGGTATTTGATGAGGTTGATCAGCACTAAAATCGATTGAACAATCCATAGAATCATGCCACATTATTTAATTCTAGTTGAAGAACTGTACAAAAAAGGAGTCGACGGACTTCTGCTCAAGTATTTCGAAAAAGATGAAGCCATGATTTTCATGGGAGAAGTACATGAAGACATTTGTGGGGCCCAATAAGCAGGTCAGAATATGTGGTGGTTGATCCAAAGGAATGGCTATTGTTGGCCAGCTGTTTGCGAGGAATATTGTATGAAATACGCGAAATAGTGTCAAGGTTGCCAGAAGCATAGGCTTACAAAACATACCTGCGATAGAATTACATCCTATCATGAAACCATGGCCATTTCGAGGGTGGGCCATAAATATTATTGGTCAGATTTACTCGCCATCCTTAAAGCATCATGACTTTATCATTGTCGCAACCAACTACTTTACAAAATTGGTTGAGTCGCGACCACTACATAGAGTTGATCAGGTGGAAGTCATGGACTTTATTAAAGAATATATAATACATTGGTTTTGACATCCTTGAGACCATTACAGTGAATAGAGGAGTAACATTATTAGGGGCCCAAATCTAAGCTTTTGCCTGCAATTTCTGATTTGTTTACGCTATGCCATATTATGGTCAAGCTAACGGACAAGCTATGTTAACCAACAAAATTCTGAAAATTTATCCTTATGTGTACTGTAGTTATAGTACTGGACCGTAGCAATATAAGCTAACTTAAACTCCAAACGTTATGCAATGTGCCTGGACAAAAATGAAAGAACTAAATTAAAATAAGCACTGTTGTACTGTTTAAAAAGATTGTGTTTGTCGTGGGCTCAAAGCTCTTCATCACCTACTCTTTATATGGCTTGGAATGAGGCAAACCCTTGTTGATCTAGGATCCTTGGCGATTACGGTGCAAAACCACTTTCTGATCTTTTCAACCTAACTAAAGAGATATCTAAAGGTAAGGATATCAAACCATTTTTAGATCTCGCCAATAAGATTATGAAAATCCATGGACGTGACCTGGGTTCTTTGCGACTCCAATCGATTTCCTTTGATTTTGAGATGAACTTATTTCTAGTCTTCTCAAACTTCATAATCACTGTGAAAGTATTGATCATATCCAGGAGGATCTCTTATTTTGACAGGACTGTGTAAGACAACCTTGCTGATGATATTCAAATTGTGATAAGATTCCTATCTGGATGGGTGTTTATGAATTTGTTAGGCACACTGCTTCCACCACATGTATCACTCGTGTTTGGGTCATGTGTCACTCCTTGCAATGTCTTATTTGCAACCGTGTGTGTGGCTCTATGGCATTCTGATTTTCGGAGTTGATGTGCCACCGAGGGAGGTGAAATAAAAGATACCTTTGGTAGACAAATAAGATTTTACCCATCATTTAATACATAGTACTGACACATACCCATAATTTAGTGGTTTACATGAATGCCCGGGGATGGATGCAAACGAGAGTAGATTAGGTGTGACCCCAATCCACCAAGGTGGGCGGGACCCCTGACTATGGGGATCAGCGTAATGTATGTGCCTTAAATCCACACTGCTCAGCCATTTTGAAAGCTTGTTTTTGGGCATGATCCATATCCAAATCTTACATGGACCATGCCACACCAAATAGTAGTGATTGTATCCCCATCATTAAAAGCTTCACGAGGGCCACCGAAATGTTTATTTGCCATCCAACCTGTTGATAAGGTCACAAAGATTTGGACGAAGTGACCACATAAATATCAGGTTAATCCAAAACTTATATGGCCCACGTGAAGTTTTTAATGACCGATTACTACTGTTTCCTATATTATGGTACACCTGAGAAGTGGATCTGCTTCAGTTTTTATATAACGGAGTAAAACGAGCTTTTAATACGGATGGACGGCATGGATGTAGTTACATGCATCGCAGTTGGCCCCACAGTAAGGGGTCCCACCCACCTCGGTGGATCCCGGGTCTCCGGTGTAAACAGTTTCTTCTCGTGGAAAAAAAAAAAAAAAAAAAAGCCCACTTATTTAGAGATGACCATCACTGGAAACAGTGGCCGTTGACCATGAAAAACTTCTCGTAGGTTATAAAAGTTATATTGGTGTTTTCCCTTCATTACAGTGGACCTTAGGAATTTTTAATGGTGGGCGTTCAATGATTCCTGTGGTGTGGTCCACTTGAGATTTAGATCTAATGAGCTGGAAAAACTGATGGATGGAGTGGATATATAACACATGCATAAAGGTGGGCCCCACGGTCAGAGAAATGCCCACTACCGTGTCACACCTGGGTAACACTTCATCCACTTCCCTCATTTTTGGGATAACAGTATAACACTGAGAACGGAGTGGATGCCACAGAGACATTGCAGTATCCCCCCACAGAATTTTGTGTTACAAGGGCTCCGTGCAACGGATTGGGTGATCTACAGTCTAGAAAATCCCGTTTAAAGGATGATCCTCTCTGAAGTTGAATCTAGACCATTGAAAATTCACTTTTCAATGCTCAACGCTCATCTACACGTGACGATACTCATTATCCTCTCCTAAGTTTTTAATACAGCAGGATTTACACATCACTAAGTATCGAAATGGGCCATCACGGTCAGGGAGCATATCGGTAATTTTTCTTTTAGAGATCTGTTCTTTAGCATATTCCCACGACACCACCGAGACAAAAAGTAAAATGGAATCCGATCTCACTCATTCCATGGCCACACCCTCGACAGTGCATTTTCGTGGATGTGATGCATGTGGACCGACCGACCATATGCCATTTTATATCATATAATACCCTTTTCCATTGAAATGCATTTTTTAAGTGCACTTATAGCTCTTCAAGTTACAGTGCTGTGAGACACATTGGCCCTGATCAATTGATCTAGACCATCCATTCTGTCCAGCCGGTGATTTGTGGGCTACCAACTAAAATTCATAATAGTCGAAGGATCCTGTCTATCAATACAATTACCTTGCTTTTGAAGTTGTCCATTTTTCAAGCCGCATATAGATTATTACGATTGTTTGCTCTAGGGCCTGTTTGGAAGCATAGATTTGTAACCCCCTAGATTTGTAACTTTCAGGATTAGAAACCCCCATGACTTGCAATTCTCACGGTGTGTGTGGCACCGTAGAGTGTGTGAATCAAATTTAATCCAAAAGTACCTATCCCCGAATATTTACTGAGGAAATTTACAACTGTACGACCCATTTAACCACAATTTACATTTCCAGGCCCGCTTAGTTTTCCCTTTCGAAAATACGCCCCAGCTGTACGGATGCCTTGCCAAAGGTCAAAATTGCCCCTGCTTTTTCCTTCAAGCGGATCGGCCGCTGCACCAAGACGAGCGCTGACACTCCTCGAACTCCGAGTTGTACGAACGGCTCAAAAGATATCAAAGTTACATGGGCCCCACAGTTACGTATTTATTATATCCACAACGTTCATCCATACTTCGAGATCATTTTGGACCGTTATCCAAAAAAAAAAAAAATCATATCCAAAGATCAACTGGACCACACCACAAAGAGCAGCATAAAATTGATTTTCACTGTTAAAACTTTTATAGGGCTTATCGTAACATTCATTTTCCATCCAATCTATTCATGAGGTCACAAAGACCTGGATGAAGAGGAAAAATAAATTTCATAATGATCCAAAACTTCCGTGACCCCTAAAACGGTTTCAACGGTAGACGTTCAATCCTCCACTGCCTTTTATAGTGTGGTCCACTTGATGGCTAAATCTGTCTTATTTTTCTTCTCAAGACTTATAACGAGTTCACCAAATATATGGACGGTTTGGATATAACACATACCTCATAAAAGCCCCCACAAAGGTGGAAGGAATTACAACAAGGAAAAAAAAAAGCTGGAATCTATGGCTACAGATATAATCCGTAGTCATAATACACCCCATGTATTTTCATAATGTCGTTTGTTATATCTTAAATTGAAGAAGGTCCAGAGTTGTTCAGTGACTTTGCATAAAAAATCCTTTAATTTTCGATATATCGAAGTGTACTCGATATTATCGAAGATATAGCTACGGATTATGGCAGTAGCCATAACTGCGGTCTGTAAAAGTCTGTGCAATTTTTTAATTTTTAATATTTTTATTTTTATTTTTTACATAGAGAACTTTATTTTAACTATAATTTTCTCTAATACATATTTATATAAATATGTATATATAAGCATATAAAAAAAAAATTCTCTCTTTTTATTCATTTCTTTCTTTATTCATTTAACAAGAATATCTTATAAACCAAAATTAGTTACTTGATGTACCCTATATGATTTTGGGGTGAGAGAAGCTACTTTAGCCAACTAACCTAGTTTTTTTCAAAGATTCCATCAGGTTGATGATCGAAAATCTATTTCATATTCACTTTGTGGTCAATTTCAATAAGTTCGCGGTCAATTTCGTTCATTTCATTTACTTCATGGTCATTTTCATGCATATGACGATCATTCCCGCCTATTCTGTGTTGATTCATGGTCCTTTCGGCGCATTTCGTGTTCAATTTCCTTCACTTCACGGTCATTCCCATGCATTTCACAGTCAATTCCCTTCACTTCACGGTCATTTACATGCATTTCATGGTCAATTCCCTTCACTTCACGATCATTTTCATGCATTTCACAGTCAAATCCCTTCACTTCACAGTCATTTCCATGCATTTCACAGTCAATTCCCTCACTTCACGGAAATGACCGTGAAGTGAAGGGAATTGACCGTGAAATGCATGGAAATGACCGTGAAGTGAAGAGAATTAACCATGAAATGCATGTAAATGACCGTAAAGTGAAGGGAAATGACCGTGAAGTGAAGGGAATTGACCATGAAATGCATGAAAATGACCATGAAGTGAAGGGAATTAACCGTGAAATGTATGGAAATGACCGTGAAGTGAGTGAATTGACCGTGAAGTAAGGGAATTGACCGTGAAATGCATGGAAATGACCGTGAAGTGAAGGGAATTGACCGTGAAATGCGTGGAAATGACCGTGAAGTGAAGGGAATTGACCGTGAAATGCATGGAAATGACCGTGAAGTGAAGGGAATTGACCATGAAATGCATGGAAATGACCGTGAAGTGAAGGGAATTGACCGTGAAATGCATGAAAATGACCGTGAAGTGAGGGAATTGACCATGAAATGCATAAAAATGACCGTGAAGTGAAGGGAATTGACCGTGAAATGCATGGAAATGACTGTGAAGTGAGGGAATTGATCGTGAAGTGAGGGAATTGACCATGAAATGCATGGAAATGACCGTGAAGTGAGGGAATTGACCGTGAAGTGAAGGGAATTGACCGTGAAATGCATGGAAATGACCATGAAGTGAAGGGAATTGACCGTGAAATGCATGAAAATGACCGTGAAGTGAAGGGAATTGACCGTGAAATGCACGGAAATGACTGTGAAGTGAAGGGAATTGACTGCGAAATGCATGGAAATGGCTGTGAAGTGAGGGAATTGACCGTGAAATGCATGGAAATGACCATGAAGTGAAGGGAATTGACCGTGAAGTGAAGAGAATTGACCGTGAAATGCATGGAAATGACCTTGAAGTGAAGGGAATTGACCGTGAAATGCATAGAAATGACTATGAAGTGAAGGGAATTGACCGTGAAATGTGCCGAAAGGACCGTAAATCAACACAAAATAGGTGAAAATGACCGTGATATACATGAAAATGACCATGAAGTAAATGAAATGAATGAAATTGATCGCGAACTGATTGAAATTAACCGCAAAGTGAATATGAAATGGATTTTCGACCATTGACCTCCTGATGAAATCTTTGAAAATAACTAAGTTAGTTGGCTAAAGTAGCTTCTCCTACCCCAAAATCATATAGGGTACATCAAGTAACTAATTTTGGTTTAGAAGATATTCTTGTTAAATGAATAAAGAAAGAAATGAATAAAAAGAGAGAAATTTTTTTTATATGCTTTTATATACATATTTATATAAATATGTATTAGAGAAAATTATAGATAAAATAAATTCCTCCATGTAAAAAATAAAAATAAAAATATTAAAAATTAAAAAATTGCCCAGACTTTTACGGATTGCAGTTATGGCTACGGTCATAATCCGTAGCTATATCTTCGATAATATCGAGTACACTTCGATAAATCGAAAATTAAAGGATTTTTTATGCAAAGTCACTAGACAACTCTGGACCTTTTTCGATTAATCAAAAGACTTTCGATTAATCGAAGACATAACAAACGGCATAATGAAAATACATGGGCTACAGTTATGGCTATAGATTATATCCGTAGCCATAGATTCCAGTTTCTTCTTCTTTTTTCCCTTGTTGTAATCCCTTCCGCCTTTGTAGGTCCTTTTATGAGGTATGTGTTATATCCAAACCGTCCATATATTTGGTGAACTCATTATAAGTCTTGAGAAGAAAAATAAGACAAATTTAGCCATGAAGTGGACCACACTGTAAAAGGCAGTGGAGGATTGAACATCTACCGTTGAAACTCTTTTAGGGGTCACGGAAGTTTTGGATCATTACGAAATTTATTTTTCCTCTTCATCCAGCTCTTTGTGACCTTATGAATAGATTGGATGGAAAATAAATGTTACGGTGGGCCCTACAAAAGTTTCAACGGTGAAAATCAATTTTCTACTACTCTTTGTGGTGTGGTCCAGTTGATCTTTGGATATAATTTTTTTTTTTTTGGATAACGGTCCAAAATGATCTCGAAATATGGATGAACGTTGTGGATATAATAAATATGTAACTGTGGGGGCCATGTAACTTTGATATCTTTTGAGTCGTTAGTACAACTCGGAGTTCGAGGAGTGTCAGTGCTTGTCTTTGTGCAGCGGTCGATCCACTTGAAGGAAAAAGCAGGGGCAATTTCGACCTTTGGCAAGGCGTCCGTACGCATGGGGCGTATTTTTGAAAGGGAAAACGAAGTGGGCCTGGAAATGTAAATGAGCCTTAAATGGGTCGTACAGTTGTAAATTTCTCTATTTACAGGGATTTGAATTTAATTACTAAATCAACTTTAATATCTCTAATTGATGAGATATGTAATTTTTGATACAATGGTTGTAATAAGCCCGCTAAAATATATGCTTTGCCTGAAAATGATGAAATTTCAAGTCTCGGTTGGGCCACAAGCACAAGATCATGTCTGAGTGACTAACCAATGATTTTTAATCGTTGATTTACATGGATAATGTTTGGATGGTGCTGGACAATATTTGGATGGAGTTGATTTACATGGACAATGTTTGGACGGTGCTGATCATCATTAGTGGGCCATGTGCCCAATAGAATGATAGTGTATAGTGACACACATGTTACACATGCAACTATTGAAATGATTTTAGGTATAATCCAAGCTTTACGGTGGATTGCTAACCTCCTAAAAGAGGAGATTGGAAACCCCCTGCCAAACAACCAGGGGATTCGGAACCCCCCTCAAATCCCCTCCAATCCACGGTGCCAAACTCCCCTAATTGTTTTTCCAACAAAAGGTACTCCAAAGTGGGGCCAACCCAATCGATGGTTCAGATTAACGATTGAACATCCTTTATGCTTTAAGTGAACCCTAGTGTACACTTTTTTCAGGGCACTGTTTAAGGTTGGGATTCTTGAACGGTGTGCCTTTTACACGGTTGCTCGTGATGAGTTGGTTGGACCGAATTGATAGTCCAGATCAAATGATTGGTGTCCGCATGTGTAAACGCACATAGACCTCTTCCTGATGCGGCTCTGGCTCCCCATGAGTATATGCTTATTCACGGCAGTTGATATAGTAGGTCCCACTATGGATGGAAATGGATTGAAGATCCACGTTCCATCCATCTAAACGGCGGCCTTCAAATCAACGGTGGTAATGAAAAACAGTTAATGGTCAACATTAAATAATATTGGAAAGTACGGTCTACGAAAAAGTATCGTCCAGCCTAATGAGGCCCACTAGTTGGACAGCTCAGATAAATGGATAACCCTGCCACGTGTAATGCAGAGAGAGAGAGAGAGAGAGGGATCCCCCAGCAATCGTTTTCTTCGGGCTCTCTCAGATTTGAAAGTTAAGTGACGATTTCATTAATACAATCATTGCCAAAGAAAAGATGGAAATGAAAGGTTGATATCATTTTAAGAATAGATAAAAGGAGCAATCCAGGAATCTTTCTTTGGGACAAAAACAACCCAAAAAAGCAAAAGACATGAGCCATGTAGACCTCCAAAACAAAGAGAAAGAAACAACGCAGGAAAGTAATTAAGGGGTCACATGATGGGGATGTGGCCCACCATCCAATACTAATTGAGGTAATGATGATTAGGGAAACAAACTTTCGAAATGTTTATTAGGGCATCATCATATAAGATAAGAGCCAAAAAGGTTGCACGGTTCATCTTGCATGCATTTGATTTTCCGTTGTAGACCACTTAAATTCATGCCTTGCAAACACTTGTGTAGTACATCAAACGTGTGGATATTGCTACGACATGATTGAAGTCATTTGGATTCTATAAAATTTGTGCCTAATTTAGGTTGTGAAGGCAAAGTAAATGCTCATGATTTCTTTAACTCGTTTGTAGGCAGATAATTGGAATATAAAAGTAAAGTGAAGAGTTTAAGAAAACAAGGATAGTCTTTCTCGAAAGGTGGAATAAAAGTAAAGTGAAGAGGTTAAGAAAGTTTATCCTTTGTTTGGTTCGGCCCAAATAGAAATAAATGTTCTATACATTTACTATACATATGCCAAATGTGTGTGGGACCATTTATGTCCAAGTGTTGTGTATTATTATCATCTTCAAACGCCTTACATATGTCAGGTATGTTATGAATGCTACAAATGGCATTATCCATCGTAAACTCGTTACATGCACCCGATTTGTTACTATCTAACTAGGACAAAACTGAATAGTTGGTCTAAGATAGCATAACTTAACTTTTTAACACAAGTTCATGTGTTCGAATGCCCATTGTTATGAAATCCTACGTGGTGTGAGTGCGTGGGTGTGTGTGGGGTGTGAGTGCATGTGCAAAAAATAATAAATAAAAAAAAAAAAAGATAGCCTATTTAAGGCAACGTGACCCAAAGTCCGTGTGGATCACCCAAGCAGCCAATAAAACTGTTTCTTCGTACCCAAGTTATCATAATAAAGAAAAAAACCACACCAAACTTCAAATCACTTTTAATTTATTCATGCCAACATCTTTCAGTCATCTTGTCTGGAACTCCTCAATCAATGGGCCTACCCATAGATTTTATTTTTATTTTTAACCTCCCAATGTCTATATTTTCCACAACTGATTTTCACGCGGTCGGTGTCATCATTCATCACCGTGTCATCGTCCCTGTTACTGGAGGAATTAAGAGGGTGTAGAACATGGTTTTGAAGACTCGGCCACTGGGCCAACTCGTTTGGTCCTGATTCTGAGTCAGGACTCAAACTAAGGCGAATCAGGAGGTGTCTTGTCCGGGTAGGGGATTTTTTCAATACCGACTCATTGTGCCGGGTCACATAGGAGTTGACTGAGTCCGAATCTCAGATAAATCATGAGTCCCATGGACTTGGCTGAGTCGTCAATCAATGGTCTAGATGCTCAGAAAATGTGCAGTTTGTCGAGGCTTTTGATTCTGCACATACTAGGCCATGATCAAGGTTTGAAGTAGTAATGCAAACTGGCACAGATCGCTCGAACCAGTTTTGGTCCAGGGCAATATGATACATACCCGTCCCTGTAGGCAGATATCCCTGAATCGGTGTACAGGCCAACTCAATACAAATCACCCAAATCTGAAACAGTTTAGACCATTTATCAGGTGCAACTCACGAGGTTTGGAGAAGGCTGAGGGTCAACTTGAGCCCTACCCCAAGAGGACCCAACCCACGATGCAAACCGTTCCAAACTCCAACCCGATTTGGTCAGTACTGGACCCCTCCCCAACCCAAATACTTGTGATTATCCCCGACTCAACCTAACCCAACCTACATTTGCTCAACCCAAACCCAACCGGATTTGAAATTGGGTTGGTGTTTCCAGACCTGAGAACCCAACCGGAGGACCTTGAAAGCCAGACCCAGCCCAACCAGAACCACATGTCAAAACTCACTGGATCTTAACATTTATTTAAAAGAAGAAAGAAAGAAAACCCACACATTTCAGTAGATGAGTCAGGCTAAAGTCACCACAAGTTCGTCCATCAAGCTGAGTTACCATACTAACTCAACAACTCTTGCCGTCTTGGAATGAGTGAGTTTACATATCTTCATACTTACTCCACCGGTCTTGTTGATTTCGGACCGATGACGCCCGCAACTATCCTACCAATCTTGTTGAGTAAAGTTCACTTGGCCGAATTCTAAGTTAAGGCAGGCAGCACAGAACCTTGTGAGAGGACTCCAAATGCGTAAGGTGGAAGAGGAGTCTTGCAGCATGTTTGTCAACTTAGCACAAGTGTGTGAGAGTTTAGGAACATTAGTCAGCTGGGATGCCATGAACATTCCCTGACCCCAAGAAAAAAATCAGGCCACCCCACTCATCATGTGGGCCACAATGTACATTGAAATCCATTTTCCTCTGATTAGTGAACATGACAGTCTTTGGCCTAATGAATGTCAGTCATCACCTGCATCTGATGAACGGCTCAGATCAGAAGTGCGCCACATTGGCAATTTTACAGCAAGACCAAGGCCTCTTTTTTTTTCTTTTTTTTTTTAACAACTTTGATTTTTTTTTATTTTTTTTTTCACACGCACACACCCCCACACACTCACGCTAGTGGAATTTCACCACCTATGGGCACTCGAACCCTTGACCGGGAGTGGAAACTCTTGAGAGTCTACCACCAAGGCCTCTTCACCATCTAACCAGTTCATTCACCACAAGATGCCCACACCCACCATATGGCAACTTTTTCTTTTTTTTTGGCATCATATGGCAACTTTGAACTAAGTCCAGTAAGCAAAGTATTCATATCATCTTTTCCCAAATGGCCCTACTCTTTACCAGTAACATGGAACTTTTTAGTGCATGGACATCAAGGTGGGGCCCATCATATCAACGGCAAGGAGCACAAACCGAGAGGCCCCTGTGGTACAAACTGAAGACCTGAGCAATGCTGTATGAAACACCCAGGCCCATCATGGCCTTGATTGCCTTTGGCCGTTGATATCTGCCCACCAGATGCTTCTAATAACTAGCATCAGTATGCAAAATGGAAGGAAGAGAGAGAGAGAGAGTAAAAAAGCTGCATAGAGGGTCAATAAAACTCGAAAAACCTGTGCAGGTGGGCCATGTTCAGTTTTGTAGACAATGTATTTTGCCAATAAAAAAGGATGGTTATATGTTGAAAACCATGGTCTTCACCACCCTTTCAACATGTCAGCGTCTCTCCGGAGGAATCAAGCGATCAGACGGTCCTTAGCGATGAACCTGAGTTAGTGCAACATTGGACGCGGGAGACGAGGCCTCACTGGTGTCTTTGAAGGACTTACCCTGAATAATCCACAAACTCAAAATTGTCATATTGGAGCAATCACAAACACAATAAATAAATAAAAACCTCCATGCTTACAGATTATACCTAATTGGGAGAGCTCCCAAAATCATCCCACTACAGCTCAGTGCAATAATGGCACTATCCGCCTGCCATTAAGCCAAACGGTTAAGGAATGCAAATTACTGCAAGTTTTTAACAGGGAGGCGTGAAGAAATGCCCCTAGGCATATAAAAGAGCGTGTAAGATGAAGGAAATATAGGATCCCTGACTCCAAGGATATGAGTTCTTGGGTTTTCAGGTCTACATCACTGACCAATGGTCCAGATCGCTGAAACATGGGTACTAACTTTTCAAAAAAAAAAAAAAAGAGTTCGAAGCATATTCTCAGGTTGAGGATATTATAGTTCCTTGTCTAAGGCTATCACTGCATTCGATTTACCAACTTGGTCTGGTACCCTTGGAAGGTCTTTACAAATCAAACAGACAAAATGTCTTGTCAGAGGAAAACAAGTCATTTTCCTTTCTTTCCCACTTATCAAACAGGTCCTTAGAAACTGTAGCAACTAGCAAGTGATGTTTTTACAACATTGGGTTCTAGTTATCAAATTATCAGTGCATGAACTATCTTTCCAGGAAAAAAAAAATTTCAGTGCATGACCTTTTAAGCATTGAACATGAGTCTTCCATTTGAGAAAAGCATCGCAGACTTCCCAATCTCTAAGTATGAAGATCATTGAGGTACCACCCACCATTATTTTAAAGTATGAGTCGCAAATGACCACATTGATATTTAAGTGAAATTCAACAATGCTCAATAAATTAATCTACTATATTCTTTTACTCCAATAAAATGTTTCTGCATCTCTATATTTTAGTCAGGTTGGAGGGTTCTGACATATACTCTTGCATAGCAAATGCACTGACCGATGAAATGCCTTTTGAGCTCCTGCCATTAGATTCCTAATACGGTAGGATAGGCCAAAACGTGCAAGGACAAAAGTCCTTGGGATGTCATGCGTTGCTTTTGAATGTTAGGAATCTAACCCATATTTTTCATAAGATTTTCTTTTCTTTTCTTCTTTTTTATTTTTTAGTTTTTTCATTTAGCAGGTTTCTGACCCCAAAAAAAAAAAAAAAAAAAAAAACGAGACCCTTTTGTTTCCCTCATGCTCACGTTCACTCTCTTACAGTCAAAGAAACTATGCATCAAAGTTTAGTGGCATACTCTAGGTTTCCTTTCATGTTTATGCAGAGTAGTTGAGTTGATCATATGTGATTCAATAAAATTGTATAGTGGGTCCAAGTGATTAGACCGTTAAGGGCCTTTTCAGACATGAGGGATGCCTTGTAAAGGCTTCAAGTGCAGATTGAAGAATCCACAGACAGGGTAATGTCCTCTCAAGGGCTATAAGTAGGGTGGCAATTGCCGGGACTGGAAATGTTTCAGGCCCAACTTTGGAACAGCAAGTGCCAGCACTACTGAGCCTGGCCAATTCATAATGTCTTTTGCTTGACCAGAGACCAGCCCGTTGCCAGCCCTAGGAAGCTGTAGTGTGTGTTTAGTCAACTATACCATATATTCAACTCTATTTGGAGCCCACCACATCCAAACTGTGCATTAGATGCCCCATCATGAAAATGGGGCAGCCCAAAAATTAGCCAGATCCAAAATCAGGTGAACCACACCATCAAGAACAGTTAAAAACCATGCATAAAACCTCTAAATCACATGTCAGGCACACCTGAGTTTTGGAATGATTAATTCTTGGGCTGTCCCTTCTTTTACATGGTGCACACATGATGAACAAGTTGGATGGCATAAAAACAACCACGGCGGACCCTGCACACAAACCTGCAAAGGACATTCCCTTTCCACTGTTCCTGTGGTTTGGCCCACGTGAGCTAGGGATCAGGCTGATACTTGGGTTCTGGGCCTAAAATTGGGGGGTGCAATTGATGGACAAGTTGGATCAGAGCATTATCACAGGAAGGCCGTGCAATCTCACCTGGGAGCCAACTCAGATGGGCCCCACCATGATCTTGATGGCATATACTCCAACTATTAGATGCATCATCTCATGTTAGGCTAAGGGAACAAAAATCAGGCCAATCCAGCACTTGAGCAGGGCACACAACAGGTAACAAGTTGAGAGAGAACGCCCACAGTTGATTTGCACGTGGGGCCCAGTGTGTTGTGTATATGGAATCCAGGCCATTCGGACCCTCCATCTATTATGGATGAAGGGCTATATGCAAACATCAGGCATTGTTGCAACTTACATGGGCCCTAATGAATATTAAGGGTGGGCATCCACTCCCAACTTGTTCCCTATGATAGCCCACCTGAGTTGAGTTGATAGCCCTAGAGGAAAATTGAGGGGACATATCTAATGGTCAGAGTGGATGTCATCAACACATCATGGTGGGGCCCAACCGAGTTGAACCACACGATGGCTATGTGCATATTGCTCGCCAGTAAGCGCTCTCTCTCCGTGTGTGTGTGTGTGTGTGTGTGTGTACAATCCCAGTCTCCCACGAACGGTGCTATAGGAGACCATCTGTGCAAGCGAAGGGTCAAACAGCTCATGCAGGCTCCACCATGGTGTGTTTCTGAAATTCACTCCGACCATCAGGTGGTCACCCCATGTTAGGCCTAAAGGCTAAAACACCAGACAAATTTGTGATTCAAATGGGCCACATCAAAGGAAATAGTCGGGAGGGGGACTCACACCCTTGATTTTTAATGGGTCATGCTATGATGTGTATGTGAAATCAATCTTTAAAAAAAAGACGTAATATATGTATATGTGAAATCCACTCTGATGAGTAGATGTAATGTATGTATGTATATGTACATAAATACATACATATACTTGTGCATGTCCCAACTAATTGGGTCAGCTACACAAATCATGTTCATTCTACTCTCCTAAGGACCATATTCGCAATTAAAGCAGAGGTCATCAAGTCATCAACGAATCACTCACAACTGGTGCAGCTCTTGATCTTCATTGTACATGGCCAAAGGTAAGTCCACTTTCCTTTTATCTTATTACCTATTGGTGCTACTCCTAAGCTCCCTCAAATGCATTAATTTGTAATTCTATCTTTAGCTCGTTGTGTGTGCATGTTTACGCGTGCACGTGCACACACAGAGGACATGGGGATGATGTGACCCCATTTTTTTAGGAAACTTATATATGGTGGGCCCAGCCCGAACAGTTCAAAATCCAGGCAGAAGCCATCCCCAGTTCCGGCCCATTGACAGCCCTAGTGGTTTCATAGCACCACTAGTGGTATCAAAACTGTTTTTGAATCACACATCCTAATCCTCCATATATAGGTAAGCCAGTGTCAAACTTGGGTCCTTACTCATGCCTTAGTGGTAGACTCACAAGAGTTTCGACATGAGGTCATGGGTTTGAATACCCACTGTGGTGAAATCCCACTGCAGTGTGAGTGCATGGGTGTTGAGTACGTGTGTAAAAAATAAAAATAAAAAATAATAATAAAAAAAAAAAAAAAAACTAGTGTCCAACTCGAGAAGAGCACCTGGAAAGCTGTTGTAGATAGTACATCTTAGAAGATTAATATGTAATTTGCTTATGTCGAGATTGCACTGAAAATATTTGGCAGAATCTGGAATAGGACAGTGACATCTTGGATAAAATCATAAAAGATTCTGCTAATTAGGTTAACAGCAGCGAAATGGAGCTAGTCAAGTGAGACAAGACCATGTGTCCATGATAATGTACTAGTATCTAAAGGTGACTAATCAAGATAAAAACCGGCAGCTCAAATGAAAAGAAATCCATTCAAGTTTGCAGTTATCAGTCAACACCACCATACAAACTTACCAGAACAAACTCAACAAATGCAATGCGTGTTGAGTGCACTTGATCTCCCAAAAGCCGTAGGCGAGAAACCTGCACAAGACAATTATGCCAAGTGGAGAAGCTCCTCACATTTTTAACTATTTTTTGGAACTGATCAGAAGAATACCAATTTAAGGCAGTATCCTGACCTCACCACATATTGATTGAAAGAAAATCTTTACATCTGCTTGAGAAACCTGCACCCAAAGTCCCAGTCTTAGACTGCAAAACAGATTAAAAAAGGAAAAAAAAAAAATTGTTTGACCCCAAATGGTACAAGCGTGTGAGACTTTACAAACAAGTATGTCACTCTGAGATGAATCATAATATGCATCCAGATGTTGGAATGCTTAATTAGTCACTAATGTCACCAATGATAGAGAGTAGAGGATACACATACCTTCTTATCGATATTGGTACAATAAACCGTCCTTGCACACATTTCCCGTTCATCCTCTGACTGTATTCAATCTCACATATCAAAAACTTAATTAGTTTGAAAACTCCAAAACATTAAAATTTAAATTAAAAAAAAAAAAAAAAAAACCCTCAACTCTGTAGAATTGGCTCGACTCGACAAAAGTGGACTCGATTTTCCAAGACAACCATATTTATAAATTTTGAGTATTAAATATAACCAAGTCTTTGTTTTCAAGACTCGAAAAAACTCGACAGAGTTATTGATCGACTCGATGGACTTTCAAGTCAAGTTTTAAAACTTTCCTATCAAAATTATTTTTAAAAAAATGATGAATGAATAAGAGATGTAGAATGAATCTGTAGTAGTGTTGCAGAAGCGCCATAAGAAACAGGTAGAATCATAGTGGTCATTTTGAAATTGACTCGTGGGAGTAAATTTCATTTGTTTTGGCTGAAAAAGGCTAAGGCCGCATTAGGGATAGCACCAAAATTGTGTTTCAGAGATACTTCTAGTCAACCCACTTTAAAAAATAGATAACTGTGGTAGTTTGGAGGAGCATTGGGCAGAGTCCCCGATAGATCTTTTCCGCCAAACCAGTACAAACCATTATTGAGATCATTCTTGTATGGCAAGAACTGACTGCAATGGGAATTGAGTTGAATGGCACTCCACCCAACGCACATTGAAAAATTGCCAAATGCAGCCTAAAACTTGGTCCAGGAACTGGTACTTCAAGGTACCTAATATTACCAGTCCCTGTTCCAATCCATTATGGTCATTTCATCTGTTTCAGTCCATTTCAGCCAGGTTTCTGGATCAGCTTTGAAACTTCATAACTCCCAATCATGTTGGCCAGCATAAATCAGTGCCTTTAGAGTAGGGCCGTCAACGGGCCGAGCCTCGGGTGGGCTTCGGCCTGATTTTGAACTGTTTGGAATGGGCCTATTCAAAAATTTTATTTTGCCTGGCCTGAGCCCAGCCCATTGACAGACCCACCATACAGTATTTTACACAAGAAACTCCTCCCAATCAAATGGAGTGGTTCAAAAAATGCAGAACCCTCTCTTCTGGTAAAGAAATGGGGTCCTTTAATGGAGTGCCATAAAGGCCGTTACATAAAGGTAACGGCAGCAACCGTTACACGTTACAGGGTCGTAACGGCCGTAACAACCGTTATGGAAAAAATGAACCGTAATTGCTGTTAACGGCACGTTACGTCCCCTATAAAGACCATAACAGCCCCGTAATTGTCTGTTATGGGGCAGATACAGGTTTTCCATACTTTTTAATCAACGTTACGGGGCAAATACAAGTTTTTCAAGATTTTTTTCTCAAAAAAAAAAAGAGAGAGAGAGAGACCATAACGGCCGCCATGGGGGCTGTAACAGCCGTTACGACCCGTATCGTAAAGGTAACGGTGGTGGCCGTTACCGTTACAGAACACACTCCTTTTCTTTTAACATATTTTTGTGTCTTTTTTAAAATGAAACAACAAAATGGCCAAAACAAATTGTTCCAGAGAGAATTAAAAAACACCTAGGAAAATGCAATTAGCAATTAATGGGTAAAACTAAGAAGAGCTAAGTTGTTCATGCGCACCCTTGGAAGAAATGTGGGATTCACGGGTAAGATAGCAGTCTTTGAAGGTAAAACCCTGACAGGATAGAAACCTAGCATAGTCCCAGCAAGGCTTAGGGCTGCCATTGCACCTTCTGTTGACACAAATTTCACCAATGTTTTTTGTAAGACATGCAAAATCACGTAAAATGCATATTGCAGCATATTTTTAAAGATTTTAGGCATCAACCAACTTACGCTCATCAGCAAACTCTACAAAAGCAAATCGGAGAACTGAATGGGGGTCGCCACAAATACGGCAGTCAACTACCTTCAGTATAAACATTTCAAAAGCTTTAGAGACAGGACAGTTCACTAGAAAATTAACAGTTTTTTTCTACCATAGAGATCTTAAAATTAACTATATTCTCAATGAACAGAAAACCATGTCTATGAAATATTAGAAGTACTCAACTCAAGATCTACCAGAAACCAATATATATATATATATATATCATCATCATCATCATCATCATCATCCAAACCATATCTCAATTAATCGGAGTCAGCTACATGAATCTTGTTCCACCATTCCACCCTATCAGGGGTCAAACCTTCAATTCAACCATATGTCATCAAGTCTTTTCATACTACCTCCATTCAGTGTTTTAATATCAACGATATCGGCCGATATATCCCACGATATATCTTGTATCCCACCTGTGCGATACAAAACACAGAAGTAGTGGGATATGTCCCACATGTTTGATCCGGTGAACATTTAAAAAAAAAAAATTTCGAACTTTTTTTTTTTTTTTTGTGAATCATGTTAAATCAATGTCAAATTGCTACAAATCCATGATTTTTCATATCTTGAATGGCATGAAAAATCATGAATTGGGAACTTCAATTTCAAGATTTGGAGGAAAATGACCAAGTTGCAGAAAATTAAAAAAAAAAAAATCAAATCAAATCAAACATATATGTAACCTAATCTAGTGATTCTTCTTTTTCTTTTGAATATATTGCTTGTGTTTTCACACGTCTTCGTACATTTATAAATTATATGAATAGACTTTGAATATACTTGCATCAATTCAGTTAGACAACGCATAGATTAGGACCCCATACAAAGAAACCTATTGTGTGCACTTGTTTTTTGCAATGTTTTGATTTCTAAGTGTGTATTGATGTCTTTTTTAACAATCATCAAAATTTTGTTGAAAAATTCGACCAATTTCCAATATTTCCCCATGTTTCCAACAACCCCCATGTTTCCAACAACAACGATATATTACGCAATATAACCGATATATCCCATGCGATAACTGATACGTGTTTATATCCCATGGGTGAGATACGTAACGCAATACCGATATTTCGAATATTGCCTCCATCTAAGTTCTTTTGGGCCTTCCCCTTGCCCTTTTAGAGCCTTCAACTTGTACCAACTCACTCCTAACCAGCAAGGTTCTTGGTCTCCGATGCACATGACTAAGCCATCCAAGTCTACTTTCTCTCATCATATTACCTATAAGTACTACTCTTATGTTCCCTTGAATGCATTCATTTTTAATTCTATCTTTCCCCATCTTGCCACTCATCCACCTCAACATCCTCATTTTAGCTACACTCATCGTATATATTTATATATGTAGGGATATAACTCATTGATTGTAATCAACCTATGTACTAGACTATTAGATAGAGCTTGATTGCAATCAACCTATGTAGTACTCTAAGGTGGAGGGTTGCATCAGGTTGGCAGCCGTCATCACTTCCATCATGAACAGATAACCCAATTAATTGGGATAAGGCTTGGGATAAGGCTTAGATGATGATGATGATGATGTGTGTGTAGAGAGAGAGAGCGAGAGAGAGAGAGAGAGATGCTCTCCTAGGAACTGATTCTCATGAGAATTTCGTGAGAAATATGGTCTCTCTCTCTCTCTCTCTCTCTCTCTCTCTCTCTCTCTCTCTCTCTCTCTCTCTCTCTCTCTCTTCATGGGGACGTTAGCAATGACCCCAAAGCTTTCAAGAGACACATGGGATGCCCAATCAGCAATCCAAACCATCCATTCTTTCATAAAGTAGGGACAAGCCATGGTACAAAAATCATGTCAACCAGATGATCCTAAGCATCCTATCAATAACATGAAAAAAGGACAGGCAAGATTAGCAGAGAAACAAAATAATTCCAATCATCATCTTGAAACATCCATTCCATAGATCATATCTTTTGTTGCTTATGATTCCAAAGTAGCACTTTGGTTTGATGGTTTTAACCACGCGATCTATGGCTTGTAAAAAACAGATGGTTAAAAAAACTAGCCTGATTCATTGGGGTTATAATCATCCAATCTGTGTGATTTTTACACCATGGCTTGCTCCCTATGGTGCTATTGAATGAACGGTTGGATTGATGATTATCCCATGTCATTTAAAAGTTTTGGGGACATTGCTAACATCCCCATGGAGGTTAGGAGTAGATTAGGTGCGGCCCGACCTCACCTAAGATGGTGCGGCCCTTACTGTGGGGCCTACCTTGATGTATGCATTCTATATCCACGCCATCCATCCGTTTTAACAAATCACTCTCGGGCATGATCCCAAAAATGAAATAGATCCAAATCTCAAGTGGACCATACCATAGGAAACAGTGGTGATTGGCCATTAAAATCTTCTCGTGGGCCACACAAGTTTTGGATCAAGTTAATATTTGTTTCTTTTCCCTTACCCAGGTTTGTCTGACATTATCAACAAGTCGGATGGCAAATAAGCATTACGGTGGGCCCTAGGAAGTTTTCAATGGTTGGCGTTAAGTCACCACTATTTCCTATAGTGTGGTCCACCTGAGATTTGAATCTGCTTCATTTTTTGGCTCATTCCCTAGAATTATCTAGCAAAACAAATGGAAAGACATGGATATAGAATACATACACCAAGGTGGACCCCACGGTAAGGGCCGCACCGTCTTGGATGAGGCCAAGTGCTGCACTTAATCCGCTCCCATGAAGGGGGGGATGTTAGCAAAACCCATATAGGAGTTATCCGCTGGGTGGGTGTATATATATATATATATATCGTCTCAAGTCCAACCAGTTGGACCTGCCACAAGGTACAGTCACCCAGTGGATAACTTCTCTCCAATGAAGTAGGCACAACATCCAACCCTTCCAATTGTTGGCCCCACCATGAGGATCAACTAGTGCTAAATCAGCTCCATCTACTCATCAGGTAGACCAAACCATAAAAATCAATCTCTAGCCATTGATAAATAGCAAAATACAAGTATGGCCTACTCGATTAGTGGATATGGCAGACTTTTGCACAAGGTGATCGTCCTAGTGGGGCCAACCTATTAGAACGGTTGGATGTCACGTGCGGATGAAAGGTTGGAAGTTATCTGCTAGGTTGGACTCAAAATTTATCCACACACGCATGTACATACGCATAAAATATCATCAACGAACTTCAAAACATTTTTTGTGAAACATATCATCAATAAACAATAATGCAAGAGCATCTGTTATTGTTTGGAAAAATCTGTATGAATGAAGTTGCACATATATAACTGAAAAAGTCCATCTACAAACCATGCATCATTGCCTCATTTCAGAAACATATGCTAGAAGAATTTTTGCAGAAGTACACACCCAAATGCAGCACCAGTGCCACTCTTGCTAAAGCCTGAAAAACTTCATAACAAAGGCAAAGCTCCGGACCATCCTAAAGGGTTTCATATGAACACTAAAATGCTTTGCAACGGCAGCACCTAAAAACGAATTCATGTTAAACCACATACCTTGAATGCAGACATTTACAGTTTCTGGCTGAAGATCCCATATGGGAATGCACTTTGTATCCACTAGAGGTTCATGAATAGCAGAAACCCTCCTAACTTTCCTTCTTTCTTTCTTTTTTTTTTGGGTGAAAAGCTCATCCTAACTTCCTTCACCTTCTTTTTAGGACTGAATGTCTTATCAAAGTCCACATAGTATCCAGGGAAACGAGTATCGTATTCAACCACACTCAACCCACCACACTTGACCTTCAGTTTGCAAACCCACTCACAAAATTTCCCATATCCCTATAACATCATCATCATTATCATAGTATTGTCCTAGTTTTCTGGTGTTGGCTTTTTTTCTTTTAACAGTTTCTGGTGTTGGCTTTTTTTCTTTTAACAGTTAGTTTTCTAGCATTGGCTTCACAAAACCTTCCATCCAACTCAGTAAGCGAACAAGGCTTTATGTCCTGGTGGAGGACCATCCGATCATTAAAAAAAGGGCCAAAATTGGCCTCAATGATAGTCAATATAAGATCAAGGCAAAATGAATGATCCAACTGGACCGCAGGGACAATAGAATACGATGGCCAAATTTATCAACTGATTAGACTCTGGGGTCAAAAGGTCCAATGGAACAATTCGTTTAGACTTCATATGCAAAACATACAAGTAAAAACAGGTCCAGACTCTAGACTAAGGGCCATATGATTGTGTATACATGGATTGTTGAGTCGTAGTGGAACTACTTTGATTGTCTTGTTTGTTTTGTTTCCTCCTATTACAAGTTATCATCATCAGCAGCAGCATCTAAGCCTTATCCCAATTGGTGAGTCATCATATATTTATCCTTTCTTCCTATCTTCATTCTCCATTTTCCCTATATTCCAACTGAAAATTGAAAAGATTATCAAGTTTGTAGCATCTAAAGGTGGATTTGATCTCCTAAAGTAGCACTTATTTAAGTTGTTTTTAGTGGAATTCAATTCCTACACTGTATTCCTTCCTCGCATCAATGTTTTCCTCCTTATTGGTGTCACCCCCAGCCTTCGTTGCACATGACAGAACCATCTCGATATGCTCTCTGTCATTTTGTCTCTTATGGGAACTACTTTCAATCTGCTTCAAATGATTTCATTCTTAATTCTGTTCTTCCTAGTTTTCCAACACATCTACATCTAATCCTCATCTCTACAATGTTCATTCTCTACTCATGTTGCCTCTTCATTGGCCAACACTCAGCCCCATATAGCATAACTGGTCTAGCAACTACATTATAAAATTTTATGCTAAGTTTCATTGGATTAGCAATCACAAAACACTCCAAATGTGCATATCATCCACCCAACTATTTTGAATGATAAAGCCTAGATGGCAGAACATACCACGTTTGGCATCAATTTTAAATAAAACTCAGAGTAATAGCTATTCCTACTGAAGTTATATTCCAAAAATTCTTTTGCAGTTCTATTAATTTCTAAACCTCTAGATTCTAAAGCCTTCCTCCAAACCACCAATTTAGCACAAAAGCCCTCTCTAGTCTCATTGGTGAGCACAACACCATTAGCAAGTAACATAAACCAAGGGACCTCATCCTGGATACCAACAGATAAATCATCTAACTCTTGCAATAGCACCCTCATAATTGTTGACAATAAAATTTTCTTCATAACTGCCACCACGAACAGATAAATCGTCTAACTCTTGCCAACCCTCATAATTGTTGATAATAAAATTTTCTAACTACTGTCTCAAGATCTGCATCAGATGACCCATTATATTGAATGCCTTGATATGCCTAAAAGGTGTGTCAAGTTTGAGATTAACCTTTTTTTGAGAGAACTGAAATAAAAAAAAAAAAAAGATTTTTTATGAGGACATCCAAGCCCATAGAGTATACTAGAGGAGCAGGAGAACCCCAACGGCTTCGTTGTGGCTAGGTGATTTTCATGTGAGACCCACAGGCAGGCCGGAACCAAGTTTCTAGACATCATAAAAGCCCCCACATGCATCTACGTGCATCTTCGAAGGCCCCACACTAGGAAGATGCATGTGGGTTGCTTAGTTGGGAGATTTAGACTGTTAGATCGGGACGACACGATGATCAGACTGTTGGATCGCGTGGACAACTTGATCGGACCATTGATCGTGGGCCGTCGTTGTCATCGAACATCATCAGATATTACGTACTTTAGGATTTCTTTTTTTTTTTGCTTAGATTAGGCGTTATTTCAGTTTATTTCATATTTGGTACACTTATTTTATGCTTTGAGAGGTTTGGGACATATATGGAACAAAAAAAAAAACTAAGGGCAAAATTGTAATTTGGCAATCCAAAAGCCTATTTAAGGCTTGGATGTCCAGCCCTTAAGGTTTTTTTTATAATATACTTTGTAAAAAAGAAAAGAGTTCTTCTCTCTTTCCCATTTGTGATTCATGGAAAATCTTATGATTAGAGATCTCTGTGTGATTCCAAGGTGGTGTGAAGCCACAAGCCTTTTGTCTCTTTTTCTTCAATAACAAGGTATTTACCTGCTTCTCTTTTCTTCTCTTAGCTTCTTCTTGTTCTTCTTCTTATCTCATCCCATACCCAACCCATCAACACCAACCCTAAATCTCTCCAACCCAAACCCACCTTAGGCTTAACCGTAAGGTCAACCCAAATCATATGGACCAATCCGTAAGGCCATCCCTCCTCTTCCCTTCTGTGATTCTTCCTTCCCCTTCTCCCCTCATCTAATCCTTCTTGTGGAAACCCTAATTCCAATTTTTTCCCAATTGAGCCTTACGTCTCCAATTGATCAAATCTACATTCAATTGGTGCTAATACCCTATGCTAGATGATAGTCCTAACTACCATAGGTCCTTGTTGAACTTTATTTTATAGTTTTGGACTGCGAGATTGTCCCCGGGCCCTGAATTTGAGCACAGTTACTGTTTGGGATTACTTCGATTTGTAATTTAATTGCTTTCATTTTATACTTTTTACATAATTAGTTGGCTTAGTTCAACAATTCATCATAGTAGATCTCAAGTCCTACATCAAGTTTGGGATTAATCTGACAGTCAGATTATGCATGATCGAGAGATTTACATCACACCAGATCCATATGCAAAGTTTCCTATTCAAGTTGATGTAATGGACTGAGTGGGGCCCACATCCACTAGATCCCCTCCTTCAAGAACACCAGGACAAAGATCCAAAGCATGCTAAGGGCATATGTACAGTTTCAAGGTAACCAACGTCAAAATCATGAGAAAATGAATTGGTGATTACACATCATGAAGGGACCCAGTTGGGCCCACTTGTCTGATTGGCCCAGAAGAGTTACCATATAGAAGAATTCAATGAAATGGAACTGCTCACAAAATTTTAAGTCAATCCAATGTGTGGATTAGGAAATATGAAATAGTAACCAAGTATAACTCCTCTGAAACTATGCGAAGGCATGGTGGTAAGATCCGTGGGACTGCAACTGGCTGTGAACTTGGCAAGGCAGACAGCTGGTTGCAAGTCCAGCTACATCTGCAGCTGGTACGCACCTGATAAGTTTGCGACCATGGTGGTGCCACGGCTAGCCTGAAACCCTTCCTTTCAATTGGACGCATTTCTCTCATCCGGTGTCCAAATTATACAATCTTGGGCTTGTAGGAAAGCTGACAAGCTTTCCAATGGGACCATTTTCATGAAGTTCAGATGTCATTTGGTACCCAAAAAAGAGATCGCGAGATGTCTGTGATGTTATCGCCTCTCAGACCGTCCCAACCATGGGTACAAGATGTTCAGATGCCCGTAACCGGCTGTGACCCAGTTTTGACCACGGCAATGCAGCCACAGTGTGGTTAAGTAAGATTCTTCGAATTAAGTGGGATTCTGCTTTTTAGAACCATCATGAACTCGATTTTTTGGGTCCAAAAAGATCCCCAACATGACTGGTTGGACATCTTTCAGGTTCTTTTAACTCCTTTAACAGCCATCATCATCCCTCAAATTCAAGCAAAGTCGGCAAAAAAGTAGGTAATCATCTTCGACCAATCTAAGTTCAGGGAGCTGAAAGTTGCAAAAATGATTGGGTCAAGAGAATGTGCATTGGCACTTTGCCCATATCTCAATCTACATGCAAGGAGAAGCTCCCATGCAGAAGAAACACTGTCTCAATTCTCCTAATCATTCTCAAGTGAACATCAACTAGTCCAGAGAAGTAGTAGATGGATTGGTAATGCGGGGGCATTTTCACACCGGGCTCGAGTGGGGTGGCCTGTAAGATGCAGGGGCACACTCGGAGTGGGCGGCCTGTGTGAGGCAGGTGGCTCGTGAGATGCGGGCCCCACCCGTATGACTCGGGTGGCTCGTGTGAGGCGGTACCCATGTGATTTGGGGCCCACGAGGGGGGTTCGACCGAAGGCCTAACCCATGAGACGTGGCGCCTGGGGAATGAGATAAAGGAATTAATTCTTCATACTCTAACAGATTGAGCTTTTAGAGCAAGTGGCTAATTATCCTACATCAAATTGGTATCAAAGCGGGAGGTCTCGTGTTCGAGACTCCTCACCGGGGGTGATTAATGCGGGGACATTTTCACACCAGGCTCGAGAGGGGTGGCCTGTGAGATGCAGGGGCACACTCGGGGTGGGTGGCCCGTGTGAGGTAGGTGGCTTGTGAGATGCGGGCCCCACCCGTGTGACTCGGGTGGCCCGTGTGAGGTAGGTGGCTTGTGAGATGCGGGCCCCACCCGTGTGACTCGGGTGGCTCGTGTGAGGCGGTACCCATGTGATTTGGGGCCCACGAGAGGGGTTCGACTGAAGGCCTAACCCATTAAGACGTGGGGCCTGGGCAATGAAATAAAGGGATTAATTCATCATACTCTAATAGTTCGAGCTTTTAGAGCAAGTGATTAATTGTCCTACATCAATTGGACATCTTCAAGTCCCCTGGTGGAAGATGTTATGCAACCTGACATGAAGAGGGTTCAAAGGCATAGTGCACTTAGAGAGCAACTCAACAGACAATACACATTTGATGTTCATGAAACAGGTAACATCTTTCCTTAGTTGATGAACGGAGGGAGGATTGAGCCGCCAAAAAGCAAGCATCCAGGAGAGATGAATAAGACTCAAGACCTTAGGTATTGCCCCTAGCACAAGACTATCAGACGCCCAATAGAAGAATGTTTGGTATTCAAAGAAAAGGTGCAAGAGATGATTGATATGGGAAATATTGTACCCATTAAGAATGACAAAAAAAAAAAAAAAAAAAACCAGTGCAAACTCCTAGCCTGACGCTGTTGAAGAAGTTGAAATGGACAAGTTCTCAAAATGTTGCAGAAGAAGCTAGAAAATTTATGCATGAAAGCAACCTTGAAATTGTTATTGAAAGAACCTGAACCCTTGAGCGTCATTATAGATGGTGCGCAAGGGTAAGAAGAAGACAAACAGCGGTTGAATCTGATAACTGATGAACAAGATTTGGAGCACTGCCAAAAAGAAATGTAAAAGCATGCACACATGGAATGATTCCATGGTAATGTTTTTATTAGAAGATCTGTCAAAACTATGTGCATGCGATGACCTCCATTGCAACCATCAGGAGTGCGCTCCTATGTTTGGCTATGGTCCTAGAAATCTGGCCCATCCATTACTTAGGCGAGCAACAAAATGGGAAACAGTTTAAGGACTGCATGCAAGGCCCGTGTTGCATATATTCCACCAACCGATGCATATGACACATCTAGGGACCCGATATGCAACCAATGGTGGACATTCCCTCCCTTGGGAACTATTTCTGGTCATGTGGCCCACACACACATATAGGAAATGATTCAATGGTGATGTTACCACCATAATTATGGTAACAGTTAGAAATGGCCCCACATGATGTAGGTAGGTCATCCAACCTGTCCATCAGATGCATTCCCTTTTTTTTGGCTAAGGGCCCAAAAATCTGGACGATCCAAAACTCAAGTGGAGCACACCATCAAGAGAAGTTGGGAGAAGACGCCCACCATTGATTTGTGTTCAGCCCCACTTAAGTTTCAAAAAGGCTTATTTTTTAGAGACCCCATTCATCTGAAGTGGATGAGTCAAAAGAATGGATTGGATCACACATATACAACACCGGGGGGGGGAGGATGGAACATCCCCTCTCAATTGTTCCCTGTAGTGTGGTCCGCCTAAGTCATGGACTGGCCTGATTTTTTAGGACACTTGGAATGGACAAGTCAAATGTCATACATACATCACATGGGGCCCATTTCTAACTGTTATAACCATAATTATGGCGGTAACATTACCATTGAATCATTTCTCACAAATATATGTATGCATTATTTATTATGTAAAAAATGTATATTCACATACATGCATTTATGGATGTATGTGTGTGTATGTTTGTGTATATGTCTTCATGTGTTTCTCATATCTTTTCTGTGCACATTTAAGGTGTCACATTTTCTATCTTGATTATGGCTTATATGGCACTTCCCATCAGATCATTCTAGAAACAAGTATTGCTATCACAAATTTGCTGCAAATGTCACAATAAATAAGCTAAAGGCAAGCCTAAGTGTCTTTCCGCATTGCCTCTCAAAACACTAACCTCATAAGCTCAAGTTAATATTTGAAATAAGTACTAAGATGCAACGAGTAAGCCAACCCCAAACATCCGGCATAGCGTTGTGATGATGATGATCAAGGTGCATCAATTAAAACACAAATGGCATGACATTTGTGTTCATAAATCCCAGCAAAATCAAGGAAGGATACTATTCCATGTCATTCTGGCTGAAAGAACAGGGCGATGGCCTGCATTCCATTCCAATAACTAATTGCTAAGACAGGAACTTTTTTCTTTTCTTTCTTGAATGACAGCCATGGAAGGAACAATAAGCTGTATCATAAATAAATACCCAACACTTTCTAAAAACATGCCTCGCGAAGAATTGCATTTATCTCCTCATATTCATGAAAGCAATCAAATAAATGATAATACAGTTGCAGATAAAAGCGAAACAGAAACTTACTTGTCCACAATTATCAAATAATGCAGCAAGCCGCTCTTCAGTGACCTAACTTCAACAAATTAAAGGGTTAGAATGGTAAAATCGCTTTATGATCCTAAAGTGGTGTATATCTTGAAAAAAAAAAATCAATTGCTTTAAGAAAAGGAAAAGAAACGACGAAAAGAGTCAGTTTGCTCACATGTTGATCGATATCAGCAACATATACAGTTCGGCGAATGCTATCTTCTCTTTGAGCTCGAATACTTCTCCCATTTGACCTCCTCTTCCAATGATTGTAGTTATTCTTCTTCTGAAACCACCCCCAATAGATCTTTCAAAAAAATAAAAATAACACCCCAAATAGACATTTTCAGAACAGACAAAAAAAATAAAAAATAAAAATAACAGAGAATTAAATTTCCAGTCCAAAATAATTTACTTCCAAAGTCAATTCAGACAGACGACCAATCACCTACAACCGGTTGTACGATACAACCCATGTTTTCTTTATGCCTTCAGAATTCTGGCTTCTAATTTTGCCCTTGAAAATATGAAATATGATCAAGACCAAATGCTTGGTAGTTAACCTCCAACCGGTTGTAGGCGATCAGTTCTCGCTCAACCATGTAGCATAAATGTGTTGTTGTAATGCCAAAAGTAGAAGAAAGGATGCATTTATCAAACAGGGTGGATGCAAATATCAATTCCCTACAGAGGCTCTGATCAAACTCCTCAATAGATCCAAAACAAAAAATAAAAATGCATTCTCCAATCTTTAAAATGTAAAATTCAGTAAAACGCGAGGAAAAAAAACAATCTGCGTATTAAATATCCTCATTCTCACGATCGAAAAGGCAAGAGAATTACACGATTTCTCACAAACTCATCTAAAACAGAGTAAGAATAAAACAACAAAAATAAATAAAATGCAGCTGAATTTAAAGAAATACCCTCCGATTGCTATTCGATGACCCGTCGCTGCTCGAGTCCTTATTGGCCGCAGCAGCGAGATCATTCTGCGACCGCTCAACGGAGTAAGAAGAAGGGAAGAATTCCTTCGCCGACGGGTTCAATTTCGATAGCAAATCGACGAGCTTCCGCACTTCGTGTTGGAATTCGGATTTCGGATCAGCGGCAGCGGCGGCAGAAACAGGGGCGGAAGAAGGAGACAGGCGATGGAGGAACTGATCGTCGGAGCGGATCGCGTTCTCTGCAACGGCGGCCATGGACGATAAATAAAATAAAATAAAATAATTAAATAAATAAATAAATTCCTTATTTTCTTTGATTTTCTATCTCTCTGGGAGAGTGAAATGAGGGGAAGAGGGTTTCTTTCTTTATGTCAGGGTTTTATAAATAGACTCAATATTTCAGAAGTGATTCGGAGAGGGCTAAATTCGGAATTTTGGAAATCTTTTGCCCTCTCTCATCTGAGAAGACGCAATTGAGTGTCAGCTGATGGCGTGGCACGTTAAAAATGGGACGTTGAAGGGAGAGAAGGTTGTTACTTTGGGAGCATGATATGTCTCATATGTAACTAATTGTCAGAGGATTTGTTGGGATTGGTGATTTTTTTTTATACACCATTGTAGAATTACATAAACATATACCAATGTGTGGACGGCTAAAACAGTTTATATAGTTAGGGTTAGAAAAAGATTTATCATCAGTTAATATGGGTAAGATTATTGCCACCCAATATAAAAATTCAACCATGATATGGCCTTAAAATTGAATGATGGAAATGGTCAGAAAATCACCTGAAATGCACCGTTTGATTGATTTGAGCCTTAAGTAAGAAAACTTGGTAAATGATAACTATCTAATTTCGAGAAATCCTAGAATTAAAATTGGACAAATCTTATATTAAATCTTATGTTCAAAAAATAAGGATTCAGAAACAAGACTAAAAAAAGATAGGTGCATTACTCTAATGAATGCATTAGATGAATTGCATCCTTCTATCGAAACTGCATCAAGGATGGCCCTATATGTGTGTGCACAGAAAATGGTACTATAAAGTGGACCTTATGGTAACTTCCCATGAGTTCGAGCGGCATAGGCCCTACTGTTATGTGTATCGAACATCAACAATGTACATTTGATGGGTCATCTTTAAGTTATGGGGTATATTTTAAAAAAAACCAGCTGTATCGGGAACTCAAGTGGGTCATACCATCTAAAGTCATGTGAAGTCATATCTAAAACATATAAAAGTTTTTGTTGGGGCCTACCTAAGTTTTAAATACAGTTGAAAGTTGGTTGACCCCTCATCCAAGTGGGACACACATATTTGATGGTCAAATTTTGTGAACCACATCGTAATATGCCCAAGAAATGATTATGAATGTTTTTATGAGAGGGTAACCCCTCTCAACTAGTACATGCAGTGTGACCCACCCTTTATTTTTTAGCTTGTGGCCCACCATGAAATGGTGTGCATCTAACTGACGGGGTGTATGTTTGACACACATCTTAGTGGGGCCTACACAACTCGACCTCGTGGAAAGTAGACCTCATAAAACCATATATATATATATATATATATATGTGTGTCCCACTTGGATGATATATATATATATATATATATATATCATCCAAGTGGGACACACATAATGGATGGGCTGAATTTGCAAACCTCATCTCGGTGAGCTCAAAAAATGATTATAAATGCTTTAATGGTGCACAGCCCCTCTCCACTTCTATATGTGGCATGGCCCACAAAAGCCACGAATTGACTTGATTTTTGAGACTTAGGCTCACGATGGAATGGTGCATCTGACTAATGGGGTATATGTTTGAAACGCATTATGGTGGGGCCTACACAGCTCGACCTCATGAGGTTGAGTGCATAGTACCTTTTCTCATATATATATATATATATATATATTACAACTTAAATCTATATCCTTTTATATAAAAAATTTAAAATTCATTTTAAGTTGATTTGAAGTCGAAGAAAAAATCAAATATTTAGTGATTGAATTATTCACTCCTATGTTTAATAAATCTTTTGAAAAGTTAATTAATTTGACAAAGCTAAAAAGTCTTATTTTACATGCTAATTTAGACAACAACAAAATTTATAGTAAGAGAAAAATCCATCAATCTTAGAAATCACACTTGTTCAAGTCCCTCTATCCCTTGAAAAAAAACCAAAAAGCTCAGAAAAATGTGTTACTTGGACTTGCAAAATCAAAGTAGCGCAGCTAGCACACTAGCTTCACAAGTAAGCCCAAACAATTATGCTATGAGAAAAGATATGAGAATAAATATGAGAATATTGTGTGATCAATGAATGGAGAATTAAAAGAGGGCATTGGATGGTTGATTGGATAAAGCTTTCCTTAAATGTGAGTTTTATAGACAATCAGGTGCCCCCACCAACACTCAGCATTGCCGTTAAAAGAACCCAAGGATCTTTTTTTCTTTTTCTTTTTTTGAAAGGTAAGAAGCCAATGACTCAATGACTGTTTTCAACTACATTGAGCTGCCACCTGTTAACCTGCACCACCAAAGTAGACCATGGTTTGCACCATGGCTTGACTTAGGTTTGTGCCAAAGTGGCAAAAGTTTTGAACCGAGGTTGAGCATTGTTTTTACCTCCAATAACCGAAACTTAGTGCCTGTTTGGGAGCGTGGATTTGAAACCCCTTAGATTTGAAATCCTCCTGTTGTGTTTGGCACCCTGAATTGGGATCAACTTTAATCCAAAAGTAGTTATGCTTGGAATATGGTTTGAATTTAATTACTAAATTAACTTTAATATATTTAAGTAGTAAGGTAGCTAATGTTTGACACAATAGTTGTAATAAGCTCGTTGAAATATATGTTTTACCTGAAAATGATGAAATTTCAAATCTCAAATGGGCTACAAGTATAAGATCTTGTCCGAGTGATTAACCAATAATTTTGAACCATTAATTTACATAGACAATGTTTTGATAGCACCGATCATCATATTAAAGTAATTATAGTGATGAAATTGATAATATAACTATTTTTTAATATCAATAGTGAGACATGTGCCCAATAGAATAATAATATAGTGATACACAAACACATGCAACTATTAAAAGAATTTTAGGTGTACTCCAAGCTCTTACTGACGAATTAAAACCCCTCTTTGAGAAAATTTGAAACCATCTAATTACTTTATGCCACCAAACAATTAAAGGATTTGAAATCCCACCAAATCCACGATCAAACAACCTCTTGGAACGAAGGAGGTCAGGCCTACACTCTCATGAATGATACAGTGACACTGCTAGATGCAATTGGTGGGGCTATTAGAAATGGGCACAGTATTCCAGAAAAATCTTACCTATCTCTAACGGCGTACAGCCCATCAATCACTTGCAGCGCCACCACATCACAGCTTAAGGTGGTGAGGCCTGACCACTTAATCTGCAGCAAACCACTAAAAGTTTTGACGCGGATGTGCTAACGCCACCCAATGCAGAAGTGTGCTGATGTGTTAGGCAATATGGCCCAACGTGACGCCTTTGTTTTATATCCATACCGTTCATCCGTTTTTTCCCTTTATTTCAATGCATTAATTCAAAATTTAAGCAGATCCGAAGCTCAAATGGACCACAACGGAGAAAATGGTGATGATTGAACGCCCATTAGTAAAAACTTAATAGGGTCCACAAAAGTTTTGAATAGGGCTGATATTTGTGTTCTCTTCATCCAGTCTGAGTGTCATTATCAACAGGTTGGATGATAACATTATCCACACCATTTCCTGTGGTGTAGTCCACTTGAGCTTTGGATCTTCTTCGCTCTTGGGTTAATGCCCTAACTTGTGGAAGAAAAACAGATGAACGGCATGGATATAAAACATATACATCACGTTGGGCCCCACAACACCCAACACATCGACACACCACCAGCGTCTTTAAAGTATAATCGTTTTAGTGAAGCAACACATGTGGATATATTTAATTATTACTTTTAGAAGTAAAAATAAAAAATTGGGATTGGGTCAGGACGGAATGGTCTAAAATCTATTTTATTTTGAAAGAACATTAACAGCCAGGCTTCCACCAACCAAAAGTGTCGGTACCGCTTCGGGAATGGATTGGCTACTCCCCCTGAGGTCGGTGCTTTGTGGGCCCCACTATGATGTATATGTTTCATCCATACTGTTCATTCATTTTCAAAGATCATTCTAGGACGTTAGCCCAAAAATGAGAGGTATATAAATCTCAGGTGGACCACACCACATGAAAACAATAGTGATTGGATATCCACCATTAAAATTCTCCTAAGGCCCACTGTACTGTTTATTTGACATCTAATCTGTTGATTAGGTCATACAGGCCCAGATGAGGGGAAAAAACAAAAATCAGCTTGATCTAAAACTTTTATGACCCCCGAAATGTTTTTAATGGTCAACACTCATTCAACACTGTTTCTTGTAATATGGTCCAATTGAATTGGGAGATATCTCATTTTTGGTCTCATACTGTAAAATCATCTCTAAAAACAGATGGACAGAATGGATGAAACACATACATCGTAGAGGGCCCCACAGAGCACCGACCACCAGCCATTGGCTGCTGTCAGGGGAGTAGCCAATCCGTTTCCTACCGCTTCATGGTCCCCTTGGATCTATGATTGCAGCCGTTGAATTTCAGCATGGTCGTCGGCCCCCATTTTTCCTAACCGCATCTTTTCTTACTCAATCCGACGGTCATGATTCTCCAATCCGCCTGATTCAGAGAAATGTCGGAATCATGGTGGCGAACCTGCTGAGTGCTGAACTGCTGAAATCTTATAAACATTTGTCATGTTCACACGTGCGGGTGGCAGGATGGAGCGTGAAGCATTACCATGTCTGTGTCAATGCAAGGAGTGGAGAACATACTGGAAGAAAGGGGGCCATTTGCATACACCCACGTGGAATCTAGAAGTTTGTTTCGGTGGTGGTGGCTCCACATCACATCCAATTACATGTTTTGCAGCAGGTGACCATCTCCTTAAAGCTAGAAGTATTTCTCTTGGAAGATGAAACATCACAAAAATCTAGGTACATCTCGTGTTGAAAACGACAGGAAGCATTACAGGATTTTCTTTTCTTTTTCCTTTTTTTTTTCTTTTTTCTTTTTCCCTCTCAGCGAGAAGAAATATAGCATTTTGAGTCTCTCGCCGCATAATTAAATTATCTTTTAGTGTGTGTTTGGTCGCACCAAATATTATGATATTTCACTATCAATTAATCTAATTTAATGCTACTAAACACAACTTCAGGAGTCATTTGAATCTTTATAAGCTTTTAGTTGTGGCTTTTCTCGAAATGACTTTTAGTTGTAATTCACTTGGCCCTTTTGGTACCGTGTAGTTGGAATACATTATAATTTAATTCACAATTACGGGAGTTATAATCTTCGGTTATGTTTGGAAACTTAAAATTTGAATGCATTGGAATCTAAAAGTTGTGTTTGAATGCTTGAAATTTAAATATATTGGTAATCTCTAGTATATTTAGAAGAGTTTGAATTTAATTAAGTAAATTAATTTTTATATCTTAAATTAGTGTACATATGTAATATTTAATAGAATGATTATAATAAGGTTATTTAATGTTGTGGAAAAGTGTCTGTGCATGATTAATATAGGTAAAGAAAAAAAAAAACTAAAACTAAAACAGCCAAACTAAAAAGAAATACAAGATGCAAAATGGTTTAAGTGGTTCGATAATATACTTATTTCATAAGGTAAGAATGTAGAACTTTTTTTTTTACTATTAAGAAAAAAAATATAAATATAAAGCTTATATCTCTCTCGATAGTAAAAGAAATCTGACATAGAGGAAAATACAAGAAAATGAGTACAATAAAACATCATACCTCTCTCTACCTATGATATTCCTCATATGTATTACACTATATGAGATAATATAAAACCAAATTCATCCAACTAAACTTCACCATATATAATTGTACATGTGTATGGACGTACATAAGAGAGAGAAAAAGAGGAGTTAGAGAGAGAATGACAAAGGGAGAGATGTCTCTCGTTAAAAGACGTCATCCTCACCTACACAACATTCAAATATATATGTTACCAAAAATGAGAAAATTGGGCGTCGTGTGGGCCATAAATTTTAGGATCACATATGAGGGACTCACCAAAGTTTTTAAAATATCCATTTAGATAACAATGTTTAAACAATTTCGATCATTCTATTAGTAAGATTTTAGTGGTGCATCCGATACTTAGATCATTATAAGATATTATGAGCATGACAAGTGTACAACAGGTTAGTAGCCTTGAGATATTTTTGTTACTCGTGCCTCTCCTACCTTTAAAAGGAGGCAAAAAAGTTATTTCACACCAATTACGTCCAATTCACATCAAAACAAAGTGATTTCTAAACATGTTAAAATGTGTTTTCATTTACCATCAATTCTAAGGCTAGATTTTGGTGCATTTACCTCTAATTGCACCTAATTCCAAGGTGCCAAACAGAGTGTTACAGGTGAATTTCGTCTCCCAACACCACTTCCCACATGCAGAACTTAGGTATCCAATCACCCCTTAACTAAGTATAGATTGGAAGTAGAGAAATCTTCCAAACTCCATTGATTCTATTTGTAGAATAATCATTTTAGATATTTCTAAACATGATACTCGGAAGGAGAATGACAGCAGCACATTAGTGACAATAAGGATCTATTTGGATACTACCAAATAATTTACTTTTTCTACTTATGGCGGTAGATGAGCAACTTATTTCAAGTAAGTTTGGTTTATGATTAATAGTAAATAACGTTTTTACTTAAAAGTACTTAATTGCTTTATATATATATATATATATATATATATATATATATATATATATATATATATATATATATATATATATATATTTCTTTTTTACCATTCATGAGTTGCTGAAGAGAGGCTTTAGGAGATACCAAAGAGAGGAGAAGCTAATAAGTGTCTTGTTTACCAAACATACTTATTTGCTTAATAATAGAAATTAAGATAAACTATTTATGACATAAGTAGCTTATCTTAAGTAGCTCAAATTCTAAACACCCCTTAAATGTTCCACTTCATCATTCCATCAAGATCAACATTCTCTCCAGGGGCCTACTTCATCATGTCATCCAGGTAATCACTCTCTTCTGCACAACCATGATCACTAGGCCATGAATCCATGTAAGTTCCAAACTCACATTCAATGTCCAATCTCAGTAGGAATTGACAACTATGTAAAATAAAATACCTTCAATGGCCTCTAACCTGACCATCTATATCAATGTTGCTTTAAAATTTGATACTATTTGTAGTTTCAGACCCCTGTTTGGATGCCATTGAATTCACAAATCAAGCAATTTTTAAATCATATTATTCATAAACCAGGTGGTGGGTGTGTTTGCTTTAAAGGAAAACACATACAAGTTTGTCTGGACATTCCAATTTGGATATCTTCAGATGTGATTATGTTGGATTGGGCCTGTTTTCATCCCCCCCACCAGTTGGGCAATAGTGATAACTTGTACCCTCTGAGCAACCAACCTGTATATTGTTTTTGTTCTCTTTTTGGGAGTGTTTGGTTACTTCAAATTTTCATAAAAATTTGTACCAAACTAGGTTGATTAATCATCAAAATTCATGATATTTGGAGAAACCAAATGCACCTTTACATATGATCCTTGCAATTATTTGGTTTTATTAATAGAAAACAATAAAATGATAGTGTGTTGTAAAGGCCGTGACAGAGCTATAACAGCTATTACATGGCTGTAAAGGCTGGTAATGGTGACAACCATTACACATTACAGGATTGTAACAGCCTTAATGACTGATATGAAAAAAAAAAAAAAAAAGGGCCTATAACTGCCATTATAGCCTCCCATGACTCTGTTACACTCTCATGAAGGCCGTAACAGTCCTATAACGGTCAGTTATGTGATAAATACATATTTTTTTCAATTAAAAAAGAAATTGTAATGAGGAGCATAACGGCCATTGCGGCCCGCATCATAAAGATAGTGGTGGTGGCAGAATACCTTGACTAGAATGCAATGAAATTCTCTCTTAGACTCATTGCCCTGTCTTTACCATGCAAGGAAGGGGCATTGCATTTTCACTTGAAAAGCAAGCCAAAACAACCCAATTACTTTCACTGCACATCACTTTGTTTGGAATCTATTGCATAAAAAATCAATTTCTTCTCCACACACCATCCATTAGAGCTCATGTTTCCTTATATTTTTAATAGCCCAACCCCTCTATTTTCTCCTGTTATGGTAAGATGTCCTTTTCCACACCCTTTTATTTCTTTAAAATAAAACAATGCAACCCTTCATTGGCCTCTCCATTCACATCTGATATTTTTTATTTCGATTGTGGATATCTAGTCTACGCATGAAAAGATCCAATCCACCTGTAAGGATGAAATTTCACCATGCCTCAAATCCTATAATGTACACGTGGCACGTTCACGTGATCAGTGATGATCATGAATGGGTCAGAAACCCAAATCACTGATCAGAGAAATGTGATTTGTGTATATCATTTCTTTTACATGAGCACGATTACCATATCATCTGATGATTGAACATGAATTAACCGTTTGGATCATCACATACAAATGCCACATGTGGAATATAGTGGATCGTTTTCCTCTCCCATGGTACTAAATTAAAATAAAAGAACTGACATCCATATAATATTCATGTAAAGAATCTAAGTAAAGAATTTAAATAATAACTGGCATACACATATATAGGTATATAGGGTAGTATAAACTATAGCTGATCATTGCGGAGATGAACTGGCAATGGGCTAAGACAGCGTTTGGATGCGCCACCGCAAAATCGGGGTTGGCAGGTCCATGCAAACAAGTAGGCTTGGCGTTTGGCAGCAAGGTTTTAAGACTCAGATGAGTCCTCTCTGCTACTCGTCCGAGTCAACTCAGACTGGATCGAACCTGACCTGATTCGACATACAGGTCAGAATTAAAAATAGGAGGTGACTAAGCACTGAATTGGCTGAGTCGTAACTCACGACTTGACTCAGGAAAGCACGAGTCAGTCCGAGTCTCTGAATCCTAATCCGTGCTTTGGGGGGGTTCATGTATTTACTTGAAAACCAAGACCTAAAGCATACTTTTCATTGGTGGAAAGCTTATTGGATCTTTCTTTTTTCATATTGAGGTTGGATCCTCTACACTGTTTGTAGAAATAGCTTACTCTACGACTAAGATTGGGGGGACCTTTGTGGTTTCTGCATGGAGTCCAATCCGTCCATAAGGGTCACCCCACCAAGACACAAGCTGATCTAACCACTTGCGGGCCACCATGTGAATTTGAAAGTATTTTACCAGATGCTCTTTTTTTTTTTTTCCGTGGTGTTACCAACCTCATGGTCATATAAACTTGATTTTTAGAGCATTCCATCATCATCATTGGACTTATTTAATACTTGGATTGGATAGCATACACAAAATATGATAGATGCCTATACAAACAGCTGAATAACATTTACACGTGGGTAAATAAGCTCAGGCTGCATATACATGGCTCAACTAGTAGATTGAGTGAAAGATACCTCGTCTCAACACTGAGGTCTTGGCATCGATTCCTTAGGGGTTGGCTAACATTGACGTGTGAACTGCAGTGGGGTGTACTAACAAGCTAACAAAAAAAAAAAAAAAAAAAAATGCTCGAGCTGCAGATGGGTCCTCACTCATATGCCTCTGGTAGACTTACAAGAGTTTCAACACCAGGTCATTGGTTTGTGTACCCCTTGGGGTGAAATCCCACTGTGGTGTGTGAAACTTTCCTCGGGCCCATTTTCCATCCAACCTGTTCATAATGTCACACAAACCTGAATGAATCCGTCAATGAGATTTAGGGTGATCTGTGCATCCATAAAGGGGACCACCAGATCAACGGTCTTGATCACTGAAACATGATCAGAGCCCTTAGATGCTACTCGCATCCCCGGGCTGAGGACCATAAGGTTCTTCCTAACATGTCATGAGATTCTTGCAAGTTGTGACAGAACGTTTTCCAACTTTGAAGTAGGTTTTCAAAAATATAAAGTCAACTTATTCCTCTCCGTTTATTTGACTATCAAAAACTATCTATAAAAAAATTAAAATAAATAGCTTTGAATCATCACCGTACATAGAGTCAGTGGTTGATGTAGAACGTGTCACAGAGATATTCTCAGCATGGTTGAGCCACAAGAAGATGGACCGTTAATTGACCATAACTTTTGATCCGGGTATCATTACAGGGCATACAACCTATCAATCTTTACTGCAACAGGCCATTCGAGGTGAACTAACCCACAACATGGGTTGTATCTGTCCGTTTCGTCAGAAAACGTGCGCTTTCAGCTCAAAAACAAATTTTTAGAAAAATTTTACTATTTTTAGTAATTTTGATTTTTTTTAATATTTTTAGAGTTTTACATTTTCTTTCCTTTTAGAAATAACTTTTAATTATACTAGGACTCTTCTAGAGAAAGTTTATTTGTAATTTTTTATTTTTAGAAATTAGGTCTTAGAAGAGTTTTAATAGAATTAGGATTTGTGTTAGAGTTAAAATTTTACTATTTTTGGTAATTACGAATTTTAATTTATTTATTTTTCTATATTAATGGTATAAGGAGACATATTAGACAATTATCAATCATTCATTAATCAATTTCGAATTTATTAGAAATTATTTTTATTTTTTTCTTTCTTTCCTCGTGGATTCGAGAAGTCTCTGTGAGGAGTCCAGATAAGTTCCGTAGATTCAGAATATTTATCATCTTGAGGAAGATGGTGCTCGACCTCACGTCCTTTCCTGCGTCAGTTTGGTATCAGAGCGAGGTTTCTCCTCGGATTGATGGCTTCTAACGACGGGTCGGGCAACAATCTCATGAGTGGTGCCCCAAGAAATTTATCTTTAACGGTGGCAAGTTTCGAAGCAACCATGCAAGAGAATTGACAAGTCATGCAAGGGCTGCAAGCTTCCATGGACCGCATAGCGAATCTCTTGACGGAAAACCTATGAAAACTCCGTGTTCTTGGTGATAATCCTCCACCGCCAATTGCTAAAATTCGTAATTATACTGATCGTAGGGCGATGCTATCAATGAATCACAGGATGGTTCAAGAATTCAAGATGAAAGTTAATCTTCCTAGTTTTAATGGCCAACTCTACTTCAAGAACTTCCTCGATTGGTTGCTTGAAGTTGAACGTTTCTTCGACTACATGAACATCGTAGAAAAAAAGAAAGTTAAACTCGTGGCCTATAAGTTGACGGGCAGAGCTTCAGATTGGTGGGAACAACTTCAACTCGAGCGGACAAGATAGATGAAGGCGTCAATTCGCACGTGGTCGCGGATGAAGAAGTTATTGTGCATACAATTCCTCCCTCGAGATTACGATCAGGTATTATTCCAACAAAACCAAAATTATTATCAGGATAGTCGATCAGTAAAAGGTTATATAGAAAAATCCTATTATTGGTCTGCAAGCAACGACTTCATCAAAATGAAGTTGCAACAGACCACAGGATTCATCAGTGGCGAACATATGACCTCTATAGGAATGGAAAACCAACCCAAAACTTCTAAAGTGGAGAGACAATATCTCATCACTGAACAAGCTTTTGTTAAACAATCTGAGAAAACGAGAGATATATGTGCATTAGTTGAAGAGAAAAAATATGTGGAGCCTGTGAATATCCTAGAGGGTTTAGAATCAGTATCGCAGGACGTCAAGGGGGTTGTACTTGATGAACTACCTAATAAATTACCTCTCATACGAGATATACAAAACCACATTGATCCCGTCTCAACAGCAAGTCCGCCTAATTGCCCACATTATCAGAAAGAATATGAGATCTTGAAGGCAAATGTGAAGGAACTGATCGATACTAGTCAAGTCAAGAAAAGCCTGAGGACATGTATTGTATTAGCTAAAGAGCCTAATGCCAAATACAAGAAAATGGCTAATAAACATGGGCGTCAAAAGTTATCTCAAAATTTATCTCAGAACCATGAGCCAAGTCCCTTGAATAACTCGAGGACGAGTTTTTTTCAAGTGGAGGGGTCTAATGTAGAACGTGTCACAGAGATATTCCCAGCATGGTTGAGCCACAAGAAGATGGACCGTGAATTGACCATAACTTTTGATCCGAGTATCGTTACAGGGTGTACAACCTGTCAATCTTTACTGCAACGGGCCATCCAAGGTGAACTGACCCACAACGTGGGTCGCATCTATCCGTTTCGTCAGAAAACGCGCGCTTTCAGCTCAAAAATGAATTTTTAGAAAAATTTTACTATTTTTAGTAATTCCGATTTTTTTTAATATTTTTAGAGTTTTAGATTTTCTTTCCTTTTGAAAATAACTTTTAGTTATACTAGACTCTTATAGAGAAAGTTTATTTGTAATTTTTTATTTTTTGAAATTAGGCTTTAAAAGAGTTTTAATAGAATTAGGATTTGTGTTAGAGTTAGAATTTTGCTATTTTTGGTAATTACGAATTTTAGTTTATTTATTTTTCTATATTAATGGTGTAAGAAGACACATTAGACAATTATCAATCATTCATTAATCAATTTTGAATTTATTAGAAATTATTTTTATTTTCTGCTTTCTTTCCTCGTGGATTCGAGAAGTCTCTGTGAGGAGTCCAGAGAAAGAAAAATTCCGTGGATTCGAAATATTTATCATCTTGAGGAAGATGGTGCTCGACCTCACGTCCTTCCCTGCGTCAATGGTCCACTAACATTGGAGCCTCCACCATACCATACATGGGAGCTACGATCCGTAATCTCATCCTACAGAGCCTCACCATGGATGGCCCATTGTGCAAAAAATCCCATTTATTGGATTATCCAGAGGGTCCTACCATGGCCTTCAAGTGTATATATACCAGCCATTGTTTATATCAAGTGGGTCATTCACAGTGGGGCTCACAATTTTAATGCTTCTGATCAGCATCTCGTCCACCAATGTGCACCGCTCAGGCATGAGGACTACAATTTCAGGTGGTGCTGCAGACTTGGTTGAAGCACTATCAGCTCTGATGCAACCTCAGGATTCCAGGTAATACGCTAGTAGAGCGTGATGATTGGAGCTGAAAGGATTGGTTTTCTCACAAGATTGTTACGTAGGATTACATTTCTGTTTTCAGGCCCACTACAGAAAGTAGTAGTAATGATACTTGTTCTACTCTAACTTCGGTTAATTTAATTTCAGGTAGGGGACTGCCTAATCCAAGCATACCTTAACCGTTCTTTACTTGGATGGGTGGAATTTCTCTACTCCGTACATAAATTTTTCAGAATAATTTATCAAAATAATAGGTATCTTTATTACATTAGTAAATTTTCATTTATTGATCCCACTCAACATATTTAGACGCACAGGAGAATGTTCTTTTGCTGATCTTATCATCTGAATTTTATTTATTTATTTATTTTGTTAGCTTGTTAGTACACCCATTGTCAGTTCACACTTCACTGTTAGCCACCCTCTCTAAGGAATTGATAGCAAGACTTCAGCGATTGAAATTGGGTATCTTTCACTCGGTCTACCACTTGAGCTATGGATCTGGTGTGATATTATTATCAGTACTTGGTACTAGGTTATTCATAGAATGAAATTTTACCAATTAATATGTCATTAATTTTAATTTGATATTTACATCCTGATAACTAGGGGTGTACATTGGGCCAAACCGAGTCAAATTGGGCTCAACCCAGCTCGGCTGATCACCAGCTAAAATTGGCTCGGCCCAGTCACTGGGCTAACATATCCAGCTTGAACTCGGCCCAGTCAGCAATCGGGCGAGTTCGGGTAAAGTTTGGACTAATTTCGGACCTTACACTAAGTTCATGGTAAGGGCTTTAACAAATTCAAATGGTTAGAGTAAGGATTTATATATATATATATATATATATATATATATATATATATATATATATATATATATATATATATATAGAGAGAGAGAGAGAGAGAGAGAGAGAGTAGTGGTCTCCTGTGAACCATCCCGCAAGATACCTCAGTGCGGTCCAATTGTCACCGCAAGAGGCCCTTTTGCGGTACGCGGATTAGCTACTAGTAAGTTGACTAGGATATTGCTACTGAATTTGTGGCCCCACCATGATATATGTTTTGTATTCATACCGTCCATCCATCTAAAGAGATCATTTTAGGGTAAAATCCAAAAAATGAGTCACATCCAAAGCTCTAGTGGACTCCGCTACAGAAAACAATGGAGAGAGTGACGCCACCGTTAAAAACTTCTAAAGGCCACAAAAAGTTTTTGATCAAGCCTATATTTATTTTTTCTCTTCTTTAATACCTTTGTTAACTTTTAAACAGGTTGGATTTTGAAAAAACATCATAGTGGGCCTTAGAAAGGTTTCAACGGTGGGCATCAATCTTCCTGTTGTTTTTTGTGATGGGATCCACTAAAGCTTTGGATCTGCCTCATTTTCTGGCTCATGGCTTAAAATAATATCTCCAAATGACTGGACGTTGTGGATACAACATATACATCATAGTGGGGTCCACAGAACTTGGTGATGTCATTTCCATGGAGTTACGTCAGGTGCTAGGAAGGATTACATGGTGAGTAACTCACTATGTTAGGCCTACTGAGTAAATTCTATGAGGTCCACCATGATTTATTTATTTTATCCACTCCACTCATACATTTTAACAGACAATTTTAATACTTGGACCAAAAAATGAGGTATATCCAATGTTCAAATGGACCACACCACAGGAAACAATTGAATTGAATGTCTACCGTTGAAAAATATTTGGAGGGCCATGGGAGTTTTGAATCAAGCTTATATTTGTTTATTCCCTTCATCCATGTCTATATAAACTTACATCCATGTCTATATAATCTTATGAAAAGGTTGGATGAAAATTAAACATCACCGTGAGGCATAGAAAGGTTTCCACGATGGAAATCATTATCCCCACTGTTTCCAGTGGTATGATCCACTTAATCTTCGAATATGCATCAAATTTTGAGCTTAACTCCTTAAATTAGATGAAAAAACGGATGGACGGAGTAGATAGACCACATATATTCAGTGGCCCAATTTTGTTTACTCAGTACGATAAAAGCATACTGAGTAACTCAATACGCAATCTGATTTCTGTACAGATTGGCATGGCTAGTGGTCGGTGCTCTATGGCCCCACCATGATGTATGTGTTCCATCCACTCCGTTCATTCATTTTTAAAGAAGGGAAACTACAAATATGAGCTTGATCAAAAACTTTTCATGGCCTTTAGAAGTTTTTAATGGTGGTGTCACTCTCCCTATTATTTTCTGTAGTGGGGTCCACTGGAGCTTTGGATGTCACTCATTCTTTGGATTTCACCCTAAAATTATCTCTCCATATGGGTGGACGGCGTGGATACAAAACATATATTATAGTGAGGCCACAAATTCAATAGCAACTAGCTAACCCGCGCCCGCACAAGGGTCTCTTGCGGTGGGAATTGGACCGCACCATGGTATCCTGCGGTATGGTTCGTAGGAGACCATTACTATATATATATAGGGAAAAGGTACTATACGCTCGACTTCACAATAAGCTCCCGTGAGATCAAGCTGTGTGGGCCTCACCGTGATGCGTGTCGACCATCAACACCGTGCATTTGATGGGTCCCCTTTAAATTATGGGATATCCCAAAAATCAGTCGTATACGGAACTCAAGTGGGCCATACCATCTAAAATCATGTGAAGACACCATTAAAACATATAAAAGCACTTGGTGGGGCCCACCTGAGTTTTGAATGCTACTGAAACTTGGTATGACCCCTCATCCTAGTGGGACACACATAATGGATGGGCTAGATTTGCAAACCACATCTTGGTGGGCCCCAAAAATGATTATGAATGTTTTAATGGTGCACGGCCCCTCTCCACTTCTGTATGTGGTGTGGCCCACACAAGTCACAGATTGACTTGATTTTTGAGGCCTAAGCCCACGATGGAATGGTGCATTTGACTGATGGGGTAGATGTTCGAAACGCATCACGGTGGGGCCCACACAGCTCGACCTCATGGGACAAACTCGTGAGGTCGAGCGCATAGTACCTTTTCCCATATATATATATATATATATATATATATATATATATATATATATATATATATATATATATATATATATATATAACGGCTGAATTGGGCTAGGTCGAGTCGGATTTCGGGCCGAGTTAGATCGAACTGAGACTTATTCGAACTCGGTCTAAACTCAGTTTCGAGCTGAAGAAAATGGCCCGTCTCGGACGAACTCAGTTCCAAGTCGGGTCAAGTCGAGCTTTTTCGAACCAAGTCAAGCGAGTTAACCGGGCTAGTTCGGTTCGTGTATACCTCTACTGGTAACTTTTTCAAAAGGATTATCAATAACTATCCCATTAATTTAAATAATTATCACCCATGCAGGTACTTTGTTTGATTTTTAACGAAAGTTGGGTTTGGGCAGTGATAATAATGGGTTTGAGAATCGGGTGGACCCCATCATAATGTTTATGTGGAATCCACTATGACAACCAAGGGCATCATCCCATATTAGGCCCAGGGCCTAAATATCAGCCTCATCCATGATTCAAGTGCACCATACGATTGAAAATAATGTTCAGCGTATCATACACTTACCCTTCAAGTTCTTTCCATTTATATGGCTCACCTAAATCAATAATTGGTCTGATTTTTTTGGGCTATACATCTAAATTTTGGTTTGGAATCTAATAGTTGGAGTGATTTTTATATAATCATTAAAGCTAATCACAAACCGAGTTAGCTCAATTAGTTCGACGGGTTGGGCCGAGCTAGAAGTCCTAGGTCGTTTCAAAATTGAACCCAACCTGGTCCCAAACCTTGGCTCAGTTTAGCTTGCCGGGTATGAATGTAGTATAAATACAATTTAAAAAAAACACAAAAACAAAAAACTTCTTAGTTTAACTATTTGAATGTTTGACCATAATATTATCTTAACTTTTATTTAATTTATCATAGATTCTAATTCATAAGCTTTAGGTTTGATTGTTCATTTATTATCCGATTTGCTTCTTTTGTCAATAATTACAAAATCAAACCAATCAAACGAGCTAAACTCGATTTGGCCTAAAAAATAGAACTCGGTTCAGCTCAACCCTAGCTTGTATCTTGTTAAAACTCGAATCTGCTCGAACTTGGCCCGAGTGTGGCTCTATTCAACTATCAAACCAAGCCGAGCTACCCAGGTCAGCCCAATGATCAAGCTAAGCTGGGGGAGAGTTCGGCTGATTTGTCTCATGTACGATTCTAGTAATCATGATGATGGGACTTGTACAGATTAAGGGTGGACATTTTTATCCGATTATTTCCTTTAATATGAACCACCTGAAATCACAAGTCAGCCTGTTGTTTTTCTATATGGAGGGCCTAACATGGGATATACATCTAATGGTTAAAGCGGATTTCACCGCTCATATATTTAAAAAAGAGAAGGACCCAAATTCAACTAGTTGGACCACAAATTATTATTATTTTTTTTAAAAGATACCTTCTAACCCATTGTGTGTGTCCAACATCCAACCCATACAATGAGTTGGAATCACCATGATAGTTTCGTTGTGCAAAAATAAGTCACATGAACTTATTTATTGGACCTCGCTTGTATTTTGCTATTAATCAATGTTAAAATAATTTTTCTATAGGCTGGCTCAATGGATAATTAAATGGGGCCATTTTTCAATAGGTAATCCTTATTGTGGGGCCAACTTATCGGAAGGATGGGATGTTGCATTGAATTAATAAGTTTGAAGTTATCCACTTGGTGGACCATAACTCACACGTTCTCTTTAAAAAGTACTTTAGATGATACCACCTTGAATTTTTATAGGGCCCACCTAAATTTATATGCAAGATCCACACTGACAATCAAATGTATAATCCCATGTTAATCCCAAGGACAAAAAATCAATCTGACACGTAATGCAGGTGGGCCACATCAAAGGAAACAATTGGTAGAGAGGCATACGCCCTTGATTTTTATAGGGCACACCATAATAATTATTTGAAATCTACTCTAATCATTAAATTTCAAACCAAAATTTGGGTCATAGGACTAACATGGGATGACACAAGTGGTGGTAAGTGGATTTCATATAAACATCACTTTGGGACCCACCTAAGCAACTAATCCCTCACTCGCACCATCAAACCCCAACTTCCCTTAGGAAAGCTAGAGGAAGGTAATCCATTAATAATTACTTAGTTAAATGGGGTATTTTATACACAACCTTTTTAAAAAGGGCACCAGAATGTAAATATTATATCAATGATGTAGTAATTTATAAAATTCCTTCATAATATTACCATACCTTTCATATTCATTATGGGTTGGTTTTTTAATTTTGAAATTGTTTTAAATTCTTTTTTTCATTTAATTCTTCATTATTTTATAATTCATTATAGTAAAAATATGCCCATATAAGATCTTTAAGTCATCGATAAAATGACTTAAAATTATAAATGTAATTAGCTACTTTTATTCAAGAAGAAAAATGCCTTAGCGTGTTCCAAATGACTTCATTAGCGTAATACATTATATGCTATAATACAATATTTTTGTAATCTATAAATGGGTGAACTATTCAAAGTCTACTCATACAACCATGCCAAAATAGCTACCTTTATAAAAAGGAAGGAAATGTAGCCTTCAGGGAAGGACTTCCACAGTTAGTTGACCACCATTTTCAAAATGGTGGTGACTCATCCAATTGATGACTCTTGAACGCATTGTAGCCGTCAGGGCAGGACTTCCACTGTTATTTTGTCATTTATCTGTGGCTAGACAATGTTTTCTATGGTGTGGTCCATTTTCATTCTTCCAATAGTGACTGGGCCGTGATCTAAACATTACATTGTTTGGAGCGTTACAGCCCTTCATTTAGTGGCACATAAACACTAGAAATGGCTCCCACGTGGATGATTTACAAGGAGTGGCCGAATATATATGCAAGAGAGGGTGTTTCGCCACAAAGAGGTGAACATGACAAAAGCCCACATGATGTAACTAAACTGAAATGAGAAGAACATACAACACAAAGCTCATCCCTTCTTACTTTGAATCTGAACTTGGAGCCTCTTCATATTCCGTTGAATCTAGATGCTCCTCTCGGCTAAAGCCCAAAAAATAAAAGGCCCATTTCAGTAAATTAGTCTCCACATAAATGGGTATGCTAGATTCCAATCTAGTGGGCACATGGGCCACAGCGTTCCAAGGCTGCTGGATAAATGTTGTCGCTTTTACCGTTAATAATCATTTTAGGAAAATTTTCACTTCTTTTTTATTTTATTACCCACATATAATATTTGATATTTCATGATCTAATTTGGCCCAACCAAAATGGAAGATCATTGCTGTGCAAGGCGTACTGGAGGGTTAGGATACTACAACCTGAGTGATTTTCTATGCATGGGCCATCGGGTGGGGCCAACAGCATCAACTGATGAAATTGCTGAGCTTGAATCCAGTATTCAACAATCCATCTGCTTTGTCAAAGGAGACGACAATATCGTGGCAGCGTTAGGGCCCACCCTTGGTGATTGCTCCCCAGGTGGACCTAAAGATAGAGACACATGGACTAAATATTACACTCACCATATGATCCTAACCATCCACTAGATTACCACAAATAGATGGCAGTGTAGTATTTGGAAGGCCTGCACAGCACTCGGCTAGGTAATCCAGTTATTGTGATTAGCATGACTCTCTGATTATGACAACTCCATGGCATGTACCACCAGATGAAGGGTCCATATCATGAAGTAGAACAGGCAGGTCCAATCACAGGATCATCCCAACCCATCTTCAGAATGATAATGCTTTTCATTTTCATCGCAAATGCTACGGTTATTTTTAAAATAGGAGAACAGAAGCAAATTCTCATGCAATGGGAGGAAAACTTTAAACTTTCAAAAAGTCAGAACAAAGAAGCAAGTTCTCATGCATTGGGAACATCTTACTGAATGATTTGAATCATCAGCATCCGAAAACAAACATCCATACAAATCTAACCACCAAATATGCAGAATCCCCAGAAGGCCGCATGCATTCAAATCATACAATTACCCGACCACATTTCTCACCGAATCATATTTACACTGACAAATTTAATTATCACAACATACACCACACAAGGATACAACGATTAAAATGCGGCAATGGAGAAGAGATGTGGAATTCTTACTGCTGCATGTACTCAGGGTTGAATGCCATGGCCTCTCGGTATATCAGGTCCTTCATCTGCTCCTCCGTCAATGCATGCTGCTCGAAGTCGAAGATGAAGGGCATCGAGCAGATTGGCTCATCGCTGATATCATGCAGTGATGTCAGGTATGGATGTGCCAGTGCATCCTCAACTGCAAACCGGAATAAAATAGAACATCAGCATCATCATTAGCCTTGTGGCACTAAACAGCTATCAATTTTGGGGGTGGGGGGAGGTGGGACTGCCAAAATCACCAAAGGCAATCCATACCATACTACTATTGGCAAGCCATGCAAAAAAAACACACCAACTGGATGATCCAAACCGTCCAATCAATTTAAAGCCATGGAGAATCAGGTTTTTTTTTTTTGAAAAAGATAAAACTATGGAACGTTTTTATTGGAAATTACTAACCTTTTAAATCTACCTAGAGAGAGGAATTGCTCACTGAAATATTATTACATATGATGCAAGTATAATGGATAAAAACAGGATAACAGATATTGTCCATGGCGAATGGACATGACATTCCTGGTGCATTAAAAATTTTAAGACAATGTATGCACAGGCCCAACATATCAGATGCATCACAATTTTATCAGCACCATTCACTTTGTCAGTTTCAGTGAATACCAAACATGGAGTTTCAGGGAATACCAAACATGGAATGTAGGGAAAAACTTTACCAGTGATTCTCCGACGGGGATCGAATGTCAACATTTTCTCAACAAGATCAATAGCTTCAGGGTGAACGTTTGGAAACTTCTCAGTAAATGACTGCCGAGGGTGACGCTGAAGTTGTCGTATGTATCTTCTTGCATTTTCATTCACATACCCCAAATCAGCCTCAGTTGGTGTGCCAATCAGCTACATTTATAACATCAATTGTCATACTTTAGTACAGAATTATTCATATATGCATACTTCACATATTGCAGTATAGAAAATCATGATGCATGAATGTGCCATGCATCTAACATTGTCCATGTAATAAAAATGTGCAGGAAAGCATAAAAAATGAACATAACTATGGATCTGCATGCCAACACATTTTAGTATCATTCATGTGTGCAAAACACTTGATGCATGCGTTGAATAAATGCACGCACCAATGAATTCCAAGGGTTTCCTATCATCATCATCAAAACATTATCCCAACTAACTGGGATAAGCTACAAAAATCCTGTTTTGCCATTCGACTCTATCACAGACCATATCCTCATTAATCCATATCCATAGGTTCTCAAGTCTTTTCTTACTACACCCATGTCCCTTTGGGCCTTTCCCCTTGCCCCTTTAGAGACTTCGATTTGTACTAACTCACTCCTAACTGTCAGTGTCAATAAATTTGTTATCCCGTACAAGTGTTTCAACATTTAATGCCAGATGATTTATTTTTTTTAATAAATTCCAACAGATGGTTGGGATCATAAATTTTTCTATCATGTGTTTAAAGGCTGATTATCATAATTTTTTCTATCATGAATTTAAAAGACCGCAGATGCTAACAGTTGACCATCTTGTTGATTGTAATTGACCTGTGTAACAGACTAGTAAATAGCGCGCTTGATTGTAATCAACCTATGTGATAGACTATTACATTACATTGCACCTGTGGGAGTTTTATGCTGTCATTGCCAGTCCCCAGTCCAGCTAGAGGGGTTGTGTCAGGTTGGCAACCAGCATCAAACTTAGGCCATAACTTTCATCATGAATCTGAACAATAAACATTCCAAACTCATCTCCTGATAATGTGGAATGGTGAAACATGATTGTATAGCCGGCCCCAATTAACTGGGATAAGGCTTAGATGAAGATGATGATGATGACGATGTGTTTAAAGGCTGACTAAATAGTGAACCATCTGTTCATTCAGTGCTCTTGTGAAATGGAGGTACAGTGTTGGATTCTTAAGTTGCTCCAGGTGGCGTTCTCCATGCTGCACTCCATTGGAAAAATTTTGGGAGTGAATGCTGGTTGCGTGAGCAAATGCTGCCAGACTTCTTCAGAAACTGGATCTCTTGGCGGTGATGAAATCATTATGTAGAGGACGGAACAATTGGATGCTCCACAACAAGTTGGAAAGCATTGCACATGACAAGAAGGGTCATAAGGGTTTGTAACTACCAAGGAAAGGTGATTCTAGTGACTGGATGATGTTTACTCACAGATTCTAGCACATTTCTTGAACCTTTTGTGCATCATTGGGGAGAAAGGGTAGGGTAGATTTGGAGAATAGGGATCTTAAACAAGAATAAGGGCAGGGTAGATTTGGATAATAGGGATCTTAAACAAGAATAAGGGCAGGGTAGATTTGGATAATAGGGATCTTAAACAAGAATGCCTAGTAATAGAGCTACTGGAAAGAAACATGATACAAAATTCATGACTTCACCTCCATTAACAAGCGAAGTTGGTGCACATGATCTTTCCCTGGAAATAGAGGCTTCCGCTCCATCAATTCCATGAAAATGCAACCTACAGACCACACATCAATTGCCGCAGTATACTCTGCAGAGTTTAACAACAGCTCTGGTGCCCGATACCATCTTGTAACAACATATTCCGTCATGAAATCACTTTCAGAGGTGATACGAGCAAGTCCAAAATCACAGATCTTCAAATCACAATTGGCATTCAAGAGAAGATTGCTTGGCTTTAAGTCCCTGTGAAGAACGTTTGCAGAATGTATGTATTTCAGTCCACGGAGGATCTGATACAGGAAATACTGCAAAAGAAAACACCAGAAGAAAGGTGTTAATTTGTTTAAAGCAATTGGTGCGAAGATATTGGAAAGAAAAAGTAGAGTATTTAAACAATGGCATAATGCAACATTCACAAGAACAATGAATCTAGCATCACTCAAGAAAATGGTCAGACATGCATATAACAAAAGCATGCTGTGCATAAAGAAAGATCTAACAACAAGGCTAATCGCACTCCCAAATCATTACGAAAGCCCAGGAGTAAGCCTTGAAACATTAATGCACTTGATCAGATTGAATCATTAATGCACTTATCAGATTGCACACAAAGTTCAGATTAGAGCTACAGTTTAGCAAAGGTTTGCACTGACTTACATGGACGACAAGGAAGCTTACAAGAGCTCAAAAACTAATCAAACCCTTTTCTTTTCCTTTGTAACAGAATATGTACAATTTTATTAAAAACTAATCAATGAATTACAAGAGAGTTTGAAAAAAAAGAAACAACAGTATTCGTTTAACGAGATGGCCATCACGGTCTACAAACTTCTAGTATAATGACATTATAAAATCTAGTAGTATAAAACAAAAGGCCATGTTAAATTCATGGGTTCTATGGTCTACGTGAATTTGCAACCATGAAGCATTAATAAAGTTTTCTGAATTTATTTTCAGCATATTAGCAAACACTTTTACTGGCAAGTGTTTAGTCAAATCAACTTTTAGCATTTCCACAGCCACAAGTCAAATCCATAGCAGCTTCCATAATCCATTGTAGACCTCTAAATCACTAGCCACATCTGTCTTATTCCCAACCTCAGGTATCAAGACCAGTGCACGACACCTTTGGTACAAAGCAAGGTACTCCAACAAAGCTGGCTGCTCTCTTCTCGATTCAAGTCCTTAACAACCTTCCACAAAATAATCTCCTATTTATAATGCTACATTTAGTGCAAGAATAAAATGCATATACAAGCTTCTCAACTTGGTGCAAGTCAACTCACCTTTGTTTAATGCCAACAAAGATGCATTTAACAAGGCCAAATATGCATGTTCAGATTTTCACCACAGACTGAAAGTCATAGGAGCAAATCCAATTTTTCCCCACCAGAAACCTGAAAATCAGAAACTTTTCTCAGGATTGTAGAGATTTATTATCATCATCTAAGCCTTGTCCCAGTTAATTGAGGTCGGCTACATGAATCCTTTTCTGCCGTTCCACTCTATCAAGGGGACCATAACTTCAATTAGACCATAGGTCATCAAGTCTATTGTAGAGACTGTTTGTTAGCAAAACATTAATCTTTTGACAAGATATAACAACAAGTGACTACTAAAACTAGTAATATGAACCAGAAACAATATATTATAACTGAATCGATACGGATTGCTTGGAAAATGTCCCTCATCAATAAGAACATGATAATGTCACCAATGTACTCATCAACAACATAGCCTTGTCCCAGCTGCTCAATTATATTTATAATTATTAAGTCTACTTACAATTATCATTGGCTCTTAATCTATTTACTATGAAAATCTTAAATATAACCTGACAGTGCTCCTCTGATAAAGCTTGATTGGAACGAATAATTTGATGAAGATCAGTGTCCATGAGCTCATAAGCAATGTAAACATCATTAAATGTTTCCCTACGAGGAGGTGGTATTATATCTCTGATAGCCACGACCTGTATGACAGAAAAATGCAACCAATCAGCAATGGATATTGATGTGAAGGTGTACGTGCACAACCAGGGAGCTGAACTTTAGAAATGTGAAATGAGGAAAGTTTTGACAGCATAAGAAACATTTAAAGAATCAAAGAGATATAACTCACACCTCTTCCCAAAAGACATTCTCAATAAAGGGTGATATCAAATAATGCTGCAGATACAACTCAAAACAATGTTAGCTGACTGTGTTTTTATATGGTTTTATGTTTTTCAGTTCTTTCAAGTGAGGTATGTTGTGTAAATATATGGCTTGGCTGTTTGTGTATAATTTATCTATATTGAAGATGGCACCATTATTCCATGATTGAAATAACAGCAGTCTTTGTTTTTTTCCCCAAAATTTCAAGCCACATACATCATTTCCACCTAATTAATCCTTGAATTATACAGCAGGTCTATCGTATAGATCCTCCACTCACATTTTTCACATGGTAGCAAAGCAGGGCCAAATATCCTATGTTCTCACATCATTCTTTGAATGCATGCATATGGGCTCTTTCACTAGCACAGGCTTGATAACAGCAACAAAAGTCATCCCTGCAGCCGCCAAGGCTTGATAACGTTACAGTTTAAAAAAAAAAAAAAAAACCCATTTTGGGACCATTACAAGGCCATTATAGGTAGTTTTTCTTGTAACAGCCATTATAGCCCCATAACACGTAACGGTTATGCCATTGTGTAACCGTTTTTGTATACCTTGGTAGCCCCAGTTATTGTTGTTGTTAACATCACAAGTTACATGGCAGCAACTCATGCATGTGCACTGATTGGGTTTTGTTTCCTTTTTATATTTTTTCCTTTATTGATCATAAGAAATTAGCTATAACATTAGTAAAACAGGCAGAAACGATCCAAGAGGCCAAGATAGGGCCCTAAAATACACAATGGAAGATTATTGGAAGATGAGCCCTGATACTGAAAAAGTGACATAACCCAATTCTACTTCAGGTTCATCTCCTTTTTATCGTGATTGGGTCCATCTCCATTACTTCCTTTCTGTTACTGAGAAATCAGATCAACCAGAACAATAAAATATAGGTGAACAAGAACGATAAAGAACAGATATGCATCTTGTGACAGACGACGTACTGCTCAAGAAAACAACAGTTCCCTTTCCATCTAATGACATTTGAAGTATCCCCAATCTCTATCTAACAGTAAGGAGCAGAAGATGCAGCCTTGTTACATATTCTATCTAAAGTTAGATATTCTTTCTTGACATCACATATTCTTCACACAAAAGGGTGTCATTCGCTTTCAAATATTCATAAAGGAAGGCTGTACGTTGAGTGGATAAATCTGTGGTATTTCACAACCTACCAAAAGATGTGAATTTACATTACCAAACTAATCACCCTTTTTCTTTTGCCAGGTAGCAAGCTCAAACCCCCAAATTGTCTGTGTAGAGGGGGGAAAAATCAATGACCAAATTACACACTTGGCTCGAAACTGCAGTGGGAGCTCAATATGCTCCCCCTACGATGGCATCTGACTAATACTGACTTAGAAACATAGAAAATGTGAATAGAAAAATCAAAACAATACCCTTCACAGAAAATATCTACTACAATTAAGCATTCACATCTTGCCATCTGGAATCTGAATCTTTCCTTCCCATTCCGAGGATGTAAATATCCAAAAATCTTCTTCCCCCCTGACGTACTTTGTCAAGACAAAATGGCAAGCCACTATGGTTGTTCAACGAGATGTTAATCACACCTTTTACTTCACAATAGAACTTTCTAAAAGGATCTGCAGACCCATTTGGAAGTTACGGAATTGCTCAGATCAGTATCTGTTCCTATCTCAACTGTGATCTGGTAGAGGGAGGGCAGGGAAATGCTAACATGCTTAATGTAGTCTGCATTTCTTTGTGTGACCCCAAAAAGAGAATACTAGAAGTATTTCCAAACAGTCCCTTCCATGGACTTGGGTCTTGGGATTTGCATTTTAACAGTGGAACTGACGCCCATGCACTATCTGCAATCTCAATAGAAGGATGAATGATTTGATGGTAGCAGAAGTCCTCAATCTCATGAACCAATCAACATTACATAAAATAGTCAATTCTTGTAGCAGAGAAACTTCCCCTTTTTTTATCTTTTTCCCAAAAACTCAGTCAATTCTTGTAGCAGAGAAACTTCCCCTTTTTTTTATCTTTTTCCCAAAAACTCAGTAAAACACCAAATTCGACAACAACTCTCAACACTAAAGAGTTACAATCTTTGACAAGAAATACAATGGAATTTTTTAAAACAATTTCCAACAAAGTTCAAGAAATACTCAATTTTAGTGACAACCTCTCCCCTCTTAATAATTTCACTTCAATTCTAAATCAATGTTATCATCATTAAGGGTATGTTTGGTTGCACCTCCAAATATCATGAATCATGAAATTAAGGGTGTGTTTGGTTGCACCTGCAAATTTCATGATATTTGATGCACAACCAAACATATCCTAACAGCATGGTGCAATGTATTAAAGTTTCCAATAAAGAGTCACTAATACCAATAGGGAATTAAAAATGGAGTCAAGGCAGCAAATGATCATAAGCAAATGTACAAAAGAAAAAGAAAAAGGAAAAAAAGAAAAAGAAAAAGCAGAGAGTGTGCAATGGTCTATAAAGACAACATCAGATCTTGATCATTGATCAAGCTCGAGATTCTCGCTGTCACGCTCCCTCAGATCATTGATCAAGATCATCAATTCATCAGATCTTGATCATTGATTAGTCTCGTCAATTCAAGAAGGCAGTATCACGACATAGCCACCACTCACTGACATTTTCATGATCCATATGTCGAACAAGCTTTATCTCCCGCAGCGTCCGTTTGGCATCGATCTTGTTATCAAAGGCGTTCGCGATCTTCTTGACTGCTACTTGCTCGCCAGTCTCCGAATTCAAAGCCGAACTAATAAAGATTTCAAAGAAAAAAGGAAGAAATGCGAAAAGGGGAAGGGGTTATTGGAAAAGCACATGAGCTTTGCAATAATTACGGAAGGGCGGAGGGCTGGAGGGCGTAAATACCAGACGATTCCGTAGGCGCCCTTTCCGATGGGCATGATCGGAGGCTTGTATTTGGCAGTGACCTCGAAGATGTTGCCGAAGATGTTGTACTGAACGAATCGGCCGCCGTGGCTGGGAACCGCCGGAATATTTTCCATCCCGTTCGGCGCTGGCATGGAAGACGACGTAGGCGGCGGCTGGTGCTGCTGCTCCGCCTCGTCCATGATCGTGTCGGACAGCTCAGCTGCCGAAGCAGCGTCCATCTCTGAAAACCCTAGAAATTCCTTTCAAGGCGAAAGGAAGGAGAGAGAGAGAGAGAGAGAGAGAGAGAGAGAGAGAAGAACAAGAAGAAGAAGAAGGGGTTTTGGTTTTCTGGGAGTTTTCTTTTGCTTTTCTTGCTTTTCTTTTTTTCCTCCGTGGAAATGAAGCTGGTTTTCGTTTTCTGAGCTCTCTCTGCGTGTATACGAGAGGAGCGGATTGGCTGGTGTATCCCACATCAGCTATATAGATGCTGTAGTTACGTGTCGTGCGAAGACGAGCACTGCGCTCCTCGATCTCCGAGTTGTACGAACGGTTCAAAGGAGATCAAAGTTACATGGTCCCACAGTGATGTATTTATTATATCTAAACCGTTTATATATTTTTATAGATCATTTTAGAACATTATACAAAAAATGAATCATATCCAAAGATTATCTCGACCACACCACTAATAGCCGCGGAGATAATGATTTTCACCGTTAAACAATTCTTAGGGCCCACCATAACGTTTATTTTTCATCCAATCTATTCATAAGGACAAAAATACCTGAATGAAGAGGAAAAAAAAAATTCATATTGATCCAAAACTTCTTTGACCCCAAAAAGGGTTTCAATGGTATACGTTCGATCTCCCACTGCTTATTTCAGTGTGGTCAACTTGATAGTTATATCTGTCTTATTTTTTGTCTCAAGCCTTAATACGATCTCTCAAAATGAATGGACGGTTTGGATATAACACACACCTCGTGATCAGACCCACAAAACTTGCTGTGTGAGGTACGTTCGCGAATCCGCTTCCGTATATGAGGCGCACACCCGTGGCGCAGGTACCACCGTAACTAACCTTGTAACTGTTTTAGGCCCCGTGTGGTGTCTAGGTGAAATCCGAACCGTTCAAGTGGTTATCCTCACTATGATGGTCATAATCCAGAAAATGGCCCGATAAAATCATCGTATAGGCCTGAACACAGATAAAATAAAACATCCCATAAAACCACTGAATTACACTGGGGCCTACAAAGTTTTTGGATTTCCTTATTTTATTATTTAAGGTGTTGGATCACCTCTTCGACGGGTTGGATCTAATTAAAATATCACGGTAGTCCCTCACCGCATTTTGAAATATTTCTAGTGGTTTTCCATTTTTGTCTACGGTGTGGCCCAAATGAAAATTGTATTTGGCATGATATTTCAGATTCCTTCACATCATGATGATTATAACGTCTTGGAAGGGTTGGATGTCATACATACAGCACGTATGGCCAAAAACGTCTCGGTACCAACTCTCGTACGGTGGTACCGCAACCACTGGAATGCTTTATATGCATCTGATTTCTTCGCGAGACCGGTTTAGTGGTTCGCGAGACCACGCAGTATTGTAGTCTCTAGATAGCCTCTGATGTGATAAACCTAAGGATGGATCTTGTGTAGCCGGTTAAAGGTCTTTTGCCGGATGAATCTAAGCCGTTGGATTTTTAGTTTTAATTGTCCATGTGTAGCATAATCCGTCCGATCAGCAAATCATTTTTCCGTCATCAACCACGACCGTCCACGGTGGTAACGGCTCCTATCTTGGAGGGTGCCGATTCATGGTGGAGAGACATGTACTGTACTTTCAGTTTGCTCCGCAAACTAAAATCTGTTTACATGAGAAGATCGAGGTGCGTGAAGGATTGACGAACGAGACACCGTCGAAACAAACGAGCGGTGAAGATAATAAGAAGGCGTATAATTGCCATGATAAACGTGGCAGTGTGATATGTCGATCCGGATTATCTACCAGTGTGCCCCACCATAGATGGCTATTTTTAGGAAATCATAGCCATCAGTTTTGTTCACTCCATCTGGACCACTAACATTTTTTCTTCTCTACCGTCTCTTTGAAGGCCATTCTTCAGACGGCTAGGATCATCCAGTCATGGTGGATGTTGAACAGTTTACCATCCATAGTAGGGCCCAGTAGGTGGACCGTCATGATTGACACGTCACCCGCAACGCTTGCGTAGCGAGATGATTCGACCCAGTTCTGATTCTTCCGGTTTTACCGTACATACATTTGCTGAATTCGCCACGTGGGGAAGTATACGGATATGCTGACGCCGGCGGCCAGTGAGGGGTGAATGAATTTCTCGGCAAGTTATTCATTGCGATATTTCGAGAAAAATAAGTATTTCTCCCGATAATATACTGGAAGGGAAGGCGAATATTCGCTGCCGCCCAACTTCGCCCCTCGACGGACGCGAATTTTCTACAGCAATCGTTGTAGGAAGCAAAAAGCTCTGTGGGGCACACACGCGTGTCTTAGTGACCTCCGCTCCGTTCATCAGTTTCGACGGCTCATGTTGGGACGGATCCCTAAAATCAGGAAGATCCAAAATTCAAATCGACCATACTCAGGGAAACGGTGGGCTTGAATTCTTTCTGAGCCCACACAGCCCGTACCGTGTGGATGAAACGGTACGGAGAAGATTTCAACGGTTGGCATTCCATCACAACTGCTTCCTATGTTGTAGTCAACTTGAGGTTTGGATCGCCTAACCACTGAGATTACTTCCTAACGTCGTCCTGTCATGTGCTGATGAAATTGATGTGACAACTATACATATTTGGGGGGAACGGATTGGCTACTCCCCCTGCCACTAGCCCTTTGGCTGGTGGTTGGTGCTCTGTGGGCCCACCATGATGTATGTGTTTCATCCATGCCGTTCATCTATTTTTACAGGTCAATTTATGCTTGATCCCAAAAATGAGAGTGATATAAATCTCAGGTGGACCACACCACAGGAAAACAATAGTGATTGGATATCCACCATTAAAATCCTCCTAAGGCCCATTGTACTGTTTATTTAAAATAAAATCTGTTGTTTAGGTCATACAGACCTAGATGAATGGAAAAAACAAAGATCAGTTTGATCTAAAACTTTTATGGTCCCAAAAAGTTTTTAATGGTCAAGGTTCATTCAACGCTGTTTCCTGTAATGTGGTCCACTTGAGATTGGGATATATCTCATTTTTGGTGTCATATCCTAAAATGATCTAGAAAAATAGATGAACGCATGGATGAGACACATACATCATGGTGGGGCCCACAGAGAACCAACCATCAGCCATTGGCTGGTGGCAGGGGGAGTAGCCAACCCGGTTTGCATATTATTGGCCGGCCAAGTGGCTCGGCCTGACCTGAACCCCTTACCCAGGGTTAGGCTAGAAAGGCTTTAAAGTCTAGACCCAGTGTCTGACTTGGGCTAAGCCGACCCCTCAGCGCAAGGGTCAGGCCAACCAAGCTTAAAATCCGATAAAATGGTGTATAGCTTGGGCTCAGCCTAGGCCAATGAATAAAACACTATACAAGATTAATGGACGATTTAAATATACTACTTATTACATATGCAGTTTAAAGGATTCTTGGATTCATTTATATATATATATATATATATATATATATATATATATATATATATATATAAGAGACCATCTTACTCCAACTCATGAGTAGTTTAAGATAATTTATACGAGAATATGGTAGATACAAATACAGTATACAGTCTAGAATAAGGGTAAGAAAGATGAATGACATTAGGAAATTCTAAAAAGAAAAAAAAGATCTAATCTAAAAGATCTTTCGCCCATTAAAGTATCATGAATAGTTTTATTACGTTGCGTGTCTTTTTCAAAGAAATACAAAACAGCAGGAACATTAGATTAGGTTTGGTTATTTATCTAATTGTTAAAATTTCAATTCACGAGAATCTCTTCTTTAATGTCAATTTACTCACACATTTAGGTAATATTTTTTCATGTTTGGTAATAAATTAACTAATTAAACGCATGTTTCTATAATCAAAACCATGCCTATGGTGGGGTTATTTTGAACTTTTAATCATGTCACTCATTTTTTAGAAGCTTTAGGTAGAATGGACTATTTTAAATATTTGGTCATTTTTATGTTATTCTTCATACAAACCAGCAAGGCTAAAAGACTCTTTTACTTTAAAGAGAACAATAGCCAACAAGTGCTTAGAGGTCTAGAGCCCAAGCTAGGGCTAATCCCGAGTCATTGATCCCTTGATCCATACTGGTCTTGAGTCCCTATATTGGAAAATGATGCAATGGAGGCTGTTGAAATGGGATGTGGTTTGGGTACTGCACCACTGGGACTAGCTAGGGACAGATGATCCTATCAGGGGCTGGGCACCTGGATATACGTGCTTTATCCATACCGTCTATCCATTTTGACATATCATTTTAGGACATGATCTCAAAATGGAAGCAGATTCAAGGCTCAATAGACCACATGATAGAAGCAATGGGGATTGAAAGATTATTGTTGAAAACTTCCTGGGGGAGGGGAGCCATAGAAGTTTTGGATCAAGTTGATAATTATTGCTTCTCTTCATACAGGTCCATGTGACCTTATGAACAGGTTATATGGCAAATAAACATCATGGTGGGCTATAGGAAGTTTTCAGTAATAGGAATTCAATCCCCACGTAGTCTCCACGATGTGATTCAATGGAGATCTAGTTCTTTTTTTTTGGCTTATGTCATTAAAGTGGCATGATTTACTAGAGCCTTCAATTTGTCTCCTTTTTGAGCTCATGCCCTAAATGATCTATCAAAATGGACGGACATAGTGGATAAAATATATACATCACAATGAGCATCATATATACATGACAAGACCATGTGTCTCTAGATAGGTCCTGGTGGAGGTGTTAGTGTACCCTATTTTTGAACCATCCCTAAAATAATCAATTAGTAAACACTACATGTCATTGCATGAGAAATATATAGCGTGCGAAAGATCTTTAGAGATATTTGAAAAACTTTTATAAAAGTAAAACTAACGTTAGTACGATGATATACATTATTGTCATCTGATAACGAGGCATAGCCGAGAAGTTTAAGAAACAAAAAGTGGTCGATCGAAAGAGCGATTAGGAAAGGACATATGTCAAGAGGAGCAAAAAAAATTTGGAAGACCAACATAGCAACAATTCAGTCGCTATAACCAATGAATAATAGAAGAAACACATGAGAGATAGCCATAACAGAGATCTATAAATATCGGAAAAACTCAACAAAGTAAGTCGTCTCATACCAATCTAACAAACTGATTAAATTTATCTTTCCTTATCATAGTTAAGATCAATCGTAGAAATAACGGTATTGTTTAGTTATAATTCAAAAGAGAAAGAAGAAGAGAAGAAAAGTGAGAGTAAGAGTTGAGTGTTTTTGATACTTCCCTTCATTAGTTTCTTCTAATCAAAGCCCTAGCATCAATCGTTTTCCTCCGTCGAATCCACCTCACTCGCGATTGGGAGGTAAAAAATAAATCCTACTTTTCAACTAGGTTTTTCTATAATGAATTGCATGAATCTCACATAGTTCTTGGTATGTATATAGAAATTTGTGATTTTTTCCAAATCCATAATCCTAGGAGCTCAAAATCTAAGATTCCTTCTTAAATGTGTAGACTATTATTTTTAGGTTTTCATTTATTGACCCTTGAAGGTCTCAGTTAATGATTTTATTGTTTGTAGATAGATTGGTGTATGCTAACATGTTCACGCATTGATTTAATCACAACACATGCTATTACTTGGTTATGGATGTCTATAAGTTTGATAGAATGCCTAAGTGAATGAATATGTTATTTTGTTGATGCTCATATGTTTGATAGAATGCCTAAGTGAATGTTTAGTTTTTATTAATGTTCACACATTTGATGAAATGTCTAAGTGATGGTGTTATGTTATTGATGCTCACATGTTCGATAAAATGCATAGGTAGTTGTATTGTTAAATTTAGGTTTCATATGAAATATTAATGTGATTTCCTAATGAATTATTAGCTCTTAGCGATGTTTAGAATTACTTAGATATTGGGTTAGTTGGTAAATCGTCCAAACTGAGGGGTGGCCCAAGTTAAGGCGGCCACCCTAGGCTTGTTCGATCGATCCGGGTTGAACACAAATAACCGATAATAGCTGAACTATAGGGATGTTTGCACCTAATGCCGGTTGCGTCATGGTTCTCCCAGGTTAATCAAATTAGCTCACTAGCCAACTGATCATGTATGTTCACAATGTATGACATAACTAAATGGAATCTAATATACCCTCGTTCTCAATAGATATGTCCATTCATAACCGTTAGTGCGATATGATCTCACTAACACTTATGAGTCGGGCATGGTAGTATGGGACACCGTATCCTAGCTATCGGCCTACGCTAGGGTGACGAGCCTCCCTATAGTGACCAATGAGCAATTAAGACTCATAAGCCGGGCATAGTGGTATGGGACACTGTGGCTTAACTGTCAACTTATGCTGAGGTGACGAGCCTCCCTATAATGACCAATGAGCATTGATAGAGGTGATAAATCATTGTTCGAATGGCCCCCATCAAATTACTTGGCCGATGATTCCGTGACAAAGTACCGTTCGAACAATTTGGGCGTAAATAGAATTGGGTGACGAGCCCTTTTTTCTATATTTTTGGTTTTACGTGACAAGTTCGCACCTCAAAACTAAGTGATCATACTCGGTTTGGGTGACGACCCATACCAAGTTGATCCTTATACATTTAAATATCATCTCATACCTTTGGAATTATTGATTGTGAGATAAATGGATGACACCTAAATTTGGATCAAGGGACACTGGTAAGGAGTTACTACGTACGACAACAAGCCATGTGATCCGGATAAGGACTTGTAATATAATGTTGGTATTCTAGTTTTGTCAATATGCTAAATGAATTGAACTTAATAATTACTCGACTAACATGATCATTCATCGCATCGCATTAATTTAAAATGTGGCAAAACAGGCATTAAAGTCATATGTTGAGGAAGTGTTGTCATTTGCAAACTAAGTGGTCGAAGTCGTGTGTTGAGGGAGTGTCGAATGGTGAAAGCATGCATCATGTCATATCTTCATATGTGCATTTAAAAAGAGTATTTAGGAAATATTTGATTTCTTGTTTTATCATTACCCGCGCTGATTGGATTGATAACATGTGTAACTTACAATTAATAGAAGCAATGAGTTAGCTACTCACTCCCACCTGGGACAGTGTCTTAAAATATCAACCAGGCATTGTTGTTGATGCAGGTTCTACCAAAGTCTCTGCCGAGTAGACTTTTTCGGCTTGCACTTTTACCGTGATGCCTTTGGAAGACCTTGCTTTTATTTTAGTTATTTATTTTATGTGTAAATTTTATCACATGTTCGTTGTGGCTTGTATAATCCTCATTTTGGGCGATCATCACTATTAGAATTACATTTTTAACTCTTAACCCAATATTTTTAAATCTTTTATTATCTCTACCTCGCTTTAGTTCCCCTCAGTTGAATTGTGCAACTCTAATTAATTGTGTATGAAACGAATTTGAATTTGAATGAGGACACACGTATGTTTTCATTTGGTTAACACCCGGGAACTCAGGACTGGAGTCTATATACTCAGCTGTCGATTTTCGGGTAAAGCTGAAAGTCGTGCGAGTTGGTGCTCAACCCTAACCCAACCCAATGTTCCTATACCTGAACCCTAACCCAACCCAACCCAATATCAAGTTGGGAATTCTCAACCCAAACCCAACCCAAGCGGGCTCGATCGGGTTGGCCAGGTTGGTCAGGTGGATATATGCTAATATTTTCATTATTATATTTTCAATACATGTCTTATTTTTTATACCTATAATTTTATTAATTATATATGTAGTTATTTATCATAAAGAAGTTCATTTTTTATAAACAAACAACCTAAAATATAGGATAAATACTCCTTTAAAAGTATTATTGTGTATCAAACAATTTATTTGGGAGAGAGAAATTGGGTATATCTTGTTAGCTTGAGTAATCAGAAATGACGTGGATCAATGAAACCCGACGACATTGGAATTTCTTGTGCTTTCAACACAAGCGTTCCGCACTCAATTATAATTATTTTATAAGAAATTTATATATTAATCGGGTCCGGGTTAGGTCGGGCAACCCGAGACCTCAACCCGAGCCCAACTCAAGTTTTATCGGCTTGGTGTTTGTATAGCCTAAGCCTGAGACCAAACCTAATACATCTTGCCCAAGCCCAACCCAATGTCGGGTCAGTCGGGTTGAACCCGCCCAACTTTCAGCCCTATTTTTGGGGCGTTACACTACATATCTTGGTGCTTGGGGTCAAGTTGTTTGATTTAAATCGAGCTACACAATCGGTTCTATCATGCCGACACACACCACGTATGACAAAAATAAACCGAGAGCCAACAATTTTGGCAGGCCCAGTGGGACTAAAAATTACTTGGTTGCCATAAATATCCACTGTGCACATATTATGCAATAATATACTTTTTGGTATGACCAGTGAGACTAAAATCTATTTGGTTGTCATAAATATTCATTGTGCATCAACCGTGCGACAAATAATTTTTGACATACTCGGTGGGACACAAAATTCTTTATAAACATACCGTACAATAATAAAGTATAAACCGAATATGTACTCTTAATACTTCTGAAGTTAGTGAACCTCCTGCACCTGAGGAGGAGATGCAGGTGCAGCTAGTGCATGAATTATTGTTGAACCTGATACCCAATCCTCCAAATCAAGACAAGCATCATCATCACATACCAATCCACTTGATATAATGTTGATTAAGCTACGCAATATGCAAATGGGGATTCAGCATGTTGCAGAGTAGTCACGAGCTCAAGCCAAGCAGTCAAGAATTGAAGCTAAAACTTTCAATAAGTGGATAGTCAGTTAGACTGAGAGCTTATATCAGATGATAGCTATTTTTGTTGAAAGGGCACCTGACGTGCCTCAGTCAACTGTGTTGTAACAAACTGTTGAGACTAGTTCAATTGAAAACCTAACTCTAATATCGCAAGCACATCCAATTCTTATTTTACAATGGAACATACATTCTACTTTGGTATAGGAAGTATGAAATGTTCATCCATCTATGAAGTTCAGACGATTCGAACGAAGAAAAATGAAAATTTCATTCTTGAGGTCAGAAATTAAGGAATGCCCGGGAGGACAATATTTCCTTAGGAATATCACTTACAATGGAGAACAATACCACAGTAGGTCCTGAGCCACCTCTTGCGCTAAACTACGCCATTTGAACCACGACCAAGTTTTGCAACTGAAGAAAGAGGTGGCAAGCCAAGTTATTGATTAAACTACCACTACCTTCTACCATAAGCCTTATCCGAAATGGATTGACTGACAATTTTTATTGTCGTGGGCGAATTTGATATTTTTTATCAAGATGGTCGAATTCAACCAAAATAGCCAAATTTGATGTTTTTCGACCAAGATGGCCTAATTTGATATTTTTCAATTAAGATGGTCAAGTTCGACCAACATAGTAGACTTTGATTTTTATTTTTTTTTGCCGAGATTGTCTGTAACATCCCAAAAATCGGGGGGTCGAGTAAAAACTCCACTCCCAAGTTCTAGAAATCACTTATGCAACATAAATGTGTATGTTTGAATGTTGTCTGTGTTAATGCATTAAACATGAGTAGGATTAATCCAAAACATCATATCATACTCTAGAGACCATTAAATTAGCAAGCGGAAGACTGTGATAGTATGTATAACATATATAAACTATTGTATGTCTCCAGAGTGTGAACATGTTACCAGGTTATATACATACATATATACTCCAAAAGTAGACAAAACGAATATACATAAGTGCGCTAAAATATAAAATGACAAGTGTCAAGGCATCTAATTAACCTCCCTGTAATCCCGTCAATCAGAACACGCATAAAGGAGAGATCCTCCTCATCATCATCAAGTCCAGCTCTGCCTCGCAGGCCGCGCCATCATCTGCAATCACAATAGGGACTAGTGGGTGTCCGGAAACACCATCTCGTAACGTGGGAGTGAGTGATCAACTCAGTGAAATAATAGAGCAAGGATTAACATGTTTCCAAATCAATCATGCGATAATAGTAAAGCAGTGAATCAAACAATCCTAATACTGTTGTTAATGCAATATGACATGACGTGATGAATGCCCTCACCGACGGTCTCCCTCATACGGCACCATCTTACGACTGCGGCATGCAATCGTCCCTCAAGTGCTACACATCTTCAAGGCACATGCAATGTAATGGTGATATGATTTTCGAGTTGTTATTAGTCCATTCAAACAGCATAATTGAAAAACTAAGGTACTTCCCTTATATCAATCCCAACACAGATCCTGTCTAGGGTCGTCACTCCTAGTAATCTCATACGATGTATATTTTGTAGGTCACTGCAAGGGTTGCCAGGGCTGTTGCTCGCACTCGTTGCACCGCTCCTCCATCACCTTATCAATACAGGCCTACTGTACTCTCACTGCTACGGAAGGGTCGTCGTCTCCCGTAGACTCAAAATACGCTCGCGGTCACTACAAAGGGCTGTCAGGACTGTTGCTCGCACTCGTTGCACCACTCCCCCATCACCTTATCAATGTAGGTCGACAGCAAGAATATAGTGTCTCATACCACCATAATCTGCTCACGAGTCATAGGTGCTCACTGGTCACTACGGGGAGGTTTGTGGCCCCAGCGTAGGCCGACAGCTCGACCACGGTGTCCCATACCACCATGTCCGGCTCATGAGTCTTTATGGATTAAGGTATCATGGTTGACAGGGTTTATAATGGTAACTTCAGTACCCTAAGTTCAAGTAGTTATGACTCATACAAGGTGAACATACAATGGCCAGTCAAGTTACTTGACGGGCTCGACTAGCACGATTGCATCTCAAGTTGAACGACATGAAGTGCATAAAATACCTCTTGTGGCCTAACCACTGCCGCCAACTCCAAAATACGGCTCGCGTTCATCGACGCATCGTTCGTGGCAAAGATAGGCCAACCACGAATTTGCTCGGTTACCGACTGTCTGGACTAGGTATAGTTCCAAGCATATATGAATCCATATCAGCAAATCATGTAAGAGTATTAGAAATGAAATACAACCATGTGAGCATGTTAACACATGTTATAACATACAACTTAAGTAAATCAGCAAGCACATGCATTTCATACATACAATGAAATCTTGCATATAGCTAACATGTAGGAAATCATTTACATCAGCATATTAATTGAGAAATCAATCTCAAACTAATTCATAACACCATTTAATTCAATACATACTAATACAAGCATTTATACCAACACTTACACTACACACTTAAGTCTATATATAGTATGTCGACTCAAAGTGCGCATTTAGGCGAATCTCTTCGCCAAACTAATTATGCACGTATTCCTAACATTCTAATGCGGCAATAAGCCATGTCAATCACATCAGCAAAATATGAATGAAAACAGTACTTCCTACAAATGACTAAAATGCCCTAAATCTCATATTCTTCGTCGGTTTACGAAACAGAAAATGGAAAGCATGTTGTACATGTCAAACGGCGTTGCCGTCGATAATCTACTATTAAACGACATTGAAAGTGTTGGAAACAATCAATCAAAGCGTCTAAAATCCACACCTTTTCTCTTATAGGTGTGAGAATTCGAACGGAGCGTATACGCTTCATCTACGGCGAACTGTGAACCTAATACACAAGATCTATCAGCTATTTCGCTATGGAACCAAGGGATCAGCAAATCAGCAACTATTAGGGTTATTTTCTTACCTATAAATGCGGAGAAATCATTGGCCAAGTGATTGGAGCGTGTTGTTAAAGCACGTGCAACAAGTAGGGCAGCAACAGGAAAATTCTCTCCTACTCTCTCTCACAATCTCTCACCTTTTCTCTCTCTCAATCTAGGGTTTTTCTCAAATTCAGATGAGAGAGAGGAATGAGGGTTTCAACCCCTTTTATAAGCCCAAATGTGCCCAAAATAGGCTTGGGTACAAAGTATACTTAAGGTATATCCAAATCGGCGTTGTTTCGGTCCAAAAGGGCATTTCTGGTGGTCCCCTGGCCGAACGCGATCGGACTTAAGTTCATACTCGTCGGATGTTGCTCACATCCCGTTTTCAGTCCATCAGTGTTCATAGATCGCACGTGGCGGTCCAGTTTCAGTTCAGCGGTCACCGCACGTAGATCAGGTTTACAAGTCTCGAGATATGAAATAGAAATTTTTCCTGATCCGAGGGTGTAATTTGGCTATATTCTGACGGTCAGAACGCTTAATACTGACGCGTCAAGTCGTGTGCCAGATTTGAATTTTAAATTCCAAATCTAACCCTATTCTCACTCTCTTCAGTCCAGGCTCAATGAAATAGCCTCTGAATGTCAGTTGAAATTTATTTTCGAAATAATTGTCAGGTCCAACTAGGCGGTTATAACGGTCTAAGATTGTAGGTATCGGACTTTCGACGCGCGGTCTAGATCCAATACAAAGTTTCAAAGAGGTTCGGAGAACAAACCGGTTTAGAGTTTGATCCGAGGTTTTAGAGTATCATAGCACCATGAATTCTACAAGTTTTGGGTCTTGTAGAACGTATTTAAAGTGATCAGGGACTATTTCCCAGCTACTCTAGCGTTGCGCTAGCTAACTTATGCTGAGTTTTGAAAGGAATTAATCCTAAGTGGTTTCTTTGGCTATGGAATTGGGTTCTGAGCGATTACGAAGGTGTTTTGGTTGAACCACTGCCTAAGGACGTCTAATCACAGGTTGGCCAAAATCCGGAGTGTTACATTTTCGAATTTGATCAAGATAACTGAATTTGATGTTTTTCGACCAATGGACTAGTTCGACCAAAATAGCTAAATTCAATTTATTTTTTTACCGAGATGGCTAAGTTTGACTAAGATGGTTAAATTTGATGTTTTTACTCAGCCAATTACATTTATTGAATTGAACAATGAACCATCATCGTTTTCACATTTTTGTCTAAAGGCAGAGCGACATAGCAGGCAATATTGTACCATATTTCTGACCATTCCTAAAATAGCCAATTAGAAAAAGATATGTATCATTACGAGAAAAATATATAGTACGTAAAAATATTTAGAGATATTTGGAACTCTTTCTACAAAAATACGACTAATCTTAATCTAATGATACACACCATCCAATGACTGGGGATGGCTGAGAAGTCCAAGAGCCGAAAAGCAATCGAGCAGAAAGAGTAATTAGGAAAGGATACATGTCAAGGGGGGATGTAAGGATCTAAAAACCAATGTGGCAATGATTCAACTATCATAGCTATTGAATAAAAGAAGAAATGCTTGAGAAAAAGTTGCGACAAATATCTATAAATAGTGAATGAATTCAACAAAACAATTCATCTCATACAAATCTAACAAATTAATCAAATTTATCTTTCCTTATTATAGTCAAACTCAACTCTATCATAGGAACAGCAGTAATCTTTAGTTCTAATCCAAGTCAATACTTTTGCGCTGGATTATTCCTTGTATTAATACAATTACTTCATCTTTAAGAAATGCATCTTATAGTTGCTCCCTGTGATCGGTCATATATATTTCCTTTTGTTTGACTGTTTACGCTTATAAAATTCCTTTTGTTTAGAAGCCAACGTGCAACCCATTTTAGAGGAAGAACCCTACCATTTGATAATCACCTGATCTTATTAATAATTATTTTGCAAGTGAATGACTAGGCAACAAATCTTCTCAAGTCTTAGTGATCATATACAATTGCACTTGACATATCTATCCATTTTGGTGCTTGGAATCAAGTTGTTCAGTTTAAATCAAGTTACATAATCTATTCTAACATGTCCAAACATACCACATGTGATGAAAACAAACGGAAAGCCAACGGGAAGTAGCCAACGAGATAAAACATTAATGAGTGCATGCCACATTGAATGAGAAAAGCACTTTACAAATAAATTCTAAAAACATTTAAAAGACACTTCTCAGATGAATTTAAAAAACATTAGAAACTGTTTTTAAATGTCAATTGTACATCTTTAATCGCTGAAAACAGACAAGATCACGGCAATTCCTACAATGATAAAATCAGGTGATTTGATATACCATTAAATAAGATGTTATTAGCATAGCTGCATCTCGTCGATGTACATGATGTATAACTGAAAATTAACACCAAGAAGATAATATTAATCATCAGACTTTTCCCTAGCACTCACCATTTTGCATTTATCCATTCATTCTATGGCCCTTAATTAAGGGTTTAGGAGTTGGAACTGCTTGATTAGTATGGCTTTAGGCATATACTCCATCATTAACAAGAGCCAAAATTTGGATGGTCTAGATTATTATACATCATGTTAGGGTGGTGGCGATGAGTCCCCACCATTTTTCATATTGTGTAAACTAACATAGGAGACTAACTCTGTAAAAAAAACTTGCATGACAAATGTTCAAAGCATCAGCGGTTAAAGTAAGCTGCTGGTCGAATGCACCCTGCAAATAGTAACAAATGAAAATAATAACAGTAATATATATAGAAATGGTACTATACGTTCAGCATATGCAATGTTACCGTGAGGTTGAGTCGTGTCTTCTCACCAGCATGTGCAGTAATATATATATATAGAGAGAGAGAGAGAGAGAGAGAGAGAGAGAGAGAGAGAGAGAGAGAGAGAGAGAGAGAGAGAGAGAGAGAGAGAGAGAGAGAGAGAGAGAGAGAGAGAGAGAGAGAGAGAGAGAGAGAGAGAGAGAGAGAGAGAGAGAGAGATTTCCTGATATTTGGGGAAGCGGCTGAGGTTCACGTAGATGTCTGTGACAGCTGTGTGAGGTTCTCAGAGATGTATGGGACAAATTCATTATGTCCATCTGTTTTTAAAACCCACGTTCTAAAAATCAAACTGATCCAAAACTCAGGTGAAACATGCCACACAAAACAGTGGGGATTGAACCCATGGGATAACAGCTCCATGAAGGTTCCAACGGTAGATGTTTCTGTTTCCAATGTTTCGTTGCTGTGGCCCACATGAGTTTTGAATTTCATGGATTTTTAGAATCATATCCTATTGCGGTCTTTCAAAACAGATGGGCGGTGTGGATTTGCCACAGATATCTCTGTGAGCTCAACACAGGTCCGGGCACAAGTATATCTATATGCCAGTCATGCGACATTCCCTTTCCGATGTTTGGCGGATCGAAACGCAGCATAAGTTCAGTGAATTGGTTAAAAGGGTTTTTAGAGAGAGGTTTGCTCACCATGGACTCCCGATTGCACCATGGCATCCTGCCTCTCTTGATTAATGATTAATGCATCTAGGGAGGGGCTCTATGAGGGCCACCATGATGTATGGGTTTTAAACATGCTGTTCATTTAATTTTTCAGATCATCTTAGAATAGGTATCTAAAAATTAGGCAGGTCTAATATTCAAGTGGACCGCACCACAGTAACCAATGATAATGAAACTCATCCTTAAATCATCTTTAGGGCTACTCTTATGTTTATTTGTCATCCAACCTATTCATAAGGTCATATAAACTTAGATTAAGAAAATACATAAAATATAAAATTAATACGAAACTTTTACCACTCACGTGAAGATTTTAATGGTGGGAATTCAATCCCCGCTGTGTGGTCCACTTGAACCTTGGCTCCACCCCATTTTTGGGTACGTATTTTAAAATGATCTTGGAAAAATGAACGGACATCATAGATAAAATGCATACATCATGGTGGGCCCATAGAACCCTGCCAAGATAGATTATCGTCCAAGTGGGGCCAGTAGGCAATCCGCTTTCCATCACGGCATATTGATACAGGATAGATCAGGAGTTTTGCCTGCAGATATGGGTCATCTTTCAACCATCCAGTCGGCCTATTTGAAGAGTCTCACATTAGATTGGAGACAAAAAAAATTGAAATAAATAATTAATTAATTAAGCAAAACCCTATATTATTGTACTCTTTTTAGAGACATATAACTTTTAAAATAGTTAAAGGGTTGAGATATTTCAATCACCGACTTTTCTTTTCTCTTTCTCTTTTTTATTTAATTTTTTTCACTATATCAACCATCCATTGTGGGGCCCATCATATGAACGAAAATGACCTCTTAACTAAAGTCCCTGTATTCCACTAAACCGGCACGGGTACCATGCGGGGCCTGGTTCCCACCGTCCAATGCCACGCATGTCGTAAATCGGGGTCATTAGTCAGGTAGTGAACACTGAAGATTTCATGCGCCCAAAAATAGTATGGGTTTTGTTGATCAAGCAGATTACATTTGAATTAGAAAAATGGACGGTTAGAAACAAAATCCAACGATTGGAATGTAATCAATGCATGCGGCTTGGGATTATGCTACCGTGAATCTTAGTACATGGCATGTTCACGTTGTACAGAACCTAGTGAATGGCCTGGATCCTGGATCTGCATGCCATGGTGTGATCGGACGGTAGGAACCAGCGAAAGCATGGTAGCTGTGAACTGTGATGGCCCATCCTTTTATCCAGACCACTAATTTAAAAAGAACGTCGAAATAAATGAGGATTGGATATTTGTAGTCGCGATGTCTCATATGATGCAAGCAAGAAGCTCGGAAATGATGTGGTATTTACTATTTATTGTACCAGAATCCTGTACAACACCTGTTGTAAACAGCGGGTACAGACCCGACTTCCTTGGGGCCACTATGCTGTCCGTGTGAAATCCACTCCATCCATAAGGTGCAGCACCTGGTTTTAGATAGTTATGACAGAAATATACATAACCCACAACATGAGTGGGCCACACCACATGAAAAACGGAGAGGAGACGCCAACCATGGGTTTGGGTGGAGCTCTACATGGTTTTTATATTACTTTCAAACTATTCATCAGGTTTGACTCACCAGGAAACAGGTACTTACAGAATTCATATGATACAAAACTCATGCAAGATAAACCACATTAACGAGGTTTTAGGAGTGGTATGCAAATTTTTTTTCACATGTTGTGGCCCACATTAGTTTAGGATTCGAAATAAGTTTTTGGATTTACCGTTAACATGAGAAGGAACACCCGCTGGACGGAGTAGATTTCACACTTACAACAGGGTGACCCAACAGAGCTTGCTTGTTTTCACCCTATGCAAGCTCTGTTTCCACCCTATGCGTTAATCAGGTGCCGTAGAGTTTCCGGTTCGTATTCACTATTCAGTAACCAAACGCGCCCGCAACGGATGAAATGGAAGTTATGCATTATCAGAGTTATTATTGTCACCAACAAACATGTTTCTCTGTGGACGAGCACCTTCCATGTTGGCTACTTTCTACAATCTGGACCGTTCATTTGAAAGGCATCCCTAAAGTGATCTTAGTACTTATCTAACGGCTCACATTTAGAGGGAAAGAATTCATTGGTTAGATGTTTCGGATCGTATGAGAAATGATCAGATGCAGACATTTCTTTCTACGCCAACGTGTCACATTTATAGAGCATCGGGTCCTTGTATCAAGTCAGCCCACCATGATGATCACCTTTTATAGAATCAGGCTAATCCACTCGTCCATCAGGCGGGCCACACCAATACACTTGAGTCATGACATCAGCTGTCCATTGATTTTTTCGTTGTGTCCCACTTGATCAGTGGATCAACATAAATTTCGTTTCAGGTGATAATCATGGTGTAGCTCGCAATTTACATGGCCCCGATGTTCTATAAATGCTATGGAGAACATATCTAACCAGTCCTCGTACCACAAACATTAAAATGATCACAAAATGAAAAGTTCCTGTTCGGTGGTCCAGAGAGGCCTACCAAAGAAGGTAATATGCAGTTAAACGCCCTCCACCGTAATGAATGGTGCAGGCCGCCTGTAGGACATCAGTGGTGGGTGCAGAGGATTAGATGCGGCCACATCGTCATCTAAGACAGTGCGTCACGTACCATGGTACCTACGTTGATGTATTTATTCAATATCCATGCCGTCCATCCGTTTTTCCAGACCAGTTAGGTGACGAACTCATAAATGAAGTAGATACAAATCTAAGGTGGACTATACTATAGAAATAGAGGTGATTGAACACCCTACAATTAAAAACTTCCCGGGACACCCTAATCTTTAGGTAGTGTTTATTTTCCATCCAACCCGTTGATAAGGTTTTTTTTTTAATTAAAAAAAAAAACAAATATTAGCTTGATCCGAAACTTTTGTACCCTATATTAAGTTTTAATGGTCAATAACTACTGTTTCTTATAGTACGGTCCACCTGAGATTTGGATCTGATTCATCTTTTTGTTCATGCCCTAAAATGATATGCAGAAATAGATGGACGGCATGGATATAGAATAGATGCGTCATGGTGGCCCCACAGTAAGGGACGCACCGTCTTCATCTGCACCTGGTGCGGCGTAGTAAATCCTGAGCCCGAGCCCGAGCCCGCCGGCCCATGACGTGCAAAAACAAACAGTCGAAATCCCTGTGCAAGATCTGGGCCGTTCAATAGAGGTGCCCCATCATTCATGAAACGCGTGACAAAAACACCCCTGAAATCCTAAACGGGTTGAGCCTGGATGAGATTTACACAGTGCAAGGGCTGCCACATTAATAAACCGGAATTTCAGGCCGACCTGGTCCTCGGCTCAGTATTCCTGCAAGGCCTAAAAGCCCTACGAGCCAGCCCCTTGACAGTGTGGGTCCCATCTGCTAAAAACAACGGAAGATCACGGACCAGGGCCGCGCAAAAATTATCCCCGTATTATGAAATCTCGCGAGAAAATCACGAGTCATTTGAGCTGAGGTGGTTTCTCCTTTAGAGCTGGACAGCGCGGGAGTCTGTTTTATCTTAATCTCTTGGTGAGAATTTTATAGGATACTTTGAATGATACTCTGGCAGAGTGTGATGGATGATACGCAGGCACTTAAAATACTCAGAAATAGCTTACGTGGAATAAAAACGATTCAACTAAGCGGTCCAAATTATGACTCTCATTTGATTATCTAACCCTTTGATTGCTGGACATTTATTGGACGGTTAGAATTGAAAAAATCCTATAGTCCTATTTTAAAAAAACAGCTGTCCACGAATCAGAGGATAGAATTGCTATTATAAAATATCCTTCTTTTGGCATTCTGATTTTAAAACAGCGGCTTGCAGAATTTAGTCGGTTTAATTTATGTTAATATATCCCACCTATACCCTTTCTAAGTGCCTGCGCATCAAGCGTCATACACAGTCGGAGTATCAAATAACTCCCCTTTTGTATTTTTCTGTTTCGGTATAAAAAAAAACTCACGTGTCCAATAAGAATTGGCCAGGTGCGTCGCACGCACGCCCACGTTTTGTCCCCTTCAATGCGTCGAAGCTGCGTGGGTCCCACAACGTAAAGGTGGGTTACGGTGGTGGGTGCGTAATGCACAGTAGGTGTATGAAATGCAAGGCTGGTTTAGTGGCATTAAAACGCCACCCAAGTTCATGGCACGTGTATTAAGCTCATCTGCAGCTACTGATAGGTGGTGGGCCTTTTATTTTCAAATTTCTACCTGATCTGCTTGAGGTTGACAGATTCATTTATGGGGCCTACGTAAATGTATAGTTGGTTGTTGGTTGGTCACGGTGCGTTTGATGGACCCCACAATGGATGGTCCAACCATTCAAGGTCTGGAGATCACAGTGGCTCGACAATCATGATTATCCCTGCCGTTGGACAGGCCTGATGTTTTACTCCAGGTCATCTGCAAGGTGGGGCCCACCTTTTGCACGGATCAGATGTTCCACACGTCGTGTATAAATGTGCTCGTGGAGAGAATGCGAGTTGAGCTTGCAATCGGCGCGTGAACCGCTGTTCCATGAAGGTCTTATATTTCCACGGAGCTACTATTTTTACGTAAAAATAGAGCGGCGATCGGATGAAATGGCCCGTGACTAAGTTTCAAGCCCAAATAATAATCGGGTCGGGTTTGGGTTGGACCCGGAGTAGACCTCTTTTGTCATTGATGTTTCGCATGTCAACGGTGGACGATTTCATTATCCCCGCTGTTGCCTGTGGTGTGGTCCACTTGAGCTTTTGATATGATTCACTCCTGGGCCATGCCCTTAAAGGAGCTGGAAAATAGGATGTACGGCGTGGATAAAACACTTACTTCATGGTGGGCCCCACGGAGTCCTTACACCAGGTAGCAACGTGCTGTTTGATTCGCAGGCAATATGCGTCCATCCCCTTTTTTCACATCATTTTATGTTACGTGCACAAAATCAGTCAGATCCAACACTAAGTGGACCACACCACAGGTAACATTCATATTTAATGCAACCCAAGTTCATTATTTGTTGTGGTCCACTTGATTGTTGGATCTACTTTATTTTTTTTATACATACCTTAAAATGATATGAGAGAAGGATTGGATAGTGTGATAGACCGATATATAACAGTTGGCCCGTCTACAAAACTGATCCTTCAGTGTTAGAAATAGGCGGGTAGGACGCAATCCGCACTACGACTAGGGGTGTATACAATCCGAGCTAGCCCGATTAACTGGCTTGATTCGACTCGAAAAGGCACAATTCAACTGGGTTGAAAATTGAGTTCAAGCCATGTCAAGCTGATTTTTTGAGCTAAAAAACGAGTTCGAGCCAGCCTCACCTTGGCTTGACTCGGTCAAATCAATTTGGCGACTCGGTTACTTTAATATTAATGTTGTTTATCACGTGTTTAATGAAATGACTCAACGAAATAACGATATATGGCTGGTGGCAAGGAAGGTATGTATATAAAATAAATATCTTTTTTATTTTTGATTTTTATATTGCTTAGAAGGTATTTAATAAAATACCTGTAAAATTATTACTGTTATTTTATATATAGTGAAATTTTAAAAGGCAATTCAAGTGTTTATGAAAATGTTGCATAAGAGAACTCGATTCAACCTTACTTGAACTTAGTTCAAGTTAGCTTAAGCAGTTGATCGAATTAGGTCAAGCTGACCAATCAGGCTTGAGGACCGAGCTGACTCGAGTTCAAGATGAGGTCAGCTAGTGGCTGAGTCGAGTTGAGCAGAAGCCAGCTCGACTCGATTCAACTCGATGTACATCCTTACCTAATATTAAGATATGGCCTTCTGGACTGTGCTCTATGGGCCCTATTATGATTTTACGTGCTTTATCCAAACCGTTTATACATTTTTTTCAGATTTTCTAATGGCATGAGATCAAAATTGAGGTTGATAAAAATCTAAGGTGCACTACACCAAAGGAAATAGTGGTGATTGAACACCCACCATTAAAAACTTCTTCGGTGGACAAAAGTTTTGGATCAAGCTGGTATTTGTATTTCCCCTTCATTCAGGTCTTTAGGACCTAATCAACGGGTTGGATGGCAAATAAACCTAATAGTGGGCCCTAGGAAGTTTTCAACGGTCACCGTTTTCCAGTGGCATTGTACACCTGAAATTTGGATCTTCATCAGTTTTGGGTTCACGCCCTAAAATAAGAATCGAAAATGGATGTACGGTGTGGATAAAACACACACATCATCGTAGGGCCCACAGAGACCCATCCAGTAGCGATCTCGCTACTGATCAGTACGCAATCCGTGTCCGCTTACAGGAGGGCGCGGCTTTGATGGATCCTCGGATCACCGAGGTGCGTGGGACCCCTGACTGTGGGGCCCACCTAGATGTATATGACTATATCCACGCGGTCCACCTGTATTGAAAACTCATTTTAGGGCATGACCAAAAAATCGGAGCAGATCCAAATCTCAGATGAACCATAGTACAGGAAACAATTTTACTTGACCATTAAAAACTTCTTGTGGGCGACGAAAGCTGTGGATCAAGATTATATTTGTATAGTTTCTTCATATAGGTCTTTTTGACATTATAAACAGGTTGGATGGAAAATCAACATTGGGGTGGACTCCACGAAGTTTTTATTACTTAGGATTCAATCAAGACTATTTCCTGCCGCATGGTCCACCTTTTTGAGATCCGCCTCGTCTCTTGTGGACTGTATACAACTCTCAGTTGTTTGGACTGTATACAACTACCGATCCTATCGAAAATCTCCTGTTGGCATCAGATTGAAGTCACCCAAATTTCAAAACTAAAGTTACAATAATCAAACTAGGTGATCTTATGCGTCCGTTCAGTGGTCCTTCGAACCCACGGTGACAAACCAAGTTGGTTAGTGGCTGACATTCATCATTTGTAAAGGCAATGAAAACTGATAGCTAGGATTTTCCGACCCATATCGGTTTTGAATTATAGGCCTCAACGGCAGAGCCCACTAGTTGGACGGTCCTATCCAATATCATATCATTATAGATGTTGATGCAAGAATCTTGATCACCCTTAGTCGAGAGTGTTGAGAACTCGGATCGTCCTGTACAGCACAGTAAATAAAGGATACCCTAACTCAAACAGGGGACCCTCCGATGCCAAAGTCAGGATAAGGAATCTGGGTCTGAATAACGAAGAATAAAGTGAGGGTGCAAGATATTATGTACTTGTATCTATCGAAATGGTCTGTATTTATACCTTAGGATTGCGATGGTCGTGTTCGATAACCTCGACACGGTCATCACCACTATGTGAAGACTAAACGCGCGTAGTCATTGGCAGTTACCTAGAAATCATGCTACAAGTATTACTCCAGTCGTGTGTTACTGCTCTTGCCGACCACAAGTTCATATCTAAGCTGACCTCATGCCTTGGATCTTATTTGCCGACCCAAGCCCATGGGTAAGTAGTTTATTGATGCACCAAGCAGAGAAGAGGTGAGGAGAGGAGAGGCTCAGAGAAACATCGGATGGGCATGTGAAACTCTCCAACATTCTAAGTTGACATAATTGAATCAATGTCAAAACTTTGTGAGAGCCCTTGGCTCAGACATTCACCTCAAGTCAGAGGCTTATACGTTCAATGCCTGATTAATGGGTGTCAAAGCTGACCTTGCCGCGGCTCAGTTCAAATTTACCCATAACAACATAGAATATTACCAAAAACAAATCCTTTTCTATTAATCAAAGCAAAAAAGAAAAGATACATAGCTGTACATGGGGAAATGGTGGGCGCTTATTTATACGGGGAATTACGATGACACAATAAAACTACTAATCTTGTCTAAAGCATAAAACCCAAACTATATTTTATTTTATTTTTAAAGCATAAAACCAAAACCACGAAACGCAATTTGCATTGTTATTGTGTTAGTTTAGCAAGCTTAAACATGGTAGGCCACTACTATGGTCATGGACACATCAAGCGAGAATGTGGACCATTCATTTGGTGGGCTCTATAATGGATGGGCCATGCCACAAAATCTCACAGAGTGGAAGATATCAGCCATCAATCTTCTTTGGAACATGACCCATTCAGCAGGATCAATTAGATCAACGGTCTGGATCGCCCCTAACTTCTATAGACACGGGCTCCAAGGGCTGGCGATCAGGCAACAACAACCGCACTTGTACTCATTGGCTACTCTACTGTTTGTTTGTGCAGTTTACAATTTTATTTAACACATGGTTTAAAAAACACACACACACACAAATGGTTGTCTTACCTTAGAAACTCTTGAGTAATTTTTTGGCTTTATTTAAAATTTGGTTGGTGGGTTATACTAAAGTAGAGATATCCTGGCCTTTGATTGCCTCTCACTTTGTTATGCCCACCAAAATTTTGAAATCCAATAGGTTAGCCTTGATTTCATGAGATGACTCATTTAGTAGGGATGCGGATTGTGTCCTACCCCAGGCTCTGTGGGGCCCACCGTGATGTAAATGTTTTATCCATTCGGTTCATCGTTTTTCTCAGATCAATTTAAGATATGAGCCAAAAAACGAGGCAGGTGCAGGGATTAAGTGGACCACAAGTGGGAATTGAACGTCCACCATTAAATACTTTTGGGAGCTGGAGAAGTTTCGGATCAAGCTGATATTTGTTTTTTCACGTCATCCATGTCTACATGACCTTATGAATAGGTTGGATGGTAAAAAATATCACTGTGGCCCTTAGAAAGGTCTCAACAGTGGGTGTCATTATCACTGCAGCTTCCTTTAGTGTGGCCCACTGGAGCGGTGGACCTGCTTCTTTTTAATGATCATACCTTAAAATGATCTGAGATAATCGATGAACGGCGTGGATAAAACACTTACATCACGGTGGGGCCCACAGAACCCTGCCCGGGGGTGGAGGCAATCTGCGTCCATTTAGTAGAGGGTTTGGATCCTTTGCCTACATTACGTGTCAAAAAATTTCACGGAACCATTCCAGGAGAGAAGCTCTCGAGTGGTGATCACCTAAACAGTGTGGCGTACGTCGAGAGTGGAAGATAGAATTAGAATATCTTATAGTTGGAATTAGAATATCTTATAATTGGTTTTTGGCCCACCCTGCTGTGTACGTTGAAATCCATATAGACTATTACATATGCCATCTTATGCTACGCCCAGGGACAAAGATGAGACTGACCCATAATTCAGGTGGGCCCCACTAAAGAAAATAGTTGGGAGAAATGTTCAAATTTATTTTTAACAAGACCTACTGTGATGATTATATGAAATCTACTCAAATCATTATATGCCGCATTAAAATTTAAGCATGGGCCCAAAAATCAATCATATCAATAATTTAGATCTTGTTGTTGGATGTCTTAAATCAATTCAACAATAGAGTTTATTAATGCCATCAAGCATTATTTGATGCCATCGTACAACTGCTCAATTCCATTGAGGAAATTCAGAATTTCACCTATTAGTTGTTGGACTATTCGATTACTTGTTCGATGTCATCAAGCTTAATTTCGATGCCATTGAGACTCATTGAAGTGCAATCGAAAAAATGCAATGTTTTCATATTTTGTCTCTGAATTGTTTAAGTGTTTTCTTTATACTATCGAAGTGGGTTTTATGCCATCAATGATCTGTCGATGATATCAAAGTCTTATCGAATGTGTTATCGAACATATATGCAAAGTTACTTAAGAGTTGCGAATGTGCAGAATTTGTTTTCGATTTTGATTATGATTCTTCCTAAGGGTATATATAGGGGTGTAATTGGGATTGGGGTGTATAATAAAGCTTTTCTAATTTGTTCCTAGGTTTCAAGGGTATAACTTGGATTGATTCGAGGTTGTTTGAATTAGGTATTCTATAAACTTTTATAATTTTATATTTTATAGTGATCATTAATCGCTTTGTAAAGGTTTCTCCATGTTAAAATCTTCGTGTTTGCATTATACTGTGTTATTAAATTACTTTACTTGCTTCATCTCCGTATGCTTCTACGATACCCCAACAAAGCTGCCAAATAAAAATTAACCTCATCCTTAATTCAGGTGTGCCAGGGACATAATTTAGAGAGTGCATGTCACCTTGAATACTGTATCAAATCATACCGTACGCATGAATCGTGGATTTAAAATTTTGAATTATATAATAATAATAAATAATAAATAAAGACTTCATAGGATCATCTTGCAAAACCACACGAGAAGGATCCTCACCGTTAAAACATAGGCGGCCAAAAAATAAGGAAGGTGAATTGCAAATGCAACGGCATCTGTTCCAGGTGGGCATTATAACGGCTTTATATGTTGAATGTGCCGAGATAATTGCAACTCGTTTGATGATTCGAAATTGGATTGCGTACCGAGTAAATGCTTTTATCGTGCTGAGTAAACTCTGTTAGGCCCACCAAGAATGCACGTAGTTTATCCACGCCGTCCATTCGTTTTTCCAGATCTGTTTAGGGGTTCAACCCAAAATTGATGCATACACAAAGCTCAAGTGGATCATACCATAGGAAAAAATGGAAATAGTGATTTCCACCGTTGAAAACTTTCTAAGGCCCCCAGTAATGTTTATTTGTCATCCAACCTTTTCGTAAGATCAGAGAGACATGGATGAAGGGAAAAAACAAATATCAGCTTGATCTATAACTTCGTTTGCCCCCAAGAATTTTTCAACGGTAGATGTTCAATTCATACTGTTTCCGGTGGTGTGGTCCAATTGAGATTTTTATATACTCCATTTTTGGTATAAATCCATAAATTAATGTGGTAAAACAGATGGACGGAGTGGATATAATGCATAAATGAAAGTTGGGCCCACAGAGTTTACTCAGTACGCAACCCGCTTCCGATGATTCAATTCCTACTTTATCACCATTGTCTTCAATCACTGCGTTTAACTTGATTCCCGGATTCATCATTGTCTCCGTTGCCGCAACAAATCCATGATGACGTAGACTACTAGAAACTCTCATCCCATTCTCCAACTAGTTAACTTGATTTAGAGAGTAATCAATGATAATAGCTGCGGAAGACTTATTTCACGTGGTCATGGGAAAGGGGTGGGCAACTCTGATGGGCCCCACCGTGATGTTAATCTGAAATCCACACCAACCATCAGGTGTGTCACCCCATGTTAAACCCAGGGCTAAAAAATCAGCTATATTCCTGGTTTGGATGGACCATGTGATTGGAAACAGTGTACAGAACACCATCTAATTTTTTTCCTTGGTATGGTCCACTTGAATAAAGGATATGTTTAATTTTTTTAATCTAATTCTAAATTTTAGTATGACATTTAATAGTTGGAATAGATGGCATATAATCATTATAATCTACCTCATAAAAAAGTAGAGGCTCCTTCACAACTGTTCCTTTGGTGCGTCTTAGCTGAACTACAAGCCAGCCTAATTTTATTTTATTTATCTGTAACCGTAGGATTACAAGTCAATCTGATTTTATTTTATTTTATTTTTCTACAAATGTATCATAAGATTACAAGCCAACCTGATTTTATTTTATTTTTCTGCAAATGTACCGTATGATTGCACATCTAATCGTCGGAATGGATGTCATGTGTACTCGTTCCGGTAGGTTCCCTAAAAGAAAACCAGATACTATACAGTCGAACTCATTAGAACTTCCTATGAGGTGAAAACCAGTTACCATACAGTCGAACTCATTAGAACTTCCTATGAGGTCGAGGTGCGTGAGCCCCACCATAATGTGTGTTGAACATTAACACCTATGAGGTCGAGGTGCGTGAGCCCCACCATAATGTGTGTTGAACATTAACACCGTGCATTTGGTGGGTCTCCTTTATATTAAGGGTTATCCCAAAAATCAATCATATCGGGAACTCACGTGGGCCATACCATCTAAAACCATGTAAAGACATGCCTAAAACATATAAAAGTACTTAGTGGAGCCCACATGAGTTTTGGATGCCAGTGAAACTTAGTCTAACCCCTCATCCAATTGGTACACACACAATGGATGGTTTGAATTTGTGAACCATATTTGGGTGGGCTCAATTAATGATTATGAATGTTTTAATGGGAAGGTAACCCATCTCAACTCGACCTCATAAAAGTTCTCATGAGCTCGACCTCATATTACCATTTCCCTTCTTAAATGTTTCCATCTTTCTTAAACCAAAAGGTATGAAATTCCTTCTTCTTAAAGGTTTCCATCTTTCTTAAGCAAGTAGGTCACCGTGGAAGTCCACCCATCAGATAACTTCAACCTTCTATGCACACACGACATCCAAACAATCTAATAGGTTGCCACATCACGAGCATCATCTTCTACAATATAAAAATAAAAAATAAAGGTACATACTCATAATCTACTCATTGAGTGAACTACACTTGTGTTTTACTGTTTACCCAATGTTTAGATAATGTTTTATATGGTACGGCTAATTTGATTTGTAGATAAGACTGACAGTGTACTAGGCAATTCTCATGGTGGGGCCAATTGGATGTCTGGTGCACTTAATACTCTGGAAGTTATCACATGGGTTGATAGTGACATGTGGTCCAACCAGTTGAGACTTCGAACTCCTCTTTTGGATGGCTTCAGATTGTGCGCGTGCCTCAGTAATGTGTATATCTAGCAAACCTTTGTGAACCTTACCAAAAGAATGAGAGGCAAATCCAAAGTTGAAGTGGACCAAAACATACAAGCAGTTGCAACAATGATGCCCATCATTGAAACCTTCCTCAGCCCACCATTATTTTTATTCACTATCCAATATGTTAACATCACACCGATATGGATGAAGGGAAAACATAAATATCAGCTTGATCAAAAACTTATGTGGACCCAAGAAGTTTCCAATGATTGGTGTTCAATCTCCATTGTTCATCTGATGTTGTATGCATGAACTATAGAGCACATATATCATGGTGGGACCTACAGAGCTTTGACGAGTGTACACAGTATCAACTGGGTGTTACATAGAGAAGGTCCACTGTGGTATATGATAGATCCACTCTAACCATTAGATGTGTAATCTCATGCTGAACTAAAGCCAGAAAATCAAGATGACCTGTGATTCAGGTGAAGCACAGCAAGAGAAACAATACTCTGACCTAAAGCCAGAAAATCAAAATGACCCGTGATTCAGGTGAAGCAAAGCAAGAGAAACAATTAGGAGAGAAACGTTCACCCTAAAATTTATATAGGGCCCAACATGATGAGCATGTAAAATCCACTTCAACCATTAGATGTCACACCAACTAGGCACCAAGTTCAAACTTTTTACTCATACATAATTCAAGTGGGCTACACTGAGTTCTTCTCATTAGTGTTTCTGGTTGCAGTCCACCTTTATTGTGGATGGGGTTGATCCTCAAGGCATGGCTCTAACATGTGGCGATGCACCTAACAGTCAGGGTAGATTTCATATTAACATAGTTTTGGAGCCCACCGGAGCCATTAACCTCTTTAGCATTAATAACTCAATTCGACGTTTATAAATAGTAATTACTCTGTCATAATAATGAGTGCCTTTAGAAATGTTGTATTTGATGCAAATTGAATTTCAATTCACATGCACTTTTTTGAAATCACAATGAAAACATCTGAAATCACATGGATTCTGATTACCACCGTTTCACAAGTCTCTCTCTCAAGGAGGCCAAACGTATTTCGGTTACTACCTTCCAAACATAACTAGTGCCTTTAATTCACATGGATTCCTTGGTAGTAGCCAATGCATACCAGGGGCAATTTGGATGGAAATTAATGGTAATAAACTGTAGTCATTGAGAGTAAATGAGGGCACATGGCCTTAAAGGTATGTTTGGATGGGATTAAATGCATGAAATGAAATGGGAGTGAGTGAATACGGCCTGCAAATGATATTCCCTAGGAGGAATTTGGAAGTAAATAGATGAAAATGCCTTTTTGGGCTCCCTTAATAGTCACAGGTAAATAACGATGTTGCTTCATGCATGTCCACAGTACATGTAAACCCACCATTGATACAAAGGAACAATCCAACGACCGGCAACATCCAAATTTTCCAAAGGTTGGCCGTATAAATGGAAAGTGAAAAAACAGGCAAGTCGAATTCCTCAAATGCATTTCGTTTACTCCCATCCAAACACAACTACGTAGTTCATTCCCAATAGGTGCCTTTGGTGGTGTTGTACTTGATGTAAATAGGTACACCAATAAGCTCTCTTCTTTTTTTAAATCAAGCGGAAACCATGTGATTCCACTTCACATGGATTCTGATTATCATCAAGTTGACTCACAATCATCTCTCCAAAGGCTGCCAAACACAATCTGGTGACTCTTCCAAGTACAAGCTGCCAAACACAACTAGTGATTCAAATTCACATTAATTCCATGATAATTGGCAATGCACATGAACGCATATCAAATACAAACTACCAAGTGACCTTAGGTTCATTTCCAAATTCACCACCATTTGATATACATAAAAAAATCAATGCAAACAATCCAAAAATCTGGATCTCATTTGATTACCCATTTACAACCATTTACTATTGTAATTGGAAAACCAAACACGCCCTAGATACATTTCCAAATTCACCACCATTTGATATACATAAAAAATCATCGCAGACAATAGACAAATCATGGGTCTCATTATGCAGAGCATAGACTGGAAAGCATGCAGATGAAACGATTCTAAACATCCAGTTCATAAAATATTTAACTCATCAGTTAAAAGTTAAATGGTGACCACCAAATCCAACAAACAAAACTAGATGGGTTAAAACCATTCGATCCATGTGATTTTTAAGTTTTGCTCAGTAGTGGGGCCCACAATTTGGATAGTGTAAGTCGACAAGCACGTAGGCAATGCTTATGGTGCACTACCCATGATCAAGACTCAAGAACATTCCACAACATTCTTCTAAAGATCTTCATGTTGGTGCTCCATTTTTCTCTACTTTTTCATCCCCTTCGTTTTGTGTTTCTAGTCCTGCTATTAGCAGACAAGCATGCACTAACACATCCTGCGGCTGTCATGCCATGGAAACGCAATGCCTCGGCTTCATACAATAATGAAGGCATCATCATCACCATAACTTATGTCAGCAATTTACAATCGAGCCGACAAACCAAAATGCAAAAAGACTCTTGTAAGAAAATTAGTAACCATGGATTTACCACCCAGTAATATATGCACACTATCCATTTCCATCAAAGCAATCTGTCGAAACAAGCAACAAGCATTATCTACCTGTATATACAACTTTGAAACCATGATTGGGTTGCTTCACAGTCGCTTTTGCGACAGTTCCACTTGTATGGATTGCTTCATTGTCTTAGCTCCTCACATGCATGCCGATTCATTCTCAATCACCTCCCAATTTCCATTTTTCACTGTGTTTACCTGCATATACAACAAGCATCTAACTTCAGTTATTTAATATGGATTGTTCTTCCCTCTTGTATTTTCTTTTTCGTTCTTTTGCTTTTTGACAATTATGGAAATAGAGGATGAGTACATGCCAATTCATTCCATAATATATGCTTTGGTCAAGTTTCAAAATGTTACTGTGGTTCCATTGCTTAACAAAGAAAAGGATTGATGGTAAAAATAAAAAAGACGTGATCCTGCCAGTGGATCAGATGCTGAATGAATGGCAATCCACTCTACGGTCGTCAGATTTGGATTCAGATGGTAATGGGATGTGGAACCTAACATGCTACATAGATCTGATCTGTTGGCAAGTGATGGATGTTCTGGCCACACGTGCCACATCCATTGCCGTCTGTATCATATTCTTAAATTCTGATGATAACCCTTTTTAAAAAGTTGCAAAAAAGGGGGGAACTAGTTGCAAATGAGTGAACAGCTTCAAAAATCTTTAATCTTTACCTGATCATATCAGCAGCATTATATTTTTTAGACGAGCAATTCACATAAACCAGGCTCTGCCCATAAAGCAGAAATTTCCCACGAAGGTTTAACTCATTACTCACTGGAAAACGGCACGGACCAACCAAAATTGGCCAAGAAACCCACTAAGCTAAAATGCAGAATACCACTGGGAGGAAAACCTCCAAAACCACCACCACCTCAGCTGCCAACATTCTCTAGTCACATATCATAGGCAGAATTATAGAAGCGGCCAGAATTCGGTGCCTGAAACTTGGTGTCCTCATGTGCAGGAAATGGTCTTAGAAACCCATATTGTGATTCAAGATAACCAACTCTTCCACTATTTGTTATCTCAGCCAGGCTCGATTGACCTCTTCTGCCCAGAAGCCCAGACTCGATGGCAGCTGGGTTGGCCACATTCCAACCACTTCCCCATGACCCATTAGAATTCCTCATTGCCTCCTGCAAAGCCATGTCCTGTAAGAGGCTGTACTTGCTTTGATCAACCGTCATCATTGGATTCTGATTCAGATTGCTAGATCTTGACTTCAACAACTGAAGCCTCTGGTCCATCTCAGAGAAACCAGCCAACATGTTGGAGCTGTAGTTGGGAGAGATCTGGTGCGTCATCGGCAGTGGAAGCTTTCCTCTGCTGACTGCCATAATCGCAGGATCGATGAATTCAACATCAGCATAGCTGCTATTTCCAGCATCTTGTTGTTGCAGATTCAAATTAGCTGAACTACCAAGGAACGGATACTGTGCAGCTGAACCTGACACAAGAAGGAATAACTGTAACCCACCTTTGCTCTGCTTTAACCGTGTAATACAACTTAGGAAACCTATTACATGAAGAAAATTAATAAAGAAAAGAAAAGAACAACAAACCAGGTGAGGGAACCATAGAAGCATATTGGTCACGGTCCATCACATGCTGAGGATAGAATCCGGGAGGTGGAATAGGAGGGGCTTTTCTCTGTATAGGAGATTTGGGAGGTGCAGTCTCTTCAGGCCTTGAAACTAGTGGTGACAAACATCAAACAAATATAAGGACACACAAACATGATAAATTAACAAAAGAGAATAATTGAGTAAATTAGAGAGAAATCACAAACCCATTATCAGAATCAATAAAAATAGACACAAATTTCGAACGAAATTGATGGAAAGAAGAAGAAGAAGAAGCCAGATTCCCTAATAGGAAACCATGGATTCATACACAAGACAGGTAGAAGCCTACTTCTCAGGCTCATTTATATGTGCCTCCTACAATGCAACCTTCAGGAGGAGACTCAAGCGAGCGTGTCCATGGCTATAAACTTGATTTCCAAGTTATTCCTACCATACAGATACGCTGTTTCCATGACTCCATGTAGCAACAAGCTGAATAAGAATTTCATTGTGCTGAGGGAAGCAAAAAATTGCAATCCAGCTTCATCCTATGATACTGCAACATGGCAGAGTATCATAACCACATTTGATACTACCATAATGAGTGTAAACCCCATCCTCGCATCATGTTTGGCCTGGTACCTCAACAAATCTGGGTATTATGTGGCACCCTTATTTTCAGCTGTATTCCAAACCATTGATATATGTCTACAGTAGAACTGTTATTAGTTCATACTATCTTGCTTTTTTATATTTATCAATATCTTGGGCTTCTTATAGAATGGGCTTCTAATGTGCCTCTTCTTAGAGATTTTAACTCTCTTTTTAGGCTTTTAGTGTTTTTTTTTTTTTTTTTTTTTTTTTTTTTTTTTTTTTGTGGTTTTGGCTTTGCTATCTCAGCAGCCCCCCCTTGTTCCCTTCCTCTGTTTTTAATATATTCCCGTTGCTTTTAAAAATATCTTGGGTCGGTAATTCATAAGTGGAGAGATTGAGAAGGATGTTGCCCATAGAATTCAAATAGGGTTGAAGGAATGGAGATGTGTCTCTGGAGTTTTATGTGATCATCTTGTACCACTCATGGTAAAAGGGATACTTTATAGGATGGCTATAAGACCAGCAATGATTTATGACTGTTGTGCAGTTAAGGAACAAAATATACATAGTGTGATGTCTAGCTGAAACAAAAATGTTGAGATGGATGAGTGGCAAAACAAGGATTGATAGAATTAAAACAAACGCATTCGAGGATTCAAAAGTATCATCACCAATAGGTAATAAGATGAGGGATAGTTGACTTGGATGATTTGGTCATGTGCAATGGAAACCAAGAACTGTGCCGGTTGCGAGTGAGTTGGTACAAGTTGAGGGCTCTAAAATGGCAAAGGGGAAGAGGCCCAAAAGGACATGGGCAGAGGTAGTAAGAAAAGTCTTGATGACCAATAGGATAACCGAAGTTATGGCCCCTGATAGAGTAGAATGGCAAGAAAGGATTCATGTGGTCAGCCCAATTACTTGGGATAAGGCTTAGATGAGCTGCCAATCAGTTTTGCACATCTTGCAATGAAACAAACAGTTCAACCAGACAACCAGAAACACGGACACAGGAAATCAGGTGCAGCGTGACAAAGGGGCCACCCACTAATTAAGCCTCCTAACAACTTCTGGGATGGACAAACCATCTTTATGGCATGAATAAACAGATATTATTTCAAGAAAGGAAGAAAATATTACACAAAGGGACCAGGCATCCCCAATATAAAGATTCAGACCTAACAAGAGAATCAGCAATGCCCGATGGTTTCTGCAAGCCAACGACATTCTTTAGGGTTCGTTTGGCAGCATGGAATTTAAATGCTACTAAAGAATTTGCTTCCAGGAAACCAATTCTCTGAGAAACTGATTCTCTCAGTCATGTTTGGCAAGTACCAATGTAATTGGTAGGAAACCAGAAACTGTTGAGAAACTAACTGGGAATGTGATTCTGTTGAAGTGTGCTCGCATCATTTTTCAATATGATTTTTTTTTTAAATATGACAGTTGGGAGGGAATTCATTTCCCTGGATTCTTTGAGCTGGAATCCATTTCTTACCGTTTCAATGGCCCCCAAATGCAAGAATTTACCCCTGCTCAAGGATTCCATATCCAGCAGTTAACTTTCCAGTTGCCCTACTACCCACTATTACAACATCTCTATCAGCCAGTGACCCAGAGTATAGAAGATGCACCATTGTAGATCATCTCTCTCCCTACAACTTAATGGCTCGGAAATTACACAACCACTAACCACTATAGTTGTTATACAGTTCTGACTAGATCAAAGCGGCCAAAAGATTTCATATCAGAATGGAAAACATGGCAGAAACAAAACTGAAAAATGTAGCAGGATAAAATCTGGTATTCTCCAAGTCAAATTTGGTACATTTCAGCGGAAACAACTCGCCTTTTAACACTCAGAAGCAGCGGCACTTTTTTTCCTGGGTGAATGTGTGTGCATGACTTTGAGCTATTCAACCAATAACTTTCAAATATCTTAACTTCAGAATTTTCTAGGTGAAGAAGGGGGGTTGAAAATGGAACAACGGGGGTTAAAAAGCATGCCCTCTTCCCTAATTCCAACCACGGACAAAACTCGTGTGAATTTCAAATATCTTAACTTTCAGAATTTTCTAGGTGAAGAATGAAATGGTCAAATGGCAAAAAATTTCCACTCCAATGGACAAATTCAAAAAGCCGACTAAAAGAACAACCATGCTTCCAACCTTCATTAGCTTAGGAGAGAACCAGACCAAGGAGCAAAACTTTTAAACTCATAAAATGCAATCACTCAATTAATACAAGTTTGAAAAGTTAGAACTTACCGATAGCCCTACTGGAAGGAAGGTGATGATGGCTGTTAAGAATCCCAGAGTCCTCTGAAACAGTAAGTGCAATTCCATTGGGAAATCTATTCACATGGACTCCTTGGTTAATCTCGATGTCTTGTGGATCAAAATTTCCTTCACGCCAAAACTTGGAGGTATCCAAAGAAAGTGGATGGTTACAGTCTTGGTTGGAATCATCCATCCTCGCAAAGGAAAATCTGGATTCATTGTTACTGCTTGCCTTCCAAGGACTAAATAGTCTTGACAAGCCAGCATTCTTATCACTGTTTCCACGTAAAAGTTTTGCTAGATTAGAGCTCGCATGAGGATCATCCAGACCAATATCCAATGATAAAATATCTGTTATGATGCTGTTCTCCCCTTCATCTGCATTCGATTCCTCATGTGTACTGGCATTTTGGCTTCTAGCTTTCTCAAATAATGTGAGATTATGAGACCCGTTATCCAAGTTTGGAGATTCAATGACTTCCCCGTGCCCAGAGGATTGGCTAGTCAAACCTTCCTGTTCTCCTTTGGGAGATGTTGACAGACCTGTGGGAGACACTGAATAGACATCAACTATCGGTTCTCCGACAAGACCATGTGTACAAAGATCAGAGAGATCTCCAAGTCTTGTATTGGAAGTCGGACATATACTCCTTCCTTGGATGTTTGCAGCTGTCAACATCTTTACTCCACTCTTGGAACTCAAACTAGGCTGTTCGTCAGTGGAAGGCAGAGCTTGAGAAGTTGAAGCAGCACCAGGTATGGCCCCAAGGGCCCCAGCTTCTGTGCTGGGCCTGAGACTGTCCTGCAAGGAGACAGAAGGATGTTCCAATGGTGGTCTTGTTTCTACATGAGATTGATAACTGGATATCATGTTGTTCCCTCCACCATTCAGAGATCCAGATGAAGTACTGGTCTCATCATCAGCCATTTGATGAAGCCTCCCAAATGAACTTTGTGTAGTTTCATCAACAATAGAATGCCTAATATCTTCATTATTGGGCAATGGATTTGAAACCTGTTGACCAAATCCACTGGAATCTAACGAGCAGGGAAGTGGGATGATTCCTCTGGCAATTTCATTGCTGGTGCAAGAACGAGATGATTCACAGAGGGAACCTTTTAGCACTGCAGTAGGTTCAAGACTAGCCTCAACATGCCGATCATCAACTTGACAATCTTTGGTGTTACTTGGTTTTGATGTTGGAAATGTCTCTAGTCTACCATTTGCAAGTGACCTCTGATTTCTTGGTGCAACCATGCGTTCAACACGTTGATCCGTCTCAGATGTCTGGGTTGTGAATTGGGCTTCTGTACCAACAGAAGACGTTAGGGAACCGGACGTGCTTGTTTTATGTTTGGCAGGTCCTTGGATAACTTCAGTATTAGTAGCTAATGATACACCAGAAGTGACCCTCACCCCCCTGCATAATGGAAACAATGACTTCACAAAAGGTGAGAAAGAAACCTCTGCCACGAATTAGAAAAACAATACTATATGAAATCATTGCCATACCATGAAGCTGCCGGTGGAAGCCCACCTGATTTTCCAGTATCACCATTTAAAAGGGAGCTTTTACTGTAAACTCCAGCACTCTAAAAGACCAAGTAGATAAATAAATAAACAATATGGTAAAGACCACAGGTTGAAATAAAATATCAGCAAGGAAAGTATTCTCATTCATGCAAGTTAATTAGCTACTGTGAAAAGAAAAGGACAAAAAGCCGGAATGTTCCCATGCATTTTCATGTAAAAATGAACCAAAAATAAAAACTGCATGTGAAAGTCCCCATATTAAATACATAAAAAAATAAGATAGATCTCTTACATGAATGACTGGTTTGACCAAAGGTTTGCTCAAGGGAATGGTATTGTTGCCGCATAAGTTGTCTATTGGAGGAGGTAAGAAACTCCCCGATCGCTGATGGAAATTATTCAAAGCACTTCCAGGGGAGTGTTGGAATTTACTGGTTTCACAATAAGAACAACAGTTAAGAAATTCATATAATAGCTTCATGTGTTCAGAATGTCTTCAGTCATTGAACTTCAAAAATAGAAGTTTCAAAGGCTGATACAATGGCCATTAATGTCAACAGACGTGGCATTGCAAGAATAAAAGTCAAAATAGGTTAAACAAACACTAAAATCCCATCTTAGTGAGCAAAAACCAAACCATGATCACCTCGTCTATTTAATGTACAAGAAACTCCAATCCACAAACTTTTATTATATGCATGTTTCGTTTTCTTCTATGCTTTCAGAATTTTTGTACCTATTTTTTGCCTTATGTTTTCAAGGGCAAAACATTTGTAAAAAAAAAAAAAATATGAGTCATAGCCTCGTAGGTTAATCCATAATTGGTTGTAGGTGATCAAGTTCTCTTTCTTAAAATATTACAGCATCCTTGGACCTTGACAAATTCAAGCATGAGAATCAAGCTGAGATGCAAAACCAAATTCTAAAAAGTGAAGAGAAAGGATACAGTTTCATAAGACCCCAAATTTGGAGCTGGGCCGTCTAACCGCAGCATGTAGCAGTTAAAGGTGTAAAGATAATAACAATCAAATGTGCATTGAAGACCCAGCAATGAACCATCAATTTGTTCCTCAAATATCATCTCCTCTTTTTCGAATTCATGGTTTTGGTGGCGATCACAAGCAGTATCAAACTACGATGCAATCAGTTTCACTTCAGATCAATCTGGAAGTACAATAGAGATCACTTACTGCTTCCTACGCAAGTGGAGCAGCTACTTTAGAGCAGTTCGTCGTCGATAAATTACAAATGAACAAAGTATCATTCAATTAGTACATATCTAAGCCATTCGATTGTTTGTTATCCTTTAAAATGAATTTGAGAGGAAAAAGAACAGTAATATTGTGCATTGTTTTTCAATGGCTATCAAAGGCTTCAAATCAAGCTCTTTTTACTCATTGTTGTAACTCCATATGACACATATTGCAAACAAGAGGGGTGGTTTGGTTTATTCAACAAATATTCTTGGAGTCACATCCCATCTGCAATTTGAATAGCGTCCAGGACATGAATAAATTCAGAGGAAGCTCTAGTTGCCAAACAAGCGATATTATGTGGCAGTGGATCTCATTCTCTATAGTAAGTTGGTAACAAGTTTTTATTTACAGATTTCTCCCCTCCATTTAAACCATTTGTTACAAAGCAGTGGATCTCCGTATATTACAATTTTCAATAGGGAGATTAATTGCTATATGACGGAACTCTATTCCTCTTTTCAGCTTGAAAAATTAATTGTGCGGTGAATGTCGGCAGTTTTAAAATTTTCAGGTGGGAGTGTGGCGGTTGATTGTGGCTGAATTTCACCAGTCAAGAGTTTCATTAAAGCATGAAGAACGGTTTATGATCCCTTTTTTTTCTTTCTACAGGTCCAATAATGGAACGTGCAGCAGGAGAATAAACATCAGCCTTATCCAATACCCAGGTGTATCTTGGCTGAAAATTGGTAGTAATAAAATTTTCACAGGGGAGTTTAGTTGATCATGACTGAATTTTACCAGTCAAGTGTTTCATTAATCCATGAAGAACAGCTTACGATCCGAATTGTTTCCTTTTGAAGGTTCCTAAAATGGAACCTGCAATCGGTTTATCATAACAGATATAGTTGTTAGTGAAAACACACATACTTCCATTCAACCAATTACTCAAACTCCTGCAACAGTTAACATACAGATCAGCCTATCCATGGATCAGCACCAAAATATGCAAATATGTTTAACTTTATATACATCCGTAAACACACAAACCAAAAAGAACCTTCATTATTATTAATGCATTTTAGTAAATTTATTGCTTTTATTGCCAGCAGATTTATTTTTTTTTAAATGAACTGCATATTTTAAAGGTTTAGAGAAGAGAAATTCCAGATTAGCATGTAACATTAACTAATAAAGCAAAATAGACTCTTACCTGGCACATGTTGAAATCGCCTCATCCTTTGTGAAAGTGTCCTCTTGTGTCCCGGCGTCATGCAAATACAAACAATCTGGATTGCCACAAGGCTGGACCAGTAAAAACCCTGCCGGTTAACAAAATTTATACCATAGGCCAAAAAACTATTTTTCTATTTCAACAGAAATGAAAAGGATCTGAGCATTGCCCACCATATTTCTCAGCCATGCATGGCAGTACTTTGTGGTGCCAAAACATGCTCTGCAAAAGAAAATATCAAAGAGAATAACAATCATATAATGCGAAAACAAGTATGAGATGAGAGGGGCACAGGATGCAACAAGCACTTGCCTCAAAGGTCTACCATCTAAGACATAGCCATTTACAACTTGAATACACCGAATAGCTTCCTCGTTCTTTGAATACGTAATATATCTGTCTCAATTGCAAAAGCAGCACCCTGTTAAATAATTGCAAGTATACATATAAAGCACGGTCATCAAATGAGATACAAGTTGTATTGGAAAATCCAGTGATTCCTGTTTACTGCTGATATGACACAGTTTATATTACAAATATGTGTCAACCTCATGTCATACACAATGTGCAACTTACTTTTGATTCCCATGTCAAAAGATATTCAACATATAAGTGTCCACAAATCAGAAGCTAGGACTTTTCAACCGAACTGATTTTGGAACTTTGACTTGGGGACAGCGACTGCAAGTCCCACAATTTAGCTTTTTTACAGGAACAATTTAATCAGTTTATTTTAAGTTAACATATGCCTCATATACAGTCTCCGACTGACTGCATATCAATCGTCATATGCAACCAGAGTATCAAATAACTCCCAGTTAGACTTCTTACAGGGAGTCCAGCAGGGCTCACATGCCTAGTCTGTGCCCCAGCCCTAAGAATCCAATGGCATCCCTAACGGAAATAATGGGAAAGAAGCTCGATAGACAGTACCAACAGTTAGCTGATTTGCTAGATTTGTTGAAAGACCTCTAGCTCTAGTGGAATGCGTTAGGAATAAAATCTCCAAATGTTGCAGTATACAACCAGACTCATGGTGGACTGGCACCATAGGAGAAAGTTTGGCTCCTGTATGGACATGCTTTTTTGCTGTTTTTGAAAAGTATGGGCATGCCATCTATTGAAGAATCAAAGAGAAAATTCTTCTCTGAGAAAAAATGGATGAGAATATTTTGAGCATGTTTGATTGGTAAAGGACATAAATACCATAAAAATACAGAAGGCAATGTATAGCTAAAATAACTTCTCAATATATATATATATATATATATATATAAAAATACCCTTCAGCAAGTTTATTCTAAATAAGTGTCACGGTTAATTTTACAACTAGATCCCATTTGTTGCTTATAAAGAGCATATGATGAGGTGGTGAAATTCATGATCTTTACATTCACGGTATGAGAATAATGGGAACATCAAAGAAAGGGTAAAACATATGAAAGCCAGGGCGAAGTAAACGACTTCCAGCCACCCAAATATTTCTTTAGCCGTACAAGTGCAACAAACAGAGCAAAACTGAAGCTGGGTTGCAAAAACACAAGCGGAACTTTCTTGAATGGAGTGCAGTGGATAATTGGAGACCTGTTCTGACACATGATGGAACTCCACAGACAATTAAAAGTTAATAGAGGGGAATTCAAGCATATTCAATCAGATGAAAGGGTGTACTTGGACTGAGAATTCTTAATTACGCCATAACAGATATTGTGCATCCCATCAAACCCAATGTTTCATGCTAGTAAGATGCACATCAAAGCTGATGATAATTTTCTACACAGAAGTAGTTATCCAAAGATGGATGAAAACATGTGAAAAAGATTAACATGATACATTCCTAAACAAAAGCAAAATAACTATTATTAATAAAATGCTCAGCTATACACAGGCGATTAAAAGCCAATGAAAAGACATCTAGTAAGATTTAACCAGATAGACGGGTAAAGTTGGATGCAAAATCTCAATCCCAAAACCAATGAATCATGCTAGGAGATAGAAATCAAGCTTGACTACCGTTTTCCCAGGAAACTGAATTATACAGAGGAATTGAATGAAAAAAATGTGAAAAAAGAGCTATGACCAATGAATACACAACTAAGTAATTGACATCTAGTAGATTCAACCAGATAGAAGGGTATAGTTGGATACAAATTCTCAATATTATCATGCCAAGTGCATCCCAAATCCAATGACTCATGCTAGGAAGATAGACAACCTCAGTTACCATTTTCCCAGGAAAAAGAATTACATAGAGAAGTTGAATGAAAAAATGTGTGTGTGTATGTGCGTGTGAGTGAAAAAGAGTTATAATGACCAAAGTCGTCATACACAACTAAATAATTGACAGCACCAATCACATGCAATTATTTTTTTCCATCAATCACGCGCGCACACACTAGCAAGCCCGTGAAGCACTAGATCCTACAGCAATTCGAATTAGTTGTTGATCATAGGGCTGGTACTCACACACTACAAGAATTGTTAGAAGAATGCTGAGCAGCTCCTGCAGTCCGCGTTATAGAAACCTTTAGAATCTTACCATATTGCCCGAAAAATTCCTTCCGCTGGAGGGTCTGCAGGAAGAAAATGAAAATTTCAGTCATAAATCTAACCTGTGAAAGAAGTACCTACTCAAAAGTGAAGATAAAAATTCCATTAAACATCATTTCCTAAAAGGGTGCTACGGATCACCCTCTGAATCACATGAAACCATCGATTGAGCTATGGGCTCAAACAAACTAGCTAACGCCATCATTAAAATCTATAGGAGGGATCCAAAAAGAAGTGCACACATATGAAACATTGGACCAAGTACCTCTTCATCCGCCAAATTAGCAGGTATTCCAACAATATATACAAGATTCCGCTGTATCACTCTAACCGTGCTGAGATGTTTTCTCCCTTCTGATGTTTTTGACTTCGCCTTTTGGGATTTCTGCTTCTTCTCGTAGTTTATTTCAGCTAGCCTGCTCCATACAAAAATAAGATTGGTTTCAGATCACAAAGAAATAGTTACTGAATGGAAAAGGTGATACTTCCAAAAACATCTTATTGGCTATTGTATGTTTATAACATGCATATGAACAAGAATCAAACATGCCTGTCAGAACTGACTGTCATCCCCACTATCCTTTCCTTGTCATAAGGCGTACGGCATGCAGGACATCTGCCCTCAGTGTCATCCTTCTCGGCCATGTCCATTATATGATTCCAACACCAAACGCATATCTACCAAAAAGAATTTAATGAAGGAAGATGGCCAGAAATGCCAAGTAAACAACTAAGCATAGAATCAAGAATATCACAAAGCATTGACATACAACAAGGGCAAATACACGATTCCGAATAACAAACAGCTTTAGTACTACTTTTATGAAACAGGATTCTACAAATGACAAAGAACTGTTGAACTTGAAAAGCAAGGCATCTTGAATTTTTCCTATGAATAGAGTCATATGGTAATGGTAATTTGGGAGAAATGTTGTGAGATTAGAAGCTCCCAAGATAATGGGAAACTAGAAGTGAAAATAACAGATTTGACATGGAAAACGTTAAATTTGCAACTTAAGGCCTGTTTGGATTGGTAAGAACCAAAAAGTAGATGAGAAAAGGAAAACATCGCACGTGCAGAAAAATATAGAAAAGGAAATCTGTGGACAAGAATCCTTTCATAACTTATTTGTTTTAGCATACATGATTTTTCAATGGAAATGTAGAATAGTCAATAGTCAAAAAGCAAGAGTTGTCTCTCAAGGAGGGTGGAAGTCTCCATTTCTTGGGTTTTATAGAGGAAAAGGAAATGTGGCCCTTTCCTGAGAAAAATCGAGGAAATGAAAACCGATTTCCTCACCCCTCACTTTTGCAAACAAAGGGGAACCAGCACATCAAAGCAGATCAGTTTCATTCCCTCTGTTGAATCCCCTTTTTCCACCAATCCAAACAGGCCTTTAAATTGAAAGGGAAAGCATGCCAGGCTTATTTTCCCACAGTAGGCCTAAACTAGCAGTTTTTTTTTTTTTTTTTTTTTTTGAAAGATGACGATTATATTGAAGAACGAAAAAGATTACAGCAAAAAGAAAAGAGCCCACTGAGATAGCAGACAAAACTTAAACACCTAAGAAAAGCAAATCACAGCCCTTTAGTGGATCTACATGAGTGGCACACTCAATTAAACTCCGCTTTGTCTTCGACGAGACAACCCCAGCGTGATTGGAGATATCCCTAAACTAGCAGGTTTGAATGAAAATCCAAAGCGCATCCACCACAGTCCCTTTAAAGGTACATTAAGAACATCAATGTGGTTATTAATCCCTTCCACTGTAGAAAGAAAAACTTGTTTTCATGTCAAACAATTAAAGACTGTAATCAAATTCGAATCAGTTACTTGCATAGCCATAAGATTGGATTGATAGTAGCATAAAATTAGTCTCATAAATTTTTTGGAATGTTTTACAGCTCTGAGATATTTGAGTCGTGTGATACAGGTCTTGTGCTAGTGAAGTGACCATATGGCTCTAGTGAAGATAAGATTAGCCCTCGCAATAGGCCGGCCTGGGGCTGGTTCGGGCACAGATTTTGAATTGGTCAGGCTGGACCTACAAGCACAGACCAATTCAAAATATTGACTTTGGCCGGACCTGGTCCAGACCAGGGCCATTGCAAGCCCTAGATAAGCTCATGAACACTAAAACTGTAAATAATTACGAATTCAGACCTCATATCCACATTTGCACGGTTTCAATTGCTGATCAGTCAGATCCATCTCCTCGGCGCATAGAGGACAAGTTCTTTCTCCTTCTTCTCCCATGGTGTTCCTAACAAATATGTACAAATTTATCTCTTAAACCCCACCAAGAAAGAGACATGACAAAACAACACATGGCTGATAAGGCACACAATTAAAAAGATTATGAACCTATCTTATGCATAAAAAGGACACATCAGAAGTGTGAACATCACAAAGAAGCACAAGCATATAATGGCACCAACCATCATGTATGATATTATGATAATAGGAACACAGTCTCTCATAATTCAATAACACGTTACATAGGACTTGTAAACAAATATGAAGTGGAAGAACCCTAAACTTTACCAGCAACCAACCACCATAAAACACAAGTCCTATGACCAAAGAGACCATAAGAACCACAAATGCACAAGGTGTTGAATTGGGTGGCAGATATGACCAAAGAGACCATAACAACCACAAATACAATGAGCACTAACCAATAAAATGGGTATGGATCGTGTTTGGACCCAATGTCCACCGCAAGGACACCAATTTGCAGAAGTGAAAATATGGCTAATGCACATAAACGAGTTGACCAATATGATATAGTTACCTCCACCATAATTAAGGTGGTTGTGCCCTGCAAAGGAACTTGTAACATGCAAACAGTGCAAGGTGCATCTGCTGGCCCCTTGGCCCATGATTCAAAACCCCAGACAGATGAAAGAAACCAGGTAAAACTGCTCCCGGTGAATGTCAATCATCAAACATTTTTGGTCTTGACAATCCATTTGAAGGCCACCAACCGGATGCCTAGGATCATCCAATCACCGTTTATTCTAAAAGCAAGGGTCACAGTACCCACTAGATGGGCGAGCCCGATCCACTGCCGCCTTGCCACGATAAGTACTAAAAGTGCCTCTTGTCCGATTAGTCTCCATCAACAGAACGAAATCGGATTTATACCTTTGACATGTTCCGTACCTCTATACCTAATAATTCAATCGCTGCAATTTTCAAATATGCGCTTTTCCATCTACGAAAGAGAAAATCCCCTTTTTCATCCCATTGCAGCACTTTCAACTCATGAAAACAACAGATTCCTAAAAGCTCCCAAAGAGTCAGAACATCTACAGCCCAAAGGGGGGGGGGGGGGGGGGGGGGGGGGGGGAAATGACAAATCCTCTGCCCTAATCCAATATAGAAACCAAAGAAACCCTAATTCCATCAGATTCAAGCAAGAAACCCTAGAATTCAGCTACGAACAACACGAAAACCCGAATTATCAAGTACATAAATCCAAACGAAAGCCGAATCTACAAAATCGAAAACGGGATTGGGATTTATGGAACTTACATCGACAGATCTTGAAGATCGGGAGATTCTTCGATTGGTGGTGAGAGACAGAGAGAGCCAGACAAAGCGAGAGAGCGAGCTTTTGCAGATCCTGAATTAAATTTGTGTGGGCGAAGTCTTGCATATAAACGATCACTTTGGCTAATGGGGCGTCAAAAAACACTCATTTTTGACACCTATTCGACGCCCTCACTTTCTATATTTTTTTTTTATTTTTTTTTACTTTTTTTTTATTCTTTTTCTCCTTCCATATGCTGCTGCTTTTAAAGAAAGAAGACATGCGTTACGCTATAAATCTATAGAAAAGGGTTCACCGTCCCGTAAAATTACCAATTTTCTCGTGGCTTCTACCCTATGATAATGAAGCTGTTCGAATTGGAAAACGAGGGTGTTATTGTCATTCTCACGTTGCGAGCAGTTCGATTCTCGGGGACAACGAGGGACCTTTCTAGTACTCGCCCCTCACACGTGTGAATCATCCAAGACGATCATCAGGCAGATCCACCGCCTAGGTTGATGCCTTTTATTAAAGAATTTACAGCTTAGGTTATTGGGTCGCCCATTTTCTAACGTTGAATGTGGGCACGGCTTCGATGGATCCCCGGATCCACAGGTGGGTCGATCCCCTGACTGTGGGGCCCATCGTGATGTGTTTTATTTACATCCAAACCGTCCATCCGTTTTGAAGGCTCATTTTATATAATGGTCCAAAAAATGAAGCATATCCAAATCTTAAGTGGACCACACCACGTTAACCAGTGGTAATTGAACACCCACCCTTAGCAACTTCTTGGGCGCCACCAGAATATTTATTTTCCATCCAACCTGTTGATAAGGTCACAAATACCTGAATGAAGTGACCGAAAAATATCACCTTGATACAAAACTTTTTTAGATTATAAGAAGTTTTTAATGGTCGATGACCACTGTTTCCTCTGGTATGGTCCACCTGAGAAGTGGATGTGCATCATTTTTGGAAACATAACCTAAAATGGTCTGTAAAAACGGATGGACGGAGTGGATTAAGGAAAAAACATTAAGGTAGAAGCCCCGCCCTTTGAACGTGGGGATGTTGGTCAGTTACTTCTAACGGCCTATATTTCTTTTTAGCACGTGTCTTCCTTTTAATGCCAGGATCGAAACACATGGCCCATGTTGCCTTGTGTGGCAGGACACTGACGAAGTGAATGGGTCGCGCATCAAGGGTCCCAAACATCATTCCCCCGTGTAGGGAGGGCCCACATGCATCTATGGTCTGATGGTCCGTACCCACTTTGGGAGCCGATCAGGTGTTACCAGTAGTGTTTGCCTAACCATGAGACCATCCTTTATGTATGTGTTACGTGTCCGGGCCATCCAACAGTTTTTTCAGCTCATTCTACGGCATAGTCCCAAAAATCAAGTAGATCTAAATCTCAAGTGGACCAGACTACAGGAAACAGTGGTTATTGAACGCCCACCATTAAAACCTTCCTTGGCCCACCGAAATGTTTATGTTCCATCCAACTTTAATGATCATTGACCACTGTTTCCTGTAGTGTGGTCCACTTGAGATACATATCTACTTACTTTTTAGAGCTCATACGGTGATCCGGAAAAATGGATAGACAGCATGGATATACGACGCATACATCAAGGTGGGCCCCACAATCATGGAAACACCCACGATGGTGTTACCCGGGCAACACTTAAGCGGCTCTCGCTGTCCATACGAGAGCTAGTTGGGACAGAAGACCGTCCCAAATCCACGGAGACTGAGTATAAGGCGTAGTTTTTGGATCTTGGCCCACAGAATGCAATGCCCATCAGATGACTTGTTCGGGTCATTCGAAGTGAACTAGAAAACGCGTGCAAAACATACACTGTGTTTTTTTTTTTTTTACACACCCCACACACTCACGCTTGTGGAATTTCACCACCTATGGGTACTCGAACCCTTGACCCGGTGTTGAAACTCTCTACCACCCGGGCAAGAGTAAGGACGATAATCCTGTGATCCGAACCGTTCGTTTGGTCAATCCCATCTTCCATATGTCGATTCCATGTTTTATGGTCCACCGCCTGGGAACTGCAATGATCGGCCAGTCTGTCTTATTATCACAACCTGCAAATGGACGGCCAGGAATGGTAGCCCAAGTGCTCTAATTTAGTGGGCAAAAGCAGAACAAGCTCTACATTTAGTGGGCAAAAGCAGAACGATCATGTAGCTAGGTTCTCCAACCATGACAACTTATAGACTAGCCCATCGGCATCTGTAGGAGCACCACATTTACAACAATCCAACTGTTCACCACATGCGCCTGTTTGTGGTAAGTAGGCAAGAGTAGATCGATCCAAGGGCTGCAATTTTGATCCAACTATGACATGTTTTGGCTTATGATTCATCTAAGGTAGGACACCATGTACAGCCGTAACTAATTTTGCTGGACGTGGCCTTGCATCCACCCATGCTTACATCAAAGTAGCCCCAGCCCGCGGTTGAGGGACACCGGGAGAGGACTTGCTGATCTTATCTAGAGTCGATTCACAAATCGACTAAGCTCAGCATGTGACTATGCATCTTCCTTGTTGGAGTTGATGCCCCTGAAAACCAACATGAGCCATGATTTATTAACCTCATTATATGATTAAGATAATCTCAGTCGTAGATCATGTTGACCATGAGTTTTTTTTCATACTATATTGATCTTCAATCAATAGTGCTACTTTAAATTTATATTATGAGTTTGTTGAGGAATGGTATATCCCGAAGTTCTTCCAAATTTGAGATTGGACATGATACTCATTGATTCATGAAAATTATAGTTCCTAAATTTCAATACCATGTTAGACCATCTGTATAAGTAGACTAAATATTAATTCATGAGATATATAGTCATTTGTGTAAGTAGACTAGCTTGGGTCAAAATGTCTTCACTATCATTAGTCGACTTGGTGTCAGTTTATGTTGCCCTTACCCTGGACGAGAGTGTGATTGTGCTATGAATAAAGGATTCAAGTTTAAACTTCTAGTCGTTCACATTGGTGAATCAAGAATAAGTCAACAATTTAAGGACCCACAGGCTTGAACTATAATCCTGATATCAGGATTTGACAATGCATGGAAGATTATTAGTCCTTGAATCCAAGGATGTGTAAGGGTCACGATGATGATTGATCAGTTTTACCTCTTCCTACAAGATCCATGTAGGGGTAAATGGACGCAGTTGGATATTTCAGTTAGGAGCCATTGATTCTTACACGATCCAATGAGGGATCCACTGATTTACCTAGAAACATGTTTAAGACTTTGATTTAGATAGATCAAAGACTCATCAAATGATTTTTTCATTAAACCTATCACTCTTAAGTATTTTAATCGACTTTTCAAATATATTTTTAACCATTGAAGTTTTGTTTTAACCATCACAACTATTTTTTTATCACACTTGATAATAACCCGATGCCCCCAAATTTGATTGTCTACTTTTGATTGGCATGTAATATGATCATTAGTGGATAGTCATGCCAACAAGGGATTGAATTATGAGTACATGCATCAATGAGAATGGTCGATGCACTTCTCTTATAATAGATTACAATTTTTGCATTGAGCGGTGAAGTACCATATTAGTAGGGTTGAAAGTTGGGCGAGTTCAACCCGACCGACCTGTGACCGACCCAATATTGGGTTGGACTTGGACAAGATTTATTGGGTCCGATCTCAAGCTTGGGCTATACAAACACCAACTCGATAAAACTTGGGTTGGGCTTGGGTTGAGGTCTCGGGTTGCCCGACTCAACCCGAACCTGATCAATATATGAGTTACTTATAAATTATAATTGAGTGTGGATTGTTGGTGTCGAAAGCACACTAGTGATGTCGGGTCTCATTTGTCCACATCATTTCCAAGGACCCAAGCTAACAAGATATGCCGAATTTCTCTCTCTCAATTAGATTGCATGCTATGCTACATGACTTTTAAAGTAGTTGTCCTATATTTTAGCTTTTTTAAAAAAAATAAAAAATTGAAGTTCTTTATGATGAATAATCACATATATAATTAATAAAATCATAGATACAAAAAATAAGTCCTATATTGAAATATAATAAACCAATGTAATAACGAAAATATTAATACGCATACACCCGACCAACCTGACCGAGCCCACTTGGGTTGGGCCTGGGTTGAGAATTCCCAACTTGAGATTGGGTTGGGTTGGGTTAGGGTTGAGGTATAGGAACCTTGGGTTGGGTTAGGGTTGAGCACCAACCTGACCCAACCCAACTCGCCCGATTTTCAACCCTACATATTAGGATTCCCATAAAACCCTAATATTCTCCATATATATTGGATCATACATAGAGGAGAGAAGACTTTAAGCCTTGAACACCCCTTCCCCTTGGGCGTGTGAATAAAGAGAGAGAGAGAGAGTCGAGGAATGAAATCTCTATCCTTCTTCCCACATCTTCTCCATCTCTACGTAGTCTATTCTTCTAGATAGTTGTGAAATTCCTTAACACCTATAAGGGGAAACTTCTTGGGCTATCTATATCTATTCGTCAATTTTTTCGACTCCTTTTAGTGCATGGCTGCAAATTGAAGCAAATCCAAATATTAATTGGACCACACTATAGGAAATAGTGATCATTAAATGGCCATTACTAAAAACTTCTTGGGGTCCACCATAATATTTATTTGTCATTCAACATGTTGATAATGTCGCATATAACTGCATAAGGGAAAACACGTATATCAGCTTATCCAAAACTTTTGTAGCCCACATAAAGATTTTAATGATCACTCACCATTGGTTGGATTTGGACATGCTTCATTTTTCTGGCTCATTCCCAAACACGAGCTAACAAAATAGATGGATGTCATAGATATGCAACACATACATTGAGGTGGGTGTCATATAAAAGACTAAACTAACTAAATTGAAAGTGAGTTACCTGTGACCTAGGTTAAGCCAGGTGGGTGCAGCCCTCACTGTGCGACCATCTCGATGTATGTATTATATATCCATGTTGTCCATCCATTTTGTATACTCATTTTAGGACATGGCCTAAAAAATGAAGTAGATACAAATCTTAAGTGGACCACAACACATGAAACAATGTTCATTGAAAGCTTATAATTAAAAACTTCCTCCGATCCACCCTAGTGTTTATCTGTCGTCCAATGTTGATGAGGTTACATGTACGTGGATGAAAGGAAAATACAAATAACAGTTTGATCCAAAACTTTTATAGCCCCCAAGAAATTTCTAATGGTGGGAATTCAATACCTACTATTTGGTCCACCTTAGATTTGTATATGCCTCATTTTTGTGACAATGCCCACAATCGATGGGTAAAATTGATGTCCTAAAACAAGTTGGCAAAATTGATGAACAATGTCGGTATACAACACATATTGAGGTAGGGGCCACTGTAACACCTCATATTTTTGCCAACCTAGTAATTGGATGTCTTTAGGTGTTACTTTTGATTTCTTGGTTTGAGTGCATGTCCGTGTATGCATCCACACATTCTTGAGACCAAAATGAGTAATATGAGGTCCACCAAAATCGCCCAAAAGAGTGAAAGTTCAAACTTTAAAGAGCATGAACTAACCTCATCGATGCCACCGCCAAGGTCATAAAAATGAGCTTTTGGACAGACCCCAGCAGTGCCACCGCCAAAATTAGACAGCAAGCGGCGATGCCACCTCCAAATCGGTGGTGCCACCACCACCCCCCTACTCAGCACCATAACAATGTTCAGCAACTAATAGTTTTGGTGTGCTAACTTCAAATTTTTATATTTTTTGTTTTACAACTCCAATTGAGATGATTCAAAAGATATATTGAAGTTTGATAAATTTAATTTTACATAAAAATAAATAAATAAATAAATAATTTTAATGAGGTTAAGTTTAGGACATTTTAGGAAATATACTGAAATAAGTAGTTTAAGGCAAGTAATACATCCATAAATTTTAGAATTTTTCTAGATGTCAAAATAGAGTGAAATTTGGTGGGGATAGAGTAGAGTTGATGGCATAAAAATTATAAAAATAAAATAAAAAGAATATAAGTAATAAACCTATTGAAACTGAAAATTTATACAATTGTAAGTTATTGATAGACCACATATATTTTTCATCTTAGAGTTTTTATATTCGATGTCATCTTAAGAATTACTTATAATCATAATATGAATCAATATTATATATGATTAAATTAATATTTTCTATTTTTATTGTATTTTTCTAATTCGAGTAGTTTCAAGTATAATTGAATTATGATTCTTAATTAGAGTGATTGAAGTTTAATTAATATTTCTGCTAATTACAAATAAGCCATGTCATGAACTTAATTAATCCAAACTATAATTCTCATATACAAGAAATCTTGTCGCATAGTTATTTTAGAAATAACATGATTAACCAAACTACATCTAGGTCGCTAGACTCGAAACTGTTAAATGACATTTGTCTGATTGGGCTTGATGTTCATCGCAGACGTTGAGCCAATATGGTGTGTAAAATCGCTCAATTTGGAGCCTAAAGGCACCACATGTGTTGTGAGGTTGGGCTAAATCAACGTGAACTTAATTTAATTGTCCACCTTTGATCTTTTCAAAAATTGTGACTTTTGGGCCATTAGATCGCAACCAAACTTAGGACACTAACATAGAGTAATGTCATACACACATCTGTATAGTCGTGACCGGAATCATTGATTGCTAACCATCGAACTGACTTTTGATCATAACCGTTGATCGGTGTGTCCAATATGTTGGGCGACCGAAGCCTTGTGTAGATCGTCACTTAAAGAAATTATCCTACGTTGCAGATCGACTTGTACATCTCTTAATGGGCTTAAAAGGTTAGAAACAACCTCTCATAGGGTTAAAATAGTAAGTACCTATCCATTGAGACTATTTGCAGCACATCCAGCACCATAAATACCCATTTATTTCACTCTTTCTCTCCTCGTATGAATTCACCCTTGAAATTGTGGTATTTCTGCTATTATAGAAGTATGGATACATGTCCAAGTATCTTATAAGGGGGTGAATAGGACTTTTTAAAAAAAATTACTTATAATAACATACAATGCTTAACTTTAACCAAGATAAGTTAGGCAAAGTAACTCCATAATTTTCAGGCCAATAGTGGATCAAAAAACATAGAAAAGCAACTAACCTATGAATACAGTGAGTGTAAGAGTGTGTGGAATGTGATTCCTATCAATGCCTAGATATTTATTTACTCATGCATCATAAATAAACATTCAAGAAATATAAGCATAATCATATCAATTCACAAATAACCATTCTAAACATAATTATATATAGTATTTCGGCTATTTGCCTACTTCACTCCCGGTTGACGCACTCTCCTACATAAAGATATTTACTTGTGTAGAATAAATTTTAATCGATCTTATCGAGCATCCTTCGATTTTATTGATGTGCACTTTGATGTCATTGAAGGGGAGTTCGATCGTATCGAATTTTCTTTAGAAAAATTACATTTGGTTGCTGAAGGATTTTGTCCTAATTTTCGATATAATCGATTATACTTCAATGCTATCGAATTTTAAAATTTGATGACATAGAAGGGTCTCCACTGTAATAAAAAATAATGGATATTCCTTGACAGCGTGCTGGACAAACTGGTCCTGATTTTCGATGTAATCGAAACAGTATTTGATGCTATCGATAACTTACTCTTGATTTGATCAAAGATGATTCGATTTCACCAAGAAACACTTAGAGAGTATTTTCTTTCTAGAGGAAGTGCTCTTAGTCGATTCAGTCAAAGTGGATTCAATGTAATCGAAGTTTGAATTTTGACGTCATTGAACTCTATTCGATATAATCGACAATACCCAGCAGATGATCATATTGTTGCTAGATAGTATGGTCTTATTTTTCAATGCAATCGAACCATGTTCAATAATATCGAAAATGTCATCGATTGCTTATCGATGCAATCATGATTTTTCCTGTTCAGTTCATGATTTTCCCTTTAGTATTCTAAGTGATCAAAACTAAGCCTACCAATGATGTTTTAAGAATTATTGTGGGTAAGACTAAGTTAAATGGGGTCATATACCTCAAGGGTTTGGTTAGAGAAGTGAGGCTTTATTTCCCTGTGTGGAACACTTGAACTTCTTCCTGGTTAAGATCTTGATAATGTAAGCTTCAACTTGGGGCTTACTTGTAAGACTGACTCAACACTCACGTAATTTGACAAACCAGAGCACTTTCAGCCTTAACAAGTGAGAGAAAGAGAGAGAGAGGTTCTTGGTATTACTTTCACCGGATTCCTCTTGACGAAAACCCTTAGAGCTACCGTTTCTTTTACAGAATTCACTTCCACTCGCAATCAAAGGTAATCTTTGCATTCTACCTTATGATTCAAGTTTCTTAATGATGTTTTCCATGTATCTTATATAAATTCTTTTATTTGATATATGAATCAATATTTTTCCTTAAAACTCAAACTATAAAGCTTATTCATGTTTCGATTTGGGGTCCTAACAATTAATTGGAAAACACTCTTGTTATTGCGGAAGCTGTATTTAGGCGTGACCCCATATAGATGTCGTTTACACCAATTATAGGCATCAACTCACCAGATTAAGATAGAGTTTGCTCGAACTAAGTCGGGTAAAACCCTTAACCCTCAATTAGAATTCACGTTACCGATGATGATATTGTTGATATATTAGGGTTTGAAGGATTTTTTTCTAAATTTTTTACATTAGGGCCGCATTCGAATCGATGATTTTTTATTAAAATGTGAAAATCTACCCTAAAGCTTTTACCTGACATTTTAGAATAATTAAATGTATTTGTTTTTTATTTTGTTGATAACAAATTCGATTGAATATTTGAATGATATAAAACTCTTAATATTAGAACTCTTCACGTCAAATCTTAAAAAATATTAATACAATTGAATTGCATTAATGTGAATTGAATTGCATTGAATTGTACACGTGTTCGATTGGTATACCATGCTGTGGTATTAAATTTTCTTATGATTGTGTTCATGGAATGGATAAATTTGAATTGTTATTGTGATAGATAAAGCTTCGTAAATTATTTAAATATGCGAATAACCTTCTAAAGGGTGGTTAATTCAGGCTTATAAGACTGACCGAACTTGAACACGGACGATCGACAGTAGTTAGAACTACGCAAGATGCCTTACACCCAATGTCAGTTTGCTCGAGGTCCTCTGTAGTCAATTACGAAAGTTTAATGCATGGTTTAATCATTCTTATGCTTGGTGATTATATAACATTTCATAGAATTTGGGATACCACTATTACCGTTGATTTAAGTATACTTATAACTATTAATGTGTTACAATCCTACAAATACTCATGAGCCAAGCATAATGGTACGAGACACCGTGTCCGAGCTGTCAGCTTACATTGAGGTGACGTGCTGCTACATAGGCAAAATACTGGGTGAAAAGTTTGTCATGTTGGTAAAACATTGAGTGATGACCCTCCTCGTAGTGATCACCGACCACCGATGAATGTCGTGACCTTACTATGTTGTTAATGGTTTGAGTATCGTGCCTTCTCCACATTTAAGGTGTGGGTGATAACCTTCACCCTATATATAATTGTCATTGGACAAAAAGTTCTAATATTAACCAGATTGGGTTGTATGGAATATTGGGTCAAAAATCCAAATTTGGATCAAAGGACACTGGTGAGGGGCCACTACGTGCTGCCACGAGGTACGTAAATCCATTTAATGACTATGGATAAAATGTTGGTATCCTAGCTTCACCAACAGGCTGTTTGAACTGAACATTAATAAATACTTGGCTAACTATGCACTCCATGAAATTTGGTGGGTTGTTCTTTGGGTCAACCATTAGGCATATGTTAATAGTCTCATTAGTGATAGCGTTGATGTGGTTATATATTAGTATCATTGAATCCCAGGTCATGCATATACATATCATGTCATTCATACATTTAAAGAACTAAATTTAAGACTCCCTTTGTCTTTATGTTTTAATAAGCTATCGTTGCCTATGCTGGATTGTATTAATAACATGTGTAACTTGCTTGGTAGTAGTGCATTGGAGGTAATATGCCTAAGAGTATTACATGTGAAAATATGCATTTGTAGTGAATTTTCTTATCACTAAAATGTCCTGAGTAAAATATTGGGGATATTTCTTCACTATATTGGCGTTTAACGCATTTTATTTGATATATGCAGATGACTCAAGAATAAGATCAAATTGTGATGCGTCCGGAGTGTCCCAGTAGGCTCATAACTCAATTACTCCGGGTAGTTGTATTTTTAATAAATGTTTGTATTTATTATGATTTGTATAATTATCATATGGGTGGACACCACATTCAAAATTGTATTTTTGCATATTTGCCCTATATTTTTTATTTCATTATATCTACCATGCTTTAGATCTGCTTAGCTTAAATATATTACTCTGATTATTCATATATAGAATAAATGTGAATCTAAATGAAAACACATATGCATTTTAATTAAGTTCACACCCGAAAATTGGAATTTTAACTTTCAGAGTGTGCCACCCACGGTATAACCACCTACTTGATTGAATCCGGTATGGTATTTAATTCACGTTGACTAAATTTTAAAACCTACTTTTGCTAAGTGACACTTCTAAAATCAGGTTGATTGATCATTCATAATCTCTTGTTTGGTGGATATTTGTTTACCTTTCATTCTTAATAGATGGATAGATGTCCACCAATCCAATAGCCGGATAATCAAATAAGCTTTTAGGTTTCTATTTTTTATACGTTTAAATTGGGACAAGCATTTGGACAGTTTGATTAAAATCAATTGAATCTGAATCTATAACTTGAAGCAAATAGAAAATTTCTATTTTCCTGCGTCATGATTGGTCCAAGTCATCACCGACATTATTAACACTGCTACATTAAATGCAGTGCATGATGATGTGGCCCAAGCAGATTGCAACAAACATGAATTTTCATTTATGACAAGCAAAATATCCATTTTCAAATTAATTACATGCCACATGAGCAAGTTATAAGAAATTTATAACTACCTACATGTCATCCAACACACTATTATAAAAACTGAAGTTTTTCTCATCCCATGGACTAATCCTTTCTCTGACGTCTTGAGTCCATCCTCGTGCCAGTCATTATAATAATGAAAAATGTCAAGCATAGTTGGTGAGGAGATATTAGAGAAGCAAATCATGTTGTGGTATTCTCTACAACAACTGATATAGGAAGAGCAATCAATGTAGACACTGTGGGGCCTACCGTGATATATGTGCCTCACATCCATGTTGTCCATCTGTTTTAACAGCTCATTTTAGGGCATGATCCTAAAAATAAAGCATATCAAAATCTTAAGTAAACCACGTCACAGGAAATAATGATTAACCATTAAAAGTTGTTTGTGGGCCACAATAAAGTTGATAAAAATGATTACGGTTCGATCATAAGCTTTGGGAATCATTACAATTTGATTATAAGTCTTGGATACAATAATCGTCTGATTACTGGTTTCAATAATGATTTCATTTTAATTACAGTATGATTACATGTTTCGGGAGATCACACTTCAATTACAAGTCCCACAAATAATTAGCACCACACGATACATCATTTTATATAAAACAACCTGCATTTCGAGGACTTAATCTCCAAAGTGTGTGAACCTATCCGTACATATAAAACTCCTAACTTTCATTAAATATTCATAAAATAAAATTCAATTTTCAAAATAAAAAATAGTATATGTGAATCAATCAAGTGGGTACCTGAGATGTAAATAATGACTCATGAAATAAAATATAATTTCAGAAGGCATATGACATAAGATATTAGTAATCAGCATAACAAACAAAAAATTCATAATAGAAATATACGTTGAGACTACCAGTGGCTTGAGAAGTTTTTAACGATGGGCATTCAATTACCAATATTTCTTATGGTGTGGATCTATTTCATTTTTGGGGATCATGCCCTAACATGAGCTGTCAAAACAGCTAGACAACCTTCATGCAAGGCACATATATCACGGTAGGCCCCACGCCAGGGATCCACTGATCAGGGGATCTGTCGCATCCCAATATGTGATCCAAAAAATCAGTTTATTTCAAACTCTTATGACCACACCAAAGGATTGGCGTTGATGAGAACTCACTGCGGAAAACTCCATGGGGCCACTGTGGCTTTTATACGCCAGTCTATCCATTAATCAAACATATTCCACCATAATAAAGAAATAACACTAATTAAAATCTCATGGCACTACACCGAGTGAATTTGGAGGTTTTTTTTTACATTGTTCCAATTGTGAGGCCCACTGCATTACTGAATTGAGATGACATATATCTGCTTCAGAGAGCGAGCATAAGGTGAAAAAAATTGATCTATAGAATCGATGTCTCACATGACATGGACTAACAAGTGACCCTGCCACCACGTCCATGTTGACCTGATCACACGCCTGTGTTCGAGAGATATTGCCCCTGTTGCTACCATGCTTGAGCATGACCCAACTAGTTTTGATTAAGATGTTCAGTCGGTATTAAAGATGGTGATTATATAAAGCATATTTAAAAGTTGTTTAGCCGAATACATACTTAACTTGGCTCTATCTTTAGCTATGTCCTATCGTCCAATCAAATCTCACAAAATATATCTGATCTAACCTAACAAATTTCAAACATGCTTTTGTATGAGCCCATTTATAATAACAACTTGCCATATAATTAAATCTTACTATGTTATGCCTACGCGTGTGCTACGTGGTACCCAAACTAAATCCTTACTAGAGATAGGACTCTAGAAAAGCATACTTTAAAGTTGTTTAGTGAAGCAAATACTCAATGATATTGATACCCCATCTCTTATAACAACACATGGCCAATCAAATCCCACCACATTAAGATCAAATTAACAACGACATGGGTACAATCTGCTTAGATCTCAGGCATATTGCAGTGTGCCAGATGGAGCACGTTTACTGCACTTATTTCCTACATCGCGTTTTTATAACAAGTGGCATACACAACACGGTAGATCAAGGACACATGGCAGCCTTTGAAGCTGCGTTATGAAAAATATCTCAACCCGTTGTCTCATGGGATACATATTGCATGATGGCCTTATCAACTCAATGTAGTAAGACTTGGTTGAGTCATGCGTTGCGTGCTTCACTAAGCCACTTTCAAATATGCTTTGTATGACCCTATCTGTATTATATCCGGAGATGATGGCCACCTCTCACACGCCCTATCCCAATCGGGCTCTGCTCCACTTCTCTGGCAACACATGATGACATGATCAGCCAATACAATGGCTGGTATTTTGTTTCGCCCAGGATCTAGCAACGAGGATCCATCCATTTTGTGGACTCATTATAAGGCATGAGCCTAAAAATGAAGTAGTACAAATCTTAGGTGGACCCCACCACACAAAAAACTGGTTATTCGAGGCTCACCATTAAAAACTTCCTAAGATCCAATGCAATGTTTATTTGCCATCCAACTTATTGATAAGTTCTTCGTGACCTTGATGAAAAGGAAAACACAAATATCAGCTTCACCCATAACTTTTGTGGTCCACAAAGTTATTAATAGTCGTTCACCACAGTTTCTTGTGGTGTGGTTCACTTGAGATTTCGATTTGCTTCTTCTTTTTTTTTGGCCCAATGGATAGAACTAGGGGTGTACATCGATCCAAACCGAGTCGAGCTATCCTCAGCTCAGCTCGGCTCGGTCACCAGGCACACCCAGCTTAAACTCGACTTGACTTGGTGACTGAGCCAACATCTCGAGCTCGAGCTCGGTTCAGTTAGCAATCAGACCAGTTCGAGCCAAGTTCGAGTTAGTTTCGAGCTTCGAGCCACTTTCGAGCCGATTGTCACAAATTCCCTGTGCGTTGTCGTGAACAAATCTCAAAATCCCCTAAACTCATTTTCATTTCACAATCCAGTTCAAAACCCTAGTCTCAAAACCCTAATGCCTCATCTAGTCCAGCTGCCATCATCACTAGCTAATGCTGCCGAACCCTGATCACCATCATCACCGACTAAACTGTCTGTGCACACATTCGAGCCAAACCCAAACCCTTGCTGCTACCTCGTATACGCTCGAATTGTCGACCGCAAGCTTCAAAACCTATTCCCTTCCAAAGTCCCTATCTAAAACCTCAATGACAACCCATTTTCTTCCTAAATTTGCCACTACCATTGCATCCCTAAACCCATTCCAAACCCCAACATTTAGACATCTTGTCTGGTCCAACGAACCTCATCAGCACAGACAATGCTGAAACCCAACTCAAGTCGCAATGCCATTGCCCAATCACTGTTAAGATCCAACGTCCGCACACACACATGGAGAGAGAGAGAGAGAGAGGTGAGGGGGGTCAGACGAGCAAGGCCAAGGCAGGTAGAGAGGGAGCAGGGAGAGGATGCTGGGGTCAGGCAGATTTGTTTTGAAAAGGAGAATGAGATTTAAGATTTTTACTTTTATATATATATATACCGAGCCGATTTGAGCTGAGTCGAGTCAAGTAAAGTTAAGATGAGGCCAGCTCGAACTCATTTTCGAGCTGTAAAAAACGGCCCGACTCGGATCGAACTTAATTTCGAGTAGGGCCGAGTCGAGTGACGCCTAGATAAAATGCTTAGATATATAATTCAAGACACGGATTTCTTACATCAAGTTCCTACACAATTTTTTTTTTTGATGGGGCCACTATGATGTTTGTGAGAAATCTAACTCATCCATCCATTTTTCAAGCATATTTTAGCATATGAGGCCAAAAATGAGGAGGATCCGAAACTTTAGTGGGCCATATAAGATGAAACAGTGGGAAAAGGAATGGCCACCGTTGAAGCCTTCCTAGGCTCCACGTTGATGTTTATATTCCGTCCAAACCGTTTATAAGATGATTTTAACTGAGATAAAGTGAAAACACCAAAAACTTAAACCAATACAAAACTTTTGTGGCCATATAAATGTTTCAACGGTGGTCACTAAATCCCCACTGTTTCCTCTCATGTGGCTTATTTAAGTTTTGGATACACCTTATTTTTGGTAGCATGTACTAAAATGAGCCTGAAAAATGGATAAACAGAGTTACATTTTAACAAGCATCACAGTGGGCCCCACATAGAACCCTGCACAGGAACTCCTCGCGGGAAAGGCTTTAGCAGGAAATTTGCGTCCAACGTGAGATAAAAACTCATCCTGTATGAATTCCATCTGCCCATCAACTACACAATTCATGTTGGTCTTATCCATAAAAATTATAGCTTAAACCTCTGAATTACAGCCGATCTTTGTTTTGAAATACTGTCATTTTTGTATAATTCCTCAGTACTGATGAAGAACATGAGATGAATAGATTGGAGGCACATAAAAATCACCGTTGGCTATGCATGAAACTAATGGCACATCCGATTCCAACTCTTTTCTATGGTGTGGCCCACTTGAGTGTTGGATCATCATATTTTTTTAAAAAATCTATAGTTAACATGACACACTGTACCTGATGGATGGAATGGATCTTATGAAAGTTTTATCAAAATTGCTTCCCTCAATGAAAGTAATATAACTATAGGTATGCTACCATAGTTCCGTAGCATTTCTCATGTCAAAATAAAACAACTATGCTACACTGTTAGTGATGGTATACCTCCCGTAGGGGAGCGCAGATTAGGTGTTAACCGAGAAACACTAAGTGGTGCCTACATTGATGATTTTTTGCATATTCATAGTGTCTATCCATTTTTTTCAGCCCAATTTAAAGAGGTAGTTCCAAAAGTTAAGTATATCCAAATCTTAGATGAATCACACCATAGAAAACAATGATTATTAAATGCCCATCATTAGAAACTTCCTTAGCCTGCCATGAGAAGATCCATAATCTTTATTTTTCATCCAATCCCTTGATAATGAGATCTTGGATGAAGGGAAAAGATAAACATCAGATTAATCCAAAATTTCTATAGCCTATGAAAAAGCTTTTAATGGTAATTCACAACTTTTTCCAGTGGTTTAGTCCACTATAGATTTACATATCCTTGATTTTATTTTATTTTCATATAAAATGAGTTGAAAACATGGACGGGTGGTGTGATACACAACGTATTAAACAAGCTGGTACCACATGGTAGTGGTGTACACGAACCGAGCTAGCTCGATTAGCTCACTCAACTCGGCCCAACTTAAAATTGAGTTCGATCCAAGTCGGGTCGTTTTTTACAGCTTGAAAATGAGTTCAAGCTGGCCCCAGCTTGACTCGACTCAGATCGATACTTGGATCAACTCGGTGTGTGTGTGTGTGTCTATATATATATATATATATATATATATATATATATATATATATATATATATATATATATATATATATATATATATAAGTAAAACCCCTAAATCTCATTTCCCTTTTCAAAACAAAGTTGCCCAACCTCAGTGCCCTCTCCCTGCCTTCGCCTTGCTCATCCGGTGCCCCTCACCTCTCTCTCTCTCCATGCGTTTGTGCGAACGTTGGATCTTAACAGTGATTGGAAGATGGCATTGCGACCTGAGTTGGGTTTTTCAAATAGAGAGTTTGGAAGGGAATAAGTTTTGAGGCTGGGGGTCGATGATTCGAGCGTAGACGAGGTAGCAGCAAGGGTTTGGGTTTGGCTCTAATGCGTGCACGGATAGTTCGGCTTGTGATGATGGCGATCGGGGTTTGACGACCTTAACTAGCAATGATGACAGCTGGACTAAATGAGGCATTAAGGTTTTGGGAGTAGGGTTTCGAACTAGATTGTGAAATGGGAATGGGTTTAGGGGATTTTGAAATTTGTTCACGATGAGGCACATGGAATTCATGAGAATCGACTCGAAAGTTCGAAGCTCGAAACTGGATCGAACTCAGCTCGAACTGGTCTGATTGCTAACCGAGCCGAGCTCGAGCTGGAGATGTTGGCTCAATCACCGAGCCGAACCGAGTTTGAGCTGGGTGTGCCTAGTGACCGAGCCGAGCCGAGCTGAGGCCAGCTCGACTTGGTTCGGCTCGATGTACACCCCTAGGTAAGGGTAACACCCAGTAAGTTGTTAACCCCTCACAGATAATCCGCTCTCCTCCAGTAAATATTTTAACTCGCCTAGTACTGACAGCTAACTGTCAGCCACGTGGATTGCACTAAGATCCAACCCGTGTGGATTACGTCCTACCCTGCCCGTCTTAGGTAGGAACAGACAGGAGCTTTGAGTGGCCACCATGATGTATTGGTCTTATCCACACTATTCATTCATTTTTTTTGTATCATTTTAGATATAAGCCCAAAAATGAGACAGATCTACGAGAAATTTATAACTATACAACCCATTTACATTTTTAAGCCCACTTCTTTTTACCTTGCGAGAATAATCCCCATACATATAAACTGTAACAGCTCAAATTTTCACAACCAGAGTTTGTACTCTTGCTAGAGAAAACCGGGTGTTAATAATGTACAAATTGGATGCTTTAGGAAATCGCACCCTTTTTTCTCCATTTGGGTCAGATCCAGGTATATTTTAAAAGGTTACATTCACAAGAATGTAATCAACTGTATTGATTATATTTCATTGGAGTAAAAAGAGTAATTAAATGCCCTCATAATGAGAGGTTTATTATAACATCAGAGTTCACAGCAGAAGTTTAAAACTAAATAGTAAAATTATCTTCTTAATCTTTAAAGTTAATCTTCTATAGGTAAGTGTTACTCTAAGTCTTCAATCTGTACATCGCCTACATCACTGTACGATTGAGAGATGGTCAATGCCCTACTCATAGTGATGGTTATCCTTTAAGATTAACAGTAATTCAAGAGATTCATAAAAAAGTAAAATAAGGGTATTAATACGTCTCGTACTCTACTAATACAAGAGATCAATATGCACAAACAACCTACATGAGATGCATGCTTAACATAATATGTGCAGCTCATTATACGTAGTGATCATCACAATGTGAAATATAATTCATACAAAACTCGACTCGACCCGCATCCCATAACTACAGATATTCGCCGGCATTTCTAACGCTAACGTGGATTTACGCGATCATCTCAAGGACACATAATACGCAGTTGGGAGATTTATGTAACACGATGTATTCATAGAGCGACTATTTGCGACATCCAATTCTGAAAAGTTGATGTAACATGTATACCGATTTACATATATCGATTGTGCACCACACCAACTAACTCACAAATTACGTACCAACTAAGAAAGTCGCTACACATAATGCACTACGTCCATGATAAGATATCTGAATTATTAGTTGTGATACCTCTTAACAAATCACTTGTACTTATAGAGAATATAAACTGAATCACGGAGGTTCCGGAATAGCAAGACACATGCCTAAGCCTTAAAGATAGACGACACAAGACCAGTATAATAAGAGAATAGTGACAATGGTCAATTCAACAAAAGTGTCAATAACCAATATAATAAGAGAAGAGTGACAATGGTCAACTCAACAAAAGAAGAGTGGTAGAGCCAACTCAAATAAAAAGACGAGTGACATATCTAACTCAAATAAAGAGATGAGTGGCAGAGTCAACTCAAATATAGAGACGAGTGGCAGTGTCAACTCGATAAATTTGATAAGGCAGGGGCAAGGCTTGTACCCATGGCCTCACATAAATTCAAAGAATTCACTTGTATTTGACATCATATGTCATAATCCCAAAAGGGTTAATAGTTGTAATGATATTAATTAAATCAATTGATAGGATAATTCCCATAAAAACATGTAATCATAAAAGGTAGGATAATTCATATCATTAAAGGCATAAAAAGGCCAGATGAAATAATAGGAATGCAGGTAGAAGGTGGGATAAATAGATCAACTTAAATTACTTTTAAGCTTAAAGGATAAAATCCTCACTGTGTTTCTAACACCGTAGGACCTAAAAATTAACTCGATCCCGGCCCTGACTCGGTCTAGCACTTGGCAAGTCAACTCGGCACTCTTCTTCACTCCTTTCTTTTTCTTCTCTTTCCTTTCTTCCCTCTTTTCTTTTCTTTCCTTTCCTTTCCTTCCCCTTTTCTTCTTTCTTTTTTTCTTTCCCTTTCCTTGCTAATCGGACAGGGATCCAGACGATGGCTACCGAATTTCCCTCCCTCTCTCGTGTTGCTTTCTCTCTCTTCCTTTTTCTTTCAGTTTTTCTTTCTTTCGCCTTCACTGTGATCTCACGGAGGTGTGTGGGACATTATTTATACAAGCATGGGGGTTCTCGGACCTCCATGCATAATCCTTATGCTAATCCGTTTATGCAGCAAGTGGCGGATGCAGTCGGCGCGTAGTTAGGCTACGTCACGATCGAAAATGGAGACCCGCAATTTGATCTTTCCAATCTTTCTTCGTGGATAGAGGCAGAATGCTGTTTGAAAGGGTTTGAGCAGTCTGGATTTGGGGATGGGCTGCGTAGATGACATCTAAAGCGACCGTTTTTCCCCGTTTAACGATCTTGAAGGAAAATAAATTTTCTTCCAGTGGCCACTGTGGTGTGCATGACTGGATGTATGAACCCTTCAAACCTTGGGGTTTTTACTAAAACGGTGTATTAGACTAGATAAATGGTTTGGATTATTCATGTGAGTTGAAACGATGGTCTAAATCCAGACCGACCGCAACTCACGCGAGCACAGCCTGGTCGTTGTGTTCGAAACAGTGTCCCACAGGTTGTTTGAAAACTCATGTATAGGACTAGGGCTTGGACGGTTGGGGTCTTCGAACAGGATGAATGGTTTGGATCATCTATGTGGGCCATGATGGTGGCCCACAGTCTCCCTCAAAACAGACGTGGTCCATTCATTGCGCAGCAGCAAAACAGAGCATCCGCGTTCGAGCGGGAGTTGGGTCAGCGTACGCTGACCAACCTCTCAGGTTCAGTGCACAGCGATAGCATCGTTGTGGTGCACACACATTAATTGTGAGGGGCCCACTGCTGCTCGTATGATAAATCTACACTGTCCATTCGTTTATCTATCTAATTAAGGGGCTGAGTCCGAAATTGAAGCATATCCAACGATTAGGTGGCCCCTAAAATTGACAGTCAATGGCTGATCTACTCATTGAGTCACTTCTATCATGACCTAAGGGTTGATATTTGATGTGTACGGTTAATTTAGGCTAATTAGGCATGGTATAAAGTTTAATGATAAACGGATTGTGGGAACTGAGTGAACTAGAATTCAAGGGTCTAGGTTGGTGGCATTATCGTAATTTTTATTGATCTAAAAGTTTCGTGAAATCTAACGGGTCTACTTGAGTGTATGGACATTTCTAAGTAATTCTAATAAAAGAGCTTATGCCTAAATCATCATAGATGAAGGGTTATAAATTGATTTAGTTAATGGAACGAATACGCATTGCACTACTTGATTAATGATCAAATGATTTCTTTCGTGGGTGGGGACTGTTCTTAATGGTTAGATTCGTGTTAGGAGACAGATGCAATGTTAGGATAATTGGATTGGTATTATACACACGTATGATTTACGTCAAATCTTATGGTAACGCTCGTGGACTTTCGATGCTTGAGCATCAAAAAGCTTGGGGCGTTACACGGACAACTTACCAAAGGTCGAAAATGCACCTATTTTTCATAAATGTGATTTCTGAAAGCTGGGGTTTCATATGGCTACGGATTATAACCGTAGCCCTTGCTTTTTTTATGTCCTTCGATATGTATTGACGGTCTTTCGATATGATCGAAAAAGGTTCAGAATTGTCTAGCGAGTTTGCCTAAAAAATCCTGTAATTTTCAATACATGTCAAAGAGTATTCGATATGTATCGAAGGTGATTTTACCTTACGAATTATAACCGCAGCATAACTGTAGTCCGTGGCGGTTTGTGCTTTTTTTAAAAAATAAGATTACTACATGGAGAACTTTATGCTATCTACAATTTTCTCTAATACATATTTATATAAACATGTATATATAAGTATATAAATTTTTTTTCTCTTTTTTTCATTTATTTCTTTATTCATTTAACAAGAATATCTTCTAAACCAAAATTAGTTACTTGATGTACCATATACGATTTTGGGGTAGGAGAAATTACTTTATCCAACTGACCTTGTTATTTTCCAAGACTCCATTAAGTTGATGGTCGAATATCCATTTCATTCACTTCGCGGTCAATTTCAATCGGTTCATGGTCAATTTCATTCGTTTTATTTACTTTGCGATCAATTCCATGCATTTCACAGTAAATCCCGACGATTGCCCTTCACTTCACGGTCAATTCCATGCATTTCACGGTCAATTCCCTTCACTTCACGGTAAATTCTCTTCATTTCACAGTCAATTCCATGCATTTCATGGTCAATTCCGGTTATTCCCCTTTACTTCACGGTCAATTCCCTTTACTTCACGGTCAATTCAATGCATTTCATGATCAATTTCCTTCATTTCACAGTCAATCCCGACAATTCCACTTGACTTCACGGTCAATTCCATGCATTTCACGGTCAATTCCTTTCACTTCACGGTCAATTCTGTGCATTTCATAGTCAATTCCCTTCATTTCATGGTCAATTTCGGCGATTCCCCTTCACTTCACGGTCAATTCCATGCATTTCACTGTCAATTCCCTTCAATTTATGGTCATTTTCATGCATTTCACGGTCAATTTCGGCAATTCCCCTTCACTTCACGGTCAATTCCATGCATTTCACGGTCAATTTCCTTTACTTCACAGTCAATTCAATGCATTTCACGGTCAATTCCGGCGATTCCCCTTCATTTTACAGTCAATTACATGCATTTCATAGTCAATTCCAATGATTCCCCTTCATTTCACAATCAATTACATGCATTTCACGGTCAATTCCCTATACTTCACAGTCAATTCAATGCATTTCACGGTCAATTCTCTTCACTTCACGGCCATTTTCATGCATTTCATGGTCAATTCTGGCGATTCCCCTTCACTTCACGATCAATTCCATGCATTTCACGGTCAATTCCCTTTACTGCACGGTCAATTCCCTTTACTTCACGGTCATTTCAATGCATTTCACGGTCAATTCCATACATTTCATGGTCAATTCCCTTTACTTCACGGTCAATTCAATGCATGGAAATGATAATGAAGTGAAGGGAATTGACCGTAAAATGCATTGAAATGACCGTGATGTGAAGGGAATTGACCGTGAAATGCATTGAAATGACCGTGAAGTAAAGGGAATTGATCGTGAAATGCGTGGAATTAACCGTGAAGTGAAGGGGAATTGTCGGAATTGACCGTGAAATGCATGAAATTGATCGTGAAGTGAAGAGAATTGACTGTGAAATGCATTGAATTGACCGTGAAGTAAAGGGAATTGACTGTGAAATGCATGGAATTGACCGTGAAGTGAAGGGGAATCGCCGGAGTTGACCGTGAAATGCATGAAATGACCGTGAAGTGAAGGGAATTGACCGTGAAATACATTGAAATGACCGTGAAGTAAAGGGAATTGACCGTGAAATGCATGGAATTAATCGTGAAGTGAAGGGTAATCGCCGGAATTGACCGTGAAATGCATGAAATTGACTGTGAAATGAAGAGAATTGACCGTGAAGTAAAGGGAATTAACTGTGAAATGCATGGAATTGACCGTGAAGTGAAAGGGAATCGCCGGAATTGACCGTGAAATGCATGAACTTGACTGTGAAATGAAGAGAATTCACCGTGAAATGCATTGAATTGATTGTGAAGTAAAATGGAATTGACCATGAAATGCATGGAATTGATTGTGAAGTGAAGGGGAATCGTTGGAATTGACCGTGAAATGCATGGAATTGACTGTGAAATGAAGGGAATTGACCGCGAAATGCATGGAATTGACCGTGAAGTGAAGCGAATTGACCGTGATATGCATGAAAATGACCGTGAAGTGAAGGGGAATCACCAAAATTGACCGTAAAATGCATGGAATTGACCGTGAAATGAAGAGAAATGACCGTGAAATGCATTGAATTGACCATGAAGTAAAAGGAATTGACTGTGAAATGCATGAAATTAATCATGAAATACATGGAATTGACCGTGAAATGAAGGGAATTGACTGTGAAATACATGGAATTGACCATGAAATGAAGGCAATTAATTGTGAAATGCATTGAATTGATCGTGAAGTAAAGGGAATTGACCATGAAATGCATGGAATTGATCGTGAAGTGAAGGGGAATCACCGGAATTGATGGTGAAATGCATGAAATTGACCGTGAAATAAAGGAAATTGACCATGAAGTAAAGGAAATTGATCGTGAAATGCATGGAATTGACCATGAAGTGAAGGGAAATTGCCGAAATTGATTGTGAAATGCACGGAATTGATCGTGAAATGCATTGAATTGATCGTGAAGTAAGGGCCTGTTTGGGCGATGGGATTAGAAGGGATCAGGTGGGATGGGATTCATTTGGTCCTTTGCCAATTCCACTCCATGTTTGGGAAGAATGGAAAAGCTATTACATTAAATGGAAATGCATTGGGCCCCATGCCAATTTCACTCAATGTTAGCAAGTTGTGTAGGTCCCACCATGATGTGTGGGCTATATCCACACCGTCCACCCATTTATTGAGATTATTTTTTAGCATGGGCCAAAAAATTAGGTAATTCTAAAGCTCAAGTGGACCCCACCATAGAAAGCAACGGGGATTGAATATTACTGTTGAAAACTTCTTTGGGGCCACATAAGTTTTGGATCTACCTCATTTTTAGGCCCATGCCATAAAATGAGGTTACAAAACAAATGAACAGTTTAGATATAACGCATGTGTGTTATTTTCAGTAATTTCAAATGATGGTGGGTATATCCATTCAATGTACCATCGGATTATCAACAAAGCATGGCATTAATCTTATCCCATGACAACAGGGGACAATCCTTGCCATGGGTAATAATTATGTTTTTTGAATCTCTTCCCACCTAATCCCTTCTAATCCCACCGCCCAAACAGGCCCTAAAGGGAATTGACCATGAAGTGAACGGGAATCGCCAGAATTGGTCGTGAAATGTACGGAATTGGCCGTGAAGTGAAGGGAATTGACCGTGAAGTGAGGGGGAATCGCTGAGATTGACCGTGAAATGCATGAAATTGATCGCGAAGTAAATGAAATGAATGAAATTGACCACGAAGTGAATGAAATGGATTTTCAATCATCGAGCTGATGGAATATTGGAAAATAACCAGGTTGGTTGGATAAAGTAGCTTCTCTTACCCCAAAATCATATAGGGTACGTCAAGTAACTAATTTTGGTTTAGAAGATATTATTGTTAAATGAATAAAGAAAGAAATGAAAAAAAAGAGAGAATTGTTTTAATATGCTTATATATACATATTTATATAAATATGTATTAGAGAAATTTGTAGGTAGAATAAAGTTCTCCATGTAAAAAAATAAAAAAATAAAAGATGCTTAGGTTGCCACGGTTATAATCCATAACCATAGATAAATACATAAAAAAATTACAGGATTTTTGAGGCAAACTCACTAAATAGTTCTATTTCTTTTTTGATTATATCGAAAAACCTTCAATGCATATTAAAGGACATCAAAAAAACAGGAGCTATGATTATGGCTATGGTTATAATCCGTAGCCATAGGAAACCCAGGACCTTTTATAGGTTATCCATACATATGGAATTATTCTGGCGAGGTAAGAAGAAGTAGGCTTAAAATGTAAATGGGCCATAAACAGGTCATACAGTTTACCGGTGAAAACTTCTGGAGACACAAAAGTTTTAGATAGAGATGATATTGTGTTTTCTCCTCATCAATGTCTATGCAACTTTTTGAATAGGTTGGATGACAAATAAATATCATGGGCCCTAGAAATGTTTCACTGGTGAGAATCATTATCATCGCTTCTGTGGTGTGGTTTACTTGAGTGCTGAATCTTTCTCAATTTTGAGTAATATATTGGAATGATAAGGAAAAATGGATGGACGCTGTGAATAATACTCATCCATAACGGTGGCCACGCAGTGCTCCTGCCCGTTCCAGCCGGAGATGGGTAAGACGCAATCCGCCTCCCACCTAGTTTGTCAAATAAGCTGTCCCTGCTCACCTGTAAATTTAAAAAATATGATGATTGAAAATATAGATAGGCCGCGCCATAGGCAACAATTGGCATGAGACGTCGACCATTAATTCTGTCTTGGGCCATAGTGGTATTTACATGCTCTCAAGTCCAATTCATCTGGCATCCTTCGTTAGAATGAAAGGAGCAGCAAAAATCCCAGTAATGGAAAACTCAGCTACAAGAATTCAGTGGTTTTCGTATAATCTTAACCTTGGTGAGTGATGAAAGAATGTGACCTTTTGTGATCAAGGCCAAAAGAATGGCATGGACGGTGAGGATTTCATGCTCATTTAAGCGTGAAACAAAGTTAATCATTGGCTCCCATGGCTCCTCGCTAATAAATAAGTAGTAAATAGTACATTTCACCACTAAGGTCATCGGTTTAGGTGCTAGCGTGAGTAATGTGAGCGCGTGTTAAAAAAAAATCTGGGTGAGACAGTTGCAGGCATGACATATGTTAATTCCAAATCCAATTGGTTGCAGGCCAGAGTCTCGAGTTCAGAGTGCTGTCTCCGAAAATAAGTCCGTTGATTTTTACTTTTAGTATTTAATTAATGTCCATCAATTTAAATATCAGATGATCAAGTAAACCTCATTTTTGGTCCACAATATCTATACTGGCTAACATAATTTGGTAAGGGGATTGTGTGGCGGCGTGCCACACAAGAGAGGATTGCATGGCGTGACACACACCACCAACCTTCATGGTGTATTGATGTCACAGGTTCTATGGTCCCACCATGATGTATGTGTTATATTTTTTCTCTCCATTCATCTTTTTAGATCATTTTAAGTAATGTACAAGAAAATGAGGTTGATCCAAAACTCATATTAGCCGCATTACAAAAAGGCCGTTGAGATTTAATGGCTACCATTGAAAATTTATCAAGAGTTATAAAAGTTTTGTACCAAGTTAATATTTGTATTTTCTCTTTATCCTTCTTTTAAACATATTGAATGACAAATAAATATTATGGTGACCCTTATAAAGGTTTCAACTGTAGAGAGTACTGTCTTGGTACTAACTTTGATGTGGTCCACTTAAGTTTTAAGTATGCCTAATTTTTTAGCCTGTCTTAAAACGAATGAAAATATAAATGTATAGTACGGATATAGCTCATACATCACAGTGGGGGTCGCCGTGCAATCGGCTTCCCTTATTTTGGACGGTTTAATGTCAGTATTTATATGCCTGGTTTGCAAATTCTAACTACTTTTGCATAATGTATCACTGTACTCAGAGAGGATCAAAGTCTCAGTCTGTAAAGTGCATAGAGGGACGCGGATTGCCTAATCCCTCCCACAGAAGGTTAATGCGGTCGAAAGCAGGCCGGATATAGATGACAGCAATAAATCCAATTTGGCTGAAAATTAGGCCGAGCCAAAACCCGGGTGCCTCACGAAAGAAACAATTAAAATTGAAATGTCCACCTTCGTAACTTTTCCGAAGCCGAAGATGACGTTCATATGATACCCAAACCATTCAAAGGCATAGGATAAACTGTAGAAACAAATAGAATATTGACCCAAAATTTCTTCGGCCCATAAGGGGGCATTTGGCACATGTTATTAGGTGAGATGGAATTACATTTGGTTCTGTGAATTACATTAGGCATGGGGGTATGTAGGGTTTGGAAAAATTTGAAAAGTCATGTTTATGTTAGCAAATTGCACAGGTCTTACAACGATGTGTCGGCTATATAAACACTGTTCACTCAATTTTTTAAGATCATTTTAAGACATGAGTTAGAAAATTAAGTAAATCCGAAGCTCCAGCGGGCCTTACAATGGAAAGCAATGGGAACTGAGCACGCCTACCACCGAAAACTTCTTTGGGGCTACGCAGGGTTTTTTATTAGGCTGATATATGTGTTTTCTCTCAATCCAAATCTTTTTTTTTTCCCTGTGAGTGCATTGGATGCAAATAGACATCATGGTTGACCCGTAAAGTTTTTAATGTTAGAATTTGTAGTTCTTTGTACACAACGGAGGATAGAAGAAAATGATAACGAAACGATCAGATTTATCGGGTTCAAGGCTTGACTTGAATAGTCAATTTCTCAAGACAGATTTGCTGCCCTTTTTCTGGAATTTCCAGCAAGTGCAAATGAAGGAAATCTGCAAATTGTCTTCAGGATACAATGAACTCTCAATCCGATTTTCAACACGAAAATTTGCACATTTAAGTGTTGAACAGATCTCTAGTTTAAACACTGATATGCCGTAAGACGTTCAGAAAAAATTCAGTAAGAGATTAGATCGAGAGTAATTGCTCAGAAGATGATATAATCTTAAGGATAAGAATTACTTCATCTGGATTATAGCATCCAGGATTTATATCAATTGAAGGGTTATGGATTTCTTCCTGAAGAGGTGCTAAAGAGACTCTTCAAGAAATCCACACCCATTCACAGCAAATAATTGCCTTCCATGAAAGGACATGACCTTTTGTCCTATGGCAGTTATTTCTGTACCCATTCAGACAGAAGCAGTTATCCAACAGGAAAAACTGTATCCACATAAGCGACACATGGCATAGGTGCCACATGTACAATCATGTCATAATTACTCTTAATCAACAAAAGATAATAAATCATCAGGGTTCAATTCCATGACCCAAAAAATTTGAACCATGTGCCAAAAAGACTAAGTTCTTTTAGCTCCAAAAAGCGAACGTGCGAAGTGCGCCTAATAAAGCGCCAAAAAGCGCCCAAGCAGCCCTACAGCCCACGCCACGCGCGTGCGCGGACGGTGCTTCGCACCGTCCTCGAGGAGATTTGAACCCTGGTTGCATAAGCAAAAACCCCCCCTCTCTTACCGATAGGCTATTCATACTATTTATGGAAAGTTTTAAATAATTAATATATTTATTTACTTTGTAAAAATAATTTTATTTTTGAAATTTATTTCTAATTTTTTTTTTTTTATATACAAAAAAAAAAAAAAAACATAACATTTAACAGTGGCCATTTATTCTCTGCTGTTTCGTGTGGCATGGTCCACTTGAATTTTTGATCAGCTTATTTTTGGACTCCTTTCCCGCCGCTAGCTTGAGAAACTCATGGGCGGAGTAGATTTCTCCCGGACATATATGCGGGCCCCACGTAACTAACGACCACAACTACTTCCCGTGGGCGGGCGTCACAGGCAATACGCGCCGTGAAAGGACGGTAGGGTACGACACCCCGACAGTCCGTGATGGCATTTCCGTAATTCAATCTCATTTTAGCCCACACTTACCTCGGCACGCCACCACCCAGCAGCTAATCCAGTTCTTGCCAGGTGTACTCCCACCACTGTAATCCTCCTCCAGTCCCTCATTGCTTTTCCTCTCTCTCTCTCTCTCTCTAAGAGAGTTAGTAAAGAAAAAAGAGAAGGAAAAGGAAAAAAGAAAAAAGAAAACCCTAGAAATCGGTTCCGCCTTCAGAAAGTTCTGCTCTTCCTTCTGAATACTTGTCGGCAAACCTCTCCATTTCCAATCATTCCTGATTTTCTCGTATCGCCAACCGTACGGTTGCCATGGCTCTCCTTTTCTTCCCTCTCCCCTTATAAAAAGGCACTCCCTCTTCACACTCTCCTCCCCTCTCTCGATCTACGTCTAGAAGTTAGGGTTTTCCACCCTCGCATTTCCTGAATTCTCTTGCGAGATTTCAAGCTCAACGCGTTCTTGAATTTTGTTTTGGCAATTGGTAGAGTTCGATGATTCGCGGCGGTTTCCTCCATGTAAGTGAGAGGAGGTTTGGTTAGATACGCAAATTAGGTTTTCTTTTCTGGTAGATTTGAGTCAGAATGTTGTATACAGATTTGGTTTTCCTAGTCAGGCGGAGTTCATGATTTTAGCCATTGAAGGTGCTGGTTCAATTCGGGAGCGGAATTAGCAGTCTCTCTCTCTCTGTGTTTTTGCTGGTGAGGTTTTGGTTAGAAAGATGGTGTTTTGCGGATTTTATAGTGAATTTGAAGAATAAAAGAGAGAGAGTGAGTGAGAAAGAGAGAGCGAGAGATACATAGAAGGTAGAGGGAGAGGAGGGGATTTGATGGGGAATAAGCTAGGAAGGAGACGGCAGGTGGTTGATGAGAAGTATACGAAGCCGCAGGGGCTGTATCAGCATAGGGATGTTGATCATAAGAAGCTGAGGAAGCTCATTCTTGACTCCAAGCTGGCTCCTTGCTACCCTGGCGATGAAGAATGCTCTGCCTTCGATCTTGAGGAATGCCCTATCTGTTTTCTGGTCAGTAATTTGATTGTCCCATTCTTTTTCCTTGCTCGGTTGGTTCTGTTTCTATTATTTTGTGGTGGTGATGATTTTAGTTCTTCGGGATTGTTTTGGGTGTGTTTGGATGAACTATCAAATTGGATTGTAATTATTAATCTAATGAGGTGGTATTAGTGAAGTTGGGCTTCCTTCATATGTTCGTGTTGATGTTCTGGGCTCCAAATTACTTCACTTTCAAGCTGAAGCTTAGTAGCCTTTCACACACACACACACACACACAAAAAGAAAGAAATTAAAAAAAAGAAATGAAAAGAAAAGAAAAAAAAGCTGAAGCTTAGTAAATATGCTTGCAATTTGAGGGCTACCTGTTGAAATATCGCGTGGTTGTGTCTTTTCCTCTTCATTAAAATGAAGGCTATCAAGTCTGCTTCTTGTACATTTGTATTTTTTTATATCTGAGATCAGATTTGATTGGTGTAGTATTTGGGTGGTTTTGCATCCTGTTCTTTCAATTTGAATCAGCGGATGTGTTGAAGTACAACGGTTTTAGAAAATCTCACCGTAACTTTTTGGTTCTCTTTAGTGTTTGAAATAGATGCTATGATGATGCACGCAGCACGCACCGTGCACATGGAAAATATTATGGTGACCTTGACCTTTGATCTGGTGGTGGACCACATGGATGGATCATTGCTCAAAATATTGCAGTTATTGGATGACCTTTACATTCCAGTCACGATGAATTTTGCCCATTGGATGTGAAACATTGCTCCAAGTTTTTCTCAACTTTGTGTTAACTGCCTGTGCTCAACCTGCTGATCAGACAAGTGCTGTGGTTCCATCACCTTATGTATTGGCTATTGCCCATCCACAAGATGGCCCACCAAGTCAACTGTCTGGTCATTTTAAACATGTTCCACCTGTATATGGAAATGTTTTAGTCAATGCTTCAGGCAACTCCTTGAGGTGCACCTAGTAGCACTCCTTTAATTGAACTGATGAAAATATCATGATTAATTTGAGTTTGGGAAGTTTTGTTTTTCTCTGAGCTATTCAATTGTAGGATAGCTCGACTGAAATATGAAATGACTCTGATATGCCTTTAATTACGTTTTCTTCTTTTAGTATTATCCAAGCCTCAACCGCTCACGCTGTTGCATGAAAGGCATATGTACAGGTCTCTCTCTCTCTCTCTCTCTCTCCCTCCCTCCCTCCCTCCCTCCCTCTCAGCCCCCACCTCTCTGCTCTCTTTCTTAATGGCATTGATATTGTTGTTAGGAAGTAGGAACCAAAGAAAAGAGAGCTATATGCCCAAGGCAGTGCAAAGAAAGGATGGTGAGAAATCATCCTTACCCTACGAGACTAGAGTCCACCAATGGGACCAAGAACTAGTTTCTTCTTTATCCCACAAAAGCCCAATTCCTAGTCTATGACCCCTGCCCTTGATCTTTGGAACTGCTTTTGACAATTATAGTACATTGTTAAAACTTTTACGGTTTTATTCTTTCCCAATCGATCAAAGCCCTGCTAACACAGGCGGCCTCCATAATATCTGACTTCTCTTCCCATGGATACCCCAGTTCCAAGCATGGAAAAGATCGGCAATTGACCCTTGCATGACCTGGGCCATTTTGAATAATGCAAAAAACCTCCTCAGTACTCGCATTGGAAAGGAATAAGGAATAAAGAGGTGTTCCACCAATTCTGCACATCTCAAACACATGATACAACCATTCATGATTACCATGTTCATGCTTCTTATATGATTTATAGTAAAAACCTTGCCTTTATGACCAACCAAGTAATGTCGTGATTCCTGGCAGCCCTTCTAAGACCAAATTCTTGTCACAGGGAACTTCCTCCTTTCCCCTTCCCTGCTGCTTTTGATATACTCATAGAAAGATTTCATCCTGAAACCCCCTACATACGATCTGATCTCTCTCTCTGTCTCTCTCGCCCCAACACCAGAACTTCGTTTTATGTGAATGTGTTTTAATGCTGTGCTTCTTGCAGAGTGTTTTTTGCAGATGAAGCCCCCTCACTCTACTCGCCCTACCCAGTATCCTTTCTCCTTTAAAATGTTCTGTCTGATAAATAATCATGCTTTGATGATTATATTCTAAGTTGCTGTTGTAGCTTGTGATTATTTGTTTTTCATATCCTATCATTGGTATACTTAACCTTCTAAGGTGCCCCTTCTGCAAAACCTCGAATTATGCTGTGGAATATCGTGGTGTGAGAACAAAAGAAGAAAAGGGCATGGAACAAGTTGTAAGATTTGCTATACCACGGCTCATTTCCATTCTTGGGATACGGGAATATTATGTTCTTGCAAAAAAATAAAATAAAAATTCTCGCGTTTACCTGTCTCCACTGTGTGCAGGAAGAACAAAAGGTTATAGAAGCAAAAATAAGGATGCGGCAGCAGGAGCTTCAGGATGATGAAGAAAGAATGCTGAGAAGGCAGGACATAAGTTCTTCGAGCAGAATAATGACTCCTGGAGAAGTTGAGTATCGGGATATATCAAGTGGTTCGTTTGCAGGTTCGCCCACCATTATTTTCTGTTTTGAAATGGTATATTTGATGGACTTATTGTTTATTTTAATTTTACTGTTGGCATGATGTGAATTTTTTATTTTTTATTTTTATTTTTATACTTTACAGTGCCATCTTTTAGCTTTCCTGCACAAGGTGATGAGATCGTTCCTTCCGAAGACCTGTTTGCTACCCCTCCAATCAGACATCCTTCACACTCAAGGCAGAACAGGTTTGTAATGACTCAGTTGTGTTGCTCTTTATTTTTATCCCCGTTATACATACACATGCATGTGCACACGTACGCACATGTTCACTAAATTGGGAAAGTGATATCCTGTTGTTTCAAACGTATCTAAACTTGGATGATTGCTAAATCTCTTGGCTTTGAAGGGACTGGAGAACTGTGATGAGGCTTAGGGTGGGAGTGAGGAATCCATTTTTGCTTGTTCTTTTTTAATTTTTTTCTCACTTAACTATTAGAGTGAATGCTGTTTGTTTGACTCTTTCCAACTAGTTTAGAGTGGCACCAAAGATATTTTTTAACTATGTCGGTGGATGCCTAGGCGCAATGAGGTTTTGCGTGAGCGGCCTTGGGAGACTTTGTATGTCCATGCAGGAGGCTTTATGGAGCTGGGTTTCTTTGGAATGGCTTAAATATGCAGTGTTTGGGTTGTGGCTGGGACCAGGTTCCTTTGTTAGATCTTTATATATGATGCTGTTCAGTGAGCTCCTATCCACCTGATTAATAGATGAAGGCAGTGAAGCCTAGAGTGATTGCCTTTGCTTGGAAGACAACAAAGAATTGTCTCCTTCTGGCCCACATTCTATAGCAAGCATGAACTCCCTTTTGCCAATCACCTTCTGGCTCCGTGTTGAAACATGGGTGGTTCTTTCTTCGATTCTCTTTATCAAACTTGGCACGCTGGAGGGGAAGGCTGTATAAGAAATTTGAGATGGAAGGCAGCAATGCTTGCTTCTCTTTGGTCAATTTGGTTAGAAAGAAATAACCGGTGCTTTTGGAGTGTTAAGTCTACCCCCGAGGGATTGTGTAATAGGGTGGTTTTGTATTGAAGGGATTGGGTTCCTTGATTGTAGGGTTTTCCTTTTTTTTTGTTTTCTTTGCTGTCTTGTTTTATTCTTTTTGGCCTTTGGCCCTAATAATATCATCTTTCAAAAAACAGAAAAGAAAAGAAAAAAATGAAAAGAAAAAAAGAAAAAGAAAGAGACAGCTCATCATGTACTTCTAAAGTTTCACTTCTCTATCAGGGTTTTGGGTGCTGTCATCTTAGCTAATGCTGGGGTGTCCTTTAGTGCCTGTATTGTTGTAGCATTGGAGAATAGGTCTTGCATTGATCTCTACGTAGGAGTAGAATGGGCGGGCCTGGGTTTGATTTGGGCCTGAATTTTATCTGCTTGGGCCAAGCCTATCAGGACTTGCCTATTAAATTTTTTAATTTTGCTCGGCCCAGACCTATTGGAAGTCTATATCGACATGCTATCACTTTTCCATTCTAATGCAACTGGCCTGAGCAAAACACATGCACCAGTGATGAATGATATCCTTAGTGATGGATGTGATTGGTCTGTCTGCTGGGAGATTGGTGAGTGGCGCTATCACTGTTGTTTTAGGGTGTCCATTAGGCATCTATAGGTGTTACACACTGCCCTCTGAACCTTCATTTTTTGGACCTTCTCTAAGAGGACATCATCAAATTGAAGTTTTTGACAGTGTTGGAATAACTCTAGCCCGACAGTTTTGGTGGAGCATTTTCAACTTGAAGGAGACTGATTTATGATCATATGCATTGGAGATGGTGTCAATTTGTGGCTATTTTTAGATCATGTATTTATTGAGGAATTTTTAAGGTGTTACAATTTGTTCGTGCTTATCGGGAGGCTAGTGCTTTGGTTGAAAACTTGGGTGATAGGGTGTTGGTCAACCCAATTTTTGCATTTAGAAGTGTTTATTATGGGTTAGATTTCAACTATATTCTCCTTTTCTTAATAGAGTTTGATTTATTAAAAAAATCTTTTCACTGAACCATTTTGGTATGGGAGTTTTGGGTCTTGGCAAATTGGTCCCATAATTCACTTAAGTTTCTTTTAATCCTATCCTATTAAGTACATCATCGTCATCACACTAAAATGTTTAACATCTCTGAAATGAAAATAAAGGCTTGGCGGGTAGAAGATTTGGTCTTTGGTCTTGCATTATATACTCTTTATGGCATTTATATACTCTTTTTGTATGCCATAGTCCCTTTGTCTTTCATTCATTCAAAAAGTAAAAATAAAAAAATTAAAAAATTTATGAGTCCCCTTGCTTTTGCTGTCCTTTCGGCCGTTGTAATTTGTAACAAGCTCTGAGTTAATCACTTTCAGCAACTTTCACATGCTTTCCTTTCGTTCCATTATCTTACATTCTTGTTCACAACTCTCTCATGGTGTGGTAATAGCTGTAATATAATTTTTTATTTTACATAGCTATGAAGTTTAGCTTTTGTTCCATTATCCTACATTCTTGTTCACAACACTCATGGTGTGGTAACAACCACAATATGTATTCATTATATATTGCTACGGAGTTTAGCTTTTTATCTGCATTAGTATTCTTTTAAAGATTGTAAATGCGTTGGATATTGTTGATATGCTCACAGTTGATTACAATCTCATGGGCTGTGTCTCAACTATGGCCAGGGAAAATGAATTCGACCTGGAACTTGAAAATATAATGGTCATTGAAGCAATCTGGCTTTCCATTCAGGTATGTTCTCAGCAGCTTAGTTCATGATTCCGTTTTTATTATTTTGGGGAGGTAATTTCCTGCACTGCAGTGTTAGACTATAAAATCCATGAATTAAAAAAATAAAAAATCCTTGAATCATGGTTAAGTCACAAAAAGGTTTTCAAGAGGTGGGAGGCTCTGGAGTCTTATGACAGACAAAAGATATTAGATAATCTGGAAATGGAGAACTTTTATCCTTCTTTCTTTTTGTATTTTTGTTGAAGTGCTTCATTGAGTGAAACAGAAGTAGGATTGCAACGCCCTAGTAGTATAGAACCTTCCTAGTAGCAATTTGACCATCAGATATAAGAAGGTTACGGATCTGTGTGTAAGTGGGGCATAATATAATGTGGTAGGAACATTCACTGCAATGGTGTATCATCATCTTTTCTTTGTTTGCTTGAAGGTAAAGTGCTTTCCCCTCAATTTATTGGTTGTTAAGCACTGAAGAGGACGAAATCATCAATGCGAAAAATTCCATAAGTTCTTTACAAATTATTATTATTATTTTTAAATTTAAATCCTTTTATTTTTATATATTATGCCTTGATTGCTAAATGATGAGAAATAAATGAAAAAGTGTAATGATTACGCATCAGCAGCAAATGTTCCATGTTCTACGCTACGACCAAACTGAGCATTAAATGGTAACGTCTGTTTGAAAACTTGAGAAAACTCAAGGCTACTTGGCTGGCTCATCTTGATCAGATTTTATCAAATGTAGAAAAAGCTCAATTTGGTCAAGACCCGGCTGACTTGGTCAACTCGACTCAACAAATCTCGAAAAAACTTGTCAAAACTGGACTTGATGTGCCAAGATGTACAATATCTATTTTTAATTTAAATATTTCTGAGTTTTGGTATTTGAAACTCGAAAAGCTTCAAATGTCACTCGACTGTATAGACTTTTGAGTTGAGTTTTCGAGTTTTAAATGTTCGAGGGAGATCAATAGGCCAGCAAATATTCCTTTCTTGGAAGTGAGGGGCTGTTGAGAAGAGGAAGAAAGTGCTTGTGAAGGCTTTCTTTGCTAGCAGTGGTTTGGTCAAAATAGGAGTGAATAGCCGCACATTCTTTAATAGGTTGGCCACATGTGTGCATGTGTGCAGGTGTGTGCGTGCATTCTAAGAACAGGGTCGTTTTTTGGGGTATGAGTCACAGATTATTTGCAAATTGCAAGAGGGAATATCTTATGGGTGTTTGGGACAAATTGCAAGAGGGAATATCTTATGGGTGTTTGAGACAAAGTATTTTAACGCAGTGGGATGGGGGAGCTGTGGGATGGCCCCTCATCATCCCTCTCCCCTGTCTCTCCTTTTGTATTTTGTTCTTAATAAAGTTCTGTTACTGTTCAAAACAAAAGAAGCAAATGCAAAACATTCTTTTTATTTTTATCTGTTGTAAAGCTTGAAACCCAAAGTTTGCTTCCATAACTGGTCAATTAACTTTCTGTTTTTCTATCCGAGGGAAAGAAACTTGCTAGACTGTAAAGAGTATAGGGCAGTTATGTTGGCCATCAGTGCAATGTCTGAAGAAGTTCTTTTGGACATGTGATGTGAACATCTTAACAAAATATTAAAGTTTCTATTCCTAAGAGATTCTTAGAACCATGGTTTGAAATTATGAAATCTAAGATTAGTTTTAGAGAAGCTTTACCATTCTAATTTTGCTACTGGTTGGAAGCCTTTTTGCTTCTTGGAGAAAGCTTCCATTTTTTCTTTGTGCTGGGGCAAGTGACATGAGATGTGACATTCTAGACTCTGAATGTGAGAACCTACTGGTAATTTGCTGTGTTCTTTCCTGCAAGTATTTATCAATGATAGGGATCCTTCATGACTGAGTTTGATACAGAGTGAGAAACCGCCTTAATTTCAACATTTGTTCTCGCTTGGGCGGACAGATTCCTCCAAGGTTTGATGCAGCGAGGTTTTACTTTGTTCTCACTTTTAGATACTGTTGTATATGATATATTCTCAGCCTGGCTTTCATGCACTAATGACTTAATTATGAGGGAGGTTGATGCCACCACTACAATATTGAGGGATTCACACCAATTGCCCACCTTGCTGATTTATTGGACTGCTTGCATCAACACTTCAATCTTACCTAGTTGTAGGACAAATATTCATGGCACGCCTTTTCTTTATCAACTAGCAAAAACTTTATAAACAAGAGAAATGAATCTACAGAATTATTTCATGGACTTTGTGATCTTAAGGCATTGTGTTGCCTGCAAATTTGCAAGCTTGCCATCTTTTCATTAGTTCTGTGATGGATATGAGTCACAGCCGATCTGTAGTATTGGGAGTATTTGGTACATTACAGGGAGTTCTCTGCACAATCTCAAGGGGTGACATGCTTCCTTTTGTGCATTTAACAATGTTGAAGGTGTTGCCATGGGTAAAAAATAATTGACTGTTGGAAGTTGTATGAGCTTGGCTCTGGATAAAGAATTTTGGGTTCAGTTATGATGGGTACATTTCGCGCACATGCACGCATTCCCCCCCCCCCCCCCCCCCCCCCACACACACACACACACGTATGCAAGGAAGAGGAGGGCCCCACCATCGATTCAGATCGATGACGATGTCCAGGGAGGACCTCCTAGTTAGAGGACTGTGTTTTAGTTCATTGGAGTGGACCCGATCGTCATGTGAATCCCACCATGAGTTCTCATGATCGTGGCCCACTATTCCAAACGATCTAGTACTTTGAATTTTGGTTGTTATTGTTATTAGGAACATCATGGACGATTTACATTATTTTGATTGGTTGTTAATTGTGGTTACTTTGTCTCTAAGTAATAGGTTGCGCATATGGCGCGAGTTTTGGGGTATAGGATTTTATTATAAATAGACACCCCTTGTAGTTTTTTTTCTTATTGAAAATCATTAATAAAATTTCGCTTTTTCCTACTTCTTTAATTCTCTGGGTCGTAGAAACCTATTTGGGTGCGAAACCCTCCCTTCTTCGAAGGACTAACTACCATGGTGCGAAGCCACACCCATCCCAAATTGCCCTCATCTCCTACCCTCCATATTTCTCTTCTCCTACAACCATCTCCTCATTAAATCCACCAACGTTTGCAACTAATCTTTCCCCTACAGCAGATTTTCAGAATCTGGCTCTGCAGGAAGGCTGAAACTTCGGCAGAGCACCGTGTTCAGATCGATCATCTGTTTGGCTTGAAATTTGGAGGGAAGGTAGCCCATCCTTGGTCAACCAGGCCCTAGCTGGCCAATTTTAGATTCGTTGGCCTCACACACGTGCGGGCTGCTATCCAAGCATGTGCGTCAAGCCAGTTTACTGTTCACACGTGCAGGTTGATCACAGGTTCCCTCTCGTCTCTATTTCGCTCCTCTTTTGCCTTGTTTTCATAACCCTAACCCTAGATCATCTGAAAGCCCCAAGTTCTATTCCACTTTTGAAACCGTATGTTTTTTCAAATTGAAACTTGAGAATCCCTTGGATTGAGAAATAATCATTTGCATGTGTGGATGAATTTATTATCCTTTGAGCATTGTTTGGTCTATTATTTTTAATTGATTCAGCCTTAACATGTGTAGGCTTGCACCCTTGTAGCCAGTTTACTGTTCACACGTGCAGGTTGATCACAGGTTCCCTCTCGTCTCTATTTCAGTCCTCTTTTGCCTTGTTTTCATAACCCTAACCCTGGATCATCTGAAAGCCCCAAGTTCTATTCCACTTTTGAAACCGTATGTTTTTCCAAATTGAAACTTGAGAATCCCTTGGATTGAGAAATAATCATTTACATGTGTGGATGAATTTATTATCCTTTGAGCATTGTTTGGTCTATAATTTTTGATTGATTCAGCCTTAACATGTGTATGCTTGTACCCTTGTAGATTTCTCTTGTTGAATGCTTGACTTTATGTGGGATGTGGAATTATTGTGATTGTTTTTAAATTATTATGATCTAAAGCCTGAAATCTTGCACATCATATCTAATTTTCATGTCCTGCATCAAATTTGGTATCAGAGCACAATGTTTTTTATAGGGGAATGCATTGCATGTTTAGGGTTTGGTTTATTTTGTCCATGATGCATCAAGTCTCATAGTATAGAGCTGTTTAGAGGTTTATAATTCCTAATACAAGCTGCTGAAATTTCTGTTATCAGAAAGTTAGCAATTCACATTGCTGAAATTTTCTGTTATCCCTTTATTTTGACAGCTATATTGCTGAATTTTAGTAGCGTTATGTAGTTTCCCTCATATAAAGTCTGATAGGATCATTTAGTCCCATTTAGACACACATAGTCTTATTAAAAAGTCTTTTAGTTGATTTGGTAGTTGTATGCCCACATGTATGGGTTCTGGCTTTGGCTTACACCCCACACTAAACATGGAGCAATTGCAAGAATCAATGAACAAAATGACCCACCAGTTTGAGTCTTTGGGTAAGCGTTTCGAACAACGTATTGACCAACGCTTAGATCAGCTTACCATGCGTGTTACCCAACTAGAGACCTCCGCCCGGGCAAACCCCACCATTGGGGGGAAGATGCCTAATCTCAAGCAGGTGGTCAGGAGGATAAACCAAAGAATGGAGGTGGCTAAGGAATCGGTTATGGGCGCGCACCCGTGCACCTATCCGGTGAGGGACATCGAGACCACTATGACCTTGATGCGCAACTTTTCAAAGGAGTTAGAGTAGATGTCCCTATGTTTGATGGCCACTTGGACCCTAAAGATTTTAAGATTTTCTAGATTGGTTGACTGACATGAAATACTATTTTAAGTGGTACGACATGTACGACCTTATGGCTAGAGAGTGCACTGGAGACTCGTGTAGAGTTACCCATTGAGGCCATTCTGGTAGTAGATGAGTTTCGTGATGCCTTTCTTGATGATCTACTGGATGAGTTCTCCCCTATGAGGGATAAACAACACACCAAGACCTGAGACACCGTACTACCTATAGTAGAGTTTGCGTTTAATAGTTCTGTTGATAGATCCACAAGTCTAACTCCTTTTAAAGTCATTACTGGTTATAAACCTAAGAAACCTATTGATCTTGTCCCCATATCATTGTCCCATAGGCCATTAGAGTCTGCAGAGTCTTTTGCGCATAACATTCACTCATTGCATCAAGAAATCAGGTGAAAGATTATTACTAGTAATGAACATTACAAAATTTCTGCAGACCAACATAAACGATTTAAAGAATTCAATGTAGGGGACTGTGATGGTCCGTATTAGGCCAGAGCGGTACTCTCAGAAAATCGTTCGTAAATTACACGCGCGTAGTGCTGAACCATTTAAAATTATGAAATGAAACGGTCTCTATGCGTATGTGGTAGATCTTTTACCTTTCATGAGAATTAATTCCACATTCAATGTGGGAGATCTAGTTGCATTTCAGGGGATCACTGATACATTGTCCGGCCTTTCACCTAACCATCCTGATTCCCCAGTCATTTCCCTTGATCCATGACCGCTTCTCGACTCATCTTCCCAGCCTCTACATCTCATACTTATCCTTCCCACACCCAGAGTGGAGATAGATGATATTTTGGACCATCAGATAATATTGACGTCGGACAGCGGATTTCAAAAGTTCTTGGTCAAGTGGAAGTCACGCCCAACTTCAGACGGTACGTGGCTCGTTGAGGAGTTTCACAGACTTGATCCTGACATCTTGGAGTGGTTCAAGAGTTTTGTTTCGCCAGTGGCGAAACCTTCGCATCCGGGGAGAATTGATGGGGACATCTCGTGCACATGCACGCCCTCCCCTCACTCACGTACACAAGGAAGAGGAAGGCCCCACCATTGATCTAGATCGATGACGACGTCCAGGGAGGACCCCCTAGTTAGAGGACTGCTTTTTGGTTCCTTGGAGTGGACTCGATCGTCATTTGAATCCCACCATGGGTTCTCATGATCGTGGCTCACTATTCCAAACGATTTAGTAGTTTAAGTTTTGGTTATTATTGTTATTAGAACATCATGGACGGTTTACATTATTTTGATTAGTTGTTAATTGTGGTTACTTCGGCTCTGAGTAATAAGTTGCGTACATGGCACGAGTTTTGGGGTATATGATTTTATTATAAATAGGCACCCCTTGTAGTCTTTTTTCTCATTGAAGATGATTAATAAAATTTTGCATTTTCCTGCTTCTCTAATTCTCTGGGTTGTAGAAACTTAATTGGGTGCGAAACCCTTCATTCTTTGAAGGGCTAACTACCGTGGTGCGAAGCCACACCCATCTCAAATCGCCCCCATCTCCTACCCTCCATATTCCTCATCTCCTACAGCTATCCCCTTATCAAATCCACCCACGTTTGCAGCTAATCTTTCCCCTACAACAGATTTCTAGAATCTGGCCTTGCAGGAGGGCTGAAACTTCGGCAGAACACCGTGTTCAAACCGATCATTCGTTTGACCTGAAATTTGGAAGGAAGGTGGCCCATCCCTGGCTGACTAGGCCCTAGCTGACCGATTCCAGATTCGTGGGCCCCACACGTGCGGGCCGCCATTTACGTACGTGTGTTAGGTCGGTTTGTTGTCCACATGTGCGGGCTGATCACAGGTTCCCTCTCGTCTCTATTTCACTCCTCTTTCGCCTTGTTTCCATAACCCTAACCCTAGATTATCTTAAATCCCCAAGTTCTATTCCACTTTTAAAATCCTAGGTTTTTCCCAATTGAAACATGAGAATCCCTTAGATTGAGAAATAATCATTTACATGTGTCGATGAATCCAATGTTGTCGAATAGCATATGCGATCGTGTGCGATTCATATGCGTGTGCGATTGTGCAATCACGCATATGCGATCGCATTTTTTTTTTTTTTAAATAAAAAAAATCAGAAAAATCATAAAAAATCAAAATAAATTATTACATGTCATTGGGACATGAAATACATTTAATTTAAGTAAAAATAAAATAAAACCAATTACATATATTTACAAATTACAATATAGTTAACTTAACAATTAACATTTAACAAATATGAAATATCCATATTCAACAGTCAACACTATATGTTATATAATATATCAAGTTATCAATAATCAACACACTTAAGACTTAGTAAATATTAAACAAAATTAAGAAGTTATGTATTTATTATTTATCTAATTAATAATCATATACATTGATCTAGTAGCTATTGTCGCATATCACCACCAGGTCCACCACCACCACCACCACCACCACCACCACCATCATCATTTGAGTCATCTCCTTCTTCCACATATACTTTTTCTTCCGTTTCTTCATCATCTGTACGTACTAATACTTCATCAACATCCAATGGTGGATGATATTCAGCTTGATCATCATCATCAATATCTCCTTCTTCAATCTCCTCAATCTCATCAATGGGTTGATGGCTACTACTCACTCCCTAGCTCCCCCCCATCATTCAGCTTCGAGTGGTACTACCTTCACCAGGTGTCGATCTATATACAACATCTTTAACTTGTGCCCATTTCAGCTCCTCTCCAGCAAATACCGGGTCCTCCGTCTGTACGAGCCACTCGTTATCTGCATCCAACTCTAGGCAGATAGGGTAAAAAAACCGAGCTTTTCTTTCCTACATTGGAATCGTTCTCGCAATTTTTGATTGTATTAAACTAAAACCAAGTCGTTGAGTTTTTTTTGCTTAAGGGGATTTTTTTTCTTGGTATGAATCTGTAAGAAAGAAAGCACATCTGGCTTTAGCTATTTAGGTAATTAATTTAGCTTAGGCCATTAAAAAATTAAAGTTTATAAACAATTACCGCCTCGAATGTTCTCCAATTTCACTCGCAACCACTGGCAGAACGCGTGAATCCAAGAATCTCCATAGCCAGCTTCTTTAGAGCTGGATCCTTCTCGTTCGGGTCCACTCCATAGGCAGCCTACTAGTCAGCTGAGAAAAACAATTTAAGTAGGTTAGAGTCTTAGAGACACTTTGTAAAAAAACTATTTGTAAGAGTTCAGTACACAGTACACTAACATTCATAGAAGTACTCAGTGTTCGAAATATCGGTATTGCACTATGTATCGCACCCTTGGGATATAGATACGTATCGGTTATCGCACGAGATATATCGTTTGTATCGCATAGTTTATCGCACTTTTTGAGAAACATGGGGAAACATTTGAAGAAATGGTTGAAATTTTTAATGAAACTCTAGGGATTGTTAAAAAAGTCCTTAATATACACTTTTAAATTATAACATCTCAAAAAAAATATGCACATAATAAGTTTCCTTTGTATAGGGTCCTAAGCTATGCGATGTTTAATTGAACTAATACAATTATATTTAAATTGGATGCATGATATTTATAAATATATCATAGTCGTCATGTATGAAAACACAAACAATTCATTGAAAAGCAAAGGAAGAACTAGAGAAGTAAAATTTGAGAAATATACATATTAATGATGGGGACTAGTTGTGGTCTAGACCAATATAAAGTTGTTTGGTGGCTTATAATCATCATTTCTATCTCAATTTGGAAGCAGTTTTACATTCCTCCCATTGGTGTGGCCTACCATAGTTTTTAAATCAGGCAGCTTTTGTATGCATGAATCACCGAATGAACTGTGGATATTACATTTGCAGCATGTTAGATAGAAAATAAATGACATGGTGGACCCTGAAGTGATGTCACCAAGTTCTATAGGGCCCACCATGATGTGTGTTGTATCTACACCGTCCATCCATTTGGAGATATCATTTTAGGCCATGAGAAAAAGAATGAGTCAGATCTAAAGCTCGAGTGGACCCCACCACAAAAAATAGTAGAGAAGTGGAGAAGGGACGTCCACCATTAAAAATTTCTAAGGGCCATAAAAGTTTTCAATCAAGCTAAAATTTGTTTTTTACCCTTCTTTCATGTCTGTCTTAACTTATAAACAGGTTGGATCTCAAATAAACATCATAGTGAACCTTAGGAAGGTTTCAATAGTGGGCGTCCCTCTCCCCACTGTTTTCTGTGGTGGGGTCTAATCCAGATTTGGATCTGACTCATTCTTTGTCTCATGCCTTAAAATGATATATGCAAATATATAGACGGTGTAGATACAACACATACATCATGGTGTGCCCCACAGAACTTGGTGCGTCAGTCTGGCCATGCAACCTATCATTATCTTCCGCGTTCGGACACGGATTGCACACTAGCCCCGCCCGTCCCTAGCTCCAAACGGGCAGTTATGTGGGCGGGCCCACCGTGATGTATCTGTACATCCAAGCTGTCAATCCCTTTTCTCAGATTATTTTAAGGCATGAGCACGAAAGTGAGGCGAATCCAACGCTCAAGTGGACCACACCAAATAATAAGCATGGTTGCATTAAAATGCACAAAGCATTAAATGTTGGTTGGTGCTCTGTTGGCCCCACCATAATGTATTTGTTTCATCCATTCCGTTCATCCATTTTTACGGATCATTTTAGGATTGATTCAAAAAATTATAGGGATGTAAATCATAGGTGGACCACACCACAGGAAAACAATAATGATTGGATATCTACCATTAAAATCCTCCAAGGCCCACTGTACTGTTTATTTGACATCATTTGTTAATTGGGTCCTAAAGACCCAGATGAAATGAAGAAATAAATATCAGGTTGATCCAAGGCTTTTATGGCTCCCAAAACGTTTTTAATGGTCAATGCTCATTCAACACTGTTTCCTATAATGTGGTCCACTCGAGTTGTGGATATGGTTTAATTTTGGTCTTAACATCTAAAATGATCAGTAAAAACAGATGAACGGCGTGGATAAACCACATACAATCACAGTGGGTCCAACAGAGTTTACTCAACAAGCTAAGAGCGTGCTACGCTCGGTACGCAATCCGCGCACATTGCGTCACCAAATTATGTGGGTCCCACCGTCATTTATGCATTGTATCAACTTCGTCCATCAGCTTTATCATATAATTTTATGACTTTAAACCAAAATTTAATCATATCCAAATTTTAAGTGGACCACACCACCTGAAATAGTGTGAATTGAAGTCTACCGTTGAAAACTCTCGGGGCCCACAGAAGTTTTAGATCAAGATGATATTTGTGTTTTCCATTTATCCATGCCTGCGTGATCTTATGAACAGTTTGGATGACAAATAAACATCACCGGGGGACTTAGAAATGTTTCAACGGTGGAAATCAATACTTCCACTGTTTCCTTTGGTATGGTCTACTTGAGCTTTTGATATACTTCAGTTTTGGGCTCAACCCCTAAAATGATCTGGAAAAACGTATGGACGGTGTGGATAAAGCACATGATTTCAAAGTGGGTCCAACAGAGCTTACCCAGTACGATTAGAGTGTACCAAGTAACTCAGTACGCGTTATGGCTCCATTTTCACCCATCCGCGCCCCTCTCCTTCGCATTCCCTCTCCTTCACGAAAGCATGCATTTCGGAGTGAGGTTCGCGGCGAGGTTTCTTCGATCCGGCCTGATTTCTCGCTGAAATCTCGAAAAAACTCCCACCTCCGATCGCCGATCTTCACTGCGGCCTATAGGTACTCGTCCGATTTTTTTTTTTTTTTCCTGATTCTTCACATATACGCAGCTTTTAATGGTCGGTTGTGGCGATATCGACGATATATTGTGCGATATCGACGATATATTGGCCGATATCTGGATTTTGGGTTTTTTGGTATCTTACGGGGGTTATCGTCAGGGTTTCGTCTCGCAGGGGTGCGATAACGATAATATCGGCCGATAGTATTGATATTTCGAACACTGGAAGTACTTACTGGGTAATTTCATTGTTCGATGTCTTATTATGATATCCCTTGAGAATATCCCTTCACTTTTTGTGTAGAAGTCCAGTGAAGTTGAAATCCTGTCCTGTTCTCCTCTATCCGGAATCATTCTTTCCAAGACATCAATAAATCTAACCATATGTATAGTTAGTGCTTCTACTGGATCAGAAGAAGTGAATAAACAGGCTGGGTTAAAGATGTAAGCAGGCGAATACAATGGGGATGACATTTGGCTACCTCGTCTTCTATCTATAATATCTAAAATTGGCTTGTAATCACAGTCTCTATAGTTAAAATGGTCAATGATCTTATTTTTCGTCCTCTCCATTACATCATATATGTAGCCCGCCATGATCTTATTTTTCACTCTCCATCGCATCATATATATAGCCCATTGCGCGCTTCTCATCCTTGTCCACCAATCGCAACACAGTGACTAAGGGCTCAAATGATTTTAATGCCTTTACCACTTGAGTTCAAAAACTTACAGCAAGAATTGTTTGTTGAACCCGTTTCCCTTCAGTCTTTTTTTTTTTTTTTTTTTTTAAGACAGGGTGTCCCCACTTTTGAAGTGAGACTAATCCCTGCGGTTACACGCAATCACTCATAACCACATGTATCGGGTAAAGCCAAGGAGGGGAATCGAACCCTCACCTATAGGGAGCAAACCTACGATGAAGACCATTCGCCCAAACCTCATTGGGTTCCCTTCAGTCTTCTTTAACTAAGGCCCACTTGTAAAATCGGCCGATATTACAAAGCTTTTAAGTTCTGATTTCTTTGCATGTAGCCTTTGTAGTGTTAAGAAGGCTGTAGCGAAACGGGTGACTGCTGGACGTAGCAAGTTACCCCCAATGTGTTTTCTCATTCGATTAAGGAGAAGGGCGTGTTTGTACATAAAGACTGTGATTCTTCTAGCCCTTGAAATTACATTTATAAATAATCTACCTATATCTTCTAACATAATATCAATACAACGGGCCGCACAGGGGGTCCAAAATAAACGTCACCTTTTCTCTATAAGAAGATGATCGACCATTACATACGAGGTTGCGTTATCTGTAATTACTTGTACGACATATTCCTCACCTATTTCTTCAACTACACTATCTAGTAAGTTAAACAAATATTCTCCTGTGTGTGAATGGCTCGACGCATCCACTGACTTCAAGAACATTGTCCCAGCTGGACAATTTACCAAAAAGTTAATGAGAGACTGACTGGATCTATCGGTCCATCCATCGGCCATTAGTGTACAGCCATATATTTTTCATGAATCCTTATATTCAGTTATAAAAGATAGTGTATATTCAACTTCAGTTTTTAGGCATGTTTCCCTCATTTCATGATATGAAGGAGGTTTAAGCTGAGGTCCAAATTGACCTATAGCTTCAACCATTACTTTGAAGCTTCTCGATTTAATGGCATTGAAAGCGATGCCGGTTTGATAAAACCACTTAGCAATATATTGAATTGTGGTTTTCCTATCTTTTTGTTTATACTGGTTCTCTAAAGTTGTTTGAGTCGGCTCTTTTCCTCTATCCTTTTGGTCGATCACATCCTCGGGGTGTGGTCTACACCATTTATCCATGGGCCCATACCCTCGAGCTCTTTTTGATGGTTGTACTTGTGGTCTAGACCGGCCTATTGAAGTAGGAGTGAGACTAACTTCATCTACATTAACTACATTTATATCTCCATATGCATCTTGTTCTAGATATTCTTCCTGATGTAGGGCACTATCGCATTTCTTTCTTGATTGTTTTTCCATATACTTCACGATCTCCCTTCGAATTTCTGGAGTAATTTTGTTGCATGCTTTTGCATTTGACCCTGGTAAATGTGCAAGGTGTTGCTTGTGCCTTGCAATGCCATCGGAACTCACATACCCACATAACTCACATATTATGTGAGTCTTTTCGGTAGCACTACGGTAGTGCCCATACTTCCAACTTGGGTCATTCGACTTGGGTTTCAAAGAGAAAGATTGGGAAGAAGACATTATGATGGTGGATTGGTGGTGTGTGTATTATTGATTTCTACTTGCTAGTAGCTTAGTATTAAAAAGTAACTACTAACTAGAAACTAGAAAGTAAACTACATATAAAAAGTAAACTAAAGTAAGAGACTAAGAACTAAGAAGTAAGATCTAAGAGAGTAAGTAAGAGTAAAGAGACTAAAGAGATGAGACTTTGAGAGAGAGAGAGAGAGAGAGAGAGAGAGAGAGAGAGTTACACTTACAAACACACTTACACACTTTACACTAGTAGTAGTAGTAGTCTAGTAGAGGGAGAGAGAGAGTTGAGTTACACACTTACACTTGTAGAAAGGAAGAAGAAGGAAAAGAAAAATGAGAAAGAGAGAGAGTTGAGTTACACTTGTAGAGAGAGGGAGAGAGAGATTTACACACAAACAAAATTAAAATTACAAATCTAAAAGAGGTTCCAACTTCCAACTTTCAACTTCCAAATTCTTGTCTAAGTTGTCTTCTCTTCACCTTTGCTCATTGACTTGAGTATTGATCTTGAATTCTTGTTGTAACTTGTACTTGTAAGTTGTAAGTTATAAGTTGTAAGTTGTAACAACTAACAAAGTAACAAATCAATTAACAAACAAACTAAAAAAAATAAATCATAGAAGTTGTTAGAAGTTAGAACTTAGAAAACTTAGAACTTGAATATTATGAAATATGAAACTCTAAGTGAAAATGAGATAGAAAGAGAGATAGAAAGAGAGTGATGTATGTCCCTTGATTGAACTAGAAAGTAGGAAGAGAGTTCAATCAATTCAATGGATGGAGATTGGAGAGCTTGGTTGTAGTTTTAGTCTCTTGAAGAGTCTTGACTCTTGAATCTTTTTGATTCTTGAATGTGGATGTATCATGTATGTTAGTACTATGTACCCTTCCTTGATTCTTGAAAGTTGAAAGAAAAGAAATATGGAATATGGATGGAGAGGAGTGGATGTAGATTGTAGAGTGCTTAGAAGTTAGAAATATGTAAGAGAGGATGTAAGAGAACAAAATAGAGAATAGAGAGAGAGTTTGAGCTTTTTTTGCATGTAGGAATGCTTAGAATACATATTTATAGAGAAAAATCCGGATAAAAAAAAGGGGGTAAAAAAAGGTCAGAAATATGACCGTTTGCCACTGTGATCGCATAAGTGAATGTGCGATCGCACATGACAACACTGGATGAATCTACTATCCTTTGAGCATTGTTTGACTTATAATTTTTAATTGATTCAGCCCTAACATGTGTAGGCTTGGACCCTCATAGATTCCTCTTGTTGAATGCTTGACTTTATGTGGGATGTGAAATTATTGTGATTGTTTCTAAATTATTATGATCTAAAGCCTGAAATCTTGCACATTACATCTAATTTTCATGTCTTGCATCAAGTTTTCATAGTTATTGCTATCAAGCCTGTCTTTGTGAGTATGGTTTGACCCGCTTGATGGTAAAACCATCCACAGATTTAGCTGGGCCTTGATGTGTTCTTGTGGTGGTGGTGTTGGATGGATCAGACCATTGAAATTGGATTTCTGCCATTTGTTGGAGGGGAGGTTCCCACGCACTAGGAGGCTGGATTTGAAAGTATAGACTTTTGTAGCAGTCATCCAGTCTTTGCCGAGATGAGTTGAAGAGATGCTTCCAAAGTAAGGCTGAAGAGTGGCATGTTTCTAGGCCTCCACATTGATTTCCCCTATCACTTTGGCAATGGCTTTCCTGTGCAAGTCTTTCATTTCATTACTTACAAAGGTTCCAAATTTGCTGAGAAGAACAAGAGGAGTGAATGGTCCAGAAAGGCACCTATATGATCTAGAGAGAAAAAGTGGCATTGACTACATTTGAATTGATATATGCTCTATATATAACTGTTGCAATTAAAAAATAAAAATAAAAAAAATCCTTTTTTAAATTGGTGAAACAGGATTGTAAAAAGATAGGAAAACACAATGATGATGATGATGGTGGTGATGATGATATGCATTAGAATTCCAGATAAGAGCAATACAGGCATAGTGTCCTTACTCTTGCCCGGGTGGTAGACTCTCAGGAGTTTCAACTCCCGGTCAAGGGTTCGAGTACCCATAGGTGGTGAAATTCCACCAGCGTGAGTGTGTGGGGTGTGTGTGCGTGTGTTAAATAAAAAAAATAAAAATACAGGCATAGGTCATTTGATGGATAGGCAATGGCAGCCTCCTCCTGCTTCTCTTTGAAAGTGTTAAAAGGGCAATCTGTTATGGCCAAGTCCAATATAAAGGATTCACCTGTCCGTCATGTTCTGATCACTTGGCCATGATTAATTAACCAGACTCTGGGGCCTATCTCCTTAGAATTCAAGGTTAGAAATATGAGTTTATTTACTTGTTTAATTGAAGCTGTGAATCATTGTGAACTTCTACTTGTCAATGTTATTTGAAGGGCTACAGGGGGTTCTGAACTCTTCACCTGGATCATTGCATTTATGTTTTGTAGAATATTGCGACTAATATATAGAAGCTGAATATGCCATCTATTTGTGAGTGTACTTCCGTTTATAGTCGCTAATGCCAATCTTTGGAGCATACTGATCTCAGGCTTCTGCTTAGACACCAAGTGGCATGAGCAACTAGGGACCCCATTTTAAAGCAAAAGATACTGATTTTGGATTCTAGGGCAAAGTTACTTGGACATGCAAATCTTGAAAAATAATGACATCTAATTAGTTGGTCATTTATCGCCATTTTGTTTGGAATGTGTATGTACATGTGCTTGTGCATATAAAAGAATACATAGTGACTTAAGACAGACTTAAAGGTAAACATCACCATGCCCATGCTACTATCTTAAGAAATAAGACTCGCTAAAAAAGTAAAGATCCTGGTGATTTGGTTTAGCTAGGCTATGTCGGGGAATTGATTATCAATCTTTATGATTAATATCCAATATCTCCAGATATCACGTGTTTGTAATAAACTAAAATAAAAACATTTGTCATCAGCTGGTAAAACCAAAATAATGGGCTTGGTATTGGACGTTCGCGACTGGGGGGCGGGGGGAATTAAAGATATATTCTTACCCATTGTTGAATCTGATCATTATTAGTCTAATAAAGTGAAAATAACCTGATTCTGATTTCTTAGCATTCAAGTCTGGCTGGGTACAAATGAACAGAGCCTCTAGAAAGGAGTAGCTGCAATTAAACTGAATGTTTGCAATTCATTCGCTCATGCAAATGCAACTATGTGTGGTTTGTGGAAGCTTTAACCATGGATGTCTGAACTTCAGTTAAGGATCAATCCCTTAGGTGGTTCAAACTAGGTTGGTTCGTGTCTATACAACTTTAGCCTAGAGTTTGCAGCAACAGTTACTGCACAGAAAATTTACCTGAGTGCCCGGTTCAAGTGTCCTGTTCATCCATCGTTTTAACTCTTAACTGGATTTTCAGCTCTTATCGATGAAGACAGTTAAATCATGGAAACGTTTCTCATCCTCTACAGCTCGCCCCAAGAAAAGGACATGATTGTAATGGAACTTGCATATTATCACAAGAGACTTCCTATAGCTGCCTCTCTGTTTAGTAGGATGTTGTGAAGAAAGTTGTGAGTTGCACTCTGGTTGTCCAAGTTTGACAGATGTGCCACTCCAACAATGTTGCCATTCCGGACATGTCATCTAACATCAGATTTGAGGCTATTGTTTGGTTTTGTGATCATTTCATCTAGTACTGGGAATGTTGAGTCTTCATGGGATTTTTCTAGACACCTAACATCAGATTTGAGACTATTGTTTGGTTTTGTGATCATTTCAGTGCTGGGATTAGTTAAGTCTTAGCGGGATTTGAAGTATTATGGACTTTATTATTTGTTCTTGCTCTTTAGAAATATTACAGTGATATGCCGATGCCTTAATATGACCACTATGACGATGTACCTCAGCACACACCTATGTGAAACCAAAACTGCTGATGTCATGCCTGCAAGACTGCTGGAATATTTGAAGTCTTGGGAGTTGGCGCACTTATTTCTCCCATGAATTTGTTTTTTTGTTGTGTCATTACCCTTTAATATTATAACTGAATAAATCTGGCCATTATCCATTCTCCTCCCTTCAAGAGCATATAATGACTTTGCAAATGATCCAATTTGCTGTTGGAACAGGAGAATGGCGCTCCCAGAAACCCAGCTTCTGGTGATACATCTCCAGCTGAACCAGTGTCTGAGGTGATAATCCCAGCAGAATCATCCCCTTCTGGTGGGCTTGCTTGTGCAATTGCTGCCCTAGCTGAGCGTCAGCACATGGATGGTGGGGATTCTTCTACTAGTGCCACTGGGAATGAGACTGTCTATGACATGTTGCCAAACTCGGGGGCTTTGCCTAACAGAGATGGGAGAGTTGCAGGGGATTATCCGCCCGAGAGCTGGATTGAGGTCTCGCCAGACAGCGGAAGGGCAGTGCCGAGGGAAGAGGGCGACTGGACAATGGATCATGGATCTGAGGTGGCCGAGGCTGGGACCAGCTATGCCAGCTCGGATGCCACCATGGAGGCAGGGGCTACGTTAACGCTCAATGACGGTGCTGGGGACCATTTTCAGCCTGCCATGGCAGGGCCCATCACTCCCGAGAGCTTTGAGGAGCAGATGATGCTGGCCATGGCCGTTTCGCTAGCAGAGGCTCGAGGGCGGCCAAATGCACAGGGACTTGCCTGGCTTTAGCAAGAATTTAGAAAGGTAGCAGTAACCAAATTGCTTGTTGTCCTTCTCTCTTGCTGTTGCTCCTATTGTTCTTTCCCTGTTTTTTTGTTGTTCTTACAGTGTTGTTTTCCTTTTACTTCTGTTTTCCGTATTTACAGATGTATAAAAAATGAGAAGAAGAAAACAGCGATGTTATAGTGGCTGGGGATGGATAGAGAGCTTGACAGGTTTACAGGGGAATCTGCAACAGAGCTATTAGCCTCCTCATTAAGACTCTCGGTAAATGCATTGTTGCGGCAGCATTAACGTTTCCATATGTCGGTTATCTTAACGGAACTCATCAGGTCACTTTCAAGCAGTACAGTATTGATGAGCTTGCCATACCTCAATATCGCCAGCATTTTTCAGAGTCAGCATGAGAGTGCACTCATTGTTGCCACTATATAGATGGGGCGGTTGTTGCAACCACAGGCACCTATGTCTGTTGGAAAAATTGTGGAGCCTCTATAAGCCAAGTTCTCATTCTTGTTATTTACGAACTTCATATAATATTCTTTGGCAATTGGAACTACTTTATTTTAGGTTGTGAACTTAGGTTTTCTCTCTTTCTGAGTTTTGAGTATTTTCTTTGGATTTATCCATTGTGAACTAAATTTCAACCCGAGGCATAGATAGCAGACAACCAAACCATATACTCAGGCCTAAAAAGAGAGAATTGAAGTTGACATCCCTAAATGAAGTAGCTTCAATTTCTAACAAACCTTTGTATAAAATTATTAAATAACAAGAACATGAAGTTAGCTTATAGATGTTCCACAGTTTTATTTTTTTAAAAACACGTTGATGATATTGAAGTAACAAGCACATGGCAATTATAATTGATACTAATGCTTACAAATGACCCGTTCCGTTCCATAGGTTAGCCAAAAAAAATATGGAAATGTTAATGCTACCATAATAATGTTTATTACTGAGGGTCCTAATGAGGAGACAGCTTTGTTGCATATATGGAACTGATTTTTTTATTGCTTGCACTATCCATATCAGGCAAGTCCGCTCATCAAATGGGCCACAATGCTACCCTAAGGGTCTGCTTGGTAGACACCTGAAAATGGGTTAATCTCATTTTAGCTAATCATTATTTATGTATTAGAGATCATGAACTCTAATATATAATTATGATTTACTAAATGGGATTGTATATTAGAGATCTTGATTTCTAGTACATGCATCTGATTAAAGAAAATGAGATCAGCTCATTTTCATGCGTCTGCCAAATATGCCCATAGTGTCTTAATATGTCTATTTTATGTCATATACTGTGGCTCGCCTGATCAGTGGACAGGCCCTATTTTGTCCAAGAGCATCCAAATGGTGGGCTTGATCGATTGGAGGGATTCGATCTCACGTGTCACATGGATTGGCATTTACAGTTGACGTTGCTCAATTTGTCTCAATGTTTGCCGATTTTAGAAGGGCATACTTTCCCATGCGTTTTCAATGCATACAATTTGTTGTTTGAGGGCCTGTTTGGATGCTTGTAATTGGAATGCACCGGAATCTAAATCACAAAGTAAATGGAATTGATGCAAATTGGAATCCTCAGTTGTGTTTGGATGTTGTAATCTGAATACAATTGAATCCAATAATTGTGTTTAGTTGCTTATAATTGAAATGTTCATTAAGTAAATTAACTTTAATACCTCAAATTATATATACGTGACATTTGGTATAATAATTATAATAAGCCCATCGAAATATATGGGAAATTCTAAACCTCAGGTGGGCCCACTTTAGAAGATCAGATGTATGGCATTTGCATCTGATTCACAGCCTTTTGACAGGATTCCAATTCACATGGTTTTGCTGCATTAGATTTCCCATTGATTATCCTACGTGATTAGTAAACTGGATGATTTTTGGGACACGGTATTATGTACATGGTGTGTCAAACCTGACCGATGGATCAGATCAGATGTTTGTGTGTCACCCTGTCACATGTCTTGGCGTGTTGATGCCCTGCCTCGTAGTTCAGATGTTTGTGTGTCACCCTGTCACATGTCTTGGCGTGTTGATGCACTGCCTCGTACATGTTTGTGAGCGCAGCAAAGCTCAATACAGTACAGTAATGAAATATTGTTTGCCGAAACCCAGAGAGAGAGAGAGAGAGAGAGAGAGAGAGAGATGATCATGAAATATCTTTCATTCGTAAGATGGTGGGGCCCATCATTTTAGCACTATGGGGTAATGGTCCCCACCGGTACAAATTGAGGACAATGGTCCCAAGTACAAATCGAGGACAAGAGAGTGCTGCAGCAGCTTTTTGATTCCTTGGTTGGACGGTCATAAGAGAACCTAGAATCGGAAGAGCTCTTTTCACTCATGTGTCCAACTCAGAATCACTAGTATGTGTAGTCCACTGGGCCCACCCGTAGAATGGCCGAATCATAACCGAATCTGCTACCATTAATGGGCCACCTTAATAAACTTATGGAGATCTGAGCATTGATGTGTAGAGCTGAATGTGTACTACCATAGATGGCCTACTGTAAGGAACGATCGCTGATCTAACCATTGATATTAGATTTGAATGTGTACCATTGAGAAGAAAACTTCCAATAGCCCACATTCAACCCTACATTTAAATTATCATTGCTGGCCTTTCAGCGTGGTTAATTAACCATATGACGTATACTATATTATTACATGATATATGTATTCTTAAAAACTAAAGTATATGCATGCTATTGTAAAAGCACCAGATAAATATCTACAATCTAGACATAAATCTACACTGCAACTTAAGCGCATGAGCCCAGAATTTCTAGTTGTAAATGACCGACAATTCATTTAGCCACATGAAGTCGAAAACTGAGGAGTTGGAGATTTAGGTAACTTTAAATTGAATTCAACTTTGGATTATTTTTACTTTCAGTGAATTGCTTTGAGCAATCAGATCATGTAAGCTTATGTATGGTAGCATGGATGAATTATTGGTTGATTGGATGGATCACTTGATGATTGCATAAATGGAAAACATTTGATTAAACATGAATATGCAAATTAAATCACACATGCTGCAAAATCAATTATTTAGAAGCTTCGGATCCATTTGTCTACTTATGCGAATATGCTTGTCACATAAGTTATTAATGTATTCTTATTATTCTACGCTATACAATGAGGTTGTAATGAGATAATGTTACTTTGGTGTCTATTCTCAAGGCCACGAGTACAGATTCAACAAGATCTTAAACACGTTGAGAAAGTGGCTACATTAAGATAGGAATACGAAGATGGATTAGACGAAATTTGTAGATGATTACATATTAGGAAGATGCACATGAGACTTATACGAGGTGCCAAATCAATTAGAAGATCGAATTTTATTTATATTATTATTTGAAAAAATATTTATATATTATTATATTAAAATTTTCTACAAATTTGGTCCATCAAATTTGTAAAGATAAAATCTGTTTAATTTAAAAAATAAATAAATATACGTCACAATCAGAACATTGGGATTTGTGCGCATGTACAAATGAAATTAAATGTACCCAATTAAATATGATCAAGTCTACGATTGATGGTAAGCCGTTAGAGATTAAGACAAATCGCTTTTTGTTCACTTTTAAGTTTGGTACAGTGTCACTCCTGATGAGAATTATAGTTTCAGAAGTTTCATATTGGATCCATTTGATTAGAGGGTGTAGATCTAGATTTTTTTTTTTTTTAAATTTTTTTTTTTGGGAAGGATCATATTAATTCATGGGAGCTAGTCTCCTCTTGAAATTCCAAAATACAAGTACAGGAGTTTCATTTCAGGCATTTCTTGCTCTCTTCCATCCTGTAGACCATGATCCAACGAATCTAGAAGCCTATAGTGTGTAAATTAAGTGATTGCATCTGAGGTTGCATCTGAGGTAATTTCATATTTGGAAGCCAAATTTGTGAGTTTCTCTTTGAATTGCATGCCACTAGAATGCCAAAAATGGGAAGTTTGCATGTAAACGACCCAGGTGTGCGTGCGAATCTATCAGAATGGGTGCAGATACCGTTTCCCTCTTTTACAATTCAAGAATACAGTCTCAATAGTCTTATTTCTGGCGCATTCAGCTTCTATCACGTTTTGGAATCTCTTTTGCTTTGAAAATCGGACATTTCAAATTTTCTATCGTTGTAGTTTCGATGTTGTGAGGCAAGAAAACAACACCCTATGTGCTTTGGTTGCTACAACTTATATCCAATCTCTCTCTCTCTCTCTCTCTCTCTCTCTCTCTCTCTCTCTCTCTCTCTCTCTCTCTCTCTCTCTCTCTCTCTCTCTCTCTCTCTCTCTCTCTCTCTCTCTCTCTGAATTCTAGCTTGTGGGACCCATGCTTTGTAATCCAAGCCATGGATATGATAGGCCTAATCATATATAAGTGGGTCGGACCTGGTGATCTCCTATATTCGGAGATCCAGGTTTTCTATTGAGGCATGCAAAAGCAGCGGTCTACATTCAATAAGAAGATATCATATACTGAAGGGTTAAAATATTTCAACGTGGGAGATCCCTACAGCTTCCCCCCATTCATGGAGTGGATGATTATTTCAATGGTTGGACCACAAACATGAAATTCGACTCATTTGCAAACTATGCAGGTGGGCCAATAATCTATCTCTATCTCAGCACATGTGCCATCGATACCACGTCTGCCAAATCCAGAACGTTCATCATGTAGGGTGCACTTGGATCATGCCCTATGCCAAAAATCAGGCTGGCCCAATCATCTGGTAGAATAGACATGAGCATTGAATGAGGACCTTTGATCCATATTTTTTTTGGGAACCATCCATCCCATCATGAATTTTTTGCTCGTTTTATGTGTGGGTCCAGCTGTTGTTCGGTCTGGATCATGCTGAAATTGCCCTTACATGATGAATAGACTGGATCTCACACTCATTTGCGATTTCATCATGTGTGCCACCATGTCCACCTAATGCGAGATAGTATGCTTAGGATTCCTCTTTTTTAATTATTCGTTTGAATTATTATTATTTTTTAATTTCTTGAAAGTTGGGATGTCTTGTTTTCTCCTTCATTTTTTATTTGATATTATTAAAAACAGCAAAGTCTATTAAAATAATCAAAGAAAGAACATGATGATGAGAAGGCCCATGAACATGCTGGTCCATTTTTCTTTATTTGTTTTTGAAAGTTATTTGATACTTTGGAAGAGCAAGACGCTTGATACGCAGGCACTCAGAAATCATATATGTGGCATATATTAAATAAAATTAAACTGACTAAATTTTGGAGCACATCATACTCTAAGTCACAGTCCCTAAATTGTATTAGTTGAACAATCCTACCCTCTGATTCATGAACAGTTGTTTGTAGAAATAGGACCATTGGATTAATGTTCACCAATCAGACAGTCAGATGCTCAGATAACCTTAATTTTTTTTGTTTATGATACGTTTAAACTGGGACGCACAATTTGGACAGTTCAATTTGAGTTATTTATATGCGATGTGTGGATTTCTAATTTTTAAGTGCCTGTGCATCACCCATCACATTCTGACCGAGTATCAAAGTTGTTCTCTCTCTCTCTCTCTAACTGCATACATTGAATTTTCACATGGGAATTCCAGAATGTCGTCTACGTACCCCTTTGATTTATCATTTTAGAAATATCATGTGTCTCCATGCCATGCATTGTGGACACGTCAGGTATTTTTCAACAAAAGAAACACACGTTTTTTTTTTCACCAATATCCACATGCATGGTTTTTTTTTTTTTTTTTTTTCATGTTACTTTGATTTATCATTTTAGACCACTCACTGTCGTTACTTGATGCCCACCAATTGGGTGGTTAGGATTTATTGATCAGCGTGATTTTAGAGATAGATTCCGTCTACAATGTATCCTACAATCTGGATGGTCTAGTAACTTTACATGAGTGGCGCGTGTGAGGAGGATGCACGAGTTATCATCATTTTCAAAGAAACCCAACAATAAATAAGGATTTCTTGGAAGAAACAGAGATGCAAAGATGGAAGGAAAAATGATGAAAGGAGATTGTTTTTGCTCAAAACACGAGCCATGGATGCAAAACATCAAAGCTTTTTTCTCTCTCTTCGTCTTTAAAGAAAATAAGGAGACAGAAGGAGGGAAATAAAAGAGAGGGCCGGTTCAGGTTTCTTTTGTTTAGCCATGGAGCAAGGGTGTTTTTATTTAACAGTGAGAAAGGAATGGGGATATTACAAATATGGATATGTTGAGGGTATATTTGCAATAAAGAAAAAGGGAGGGTTTTATATGAACAAGCTTTTTAATAAAAATTTTTAGAACTCTACTTTCAAGAGAAGACAGATGAAGATTCTATGGGCCTTACATCAGATGAACAAACGTAGAATATTGCATGTGTCGTATCCATCTGCCCACAAACGTAGGGCTGTCAATGGACCGAAATCGGGCCTGAAAAATCAGAATTTGCATAGGCCCGGCCCGACGTTCCGGCCAGAAACAGTTCAAAATTCGGGCTGACACCTACCCAGACTCTGCCCAATGACAGCCCTACCAAAAAACATAAAAGAGAACTACTTTGATACTCTGGCAGACTCTGATGGATGATAAGCAGGCAGTAGGAATTTATGGAGATTTGTATAACTGGCACACAAGTACTTGTCTATGTTATAGGTACAAGTTTAGATGTACCATAAAAAAGAAGATGCTCTTATTCGATTTATCTAAGTATTAGATTTCTTGACATTTATTGGACGGTTTCCATTACTCTCGTTTCAAAAACAAGTGGCCACGAATCAGGAGTTAGGATTGTTCGACCATTCTGATTTTTATGCTGTAACTTGATGATCGTGGGTTACACAATTTACTCGGTTTCTTTGAGTTAATACATGCCACATGACCCATTTCCAAGTGTCCGTGTATCATGCGTCATACGTAGCCAGAGTATCTAATAAATCCCCTCACACAAGTAGCACGTACCGTACGTTAACGAAGAGAAGCATTGACTACACTGTCGCATTGAAGTAAGATGTTCGCTATCACCTGAACTTGGTAGAGGCCGTCAGATGAAAAACCCGTTCATCAGGTGATGATTCACCGGGATGAAGGGAAGATTCAAAAACCAGCCTGATCGAAAACTCAGGTGGGCCACAAGACGTGAACACGTGGGTGGATTTCATTATTCCCATTTGTGTGGCCCATTTGAGTTTTTGTGGCATCAATCTTTTATATTTGCTGCTATAATTAAGGAGTTCTCACCTGATCGACGGAGTGGATTTCACTTATATAACATTGCGGGCCACAAAGAGCTTGGGTGTTGTACGCATAGGTGCATACACCGAGTTGAACTGACCCGGCTCGGCCGCTGGCTAACCCAGCTCGGCCACTGGCTAACCCAGCTCTAACTCGGCCCAGCTAGGTATTTGAGCCTAACTGGCCAGCTTCGCACAGTTTGGTCAGCAGCTCCGCCAGTTCAAGTCAATATTGAGCCCCAATTATATTTTTACAAACACATACAATGCTTCAATTAGCAATAAGTATTTCATCAAACACCGTATAAGCTACGTCAAAATAAAAAAAGATATTACTGGTTTCATATGCATATATTTTTTTTTTGTCACTAGCTGGTACTTCATCGAGCTATTTCACTGAATACTTTGTAAGGAACATTAATACTAAAGTAACCGAGTCATCAAATTAGTTCAATTCAAGTTCGGGTTCGACGTGAGTTAGAGTTGGGTGTGGGCAAGCACAGATACAATTCAAAATTTTTTCACGCTAAAAAAATCGGCTTAACTTGCTTGAATTCAGCCCAAGTAGATCTTTGCCAAGTAGAGTCGAGCAACTAACGAAGCTAACTCGGTTCGTGTACACCCTTAGCTACGCGATACCTACACGTCTAGTTATGTGGCAATCCACATCCACTGACCCATTAAAAATAACTTATAGGAAAAAGAATTCAGATGGATAACATTATTTTCCTGGTAGCTAAATCAATGGACCTATAATTAAATGGCTGACACGCATCAAGATGGGCCCCACACAGCTTTAACGTACGGTGTGTTATCATTCCTCGTGAAGATAACATGGCATGGTTGTACGATAAGATGATAATAACCATCTGATTTCACGTTTGAATTTGGGAAGATTACTATTGTACTTTTGACCGTCCATCTTACTTTAGCCGTTGATATGACCCCACGCTGGCAAAAACCCATTAGACACCACAATCAAGGTCGATTTCACTGCACACAGCACACGGTGCTTCCAGCTGGGAGCGGATTAGGTGCTGCCCCCTCCCAAAAAAGAAACTGGCGAGGCTGTGATGGTGGGGTATGTATGTATTGTATATCCATGCCGTCCATACGTTTTTCCAGCTTATTTCAGGGCATAATCAAGAAAATGAATCAGATCTAAATCTCAGATGGATCACACCATTGAAAACAATCGTGATTGAACGCCCAAGATTAAAAACTTCCTAAGGCCCACATTATTGCTTACTATAAAGTTTATTTACCATCCAACCTATTGATAAGGTTGCACAGGAATGGGAAAAAGGGTAAAAAGAAATACCAAGATTGATCTGGAACTTTTCAATGGTTAATCACCACTGTTTCCTATGGTGAGGTCCACCTGAGATTTGAATATGCTTAAATTTTGATCTCATGAACTAAAATGAGCTGGTAAAACCAATAAATGGTGTGATATATAATACATACATCAAGGTGGGCCCCATGGCCAGGGGTGTACGCGAACCGAGCTATCCCGGTTAGCTCGCTCGACTCGACTCGAAAAAGCTCGATTCGACTCGGTTTGAAGCTGAGTTTGAGCTGAGTCGAGCTGATTTTTTGAGTTTGAGCCGAGTTCGAGTTGACCTCTGCTGGACTTGACTCGGATCGAACTAGCTCGGTGACTCGGTTACTTTGATATTAATGTTGCTTACCAAGTGTTTGATGAAATGACTTAAAGAAGTGTTGCGGGTGGTAAGGAAGGTATATATATGAAACTAATACTCTTTTTTTTTTTTTTCTTGAATTTTTATGTTGCTTTGAAGGTGTTTGATAAAATACCTATAAACCTATTGCTATTGTTTGAAATACACTGAAATTTTGAAGGTGCAATTAAGGTATTTGTAGAAATGCTGCAATGGTGAACTTGGCTTGATCTTGGCTCGAACTCGGCTCGAACTGTCCTGAGCTGCTGATCGAACCAAGCCGAGTTGGCTAGTCAGGCTCCAGGACCGAATCGAGGTTAGCTAGTGGTCGAGCTGAGTCGAGTTGAGGCCAGCTCAACTTGGCTTGACTCGATGTACACCCCTACCCACAGCAAGGGCCGCACCGTGTTGGGGAGGCCGGACCGCACCTATTCCACTCCCACTTACAGTTGATAGGCGCGAAGGAGGAAGGTAAGGGTGTGATTGGGACAGACTTGGGCCTGAAAATCATAATTTTGAATATATCGGTCGATTACTCGGTCCAAAACAAGTTCAAAATCCGTGCTGAGACCTACCTCAGTTTAGCGTTGAAAGTCGGGCAGGTTGGTGCTCAACCCTAGCCCAACCCAATGTTCATATACCTCAAACCTAACCCAACTGAATCCAACTCAACCTCAGGTTGGAAACTCTTAACCTAACTGGGCTTGGTAGGGTTGATCGGATTGATATATGCTAATATTATTATTATTATATTAGTTTATTATATCTCTATATATGTCTTATTTTTTGTACCTATATTTTTATTAATTATATATGTAGTATTTGTTGTAAAGATTTTTAATTTTTTCTAAACAAACAAGCTAAAATATCGGACAACTATTCTAAAAGTTATGTTGTGTAGCATCCATTTTATTTAGGAGAGAGAAATCTGACATATCATGTTAGCTTATGTTATTAGAAATGATGTAAACCAATGAGACCCAATGACATTGAAATTTTTGGTGCCTCCGATGCAAAAGATCCAAGCTCAATTATAATCTATAAGTAACTTATATATTTATCGGGTCTGGGTTGAGTCGGGCAACTTGAGACATCAATTCAAGCCTGACCCAGATTTTATTGGCCGGTGTTTGCATGGTCCAAGTCGGATGTGTATCGGTTTGGGTATCAGTGGCAGACTCGGCGGAGTTTCAACACAAGGTCTTAGGTTCCGTACCTATAGGTGGTATAATTCCGCTACGGTGCGTGGGTACGTGGGTAAAAAATAAATTTTTTTTTTTTTTTTAAAAGTTCGGTGTTTGTATAGCCTAAGTCCGAGACGGAACCCAATACATCCAACGTGAACGTAACCCAATGTCGGTCGGGTCAGTCACCGGTCGGTCACGTTGAACCCGCCCAACTTTCAGCCGTACCTCAGTCCCCGCCCGCCTGTTGACAGCCGTTTCAGAAAAGGGCCACAGATGCGGAAGCAATCCGTGGTTAGAACGGGTATACATGATCTTTTGTAACAGATGGGCCTTGATCAAGCAAAGTCGAACCAAGGAATAAAAAAGTCTATCCAACAACTAGAGAATGACACAAAATATCGATCTCTTTAAATTCAATGGACAGGATGGTGTCCGAAGGGAGGAGCAATCAAACTAACGGATGGATCAGATGGGTACGACAATGGACGATTAAAGTGTAGCTGTCTTTTCTACCCAATGGAAGGTACGGCAACGGCCAAATATCTTTGGACTCGGATTTGGTAGCGACACCGCCGGTACTGGCCTCAGTACCAATAGGTACCGGAAAAGCTGTGGGGCCCATGATCATGTATGTGTTTTATCCATGTCGTCTATCCATTTTTTCAACTGATTTTGGGTAATGGCTTAAGCATAAGGCAAATACAAATCTAAGGTGAACCGCGCGAGACGAAACAAGAGTTATTAAATACCCACCATTAAAAACTTCTTAGGCCCACTATAATGTTTATTTGCCACCAAACCTGTTGATTAGGTCATACAGTCCTAAGTGAAGGGAAAACATGGATATCGGCTTCATCTACAGCTTATGTGGCTTTTGGGAAGTTTTTAATAGTGGACATTCAATCACCACTATTTTCAATGGTATAGTTCACTTGAAATGGATTTGCCTCATTTTCTGGCTCATGCCTTCGTATAAGCTAAAAAATAAAGTAAAAAATAGATGGACATAATGGATAAAACATGTATATCATGGTAGGGCTCACAAAGCTTTCCCAACATGGTGGCAATGTCAATATCGAATCCAAGTCCAGTATCTCCTATTGATGGGTTCACGTGGACGACCTACTATCATAAATGAGAAAGCAATTTCCTGTGGAAGGTTGCATTTCTCATGGGGCAGTAAAGAGTCCAATCATTTTCCTACAAAGGCCCTTTGACTACTAAGGGATCATTGGACTTGAATGGTCAACAACAGCTATTTTAGGTGCGCAAAACCATATCATCCTTCTCATGATAATTATTACTTGAATCATATGAATAAAAGATCAACCTAAGAAGAAAAAGCTTTTCAACTGTGAATGTTTTACAACCATGGTTTCCTGTGGTGCATGCAGGCCACTTGAGCTTTGAATATGCCTTATTTTTAGGCTCATGTCATATATTGTTCCACAAAAAATAGATGGATGGCCTGGATATGTCACACGCATATGATGGGGCTACTTTTCGAGGAGGTAATGCTCTCTCAATTTCAAATAGAGGTAAAAATTAGTCATTTGCTATTGATATTGTATTTTACTGGAGAAATGAAAAATCAAAACTCTCTGAGTGAATGTTGTGGATATTAAGATTTTTGAAAAGCAACAAAATGTAAAGGTTTTAAAATTTTGGAATTTAGAGTTTACAGCTTCAAAAATTCTTGTTTAGATATTCTCAAGTTTTTAAAAGAAAAAAAAAAAAATCTAAAACGAACGGTTAGAATTTAATTAATCAGAAGGTTATCGGATGAATTGTTATTTAATTTGTTGATGATGTATCCCAATCTAGGAATTCTCATCAAGATCTATTTGAGCTTAAGGAGAGGTGTGAGCCTACATCTCATCCCTTTGAATAGGGCAAAGGAAGACACGCTATCAATAAGGTGGACCACACACGTCACATTTGTGACTAAAGGAGGAAGGAAGAGTGTAATCTCTCTCTCTACAAGACGATGTCTAAGGGAGATGCTCAAGGCTCTCCCCATACTCTTGTGCATGGCTTCTCCTTTTAAGATGGGATCTATACAGAAAGATTGGTGCTTTATTACCCTGTAATTAGGGGTGTACATCGAGTCGAGCTGGCCTCAGCTCGACTTGGCTCGAACATTGGCTGACTCATCTCAAACACGGCTCAACTTGGTCCTCGAGCTTGATTGGCCAGCTCGGCTCGATTTGGTCAGCAGCTTGGGCCAAGTTCAATCCAAGATTGAGCTGAATTCGTTATTGAGGTATTTCCACAAATACATGAACTGTAGCTTCAAAATCCCATTGTTTTACAAATAAGGGCAATGGTTTTACACGTATTTTATCAAATACCTTCTAAATAACATAAAAACTCAAAAAAACAAAGAGAAAAAGGGTATTTGTTTCATGACAGCCCCACCAACACTTCCAGCCTATAATCGTCCACTATCTATTGCATCAGGCTGTTGACTTCCCCCTTTGGAGTCGACAACGATGTGTTGCCTGCTGTCAAGCTCTCCACGAACTTGCCCTGGACCTCCATGTTCACAAACTGCTTTTCAAACTGGTCCATCGTTTTCAACATTACAAACCTTGCTTGCCACCAGCCAAACCTTCCTTGCCACCAGCCACATTTCGTTGAGTCATTTTATCAAACAGTTGGTGAGCAACATCAATGGTAAAGTAACCGAGTCATCGAACTGGTTCGATTCGAGCTGGATTCGATCTATATTTGATCCGAGTTGAGTCAAGCTAGGGCCTGCTCGAACTCGACTCGAACTTATTTTCAAGCTCAAAAAATCAACTTGACCCAACTCGAACTCAACTTCGAATCGAACTTTTTCTAGTCGAGTCAAGCAAGCTAATTGAGCTAGCTCGGTTCATGTACACCCCTACCTATAATCTTTCATATGCTTCATTGTATTTGAAATATATGATCTTTCTTTATCCATGCACCTATATTTGATCTAATAATTTCATTGCCATGACCATCCACATAAGACCCAGCATCCATGGACATCAAGTGGTGGATCTCCATATTTAGACTATTATATTTTATCAAAGTGCAATTTAAATTATTTTAACGATTAAAATAAAGTTTGATCAATGAAAACATTTATAAACATTTTCGATTACTTGGTGTAATAAAAATACTATTTAATGAATATCCAATCTTCTAAAGCCAAGTCATAAGCATCCTGAAGGATGCATAGGCTCCATTGACCTTTAAAAAAAAAAAAAATCTATATCATAATCTTATAAAATAAGCTAAAGTACATGTAATCAAGATGCCAGACCCTCATGCTTCATTAGGTCTAAGGTTTGCATCTTTAAGTTCATCATGTCTAGAGACTTGATTATGATCTCCCAATGCAAGTGTTCATGGGTCAACTTCGGACCTTTTATCCATGGCATACTCACATTTCTTTATAGGGTAAAGGAAGGGAAGAGCCTTTATTTCTAACACACTCACACTCTTTTATAAAATAAGAAAAAGACAAACCAACTCATCATCATGTACATTAGTGAAGATCATTATACCATTTCATTATCAATCTCGTCGCACGTAAAGTAATAGCAATAGGTTTGTAAGAAAGTTTACTAAGTGACCATAGTATAGTAGAACACTACGATACAAGAATTGCAACTCTCTCTTGATCAATGGTTATTGTGTTCGATTTTGGATTTTCCAAAGACAATTAAAGGAATTCATTTCCTTTTAATATATGTTTATGTATATTTTATGATATTCTTATATATTAACTATAATATAATTACATATTCAACAAAAAATCATAGCTTTTATGATCTATAGTTAAGATTATCAGTATCACATCTAAATCATCAATGATACTTGAGTTTTAAATACGTTGATTTTTGTACTTTATCTTAATGATGTATACCTTATTAATGACTTTGGTGGAAGATATACACAATGGTACAATGATGGCTACACATTCCGTCACCTTTGCTCCAAATGGCGTGGCTCACCTAAATTGTCAATTGGGATGATTTTTCCACCAGAGGCTTAAAATCGAGGATAGAATATAACGGATGGAGTGATTTTACATATTACACATGGTGGGCCCCACAGTGGTTGCGTATTTTTAGGGTGCCATGTTAAATCAAGTGTTGTGGAGGACTTTGGTCTAGCTCAACCCATGATGGTGTGACCATGCACGCCAACCTGCAAAGGCCTTATCAAGTGGGGTCAATGTTCCACTGACTGACGTCTAAAATGGCAGGCATGGCAGGCCTGCGTTCATCAGGTGGTCAAATCATGGATGTAGACAGTACACTAGATTCAACTAACTTTCACGGAATTCTTTCATCCAAACGCTGGCAAAGAGACAAATTAAGATGATTTGAATTGAATAATCCATATTCCATGAGGAGTCCCGTGTCAGTACACACACTCCATGTTAGCCACCCCCACTAGGGATCCATACCAAGACCTCAACTCTTGAAACGAGGTATCTCCACTCAGTCTGCCAGTGGAGCTATGGATCCGGGCGTTATTCCATGGGGACGGCTGCGTAGTACACATTGGAACGCTGGCTAGTATTAACTTAAGCTAAACGGGTTAAAATGTAGGATCCACTGTGATTAAGTTACAGTGTAAAAATCAGGTTGGTGGAAAATCTTAACCTTTAATTTGTGGACACTTGGTTTTTTTTTTTTTTTTTTTGTAATATTTTGATAACCAAATGAGTGTAATTTTTAATTCATGGTACATGTAAACTGATGGGGGAGCGGATTAGGTGGGCCCAGTCTCAGCCAACAAGGCTGGGGCAGCCCTTACTAAGGTGTTCACTTTGATGTATGTATTTAAAATGTACCTATTTTATCATATTATTTTAGGGCATGAGCTAAAAAAGAAAAAAAAAAAAAAAACAGAGTCATGTCTTCAGTGGACCCTATTATGAAAAACCATGCCAATTGAATGTCCACAGTTGAAAACTTCATAAAGCTTACTGTAATGTTGATTTGCCTTTGAACCCGTAGATGAGGGGACATAAAATCGGAAGAAAGGATATAATAAATTCAATTTGATCCAAAACTTTTTTAGCCTACAAAAAGGTTTTAGTAGTTAATCACCACTATTTCTTATAATATGGTTCACTTGAGATTCGAATCTACTTTATTTTTGGATTTGTACTCCAAATGATCTGGTAAGATAGATGAACGGTGTGGATGTAGAATACATATATCAAAGTGGGCCTGATTGCACAGGCTTTCGGTGAGAAATTTTCTAAAGGCCCGTGTATGATCCATCACGCTTTCTCAGAGCATCAAAGTATTTCTCACATTCTATACTCCCTCCATGGATGATTTATTTTTAAGGAACCATCATGAGATGAACATAGCCGTTCTTTCCATGCCTCGACAAACATACGGTTGTAAAAATGAGTCGACGTGTCCAAAAGCGTCAACCTCATAGAGATTGTCACATATACGGACAGATGTTAAGCACATGTCAATGTGATTTTTTCGTACAAAATCCAGCCCTTCAACAGCGATTTGACACCAACTACTTGGCTGGTATTGGGTCACTAGCCAAATCGCGTCCCATAAGCCGCCGGCTAGCTCGTGTCTACTACGTTGTATGTGTTTTATCCACGCCGTCCATCCATTTTTACAGCGAGTTAGTTACAAATATCAAGAAGATCATACCATAAAAACAGTTATTATTGAACATTCACCGTTAAAAATTTCTTAAAGTCTACTGTAATATTTATTTGCGATCCAACCTGTTGGTAAGGTCATATAGACTTGGACGAAGGAAAGCAAATATCATCTTGATGCAAAACTTCGGTGGTCCTCAAAATATTTCAAAATTAAACATTCAATCTTCACTGTTTCCTGTGGTGTGGTCCACCTGAGATTCGGATGTTGATCAACTTTTTTTTTTCGCTACTTAAATGAGTGGGAAAAATGGATCGACGACCTTGATAAAACACATACATCATGGTGGGGCCCATGGAGCTCTGACATCAGCTAGCTGGCGGGTGTTGGGGACACTAGCCAAACTGCGTCGGGAACGGATTGGCTACTCCCCCTGACACCAGCCCCGTCGCTGGTAGTCAGTGCTCTTTGGGCCCCACTATGATGTACTTGTTTCATCCATTACGTTCATCCATTTTTAAAAATCATTTTAGGGATTGATGCAAAAAATGATAGGGATATAAATATCAGGTAGGCCACACTACAGGACAAAGTAATGAATGGACATTCACAATTAAAATCCTCCTAAGGCCCATTGTACTGTTTATTTGACATCTAATCTGTTGATTTGGTCATAAAGACCCCGATGAAGGGAAAAATAAATATTAACTTTTATGGCCCCCAAAATGTTTTTAATGGTCAAAATTCATTCAACACTGTTTCCTGTAATGTGGTCCACTTGAGATTGATATATACTTAATTTTTTTTTATAATATTATAAAATGATATATAAAAATATATGGAGGGCATGGATGACATACATACATCATGTTGGGGCCCACAGAGCACCGACCACCAGCCAATGGCTGGTGTCAGGGGGAGTAGCCAATCCGTTCCCAACTGCGTCCGTCCTGACGGTATAGAGCGTATACTTTCCACAGCACTGACACACTGCTAGGTGGCATGTCAGCGACAAAGATTGTACAGTACCACAAGTTGTGGTACCTGGCCTGTCGGTCATCGGCTCTCCTTTCTTTTGTTGATAAATGATCACATACAGATATCTCTTTCCCTCTAACATCTCATATCCGTAGAATATCCAATCCATGTAAAAGTTGGAACATACCACGTTGATCACTTGGTACAAAAATCAGTTCCAAAAACTTATTTGTTGGGCCACACCATTACACCGAGTAATACGATCAGCTATCTAATGGTTTAGATCTCTGTCCTGATAGATGGGCGGATCGGCCTGATTTTGCTAACACGTGATCATCACGTAGCCCGCTATTGCACGAAGTAGATGTTCTACACGTGTCACACCTTGGTTGAAAAGAAATGGCTGCACTGAGAGTCAACATACATCCGCTGTTTATAATCGTTTCTTTTTTACTTGAGTCGCGCAACTCTCTCACAAATGTCGTTTCATGGACCCACCCCTCACATGCTCCAGCTGAGAGTCTCTTCGCGGATCAGAAGTGAAATCGCTCTTCCAAGGTTATTCGGGAGAGTAGGATCATCTCATCTACCTCTCTGTACTGTGCTATGTAGTACCTATATATGAGATCCGGACCGTTATGCTCATCATGTGCCACGTGGATGGAAGATCCTGTCTGTTTATCTGATGAACTACTAAAATCAGAGCAGTCTGGCAGAAAATGGGCCAATGGGCACTTAAAAACGTAGGCGTCATTTCTCTACCTACTCTTCTTTCAGTGAAGTGTGGCCCATCTATTGACTACACCCGCATGATTTTTGTGACAAGATACATATATGCAGTGTGGCCCACCTAAATAACAGGTTGGATCTCACTCACAACCGCCACATAATATGGTGTCCATTACAATTAAGAAACTCCCGAACTGTGCACGGAACCTTTACACCTGTGAGGCCTTTGTTTTGGTGATCGAAACCATTGATCTTCTGGATCCCATCATGGATAGAGCATTTCCTAAGGAGTTAAGGAAAATTACACACATATTTCATATTCACTGGAAAAAAAGGCCAAAATCGAGCAGCTAGGTTCTTCCAATCTTGAAGATCTTAGGATGCAGTCTATCCATGATCAGGTTGCATTTGATAAATGGATTGGATGAACACACGTCAATGAGGGTTTCAACAGCTGGGATCAATATCCCAATTGTGCCATGTGGTGTGATTGTGACCCCCCTGTGTTTTGCATAGGTCTGAATTTTAGGACATGGAATGAAATTAAAGGGCCACACCTTATGGACGGAGTGGATGTGGACCCTACATCATGTTGGAGCCCATGCACACAATTGCAGAAGAAGCCTATTTTTCAATCGTTGCAAGCAACCGGCATCTTACAGGAAATAAAAACCCAGTGAACCATCTCATGGAGGAGCGCCACATGGCTGCGACCCTGACAGTGGGGCCTACCTTGACGTATGCATTATATATCAACACCGTGGATTTGTTTTGCCAGCTTCTTTTAAGACATAGTCCCAAATTCGAAGTAGATAAAAATTTAAGATGCACCATGCCATAAGGAAACAATGATTTTTGAACGTCCACCGTTAAAAACTTCATAGAGTCCACCGTAATGTTTAATGACCATCGAACACAGACCTCTATGAAAGGAAAAAACACATGTCAGATTGATCCAAAACTTCGTGGCCCACAAAAGGTTTTTAATGGTCAATAACCACTGCTTCCTGTGGTGTGGTCTACCTGAAGTTTTGATCTGCTTCACTTTTTTTCGCATATCTAAAATAAGCTGAAAAAACAGATGGACGGTGTGGATATACAATGTATACATCGAGGTAGGCCATACTGTCAGAGTCCCACCAACATAGCTGGTTCCGGGGTCGCAATCGCGCTCCGTATCATTGGAGGAGCTGGGATGAGTTGTTTCGACGGTGGGTGATGCGACACGTGTCAAATAAATGGGCTCCACATAATAAAGAGGTTGCTTTGGGGTAGGTTGAGAAACATCTATGATGTGGTGGAGACAGGTAAGTGAGTGCATCCCAGCCCCAGTGCCTTCACATGCAATGTCTTGAATGGTCATGGTTACCTACACCACATCACATGTGGTGTCCTTCGCTCCCATGCTTTTCATTCAAAGGGCAAAATATACTGATTTTCGAAACTGTGGGCCATATGATTTTTAAGTTAGTTGAAAGGGATGTCCACATAGCCGTGCTAAGCCCACACGCGTGTCGGTCCAGTAATGCGCATGTACACGCTACACAAAGTGCCAGCATGGCATGATAGGTCAGAGATCCAGGCCATCCATCAGAAAGGAAACACTATATTGATGCTCTAGACAAGAATCATTTGATCCACTGGTCATGTGGGCTAAAGTTTACAAAAAGAAATGGACGGCTCTGAGAAACTTGGATACATTTTCATACATTGGGGCCCACAGATTAGTGGACCAGATTTATTTTTTGTAAGAAAATAATAGGCCGTGCCAACCTGGTGGATAGATTGAATCTGGCACTCGCGTACCATGCTTTCACGTGTGTGGCGTGTGCATGAGCTTTATTGGACCCGCGTGTGCACTAAGCAAAGCCGGATATCACCCAGATTATCGTTGTGGATGAAAGGCATTGAATGGAAAGTCTTGCTGTATATGACGAGGCCTGATTCATTCCACAGCTTTGTAGGTTTAGCTTAAGTAACGACGCGTGGGGCCCTCCTTGATGCGTGCCTGAGATTTAATCTTCTGGTCCATCTTCGGCGCCCGAAATAAGGCGGATCCAGAACACATTTGGGCCACACCACTCGTAACGGTTGGGATGGGGATGACGGTGGATAAAGTGTTCCAGGTTGTGTGTGGAGCCCACTGCACCCTTTTTATATGAGAGCGGATTAGCTGTTACCCGGGTAACACTTACCCTTTGATGCGTGTCTCTCTCTCTCTCTCTCTCTCTCTCTCTCTCTCTCTCTCTCTCTCTCTCTCTCTCTCTCTCTCTCTCTCTCTCTCTCTCTCTCTCTCTCTCTATATATATATATATATATATATATTCGTTTGTTTTTTCATCTTATTTTAAACGCCATCCCAAATCATAAGAAGATCCAATCTCAGATGGACCGTACCGATAGAAATATTAATGAATAATCATTAAAAATCTTTTGTGGGCCACAAAAGTTTTGGATCAATCTTATGTTTCTATTTCCCTTCATTCAGATCTTCTTAGTGTTGGATTGCAAATAAACATTAAGAAAACCTTATAAAAGGCCCTTTTGAATTTTTAATGGTGAGGCACCTAATCACCACTTTTCCTGTGGTGTGGTCCACCCTAAAATGGGCTGGAGAAACGGATGAATGGCATGGATAGATAACAAATCATCAAGGTGGCCCCATGGTAGGGGTGGGTAACACCTAATCCGCTCCCTTTTTATATGCCAACCAGTTAGTAGAAAATGATGGATTACATACTCTGTGAACACTGTGGGGCTCACCCTGTTGGACGTGTCTTATCCATGCAGCCCATCTACTTTTCGGTATCATTTTAGGGCATAGGTAAAAAACACTCTCAAGAGACCATATTATAGAAACAATTGGAATTGAGTGCTTACATTTGAAAACTTTTAAGGGGCTACGGAAGTTTTAAATCAAGCTGATATTTTTACTTTCTCGCCACAAAAAAGTTTTAATTCAAGCGAAATTTGTGTTTTTCCTTCATTTGTGTCCGTGTGCCTTATGAATAGATTAGATGACAAATAAACATGATTGTAACCCTAAGAAGGCTTCAATGGTGAACGCTATTATCCGTAATTCTTATGGTGTGGTCCACTTGATCTATGGATATGTTTCAATTTTGGACTCATGCCTCAACATGATTGGCAAAATGGATGGATGAAGCCGTGAATAACACACATACATCACGTCTTGTCATATAGAGTTTCCTCAATACCACCGCATCTATTAGAGAACTAGATCTACAAGGATGAATGCACAACCCAAAGATGAAGCTTAGGTGGGCCATGACACATGATTTTAAAAACTTTAGGCATGGTTTTACATATAGATCGGAGCCACCTGAGTTTTTAATCGGCCTGATTTTTGGTGAGCAATGAGAACATGAACGGGCATACATGATGAATTGATTGGATGTCATACACACATCATGGTGGGCCTTACACGTCATTGTCAGTTGAGCTTTATGGCATGATCATCAATTAAACTCGTGTTAGTTTTGCACCATTTAGAAATTAGTGAGGGCGTTTGAACCGCACACATGGCATAGTTGTACTGCAATTTAGAGTTTTTAAGTGGCCGACCCAACTGGAGCTGAAGCATGTCTGAATTGCAGTACAAATATATATTCACAGTCTCATTTTTACCTTCCAACTCGGAACACACTGTTTTACTTTTAACCATCCATTTGCTAGCCATTATCTGGATGGTTAGGATTGCTTGATCAGGCCGATTTGAGAGATATATATGCTTGGTCCACAATGGGTCCTACAATTTGGATGGTCCTGTGCATGTTAGTGCCCCATGTGGGGAAGCACGAGTCCCCACCATTAATATGATAACCCTATAAAATAATAGGCAATTCATGGATAAAATTGCCTAGGGCCTGTTTGATTTTCCATGCCAACTTTAAATAAGTTGTAAATGAGTAATAATTATTTACTTAAATAAATACGGCATCTTTTCTAATGCCTGGATTTGACAGCCTACTTATTTTCTATTTTTTCAATGCAAAAATTGACTGCAGTAAGAAATATGTGGGGTCCATTGTGATATATGTGGCTTATCCACACTGTTCATCTGTTGTACCGGCTAAATTTAGGTATAAACCAAAAAACGAGATAGACCCAAAGTTCAAGTGGACCACACCACAAGAAAAAGGGAATCAAACATCTACCTTAAAAACTTCTTAGGGCCAATTTTTACTTTTAGTATGGGCCACTTGACTGTTGGATTTGTCTCATTTTTCAGCTTATGCCTAAAAATGTTCTGATAAAATAGATAGACAGCATGGATATGTCATATACATCACGGTAGGCCCACAAATACAAGCCAATACTTTTGGACTAATTTTACTGAACTATTTCAAATAGGATGAAAAAAAATGATAATTACTTATTTGTAATATATTTATATAAAATTTGGAAAATATAAGCCACTTCACCTGACTCCATTATTGTGGGTGGACCTGATTTCAGGTCAACCTACCACGTGTCCTGAGAGATTGCCCTGCTGGATCCTCGAATCCTCTCACATGGGGTAGAGTCCAGCACCATGGTCATATTTCTCAGCAGTTTCTAGTCACCTTGCCTTATTCGGGGCAATTAAAATCTCAATTAAATAATGTCACTGAAGCCCCATTTTGGAAACAAAACCATTCGAACTGTCTGGATCAACTGATCCAACGGCCCAACTTTTCCTGTCAGTTCTGTCTGGTCCCACCATGTGGGTGAATTGATAAAACGTTTATTTTCAAATGGGTTCCTGCTTATGCTTACACTAAAAGATATTATATCTGAACCACGTTTTAATGAAACTCCAAAGAAGTCAAGAGCATAGTTCAAAAACGTGAAAACTGGACTCAGACCCAATAGTCAGCCAGGTCGAATTGATTAGATGACTTGACCTAAATCAGCTAGATATTAATAATTAAATTAAGAAGATCATTGGTAAATAGTAAGTCATTAAAATACAATAAGTATAAAAATGGTTCGTTTTGCTGGAAAAACCAAATATATGGTGGGTTGGGAAGAATTCACATGTGCCAACTCAATGAATCTCGTCAAATTAAATGCGCAAGTCTTGTTCATGCATGAGTTTCTAGGAAAGCCTTTGGATATTAAGTTGTTTAAGATAAGCTATTTATTTCACAAATGTTTTATTTTAATTTCTATTTATTATGAAGATAAATATATTTAACAAACAACATACTTAACCGTGTTTACTCTCTCTCTTTTCTACTAGCCTATTTTCAGCCACTTGTGAAAAGCAGGAAAGATTTTTTTTTTTTTAATTTTTTTAAAACTAAAATAATGATGTACTTTTAAGTAAAAAAAAGTTACTTATAATTATTTGTAAATTTAAAATTTTTTTTGTTAGCTTTTTAGTACACCCCACTTTCAGTTCAAACAGCAGTGTAAGGGAGTTGATGCCATTTTTTGTTAGCTTTTTAGTACACCCAACCGTGGGTTCACACATCACTGTTAGCCACTCACCAGGGAACCAATGCCAAGACCTCAGTGTTGAAATGGGGTATCTTTCGCTCAGTCTACCACTTGAGTTATGGATCTAGGTGGGTTCATAAATTAACTTATATATTACTTATAACTAATCACAAATCAAACTTTTATGAAATAAGTTACTTATCTAATGTTGTAAGTTAAAAAAGTAACTTATGTGGTGCTATTAAGACAAGCTCTAAGTGATTTAGTTTGAAATCTCATTGACTCACTCATGTATGATGCCAAGTCATCAAGTGTTAAAACTACGGTTAAGATTAATAGTTTGGATGTACTTTTTTTTACACACCCACCCACATTACATGGGTACTCAATCACATGATCTCAATGTTAAAACGGAGTCTGTCTACCACACAGCCATAGCATGAGACCCTTGTTTGGATGCACCTAGACCCCTTTTAATCCAACATGCCCTATGACATTTATCCACATGGGAACATGTTTGGAGCAGTAATTATTTTGGAAACACATCCAAACAAATCTTTGTTTTCACCAAACATCCATAGATGGACAGCTCCAAGTCGGACTTGAAGTAACCCGGATAAGGCCTTTGTAGATTGCAGTATCCAGTCCACATGAAGATAGTTACACCCAAACAGACCCTTAGATGCATTGCATGAATAGAAAAAGGTATCATGCAAGGAGAACTGACCACCTAGAGGCAAGATATTACAATGTACCACTTTCCCACGAACATGGCTGTCATGTAGGACACTATTACCATGAAAAAGGTAGGACCCACTAATGAAGATCACTTGGCACAAAATTCAGTCTGGTCCGTTCTTTAGGTGGACCACATCGTTGATAATCACCTATCTGACTCAAATACCAGTGTGGGCCACCTATCAAGTGAAACGGCCTAATTTTCAAGAAATGTGATCTTAACTTTGGGGCCTATGATTTTTCTTGGTACCGATTTCATAAATAAGTGTCACGTTGGTGCCAAAGAAGGTGCCATGCCACCTTTTTTGTGGTACTATTGCGTGTATGGGATCAGTTATCTTATATGAGAGGACCAGTCGCCTACAACTAGCTGGAAATTAGGTGGTATGCCACCCTCTAGGTTTTCAGTTGGTACGAGTGGGCCCCATGAACGAGAAATTCCCCTGATTGGAGAATACTTCCATGAGTGGCCAACAACAGGTCTTGAGATAAAATAAAGCAACGGTCCACATTCAACCAACAAAGAGGCAAAATATTGTACAGCTAGCATCTTCTACATTATTCGTTGATGGTGAGGCATGTCATATCAATCTCTTGGAACGTTAAATCATTGCGTGCCCTTTACAAACTAAAAACCAGAACGGTTGGGGTAGGAGCTTTTGGCTTTGAAAGTTACGTGAACTTTCAACCCGACCCTTTTTTTTTTTTTAACTTTGCAAAGGTACATGCGTAGGCCTGTGGAGCCGTGAAAATAGTGGGCCGCACCGTGAAGACGGCCTGTTACAAGTATAGCTTGGTCAATTCATCAGGTGGGGCACAACATGGAAATCAATGGACTACTGGTGGGATGGCCCAATGTACATTTGGAGTGGTTGAATGTAATTTTAATGCCAGTTAATACTCCGCAACATGTGTTCAGGAGAACTCCCAAGCTTTTGTTGATTGATGTCTTAAATTTGTAGATCAACGGGTCTGTTAATACCAGGTTTGATGCTATAGAGCAGATATGATTGATGCCATCGAGTAGACTTCAATGCCATTGAAGTCTTGCTCGATGCTATCGTATAAATTCGAAATTTCTTATGTTGGTTGTTGGACACTTTAGGTGTCAGCTCGATGCCGTTGAAAAAGATTTGATGCATTAAAAGAGGTTCGATGACATTATAAAAATTGAGATTTTTCATGTTTAGTCACCAGAACGTTTTAATGGTTACTTCGATGATATCGAAGGGATTTGATGCCATTGACGATCTGTCAATACCATCAAAGTTTCATTGAAGGTGTCATTGAACGATCACTCAGAGTTATGCAAAGTTGCATAAGTGCGGGATTTGTTTTATATTTCGATTGTGATTCACCTAAATGGAATATATATATATATGGGTATGGGTGTAATTGAGATTATGATGTATCTTGGAACCTTCTAAATTATTCCTAGAGTTTTTAAGAGCTTCAAGGAGAGATTTAAGACTTTTTTGAATTAGGTATTCTCTATATTTCTTATAATTTCTAATTTTATAGTGCTTTATGTTGTTCTGTGCCATTAGTTTTTCTTGTAAAGGTTTTTCCAAGAAAAAAAATTAGAGTCTTTGTATTGGACTTAGTTGTTGCGATTGGAATACTTTGCTTAATTCATCTCTGTGTGCTTCCGCAGTCTCCTAACAGATCTTAGTGGCCCACCATGTTGTACTTGTGACATCCACTCCGTCCATCTTGTGATCCTTATAACTTTCACCTACAGTCCAAAAAACCACCCACATCCATAACTTAGATTAGCAGCACTAGGGGAAACAATGTAAAATCATGCTGAAAACTTTCAATTACATACGTTGTGGCCCGCCTAAGTTTTATATCAGTGTGATTTTTGGATTTCCACTTCACCCTAATTGAATTTTGGATTTCCTGTTCACCCTAATGAGGCCCACCCGAGTGAACGCTTTGGATGGAACTAACTTGTGGTTGGTGTCACCATCCCATTGTTCCTGTGATGTGGGCCACCTTAGTTGTGAATTAGGAAGATTTTTGACCCAGGGTTGACACTAAGGGCTCACCTAGGGAACGGAGTGGATGTCAAGGGAGGCCTGCGTGTGAAAGTTCCCTTAAAATACTCAATTTCTCTTGCATAACAGAGAATAGGTTGCAGTGGGGACAGAAGACGACCCTTTACAACAATCATCTTATGCATTGAAGAATCAAGTATGCAGGAAGTTTTGACGGTCTGGATGCATGTAGACCTAGGGACCATGCATTGTGTCAAATCACTGGACTAAGCTCATTGAATGCAGTATCACCAGAAAAGATCAATGATCAAGTGTAAATTGTAAGGTCCCTCACAGCATGTGAGGGTGTTCAAGCATCCTTGCTCATGCCTCGGGTGGTAGACTTGCAAGAGTTTCAACACAATATCATGGATTCGAGTACTAATTGTGGTGAAATTCTACTGTTGCGTAAGTGCGTGGAGTGTGAGTAAAAAAAAAAAAAAGAAGTCCACTGCATGTGGGGTGTCTAAGCATGGGTTCTTACTCATGCCAGAGCGTTACGCTCACGAGAGTTTCAACACGAGGCCAAAGGTTTGATTACCCATTGCGGTGAAATCCCACTTTGAGTGCCCGGGTGTGTGAGTTCAAAAAGAGAGAGAGAGAGAGAGAGAGAGAGAGAGAGAGATAAAAAAGGAGGGTCCATCACATGATGGGAATAGGACACCTGGTGGGGTCATCCACTCGACGTCGTGTGGTTAGAGTAGAGGAGTACTTTCTTTCTTATCATTAATAGCATTATTGAATGGGAGACCAGCGGTGAAGGATCCATATGCTGGTCAATCCATGATGATGCATTGATGGGCCCACTATGAACCATCCATTATGAGAATTGCAGTGCATTTACAACTATAGAAAACTCACACTGGTTGGATTATCTCTTTTTGATAAACACATTTTGAGACTCGCTTTAAAGGAACCTAAACATGTTTTTTTCTCGATAAATCACATTTGACTTGAAAACACTTTCGGAGGCAATTTAAAATAGAAACAGGTAGTTACCACCAATTGATAAATTTGAGTAAAAGGTAATTTTTTTAATATGGATGGGCTAATTTTATATGCCGATTGCTTGAACAATAAAGGATTTGTGAAAAGGCAAAGAAGACCGTCTCTCTCTCTCTCTCTCTCTCTCTCTCTCTCTCTCTCTCTATATATATATATATATAGAAATTCTAATTTCTCTAATTAAAGTCTTCTATTTTAACCACATACGTGTGCACGCTGTCATGCGCACATATAAAGGCCCTGTTCACTTTAGTTCTAAGTTAAAACTATATTAGAATCGAACTTTTCATTCTCTTAAATTTCTGAAGTTTTCTTTTTCTTTTCTTTTCTTTTTTAAAAAAAATTTTAAACCTAATTTTGACCATACTTTTAGGGCCTGTTTGGCCAGACGGATCCCATGGGATTAGGAGGGATAGGATGGATTTTAAGGTAATGATGGTGGTGTCAGTGGATTAGTTTAAAACCCATGGGATTGTGATATCCCAGGACAAGTTCACCGAGTCTGTTTGGCATGTCCGGCATATCCCATGATTTTACCTTCCAATCCATCCAACCAAACACACCCCAAGCACGATTAAACGAGATTAGGAGGGATGAGATCAATTTTAAGGTAATGATGGTGATGTCAATGGATTGGTTTAAGATCCATGGGTTTGCTATATCCCGAGACAAGTTCATCGGGGCTGTTTAGCTCGTTTGGCATATCCCCAAATTTTACCATCCCATCCCTCCTAATCCCATGGGATTCGTCCAGCCAAACACGCCCTTAATGTTCTAAACTAAATTAAACACAAACAATTGTCGTACGGCTTTTTGTTGTTTGCCACTTTGTTTTAGAGGGTGACAGCGAGTGCTATAAAAGCATTTTGATAGAAAGACACGCGAAAAAAAGGGAGTGCTTTTGAGGCAGCTTATGACTCTGTCATTAGGAATCTGAATTCAAAATTTACCAAAGTTTCAAATCTATTTGACTTGATTCAAACTAATTTGACTTCTCGCCCAAAAGATTGACACGATAGAGTTTGTAGAATTGTAACGCCCTTGAAATTGGGGGTCGTGTATACACTCGACTCCTAAGTTTCCAAGTATCACTTATAGCCGATTTTTATTAATTTGCGTTTAATCAGGCTTAAATGCGTAGTATGAAATTACTTAGAACATGAAGCACAAGCATAACTAGTCTACTGAAATGAAAGAGGTCAATATGTACAGGTCCAAAAAAATATAAATGGGTCGCAAAAGGCGTTGCCCAATAAAATCACAAAAAGAATCATATGTCCAAAAGAATGGTGCGTCGAACCCACTACTCATCGATCCAGAATCCTGCCTATTAGGCTGATAGAGAACCACCCATCAGCTGGAAGTAGGACAGCTCGTCCTCCTCATCAAGGGTCGCGTCGTCGGGCTCCTCGTACTCTATGTCACCTGCATCTACGGAAGAGTCTGGTTGTTGTTTTAAAATATTATCTTATAGTGGGAGTGAGTGATCAACTCAGTGGGTGTTATTAGTTTTAAGTTGTAACAAACATCAATTATATTATGAACTTAATGAAAAACAATCATTCATAACACCTAGCTAATCTTGTTAATGCATATACATGATAGATGATATGATGCATGCCCTCGCCACAACACTCCCTCAAGCGACTCCGTCTAACGATCACGTATGACCAACTCTCATTCAATGTGACCTCGAATGCTGAGTCGCCAACCTAGCTAGTGCGATGCGATGCTAGTGTTAGCTAAGTTCTTAGTTAATTGCATTCATTCAGCAGGTCAGAAAAACTGATACACCCCACGATATCAATGCCCTTAGCTAGTTGCGCGGCTAAGACCCCATTATCCTTTATCCCATCGGGTTCTCCATTCCTGATTTCAAGTAAATGAGGAATGCTGGGAAAGGGATCGCTCGCGATCACTATGGGGAGGCTCATCACCCCAGCGTGGGCTGACAGCTTGGACACAGTGTCCCATTCTACTATGCCCGACTCTCGAGATGGTGGATCAGTTTCAAATGATTATCAATAGGCTTCAGTAGGCGAAAGGTGTACCAGGTTTCATTCAGGCGTGAGTAGACATGATTAACAATCATAGTTGGTCAATAATTGGGCTAGACCATGCGAGTACGTGATGGACGACATTGGGTACAATCGACCCATGTAATCCAACGACTGTCGCCTATTCGCATCCGCCCAAACCTGCTAGTTTAGCCGCAGGATGGTCTTACCAGCGGGACCACCTTCTCTCACCTCAGTTTCCTGACCAACTCAGGGGTTTGATGATATTCAATAACATTTTGACAATCAGGGTTATCAACTAATACAAGTGATATCATGCATTTATATTTCCAAACATAAAAATTTAGATTTTGCTACAATGTAAATGCGAACTATATTATGAAATAAAGGTGCATGTGTGTCGTGTGGGTTAGTGAGGAAGACAAGAGCTATAAATCATTTATAGCACAAACATGAAACAAGGATCAATGCTAGCATAACATTCATTGAGGACTTATGCAATCACACATACAACAAAGATCAATATAACATACAACCTAAAAGGGATTATCACACAAAAATCAAGTAACAAATGATCGTGCATTCACCAATTCATGTCCAATCATGTTGAGAAATAACAATCATGCTATAATCGATCCATATTGATTTGGGGGAGGATCTAAAATGTAATGGCTTGTCTAGGTTTTCTAGATTATCCAAATACATCACCCAACAAGCAAAATCATTAGATCCATATTAAAATTGGTGCTAGGTCACCTAAGAATAATAGTCCGTACTTATGGATCGTTGAAGACTTTAGGAAACGATCTACGGTTGCCAAACTCGCGGGTCGATTCGTAGAGATCCTGAGCCAAATGAACTTGCATGTTAGGATTACATGCATTTCTTAGCTCAACCCCAAAAATTACAAAAATATGGGTGCTTACCTCCCCAATCAGATGGAAGTGGCTTGTAGTTGTGGATATAGGAAAGGGAAAGGTATTTCTCTAAGGTTCCAAGCTTCCTTGGGCCCCACCTCCTATCACACACTCCTTTCCTTTCTTCTTCCTCTCTCTTTCTCCTCCTTTCTCCTCTTTCTCTTCTCCCTTTTTCCATTTTCTCTCTTTCCTTTCTCTAGGGTAAATTCGTATAGGGAGAGGGGTGTCCAAAAGAAGCCCCCTTTATAATGTCAAATTTGGCGCAAATAGTCTCAAGTGTTGGGTAATTACTATACTATTTTTATGGAAGGATTTTTTTAGCCTCTAGGGCCTACTATGGGGTGTACATGTTGATATATACCGTAGGATAGTTGGCCTTAATGATGATCTACGTATGTACATGATTAACTTGTCATTTGGATGCGCCGATTGACAGATATGATTAGAAGTCTGTTCAATGGTCACTGATGGTCGATCGGGGCCACGACTATACGGATATGAGTAGAGAAATATCCTTACTCTACAAGTGAAGTTTGGTCGTAAACCGACGGTCCGAAATTCTCAACTTTGTATAAGAGTGGACGACCGAATTCACTTAAGTTTCAGCTTCTTCCTTTATGGTATTTGCACTTCTCATGCACTCGTCCATTGGCTCAAGTTGAGTAGTTCTGAACCGTTCCCAGGTCCGACTCTCACGATGGACGTCAAGCCCAGTAAGACGGACATTTCTCTATAGTTTTGGAACTAGTGGCCCGCTAACGAGCGGTTTAGAGCTTGTTTGAAAATTCGGGGCATTTCTGGAATAATTAGGTACTGAGATTTCTCGTGGGCAATGATTAAGGTTTGAGTTAACTATGTTCATAGTGTGGCCTATTTATAACTAGTGAAAGTGAAGATTTGGTCATGATTATTCTAAGCTGTCAGTTTTAGGCTAAAAGAGTAGTGGGGTTGATTTGATTTATTAGCCAAGATCCGGGCCTTATTTGACTCGGCTTCAGTTAGATCTTCAATTTGATTATGATTGTCTTGATTAGTTAGCGATGAAATGATTAGATTTGGGCCATGTGTGAGTAAATTATGGGCTAAAGTTGATGTTCAAGTGATTGACGGATTCGTTGACTTCTTACGGTTGATTAATTAGACTTGCGCGGTTCTTTATTGGTTCCACCTGTATATAAAGTATTATTGAGTACCAATGTTCAGTAAGTGATAATATAATTTAATTATATTTTAAAAAAATTAAGAATTTTTGAAAATCCAAAACAGTGAAAATCTAAGATGTTACAATCTATCCTTCTTAAAAACAATTTTGTCCTCAAAATTGCCTAAGGATAATAAGTAAAGATTTTATTATTTTATTTGCATAAGTTCTATTGATTTGAAGTTTATATGTATGGTAGGGTATATACTATCTATACTAGTCTGACTCATTTTAGTCTATTTCCCTTAAAACTTTTTTACTCTGATAATTCACTATAATTTATTTAATTATCTATTTTTTATTTTTTTTTTATAGATTTAGATTTATGGCGACGGTTTCCCTCTTTCTAAAGTAAAAATATTTATTTTCAATGTTAGACCAATACGGAGAGACGGTTGTAGTGAGTTTGAACCCGATATATCGATCATCTACCTGACCAAGGTAGAAGGCTTATCGTATCCCTTCATCGTCCTGATGGATCCTAGTGTTCTTTTCAGTTAAAGCAGTGAGTCCATTAGTAGTTGCTTAGGATTGAGAATTGGGTCAAGACGTATTCCGCTATACCTCGTAAATAATGAAATTGCCATTTCATTATCTCTTAATATTGTTTTTGCCGAAGTTTAATATATATCTGCTTACAACACCGACTACATGTAAAATATTTGGTCTTATAAAAATCATGATGTAATTGGCAGGATTGAGAATTAGGTCAAGACGTATTCCGCTCTATCTCATAAATAATGAAATTGCCATTTCATTATCTCTTAATATTGTTTTTACCGAAGTTTAATATGTATCTACTTACAACACCGACTACATGTGAAATATTTGATCTTATAAAAATCATGGCATACATCAAACTGTCAATTACACCAGAATAGTACACATAAAATAGGTTGCTGTATGTAATAAAGTTTTGTAGTAGGGGTTGTAAGGATTCCTATAGCCTAACTTAGGACTTGATGGGAGCCACTATGATGCATGTATTATATACATTCTATTTATCTGATCTTCTAGCACATTCCATGGCATAAAACCAAGCACAAAGTAGTTCCCAAGCTCAAGTGAGCCAAAGGAAACAAAGGGGATTGAATACCTATCATTAAAAATTTCTTAGAGGCCTTTAAATTTTAAATCAATTTGATATTTATGTTTTCTCTTCATCAAGTTCAAGTAACCTATGTAAGATGCCAAAATAAATATCACCTTGGGCTGTACAAAGGTTTAAATGACAGAGGTTTTATCGCCACTGTTTCCTTTGGTAGGGTCCCTTAAGATTTGGATCTAATTCATGTTTGGGTTCATGACCTAATACAAGCTGGCGAAAAAGATGGACGGCAGAAATACAATCCACGCATTAGCATGAGCCTGACATAGCTTAGTGTTGCAGGAAGACATACAGAATCTTCTTGCAATGGCCCACCGCAGGAATTTCCCTTCCGGTATCAATTCAACTTTTTAGATGTTGCCAGTATACATTGAGATGGTGATTATAGGTTGAATGGCTTTACTGTATCATATCCTCTCTTTTTTAGAGTGCATCCTGAATTGTCAACGGTTGAGATGAGTGGACATGGGTCACATGTACCAAATACAACTACTGCAAATACCATTAAATATCCACGTATTATTTATGGGTAGGTACGCAGTTCCATTGTTCCATCAAACGTATTATTTATGGGTAGGTACGCAGTTCCATTGTTCCATCAAATCTACCTGAATAAGTACGAGAGAGAGAGAGAGAGAGAGAGAGAGAGAGAGAGAGAGAGAGAGAGAGAGAGGTTGATCATTCCTAATATGAAAATGGTAGGCCTGCCACATGAACACCTGCTGAAAAGTTAGGCTCGTGCTCTCATTAGATGGGCCACACCATTAGAATCTATGGACCACAGATGATCTGACTTAACTTACAATTGTGGCCCACCCAAGGTCAGTGGATCCTGATTTTTAAGAAAGGTGACCTTCATAGTGGGGCCTACCATTTTCATGGTACGCGCCAAAAAGATGTTACGGCACCACATGCTAGTGCGGTTGTGTCTAGGATATCAGTTCTCTAATTGAAATTGCCAGTTATCTTACATGCAGCGTATGTGCACGTGTGGAGAATGTTTAAGTCTACGTCAGTGTACGTCCACACCACGTCACTCAAAAACTTTGATTGTATTGTTATGGACTACTTCAATGAGCCCATCATCACACCTCTGTTCTGGTTTATCATCGCATCCCTCTCCCTATTCCTATCATTCCCCATCTACCCACACTAATTAGGGATGCTATTTGCCTATAACGTCCCAAAACACTCAAGAGGGGTTCACCATAATTTTGTTATATCCAAGCCGTCCATCCATTTTGGCATTATGATCCCAAACACAACCAAGATCTAAAATACAAGTGGGCCATGCCACAGGAAATAGTGATGATGGAGCCACCCATCATTGAAACCTTGTTGAAGCTTACGGCGATATTCAGATATTGCCCATTAAAGCATTATTAAGGTGGTTCCCACCTGGATCGAGGGAAAGCCCAAATATCACCCTCATACAAAACTTATATGACCGTATTAAAATGTTAAGAGTGGTCATTCAATTTTAACATGTGTTTTATATAGCGATGTTATATTGTTTTTAGCTTATTGCTATGTAATGTAACTTAGCCCTAATGTCATGCAGCTTATAAAAATAATTTAAGTCCTATGTAATGTATACTACTAAATAGTTTACATACACTAGACCCTATATAGAAAACGCTACATGTTTTGTAACTAAGGTTGAAAGTTATTTTCACTTCTACATTAAAATTAATTAGCTAATGTTTTCAATAATTTGTCATGTATATTTTTTAGTTTCAATAAAAATTAGTTATTTGATCTTTTTAATACTTTTCATAAAATAATGTAAGTGATAATATTAAATTAATTTTGTTGCTCTTTCTTTACCTTTATATTTAATCATAATCTCTTCTTATTACTCTAGGTTGCACTAAATGTCAAGAAATTTTGTTAAATTTTAATAATAGTTAATCTAATTTGGCATAATCAACCATAACCTTGGATAAAAATTTAGAAGTAGTGTGTAATTTACACTACACACAATGCACCTTACACCTCACACTTTAGAAGGTTGAATACCAAGTGACACGCTATTTTCTATTTAAAACATGGATCCTCACTGGTGTGGCTGACTTAAGTTATAGATCTCCCTTGTATTTGGGCTCATATTCTAACATTAGAACATGCGTTGGGGAAATGTTAGAACACTTTGGGTGGGGCATACTACATGAATTAAGAGCTAAATTTATATTAAATCAAATTAGTTCAACTAAATTGTGGTCAATGGTTTTTACATTCCATCTAATCTATTAATTGAAAGTTGATGATGGGACACTTCAAGAATCAAACTATTCCAAACATAGGTGGCCAGACCACATGAACTAAATGACTCAAATTAAATCAACTAAACTGTGGAATCCACGGTAGCATAGCAGTTGCATTTTAAAACAAAATTGTTGAACAATCCTAACTTCTGATTTGTGAACTAAGTACATATATTTTTCATTTTTAACTGCCAATAAACATATATTAATTTTGATCAACCTGATTTTTTAAATCAAGGACAAGGACAAGGCATCCCACTTGATGGACGGGGTGGATCTGACCTTCCACGTCCATATTGTGAACTATAAGCTACACAGGCTACGGTAATAAACTTGCTAGAAGAATGATTTTCACCAACAGTGTTTGGTAATAAACTTAGAACGAAAAAAAAAAAAATAAAAAAAAATCCCTATGGCTTGCATTAAACTCTTCTTAATAACTTAGATTCATCACTGAAGTGCTATTATAGAAGATAGGCCGACGAGGAAGAGTGGACCCGACACGTGCACAAGATCCAATCGCTTGACCTAGAGTTCAGGGCGATTGGCTCGTTAGGTGGGCCACACATCCACGAAAGACATGGAAGGCTAAAATAAATTGGCTAACCGTCCACATTCCCAATTCATGTTTCTTCTCATGGTATCTACACGTGGGGCCCAACTGATAAGAGGCTTAGATCTTGTACACGTGTGGGCACATGATCCCCCAGGCGAAGAGTATTCTTGTCTTGGTACCACGAGGGCGTTTCCGTCTGGTGCTCACCAACGTTTGGGACTATTATATAATTTAGCAGAAGAGAAGGGGTTATTTCAAACATAATTTGCCGAACCTAATTTGGGGATACAATGGTAAATATTTTGTATGGTAGCCATGTAGGAAACGATGGCTCCCTTCGTTCACGGCCCCAAAATCTAAACCATCATGTCCACCTCAGTGGGAGGTGTTACCCTTACCTTGAGGCCAACATTGATGATTTTATGTATATCCACACCGTCCATCCGTTTCTAAAGCTCATTTTTGGAAGGGGTTTCAAAAATCAAGTAAATATAAATCTTAGGTGGACCACACTATAGGAAACAGTGGTGATTGAGTGCCTTACCATTAAAAATACCAAAGAGCCACATGGTAATGCTTTAGTAATGTTTATTTTCAATCCAACCTCTTGACAATGTCAAGAATACATGGATGAAGGAAAAAAAATAATTATAAGGACCGGATTGATTCCAAAATTATGTTGGCCACAAAAAGTTTTAATGGTCATTCATTACTATTTCTAGTGGTATGGTACACCTGAGATTTGGATCTTCTCAAGGTTTGGGATCGCTTACTAAATTGAGGTGGAAAAACGTATGGACGGCTTGGATATAAAAAAAATACATCAAGGTGGGCCCCACATGATTACGGTAACACCCACTAAGCTGTTGCCTGGGTAACAGCTAATCCGCTCCCTTGTTTGAGATGGTGGATCATGACCTTGGGTACACATGCCCCCAACAACTGCCAGCCTCCAAAAGCAATAAATTCAATCTAAACCGTCAATGTCGTGTAATCTTCCTCTAGATGGAACTAAACCATTAACACAAGATCTGGGTAGATTGGATATTTCTAATCGGGTAACCTGAAAATTTTGTTGAATCATAACCTTTGACTAAAATATTCATTTGACCGTTGATTCCTGTGTCCTGTAATTTGAATAGCTCGCAAAGTTGAATATATGGGTGACACGTGGACAGCAGATCTGCATGCTATTGGAGGTCCTGCCTGGCCACAGCACCCCAGCTTTCCTGCTCTGCAGGAAAGCTTAAAGTGGGGTAAAGGATAAAAGGTTGGATTTTCAAGAAAAGCGTTTTCAAAATTTTCCTCTTGTCCTTTCTGCGGATTCCAAACTCGCGTCCATTCCACTTTAATTTATAAGGGCAAAAAACCCCGACAGCTTCTCTCCCAATGTTACCGCCTTTTGTTTTGAAAACCACCGTCGCTTATAAATACCTTTCTGCCCTTCCTTCACCGAGCTTTCCTCTCTCTCTCTCTCTCTCTCTCTTTCTCTCGTGCTTTTTTCAGGCACTCGATTGGTAATATGGAAGGGTGTTCGGATCTGTTAGAAGAAAGCGATTGAGGTTTCGTCTCGCTTCAGCGATCTCTCTCATTGGTGAGATTCCTTTGCTCATATCGCTGCTGCGATTTTATTTTTCCGAGTTCTTGAGGATTTTCGGATGTTTGGTTGGAGTAGACCGCTTTTTTCCAAAGTAAGTTGTTTTTCTCCGATTTATCGTTGTAGATCGAGTGTTTTTCTTTTGCTGAAGCTGATTTTTGTGAGAATATGTTTTTACGCTTCCTTTTCCTCTGTTTTCTTGAGAAGGTGTGTTCTAATCTCCTTTTACTGAAGCTTTTAACTGAAGAGGGGGTTTTCGCCTCTGCTTTTAGCTCAACATGCGATTTTTCTTTTCTTTTCTTTATTTGTTGTTTTAATCTCTTTAAATAAGCCGTTTTGTGAGATTTCAGTTCCAGAATCATTTATACGAAATTAAATTTTTTTCGAGGGTTGTGGCATTGTAAATGTCCATCGCTCGCATATTTACCTTGTAGTTCGTGGTCATCTGAACCGTTGATTTGGAGGTGATCACATGAACATGCCATGGCTAGACATTGTAGTGATTAAACAATCTAAGCTGTCTTATTCTGCCTGCAAAGATGGTGGCCCAGCGGAGCGATGGTTTACGATTTCCACTCCTGCAGTTGAGAATGGCGATGCGAGAACGAGCAGTGCTAAAAAGGGTTTATATGCATTTTATTGAGAAATGGTAATTGCACTTGCTCGAGTGCACGAGTGCAGTCTCACGTGCACACGTGTGAAAGATCTGACCTTGTCGCTAGGAGATCCCCAATGTGATGATTTCATGCATATAGAATCACGCAAATACGATCATCAGGTGGGCCATAGATGTACAGAGAACTTTAAGCCGTCAATTAGATTTATTTGAACTGTTCTTATTATTTTGTACAGTTGTGGATGACATAATGATCCTGTGATCCTGATCTTTTAGATGATCCATCTACGTTGTTGGGATCGCTTGATGGACAGTTGTGATCTCAAACATGTGTGACTAAGTGCCCACATGCGAGTGCGATTTGCATTCCTCGGTTTTATTACATCTAATTACCTTGTAAGTACGATGCCATTTCACCACAAAATTTAAAATTGGAGCGATGGATCAACACCGTCCAAGTAGCGGACCCCATACGAATAGAGGCTAATATCCAACGAATTTCGTGTGCTCGCGATTTCATATTTCCGCAAATCCATCAGAAAAGACCGAATTGTATGGCTAGGATCGTTCCATCCGTGTGATTCTAGGGACTGCTCCGACAACAGTGGCTCCATGGGTACGGTCCGGGTGGGTGGCTTCTTTTTTTGTCATTTTGAAACAGTCACCTACGAGAGAATGCGAGGGCAAGAATCGCAGTGGCACTAGCTGGTGGTATTTTTGAAATGAAATGACCAAAAACTATTAACTTCTTCCCCAACCAACCCCAGAGTTTAGTTCTACACCAACATCTACGAGCGCATTTTGGTCTTTTTGATCTGAAATAGTTATCAGATGTATCGTATTTTTGAAAATCTTGACAGATGAGCTTTATTAAAGATGTCAGTCGCTGCCATGAACCAAAAATAAAAAAGAAGCTCTTCAGTCGTGAAACGACGCATTCAATATTGCTTTAGGAGTGGGCCGCATGTGCAATGGGCAATTATTTTACTCGGTGCATGCTACAGCTTTTTGCGAAGCCCACGCGCAGCCACACGTGCCAACTTTGCATGCCTCAGATCACGTGTGAAGAACATGTGTTCTCTGCTCAGTCGTACAATTTCCGCCAACAGAAGAGTTGAGTGGGTTGTTCGGAACTGGGTCATCGACAAATTGGGCCCACCTGATTAATAGATTGGATCTCTCACCAACCTGCATTGTTGGCACATGTGACTGTTTTTAGTGGTTGGAAGGGGCGGATCAAACCTCCCTCTAGTATATTGCTGAGGTGTGGGTTCTCCACCACACCAGACATAATCTGCAAGCTTTGTACATGTACTACACCAACTCACCCATGCAGAGACAAAACATGTGGCAAAGATCCTACTTATTTGATATTGCTAACCATCCAATTTTCATCAAAACAAAATGGTCAGCAGTACAAATTGAACGGTCACCATGTTAGTATCATCAGATGATTAAGATCCCAATTGGGTCCTTATTTTGGATGGTCTAGATTGATGAAAATGTGAAGAATCTATTGCCCTTTATCTTCTTCTTCCGTTGTCACTTGTTTTTTCACTCAAATTTTGAGAAATGCTACATTAGCCTGCAAGAAGTAAGGAATTGTGCAATTGTACAGATGCGCCTGGCTTTCCTGTTTCACTGTATTCGATTTGTGGAACTCATCATGAATCAGTCGTAGGAATCTTCCATCCGAAAATCTCACGCATATCACAGGTGAATCTCTCCTTGTTAAATGTGGCCATTGGTCATGCCATCTATTTGCGGTCCACCCATATGGCAGTTCAAATTATCTGATAGAAGATGCTCTGGGGCATGGCTCATCCATGCTGGGCAACCTGATGAACTACTTGGATCACCCAATTGTGGGCCCACTTACACCTCTACTCTGCCCATCGGAGAGGTGATATGCTCTGGTCAGGCACTATATAATACTTCGAATTGCGGAGGCTTTAGCAACTGACATCCAGTTTGTAGCAGTCCCAAGACTCCAACTGAGCAGCTTACTTGGGGCTAGGAGTTTATATATCCACCTTGCTCCTACATGTGTTGGCCATCTGATTAGTGGATCGACTGACTTCTGGGCCTGGGCATGTTCATGGTGGCACCCACCCAATGAGTGGTACAGATCTCACATGCCTGTTCATGGTGGCCTGGGTGCGTGTGCTACAAATTGCCTCCTCAAGTCTCATTGGAGTGTTTTGTCACAGTTCGTTTCTGAATTTAACTTACTGCGACCATGCAACTACAAAGCGTGCTTTTTTCTAATATTGTAGGAATTAAGACAGTATGTTGCATGCCTACATCCCTCCAGAATGTCCAAATTGTATGCCCCTACTTGTGGAGCATGGTCCAAATTTTTTCTTGATCAGATGATCCTACCCATGTGATTGAGGTCCGTCACATGAGTAGCTTGAAAACAGGAGTCTTAATTCAACAGTCAAGATTAAATGGCTAGGAATCAGTTTGGCGTGATCTTTGGGCCATGTACAATCTGTGAGGGGGTCAAGCATTGGATTGATTTTTGAGCATATATGCTAGTTCTTTTTCTTTGTAATTTTCTTCTATCACAGATGTCCGCAGTGCAATAGTTTCTGATCAGATGATCCTACCCATATGATTGAGGTCTTCCAAATGGATGGCTTAAAAGCACAAATTTTATTTCAACAGGCAAGATTAAATGGCTAGAATCAGTTCATATACCATCTGCAATGGGGGCCAAGAGCTGGATTTATTTCTTAGCATTAGGCTCATCCTTATTCTTTTTAATTTTCTTCTACTACTAATGTCCTCAGTGCAAAAGTTTCTGCTCCCAGGTGGACGGGAAAATCCTGATTAAAGAAAAACTTCCAAGTGTGAGAACCAAAAATGCCGAGATCAAGGTGAGAAATGCAACTCATTTGGCCTCTGGATCTTGTGTTCTAAAGTTCTATGTAGATTTCATTATTTTCACTTCTGTATTTCCCTAGCCATGAGAGTATTTGATGACATCCTTGACATAATTCAACAATAGTAAAAAAAATTATTTTCAAAAGGAGTGATACTATCAAACGTGGAGACCTCATGTTGTGGTCTACTTAAACTTCTAGCCTGTCGTTTTGACTGTTCAGTCAGTTGGAATCGTCATCACTGGCCATGGTCCAATATTGCTCTGATTGAATGACCATAATATTGATGCATTTTTTGATGCCTGCTTAATTATTTATTAAGATACACAGTTTTAGTCCCTGCTTGAATGCCCACTTAAAAATGAGTTCCTCTAATTTTAGCTAGCAGTTATCATGTATCAGAGATTTTGGCAAGGACTAAAAATAATCTTGATAATCCATAATTCATATAAACTATAATCTCTAATGTATAACTGCTGTTACCTAAAAAATGAGAAGAGAACATTTTTTAAAGTGGCAAACAGGGCCTTAGTATATCTTCTCCATCTAATAGTTGATCACTACGGTAAATAAAGTTCCTAACCTGAAGGAATTGATTAACATAATTCAAATGAGCAGGGGCGAAAATGATTTTTAATCTTCTCAAAAGTCCGAGCATGAATGATTCCTGCCTTTTCCCTTACAATTCTTGTTGTAATTTTATTTTATTTTCCTATAACTGTCTATTCAACAATAGGGCCCACAAGTAATGCTCTGGACAACAGAAGCATGGCCCTTATTTGTGCATATCGGTGCATCAGGAGTCAGGACACTATCCCTGTCGTTGTTCATTTCTGATGCATGAGCACTTCAAATGCCTTCCAAATCTCAAGGCACTTAACCTGAATACTAGACATCTGGTCCCTTGGCTGTTGCCTAGCTTCCACAGTCGGCAAGGGGACAGCTGCTTAAGTGGGTGGGTGGTTAGGAATGGTATTTGTAGCTACTCATCTGCATGCACCTTACACAGCACCCCATGTGTGCTAGTGCAGCATGTGTGTTGACAAGTTGATTCATCAAGGGTGCTCTTTAGCGTTTCCTATCTATGGTTTGGAATATCCATGCTGCATCAGTCCCATACCATATGTGGCACAAGTTCCATATGGGCCCATCCCAAAAAATAAAATAAAACTGCGGCATGTGTTAGGTGCATTGGCCCGTATCAGTCAAATACATCCCAATACAAAATGGAGGCTGTAATTTGATTTTATTTTTTTTTCAAAATTCTCTCTTCTTTTTTATTTTAATTTCAATCATGGAGATGGAGAACCTTAGAAAGTCAAATTAGGCTATATCCAGTCCTATTTTGGGGTCAAAACAAAAGATTTAGTAGGATTCATCGAAGCAAAATGGGAAATGGATTTTTATAAGAAAAATCAGGAAAAGGGTATATCGTCACTTCTATTCTCATGTTTTCATCTACTTTTTCGTCGTATTTCAATGCAATGAGCCTTGATCTGCAAAAGCAAACTTGGTTCATGTTAGCTCATTTGGTCGACTTTTAGTAGGTCAAGTTTTCTAGAAGTTTGTGATATGCCATTATATGAATATCCAAAACACAACAATGATAGATTCTTGAATTCCTTTTTTCCAATTTCATGATATTTTCAGACTGGATTTTGTGATTAAAAGATTGGTTTTTTGCATGGCTAATACGCAGCACCAATATTCTAGAACCATGCAACTAGTAAAAACTCAGGTTGACCCACCCATCAGTTGGGCCATTGGGAAATTCCCTGCCCCTCCCAAGTTCATCGCGTTCAGCTGGGTGGTCATTTTGAAAAGAATTCTGACAGTGGATAATCTTAGGAAGAGAGGGATGTGCTTAGTGAACATTTGTCTGTGCTGCATGAAGGCGGAGGAATCGGTGGACCATCTGCTCCTTCACTGTTCATTTATTTCTTCAATTTGGGCTGCTGTTCGGGCCTGTTTCGGTCTCAGTTGGTGCCCTCCTAATTCTGTCTCCTCTCTATTTTTGGATTGGCAAGGGGTGAAGCTTGGAAAGAAGCGGAACATGTTGTGGAAAATGGCCCTTCTCACCATTTGGTGTTGCGTTTGGGAGGAGAGGAACGGCAGATGTTTTCAGGACTCTGCAAATTCTGTGGGCTGGGTCTTATCTAGAGCTAAGTCGCTAATCATTGAATGGGCCACTCTTGTTGAATCCTCTAAGGATTCCGACCTTTTGTTTCTTGGCTTGTAGCCTTTGTCTGTTATCTCGGCAGTATCGGCTGCTGTTTTTGTTCTGTTTTTTTTTTTTTTTTCCCCCTTAATGTTAATCAAAGTCTCGTTATCTTTCAAAAAAAATAAAATTGGTTATCCGTTTTCTACCTATGTTTTTCAATGCATATGTACTCATGTAGTCTACCTGATGTTTGGTCTGGATGGAGTTTTGGGCAAAGGAAGATTTATCATGGGGCCTGCCTGATGAGCTACCTGGAACTTGCATATATTTGTGCCATTCCTGCATGTGTCAATACCTTGCTTGACACAAACCTTTTGAGCTGCAAAATTGCATTCCTCATTAACCAATGGAAAATTGAGATTTCTGAATTAGTATTGTAATTTATAGGGGGTCAGAAATCCCAGAAAGGCGTTCTCCTCGTGTGCCTCTTCAGCTGAGGACTTCCAGCTCGGAATCTGATGGAGTGCACTCTAGCATGACCAACCGTCCTACAGTCGATAGGAGTCCCAAGCTCAGTAGTGATCGGCGTTCTCCACGAAATCCAATTGCTGAGGTATGCTTTCAGCTTTTATATTCTATGTTTTACCTCTCATTCTTGGTGATTCCTCATTTGGTTTGAGGTCTTCAGGAACACGGTTTTGGGATATTTTTGCCCCTGTAATCAGTCATGTGAAGTGAAAAATAGCTTCGTTTTTTTCCTTGTGTAGCCCTTAAACCTGAGGACAATTTTGTCATTTCAACTCCCCGGGAGTGCCTTGCACACACTCTTCTTTGCACGTACTCACACGGTAGGTGTAGCATTGGGGAGCCTGTGCAATAAAGGCTCTCTGGAGCTCGCTCTGATTAATACCAGCATCTAGTTCATACCTGTTATGCTAGCTCATGTTAGGAAGTAGGCCAAAACCATGGCAGATGTAAAGCTCGCTAGGTCCCATCACTGGAAAAGTGTGCACGAGTCACCCACTATTGAAAACCTTCTCCCTCTCTGTCTCTCTGCATGTAGCACACGTGCATGTAAGCACACCCTTTCCCTTATTCTTTTTCTCCAGTTTCCTCTCCCGAACTGTCTCCACGTGTTGCACATGTCATAACGAATAATTTGCAGAAGCTAGGCTGGTTCATTCGTCTGCTGCAGAATCCGGATCCTCTGCTTGCCACAAACAGGCAACTCCTGTTTTCATGCATCATGATTGGTCCAGGCCATCACTGACATTGTCAGCACTGTTGCATTACATGCAGTGTGTGATGATGTGGCCCAATCAGATTGCAACAAGCAGGAGTTTCATGTTTGTGGCAAGCAGAGGATTTGAATTCCAAAATTTATGGTGCAGAAACAGTTGCTGAGTGTCCCAATTACATGGATAGCCCACCTGATCTATGGCCTGTCTGGATTTTTATTTTTAAATTTTTTGTGTAAATCATAGTTTTTTGTTCTTTCAGGAAAAGAAAGCGTGTTGTAATATTTACTTTTATGCTTAAATGTGATCATTTATCAGAAGAAACGTGGGACCCGCATCTCTGATTTAGAAACCCAGTTGGGCCAAGCACAAGAAGAACTCAAGAAACTGAAGGAGCAGCTGGCTTCTTCAGAAGCTGCAAAGAAAGAAGTTCAAGAAGAGCTTGAGAATACAAAGAAACAGATACCTGCTGAAGATCCTCCACAAACCGATGAAACTCCACAAATCCATGAAACCCAAGAGAAAAACAGCATTGACATCGCCCTTGCAAAATCATGTGAAGAAGAGAATGCATTCGACGAGAACTCTCTAGAAACTGATGTCTTTGAGGTTCCAGCAGTGCCAGGGCCAGTATCAGTGGAGCCTCATATTGAGGTGGGCCACAAACCTGAGCAAGAAGATTATGAAACCAAACCAACTGAAGAATGCTCAGAAGCACTACTAGCTGAGATGGAGAAGCCGGTGGATTCACCTGAGAGTGCCGAGATAGCCAAACTGAATGTTAAGTTGGCAGAGAAAGATAAGGAGCTGGAGAGCTTCTGTGCGGAGAATGATGAGCTGAAAAGGCAGGTTTCTGAGGCAGCAGCAGAGGCATCTGTGGCTCGGGCAAAGGAAGAGGAAGCGGCTTTGAAGCTTAGTCACATGGGAATGGAGCTGGAAGAGAGCAAGGCCCGCATGGCCCAGTTGACAGAGGAGTTGAAAGCTGTGGAAGGAGCAAAGCTCGCACTGGAAACTGAGATGAAGAAACTGAGGGTGCAGACGGAGCAATGGAGGAAGGCAGCAGATGCGGCTGCAGCAGTGTTGGCTGGGGGAGCAGACATGAATGGTAGGGTGGCTGAGAGGTGCAGCTCCATGGACAAGCACCTCGCTGGGTATGACCCAGTTGGCTATACTGGATTCGGTTCACCGATGGCTGATGACTCGGATGATGGGTTGGGAGGGAAGAGAAAGGGGTCCGGTATTCGAATGTTTGGGGATTTGTGGAAAAAGAAGGGGCACAAATAGGGAATATGAGAATCTGTTATATTTCTTTTTTCTCATAGGCACGAGGACTGTTTTAAGTGTTTTCCTCCTCCTTTCCTCTACTTGTTGCTGTGAAATGGATAGCTGTCTACAGGCCATGGATCTTGTTGTGTTTTGGCAGACAATCAAGGTTACCGTGAGAGAGGAGGGTTGGCATTATCTCATAAATTTAGACATCTACAGGCCGTGTTTGGATGCACAACTGAATTGAAATTGTGATTTTGCAACATGTTTTCCAAGATTGATCTTGGGTTTCCTTGTCGTTATGCAGTTGCGCTTTTATTCATCGGCACCCAAAAATATAATCGTTTGGTCAAGGCATCGTGGTCGGAGAGATGTGGTTCGACAGGAGAGTTTTTACCAAGCTTGATACTTTAGACGCTTGATTGGGCAATTATCATCTCCATCAGCACCTTTGAAAAACAGACCATGTTTTTTGAAGCAGAAAATCTTTAATTCATTAAACAATGCTCACAGACCATTACATCTTTTAGGTCAGAACCATCATATTGCCCGCAAGGCTAATTATTATAATTTATATATTTTTCGAATTTCGCTGCTGACAGTAATTTATATATTTTTCTAATTCCCCATCTATCAGCAGCATAACAAAAACGAGCTGACATATGATTAGGAGCCTTCTATTTTTTAAGATTTCATTTATGCATCCCACCTGATCACATTTCAACATGTGATTGCAAACACTGCGAAAATAAAAATAAAAATCGGCATTCATTAGATTATGCAGAGGTAATCATTTCAGTTGGGTCCAAATCTCATCATGCTCCAATTAAGATTCACCAGCTATGAGATTCACATCAGATCAGTCCCCTAGAATTATGAGCATTCTCTAATCGCCCCATAAAAAGTACAGAGTCCAGCCAGCATCCATGCAAGTTTTTAAGTGAAAAGAAACAATCGAAGGGTGTTCAATCCTTCAAATCGAGACCTCAACGGGGTCTGCAGCCTGTAATCGGATCAGGCCATGATCTGCTATCCAATTGGGCAATGGGGACCTACAGATCCAATCAGATTTTTTTAAAAAATGGCCTGTTTGGGCTGTAGGGTCCATAGCCAATCAGCTAGATAAAACATACAGCTGGACAAGGTGCACACGTGCAACCAGACTGTTCTGAGACTAAAAATTGGTCGCTATTCATACACCCCATACACCATCAGTACTTACTATAGAAAACTGTTTATGGTTCCAGTCCTGTATAAACAGTCCACTTTGATGATGGGATTACAACTCTTTACTTCTCTCCCCTATAACATCTCTACTTTGTTGCGAGTTCCAGACAATCTAGGAAAGGTTTTAGGTTACCCCACAGTTTCTTTTATTTCAAGCAGGATTGGGTACCCTACGGAATGGTATAATGCTATGAATTTTTTTATTGCAAATTTCTATTTAACTTCGGCTTTGTGTTTAGAAACATGGTCTAGTGGTGAGATGCTTTTAGACACCCTTTGGAAATGATTCCAAAGAAGGTTTGTGATTGACGCTCCAGATAGCTTATCCTTTAATTACCTTCATTTCATTATTTTTATGCTATCAATGGTTTAAGAGATTGGAGCAAACAGAGGTGGAGTCGATAATCTAAACAGGTGTATGGTTGAAGCTGTACCCCTAGTAAAGTTCAGTTTAGTATCACCCGTCCATCAAAATTGCAAAACACCTAATTCTAAGGGGAGGATCATGTTAAGAAGCTTCAAGAAAATCACATGGCCTTTTTTTTTGTTTTTTTTGTTTTTTGAAGTGACTTTTGCTGCTGTTTCATGGATATATCCAAAACCCTAAAAAAACGATTGACAAATGAAGAAGAGAGTCTTCAAACACACAAACAACAATCACACACAAAAAAAGGCCCACATGAGGAGGGAAAACGAGGGATACTGGTAAACCTCCTATTTCTACCATTTGATCATCAGGCTGAGGGAATTTCATCGGTATCCCTGCAATGGGTCAGCTGTTTTCCCAGATCTTGCATCTGTCCATGCTTTTGCGATCGTCCGCTTCATGTCATCATCTCCGTCCTCATACATGTTCTGCAACAGATCATTTTCTCAGCTTAATCCAGAATGTGCAACCCCTTGATATCCATGGTGGTTAACAAAAGGACGTAATGTACAATGCTCGGCCTATAGAAAAAAAGGGCAATTTTCAGTTGTGCTAGCACCCCGGACACTTGAGGCCTGCTTTTCAGTGATCCAGACAGAGTTCATTTAATGCTAGCATAACTGCTTTTCGGTTTTTAACCATCCATTTGTAGGAAAGCAATTATAGATGGTGAGGATCTTCTCCCAGAGGTGGTTTCCACAGCATTTACCCAATCAACAATGGGGCGCAACAAAAGCTAGGACTCATATGCACAGAATGTTGGCTCAAACTAAAACTGCTAATTCGGGCTGAGGCATTGGACATTTCCCAAGAAAAGAGAGGATATAAGACTCACCTTCATCAAATCCATAATTCCAGCCATTGGATCCTTTTCTTTATCCATATTTGGCTTCAGCTGCAAAATAATAAAACAAACCTTATAACCATTTCCAAGACAACCACACAAGTTGGAATGTATAGAGCTGTTCAAAGATGATAATCTCCAAGGTACCCAAGTATCCATGTGGACATATACATTCAACTATAATTCACAAAACAATATCAATTTTGGTTTTTCATCATCCAAAGACAGGCTGACTCCTTGGATAGCAGTAATGTGGATTGCCATATAATAATAACAATGCCTTTTTTTTACCATGCCATGCATATGTTCTTTGAACAGGCAGCAACTGCAATATTTGGTAGAATTTCATCTCTCTTGTCATGATTCCCAAGGAAAAGCTACGGCATTTGTTTCCAGATCAGGGCATTGTTCATTCCCAGAGATAAGAACAGTTCCCATTCTTGACACTGTAACCCACCCGTTGTGAGGGCTGTCCACGCTGTCCAGATCGGACAGTAGGCCCCACCTTGTGTACTGCATGTCCATACTGTCCAAGGTGGACAGTGGACCCCACTGCAATGTGTGTGTGGCCCGTTCAGCAAATTTTTCAGCCCCATGTATATGTGGAATTTATGACGTGCTTGTGAACACAACAAACAATCATGTGATGGAATTGGGGCTCCATTTTCGGGGGCATGACTGTTAAAAACAGGGGCTGACTTCTCCTAACTCTAGTTCATAGTAATTACAATAAGAAAGAGGAAATAAAAAAAATTAAAACAGGGGCTGACTTCTCCTAATTCTTGTTCATAGTAATTACAATAAGAAAGAGGAAATGAGAAATTGGCATTTACCTTATCTTCTTTGAAGTGCAAATCAAGCCAATTCCCTTTTGAAGCTTTAGACAGTGTGACAATGACTCGGTTGGGCTTAACAACCACCTTACATTGCTCAGGCACAATCTCCTTGTTCAACTTCGGTATGGCACAACGGTAATTCTTCCCTTGAACGTCATGGAATTTAATATCAACAGACATTGGTTTGAAAACAGTTTCCACCTTCTCTTGGTCCACACCCTCCAAGGACACGTAAATCTTAAAGGAAAACAAATAATGAAAGATAAAAATCAACTTTTACGTTTAATTTCTATCAACCACACACACTAAAGACACATGAGAATATGTTTCCAACTGTCTTTAAAAATTGAAGTACAGCATTTATGAAAATAAGAGTTAAGAAGAAATAAAAAAAACCCATGTTTGTATGTACAATTAAGCTAATGATGTTCCCTAATGATTGTAATGAAGAAGTAAGCCTCAAACTGGAACCATATTCCTTTCCAATCTGACTTTAAAGTGGCATATAGTTGCAACTGGAAGCCAAGTCCTTGAATATGATTGCCAGGTACTTTTGCTTATTTCCACTTTAGTATACTTTTAATTGCAACCAAATTTGATAGCATCCATACACACCCAATTCAAAGTAGGTGAGGCTCCTACTAGTGCAACTCATCTCATACCTATTTAATCAATAAAACCAGAAGAAAAAAAAAAAATCCACCGACACAACTTTCTGAGTATAGTATTCTTAGTAGTAACAGAAATTTGCGAGATTCAACAAGGAGCTGAGTTTAGAAATCTGACAAATTTCAAGGACCAGAAACAGCGATTGTAGCCCCAAGCAGAGGAAGACTCAGGTTCTTCATTTTGCATACTTGATATCAAATTTTTTTTTTTGAGGCATCAGTCAACCTCCACAGCATGGTTGTAGATTGAAGTGCATTGATAGCTAGAATGATTACCAAGTTCAGTCACGAACTTTCCAGCAAGTTAGAATATTCAGGTAGAACAACTTTCACACCTAAGTTGAAAGTACAATTGATGCAAGACAATTAACCACCTGCTCTAAAAGCCCATGGGATGTGGGGCCTGGGCTATAAGATAAAAGGGATTGATTCACCATGCTCTACCAGTTCAAGCTTTTAGAGCGAGTGGTTAATTGTCCTGCATCAACAATCTCATGGAATACAAATACAAATAATGTGTACATTTGCCTACATGCAAAGGGTAGGTGACTGGCATACCTTGATTTTTTCATTGTCTTGATCCCAGCTGAATGATCCAAGTGTGACATAGTTCAGCGATGGGGTGGTGGGTGCCTTTGTTCCAGAAGGGGGTGTGGCAACTGCAGCTTTTGCAAGCTGTTCCAAGTCAGCAAATCAATCCAATTAATGTCCTTGTGAAAGATAACAAGCTGCATTTTCAACTTTCTCAAACGATTGAAAAACTGATTAATCAAGGCCAGAATCAGATCATAATCCTAAGACATGCAATCTCCAAAGGCCCCAATTATCGGGAGAACACATGATAGTATTGAAAACGGTTGAGCAGCCGCCATCATGACTGTTGCATAATGGTAACGGTGGTGTTTGTTACGCAATACAGGGCTGTAACACCTGATTTGAAAAAGAATGGCCTGTTACATGCCTGCAACAGGCTGCAGTATGGAGTCGATGCCTTTTTTTCATTTAGAAAATATTAGACCCCTACAGGGCCATAACATAACAGCCCTGAGGCTAGCCGTTACTGCCACAACTTCCATGTGATAGGATGCAAATCCAACGGTTGGATCTCAACCAAAACTCTCAAAAACTATCCTGGCACTCCAAATAATGCAGCATGTGCATCCTCCCAGTTTGGGGCCTTCATGATGCTCATCTTATGCACATGAGGTCTTCAAAGTGGCCCACGGGCCAGGCCCAAGTAGTGATCACCCAAATAAAGTGTGGGCTGGGTTGGGCCAGGGCCTAGGGCTCTCCTACGACGATGCTGGTACACTTTGATGCCCGCATCAAATACCTTAACTAGAACCAATGAAATCGCAAGGGCAAGACAGTCATTTTACAACTAGGCAAGGGACACCCATTATGTGAAAAGAGGGATTTTTCAACGGGCCCAAAGTCATCGAATTATGTAAAATTTGATGGACACTGCCATTGAAATTTTTGCTGTCAAATTCAGAATTCAACAGTCAGAAGACGTCGATTAGTATTCGACAGTCATCAAGTAGCCGTTAAATGGAGGTGGATATTTTCTGGTGTCAACGGCCTTAAGCCGTCAAATTTTTGTTTTTTTAAAGAGAGAAACAACCTTAATTATGGAGCGTTAGAACTATGGCCATGTCCAAATAGCTATAAGAACCTACAATTACAATCAAGGTGTTCCATCTTGGTAGCAGTGGCCGCAACGGTCACTACCATTACCAATATGAGAACGTAACAACCATTACGACCCCCTGCAACGGTTGAAAATTTTCTTCTACCAGAAAAATTATGAACAAAAATATCTAGAAAATTTAGTATGATGTAAATATTTCAAATATGTATTCATTTTTATTTTTATTTTTTGAACATGTTTATGGTAGTGTAACAGTCCATTCTTTGGTGAGAGTGTTGTATTGGTTTGTCCGGCGAATTTATGAACATGATTATATGTCTCTATTGTTTACACATCAAAATTAAGCATTAGAACTAGAAATCAGAAAAAAGGCACAAATACCATTATTTCAATTTTATGAAAAAAAATGCCCTCAGAGCTTTTATTCACACAAATCACTTTAATCTACAATTTTAATCTTAAAGACTATAGCAGAGTGGTCGAAATCTATTGTAAAATGATCTATGAAAGTTTTTGGAATGAGAAAAGTGAGTAAAAAAATGAGGAGAAAAATGTATTTAAATAGGAAAAAAAAAAGTGATAGTTTTTCAACCGTTACGAGGCTAACGGTTGTCATGCCTCGTAACAACCTTTACAGCCACCGTAACGGCCAATACGGTCCAAAAAATTCAGCTATCCTGTTTCACCCAAACATCATGTAACGGTTATGACTGTTACCTTTATGCATCGGCCTTTACGACTGTATTGTAACAGATACGAAATACTTTGATTACAATGGAACACTTCTATATCCACGAACCATACATCCAATCGACACTTCTATATTCACATAACACCCATCCGATCCACACTTCTATATCAACAAAACACCCATCCAATCCACACTTCTATATCAACAAAACACCCATCCAATCCACACTTCTATATCTACACAAGCACCCATCCAAACCTGTAAAAACCCATCAAATACAAACACCCATTCAAATCAAACCAAACTCAATAATATATGCAGTTTACAATTGAACATTATCAAACCAAACTTGCATTCATAGTAGTTAGTTAACAACGAAAACTGATAACGTTCTACATTCAAAATAAAAATACATGGATTTCGAAAAACAAGTTCTCTAAGTGTCAATAACTTAGACAATCACTGTCATAGACCTAGGCCACCTAATCAACACTCCTATATCTACATGTGCAAACATCATCCCCTCAGCAAGATCCTTATCCTGTAGCTCCGCAGTCATATCGAAGATCTTCTCAATACAAGCCTCATAGTACTTTGAATCAATGTCCTCCGTCTAAACCAATAATCCACTTGCATACGTCTTATTAGTTCAGACGAAGGACGTCGATTTAGACATACAGGGGGAAGGAGACTGTCGTTGCTGGTGTCGGGTCCTTGTCCTTTCGTCTCTTGGAACTTGAAGATTCGCATTTCCCCTATTAACAATTAAGGGATTTAAGATTCGGTCGACCATTATATATGTAATCTCATAATTCAACACTAGAAGTAAAAAAATCACATTAAGTATAAGATGAAAGTGTCTAAAATTCATACTTGAGAAGAACTTCTATCTTTGTATTGGGAGGAAGACCCCATAGACGGTTGTGTCATTGCATTCATCTTTGTCATCATTGCATGTGTTTGCTGAGTCACATTGTACAATTGACTCTCCAATGCATCTAGTTGACTCCGTAAAGGAGCCAAATGACGCAAAGTGATCTTCGTGACCCCCCCTTCCATGTCGTGTAGAGGGCCTTTCCTATCTTTTCCATCATGACATTCGTCTATGCATGTAACATTTGCATCTTCTTTGTCAACAAAATGTCCAAGTGTGTCATTCACCATATTGGCCATCCCTAGGAAGGTATCTTCATTGCGATTACTAACGGATGTACTAGCCCTAACAATTACCTGACTTTCACCCCACTGTTCTCCATGAAAGATCCATGTTGTGTAAGACGTATCTATACCATTACAGATTAAATGTTCAGAAATTTGGTCCAGTTTTTTCCTCCCTCCCACCACATTACAACATTTGACACAAGGACAATAATAACGATCATCACCCCCTAAGCTCTGATTATTTTGTCTCAAGTACTTAAGGAATGCCAGAACACCTATTAGGTATTCCTCTGATAGCTTTGGTTTCAACATCCACTCTTTGCTTGGAATTGCGGACGTTGAAAGCATCATCTACACACATGTAAGAGTATCAATTACTTAGAATGGAATTCATCCCTCAAACCAATTCTTAATTTCCACAAGTATAAAGCAAATAATCCACTAATATATACTACATACTAGTAACATAAAAGCAATATTCAAGCATTGTACCATAGGTTACAAGAATATGACGTCTCCCTAAAAAATGAATCCTCCAAATATATATATGTGTATATATATATATATATATAAATTATTAGTTGTTTATTTTCCATGCTCAATCACAATTATCATTCATCATCCAATCAACTATTAACAACATGCATACATATAGAAGATATCTCTAATCAACTCTTCACAACATGCAAGAGGCGTATAAAAAGTGAGATAACAAACAACTAAATTCATCCCCCACCAACTTACAACTTAACCCGCTGGGACCCGTCATGCATTGTAATATCTGACAGCAGAGCGAGATATGAGGAGTTACAAGTTGGACCTCATGGAAATAAATATTTACACATCCTATAGAATCCCTTAAAGAGAATCTCTACCAAACTGACTACATCAGTCACCCATTCAAGACCGGATATATTGTAAAGCTTTCGTACTATAATTTAAAAGCTTATGCCCAAATTCCGGCAACATTTCCCCATGTCTTTCTAGATATATTGATCTTGTATTTGATTCCCACATAAAATATCCATGCAAAGTGAGGATATTTTGACAATGAAAATAAATGTAAAAAACATATCCAGAGAGAAAATGAGAGATTGAGCGCAAAACAAACATGTGCATTTGGAGGCATAGAAATTCTCAAGACAGTTCAAGGCTGGATAACTTGGAATGGCTTTCATTTTACCCATGTCTTTCTAGATATATCGATCTTGCATTTGATTCCCACATAAAATATCCACACAAAGTGAAGATATTTGACAATGAAAATAAATGTAAGAAACATATTCAGAGAGAAAATGAGAGATGAAGCGCAAAACAAACATGTACATTTAAATCGGTAAAATGAAAGCATTCCAAGCTATCCAACTTTGACCTGTCCAGATGGGACAATTTGAGAATTTCTGTGCCTCAAAAAGCACACTATATTTATGCCTAGTCACATAGAAATCCTCAAATGGGCAACTAATTCTCCTATACTAAAATAAATCCTAACACAATCAGAACTACAATTCATCATGCAACCAGCTCATAACAAAATGTGTATAAATTGAACAAACCCATTTCTTAATTTCCACAAGTATAAACCAAATAACCTAGTAACATCTACTATATAGTAGTAACGTAGAAGCAATATTAGGGCACCATACCATATGCCACAAGAATATCATATCCCCCTAAAAAATGAATCCTCACACACACACACACACATATTGTTTACTTTCCAGTTTCCATGCTCAATCACAACTAACATTCACCATCCAACCAACCATTAACAACATGTATACAAATAGAAGATATTCAATCAACTCTTAACAACATGCAAGAGATATTAACTAATCATTAGATATTCAATCTAGATGAGCAAAATCATCAGCCTAGAACATATGCGCCCACATGTACAACATATGTTAAAAATTGATCTAGAATATCGATGGACGAGGTGGATGAAAGACATACATCAAGGTGACCCTACATTCACGAATTCACCAACCTTGGTCAATCCGAGATCCATTAAAGCCGCACCCCTGTCCTAAAAACCATGGGTTGTGGGGTCCACCTTGACGTATGTGCTTTACATCCACAATGTCTATATGTTTTTATGGTTCATTTTAGGGCATGGTCCCAAAATTGAAGTAGATCCATATCTTAGATAGACCCCACCACAAGAAATGGTGATGATTGAGCATTAAAAACTTATGGTGGCCACGAAAGTTTTGGATCAAGCTAATGTTTTTGTGGTCCCACTATGTATGGGAAATCCACTCCACCCCTCTATTTGGGGCAGGGCCCACCGTGATTTGTGTTTTATCTACCCACCCAGTAGACCCCACCTTAGTGAACAGTGGGGACAATGATGAGCACCGTTGCACCCTCTAGGGTGCACCGTGATGCATGCATTTCATCTCCACTTTCCAATCCATTTTAGGGTATGATAACAAAAATGAAGCAAATCCAAAATCTCAAGGGGACCCCACTAAAATCTCAAGTGGACCCCACTATAGGACCAAGTGGTGACAAAGATGCCCACTGTTGAAACCGTTCAAGGGCCCACCACTGTAGACCCCATCTGATGTATGTGTTGTATATGTTATATCGTGTGATGGGGCCCACATTGTGGGACCCCACCGTGATGGTGTGATATACATCCACACCGTGCATGGCCCACAAATATAGTAGATCCCAATCTCAGCCAGATGGCGTGGATGAGAGAGAGGTGGGTTCTCTCGCGATGATTTTGTTATTCCCAAATTTCAAATTGATGGGTTCTCTCGCGATGATTTTGTTATTCCCAAATTTCAAATTGATGGGTTCTATCATGCTGATTTATTTTTTTTTATACCCAAATTTCAAAATTTTGATAGCCCACGCCCGTCGAATTACTAAACCCAAAAAATTGACGTCTAAGGCCATCGAATAACTAGAAAAATTATTTGATCAGTCATGGCCGTCGAAGTTGGTGGTTGATTTTACATTATTTTCACTTAACGACCAGTGCTCCATCCAGTGTTTGTGACAATTGAATAGCTTATAGGAATTTCAATTTCTCAAAGCGGGGGAAAAACAGTAGCTAACCTCAATCAAGCAAGATCACAAATATCACCATATAAGCCTTATTTGAACTAAGGATCGACAATCAAGTAAGATCTTTAAAAAGAACTCGCGGTGTAACGTGCATCCCCCTTTGTTCTGGTCAAGGAATAGATTAAATAAATCCTAAAATGGATTTTTGTTCAAGAATGAAAGAGGAAGAAGAAGAAAACTGAACTATTACAACCAAACCAGTACACCGAAAGTTAAAATAGTCATCATCCAGACTCTGCAACCATGTCATGGAATTAAGTATAATATTCTACCAAAAATTGACTTTGGTTACCAAAGATTGTAATAAAAGAGCGATGTTTAAGTGGTGTACAAGTTTAATGTATATTATATCCCAACGACATTTATTTGGAAAATATTTGTCGTTAATGTATATTATACCCCAAGGACATTTATTTGGAAAATATCTCCTGGTCAATCTCCCCCAAGTTAAAAGAAATTAGAGAAAAGCTAAAAACAATTCCCAACACTCAAGAGAAATGGAAGTAACTTAATTAGTAGTGACCATTGCTATAGTGGAGAACATTCCATAGTGGAGCTACACATGCTCAAAACATATATAACGGAATCCATCTTGATCTAGTAAATAACACTTTCCATCGTTGGAGACAACATAATGCGGGGGCATTTTCACACTGGGCTCGAGTCGGGTAGCCCATGGGATGCAGGAACACACTCGGGGTGGGTGACCCATGTGATTTGGGGCCCACAGGGGAAGTCTTATGTTTGAGACTCCTCACTGGGGGTGATTAATGCAAATTTTACACCAGGCTTGATTGGGGTAGCCTGTGGGATGGGGGGACACACTCGAGGTGGGCGGCCCATGTGAGGTGGTACCCATGTGATTTGGAGCCCACGAGGGGGGTTCGGCCGAGGTCCTAACACATGCAATGTGGGGCCTGGGCTATGAGATAAAGGGATTAATTCGCTATACTTTAACAGTTCGAGCTTTTAGACCAAGTGGTTAATTGTCCTGCATCAAATTGGTATCAGAGCAGGAGGTCTCATGTTCAAGACTCCTCACCGGGGGTGATTAATGCAGGGGCATTTTCACATCGAGCTCGAGCAGGGTAGCCCGTGAGATGCAAGGACACACTCGAGGTGGGTGACACATGATTTGGGGCCTATGGGGGAGGTCTCGTATTAGAGACTCCACACCGGGGGTGATTAATGCGCATTTCACACCGGGCTCTAGTGGGGTAGCCTGTGGGATGTAGGAACACGAGGTGGGTGGCTCGTGTGAGGCGTTACCCATGTGATTTAGGGCCCACGAGGGGGGTTCGGCTGAGGTCCTTGTTAGTAGGATAGACAACATACTTACCATAAATAAATTGTACAGTTATTTAGGAAACAAATCTGTAAATATCTTTGCTGTAATTAGGGGATATAGATGTTGTAATTAGGTGATATTATGCTGTAATTAGGGGATAAAGATGTTTTAATTAAGTGATATTATGCTATAATTAGGGGATATAGATGCTGTAATTAGGGGATATAGATGCTGCTGTAATTAGGAGATATTATGTTGTAATTAGGGGATACTGTAATTAAGGGATATATTGTAATTAGGAAAAATGATTTCTATATAAGAAAAGGACCACTCGATTGAGGGTCATCGAGCAAATCTGACATGGTATCAGAGCCTCTCTGCAACCTTATCTTTGGTCCAATTTTTGTGGTTCTAGGCTTTGGTTTTCTGGTTTCTTGGGTGCGGGTTTTGGTTTGCAATTTTTTTGGTGCATTTCGAGAGATTCTAGTTATGGCTAACTACTCCAACTCAGAAGTCTTTCAAACTCGGTTTACAAGGAAGAATTATGCCGCCTGGGAGTTTCAGTTTCAACTTTTTGTTATGGGAAAGGAGTTGTGGGGTCATGTTGATGGGAGTGATCCAGCACCTACCGATCCTACGACGTTGGTTCAATAGAAGGTGAAAGATGCTCGCGTGATGACTTGGATTCTTGGATCTATTGATCCACTGCTTATACTGAATTTAAGGCCGCACAAGACGGCTAAATCAATGTGGGAGTACTTGAAAAAGGTCTATCATCACGATCATTCCGCCCGGCGATTTCAGTTGAAAACTGATCTTGCTGCCTATTCCCAAGGTACACTCTGTTCAGGAATATTTCTGTGGCTTTCAAAATCTTTGGGCTGAGTTTTCCGACATTGTGTATGCCGACGTGTCGGCCGAGTCCCTCTCTACTGTTCAAGCAGTCCATGAAGTTAGCAAAAGAGACCAGTTTTTAATGAAACTAAGGCCAGAATTCGAGTCTATTCGCTCCAACCTGATGTACAGGGATCCTTCACTGTCTCTTGACGTGTGTTTTGGAGCACTTCTTCGAGAGGAACAACGTCTTCTTACTCAATCTTCACTTCCGCAAGAGAATGTTGTCACATACGCTGCTCAAGGCAAAGGGAGGGTTCGAGACATGCGTACAGTTCAATGCTACAGTTGCAAAGATTATGGGCATATTGCTGCCCATTGTGCTAAAAAGTTCTGCAACTATTGTAAACAGAAGGGGCACATCATCAAAGAATGCCCAAAATACCCTCAAAACCGACCCGTGAATGCTTATCATGCTACTGCTACTGGCCACACTTCGGATGGGGTAACCAGCACTCAAAATCTTGCTCCAGTGTCATCTTCCACTACTGCTACACCTGCCCTTACACCAGAAATGGTGCATCAAATGATTGTATCGGCATTTTCCGCTTCAGGGCTGCAAGGTAAGGGTATTATACGTACTATAGCCTCTCAATCTTGGCTTGTTGACTCCGCTGCATCCAATCACATGACCAGTTCTCCTGATATGCTTAGCAATGTTCGTAAGTACACTGGTTCTTCTAATATTCAAGTTGCTAATGGCCATCGTTTACCGATTACTGGGGTTGGTGATATCGCACCATCACTTACTAATAATTTTGTATCACCTGGGCTTTCTACGAGTCTTATCTCGGTTGGATAATTAGTGGATGATAATTACAATGTTCAGTTTTCTTGTGATGGTTGTCATGTGCAGGATCCGGCATCGGGGAGGACAATAGGGAAGGGGCCTAAAGTTAGGAAACTTTCCATTATACTTTTCCATTCCTAGTATCATTTCTTTGGCTTGTACTACTGTCTCCAATAATTGTGGAGTATGGCACAAATGTTTAGGCCATCCAAATAATGTTGTTTTATCTCATTTGCTGAATTATGGTTCGTTGGGAAAAAAAGATTCTTCTTTGCCTCATGCTCTGTCTTTTGATTGTTCTACGTGTAAAATCGAAAAAAGTAAGATTCTTCCCTTCCCTTCTTTCGGGAGTAGGGCAAAGAATTGCTTTGACCTTGTTCATAATGATGTATAGGGCATTACTCTTGTCATTTCTCCTGCTCATTATAAATATTTTGTGACATTCATAGATGACCATAGTCGGCATACTTCGGTATATTTTCTGCACTATAACTTTGAAGTCTTTGCTGTTTTCAAATCGTTTCTAGCATATGTTAAGAATCAATTTACCACTAGCATTAAGACTTTACGATCTGATTCTGGTGGAGAATATATGTCTCATGAATTTCTTGAGTTTGTTCGTCACAAAGGAATTGTTTCTCACCACTCATGTCCTTATACACCTCAACAGAATGGCGTGACGAGCGCAAAAATCGACATTTGTTAGATGTTGCTAGAACCTTGTTACTTGCATCTTCTATTCCTCCTAAATTTTGGGTTGAAGCTTTAGCTACAACAGTATACTTGATTAATAGGTTGTCTTTTAAAGTGTTAAATTTCGACTCTCCATTCTATCGTCTGCATAAACAGCACCCTAGCTTTTTTGACTTACACACTTTTGGCTGTCTGTTTTGTGCATCTACCTCCGCATCAACGTCACAAACTCTGCGCAATCTGTGAAATGTGTCTTTATGGGATATAACTTATCTCAAAAAGGATTTGTGTGCTATGATGCTTCTTCCAATAAATTTCATATATCTCGTAATGTCGTTTTCTTTGAGCATCAATATTTCTTTTCTAGTTCTATTACATCATCTCCTGCAGTTTCTGTTCTACCTCACTTTGATGATTTGATGTGCCCTCCTGAACGCTGTTAACCAACTCTACCCCTTCCTAAGTCTGATCTGCCACTTGATCCCCTTTTGCACCCTCCTCGACGATCTAGCGTACTTCTCATCAACCAGATAGGTATTGTTTCCCTCATACCTCCTTCACGGCTACCTAATCAACTGTGTCGATTCCTAATTCCTACTCACAAGCTGATAAACATGAGTGTTGGAGAAAGGCTATGCAAGAAGAACTTCAAGCTCTTCCAGAAATTCAGACTTGGAACATGGTCCCTTGTCCTTCTCATGTCAAGCTAATTGGGTGTAAATGCGTTTTTTCTGTGAAACTTCGGCCTGATGGGTCTGTGGACAGTTATAAGGCTCGTTTGGTTGCCCTTGGTAACCACTAGGAGTATAGGGTTGACTATGAGGAGACCTTCGCTCCTGTCGCTAAAATGACAACTGTGCGTACTATTATTGCCATTGCAGCCTCTCAGGGATGGTCCCTTTGCCAGAAGGATGTGAAGAACGCATTTCTTCACGGTGATTTACAGGAAGATGTTTACATGACACCTCCTCCTGGCCTCTGCTCGTCGTCGACGTCGAATGTGTGTAAGCTAAAGCAGTCTCTGTATGGTTTGAAATAGGCTCCCCAAGCCTGTTTTGATAAGTTCCAGGCTACCTTACTTCGATTTTCTTTCATCCAAAGCCAATATGATTCTTCGTTGTTTCTTCGTACGACTTCTGTTGGTATCGTTCTTCTTCTGGTTTATGTCGACGACACTATCAGCACTGGGACTGATTCTGCCCTCATTGATCAACTCAAGTAGCATCTTCATGATTCATTCCATATGAAGGATCTTGGTCCTCTCCGGTATTTCCTCAGTTTGGAAGTTCAGTCCGATTCCTCTGGGGTTTTTCTGCATCAGCATAAATACACAAAGGACTTGATTTCCTTATCTAGTTTGCAGGACTCCTCATCTGTGGATACCCCTTTGGAAGTGAATGTCCAGTATCGACGTGAGGGGGATCTCCTTCCTGGTCCCATGGTGTTTCGACAGTTAGTAGTCTCAATTATCTTACTATTACACAGCCTGACATCTCCCTTGCTGTCCAACAAGTCAGTCAATTTATGCAGTCTCCTCACCACCTTCATCTTGTCGCGGTCCGCCGAATTATTCAATATCTCCGGCGTTCCTCTCACCGCGGCTTGTTCTTCTCTACTAGTACGCCTCTTCGCCTTGCGGCTTTTAGTGATGTTAACTGGGCAGGATGTCCTGATATTCATCGGTCTGTCACCGGGTGGTGTATGTTTCTTGGTGATTCACTTATCTCTTGGAAGAGTAAGAAACAGGATCGTGTTTCCAAATCTTCGACCGAGTCTAAGTATCGTGCCATGTCGGCAGTCTGCTTGGAAATTATGTGGCTCCGTGGCTTACTTGCTGAAATAGGTTTTCCTCGGTCTACTCCCACTCCTCTTCATGTTGATAATATGAGTGCTATTCAGATCGCCACCAATCCCGTCTATCATGAGCGTACCAAACGTATCGAGGTGGACTGCCATTCTATTCGGGAAACTGTTGATACTCGGGCTCTCTCTCTTCCACATGTCTCAAGCGACCTTCAGATAGTGGACGTCTTCACCAAAACTATGACACGACTACGTCATTAGTTTCTTGTTGGCAAATTGATGCTTCTTGATCGACCAATATCAATTTGAGGGGGTACGTTAGTAGGATAGACAACATACTTACCACAAATAAACTGTACAGTTATTTAGGAAACAAATCTGTAAATATCTTTACTGTAATTAGGAGATATAGATGTTATAAATAGGTGATATTATGTTGTAATTAGGGGATATAGATGTTGCTATAATCAAGGGATATAGATGCTGTAATTAGGTGATATTATGTTGTAATTAGGGGATATAGATGCTGCTATAATTAGAGGATATAGATGTTGTAATTAGGAGATATTATGCTGTAATTAGGGGATATAGATGCTGCTATAATTAGAAAATATTATGCTATAATTAAGGGATATATTGTAATTAGGAAAAATGATTTCTATATAAGAAAAGGACCACTCGATTAAAGGTCATTGAGCAAATCTGACAGTCCTCACCCATGCGATGTAGGGCTTAGGCTATGAGATAAAGTGATTAATTCGTCGCTCCATGGAATTACACTATAGACATTCAAAATATGATGAAAAAATATACATTGGAAAGGTTCAAACCCATGCATCAGCAGTAGACAGCGTGTGTTTCAACATGAGGTCTTGGGTTTGAACCCATACCTACCCAATAAAAAAAGTTATAAATTGGAAATTAAATGTACTTTACAGTATAAACAAAGTGATCAAAAAAACTCAATCACCATAAGGGTCACTAGCATTGGTAAGTTGGACCCCCATTGATTGTCCATAGTCATCAAGGTTTAAAGTTGTCATCATCATCATCATAGCCTTATCCCAACTAATTGGGGTCAAATACATGAATCCTTTTACACCAGTCAACTCTATCTAGGGCCATTACTTCAAATAGACCATAGGTTTGGATTTCAAAGTATCATCTGGAATGGTTACATATCACCCAATACAAACCATGGTCCATAAACAATAATGCTGTACTGGTAGGATTTGGTCCCACACAGCTCAACATGGAGTGTTTGTGGCAACGCAACCCAACTCGATTTCAATGGTGATCAATTTGGCACACACCAAAACCGATTTCAACCCTTTATAGACATGAATCCACTCAAAACGTTCAGCTTGGTCTAACCTACTCCAACTTAACTCATTCAACCATCGAAGTTGTGGCCCCTTCTGTGGATGGTCCACCAACCAAAACTAACAACAGCCAGACAACCTAAGCAGCTGATCAACGGACATTTTCTCGTTGTATTTTAACCATCTACCTATTCATTTAACTATCCATTTAATGACTGCCAATGATGATGATGACGACGACCACAACAAACAACGACAACATCAACAACCACAACCACAACAAACAACAACAACAACAACAACAACAATAATAAAAGTCACAATCATCAGATCAGCATGACTCTTCAGACTATCATCCCATCTAGAGTGGGTCCCACATTTCAGACAGCTCAGATTGAGGCAAACATCTGACGCGTCAATGGATACATACATGGTCCGCCACGCTGTGGATGGGCCATCAACCAAAACAGACACCAACCAGAAAACCCTAACCATCCAATCAACAGGCATCTGCTCATCGAATCTGGACCACTTACCTTTATATTTCAGAACCATCCATTCAATGGCTGTCAATAAAAGGAAGTCACAATCATCAGATCAGTATGACCCTGCGCACTATCATCCCATCCAGTGGATCCCACATTCAGAAGGTTCAGATTGAGACAAACATCTGCCATGTCAATGGATACACGCATATGGCCCACCATATTGTGGATGGGGCATCATCCAAAACTAACAATAACCAGATAACCCTAGCCATTTGATCAATGGGCATCTGCTCATCCAATCCAGACCGCCTACCTATTTAATTCGAAACCATCCATTAATGGCCTTTGATAAAGAAAAGTCACAAGCATTACATCAATGTAACTCTTAAGATTATTGTCCCATCCACAGTGGGTCCCACATTAGACGGTTCAGATTTAGGCAAGCACCTACCACATACATGGGTAGTTGCATATGCATATGGCCCACCACCTGCCAGAGCACCAGGTAATTCTTCCCATTTCAATGTTCTCAGGGAAAGTTAATAACTCTCAAGCAGAAACAATCGCCCATAATGGCATCTCACCGTAGTGTCCCAAAATCAACCATAGCGCAAAATCACCAATAGTGAAAAGATCAGCAGCCAATCGAATTCAAAGAGAGCTATCACTTTCGAATTTTCTAGATAATCTGTAACAGTACTAACGAAGGGAGAAATTATTAGCTATTAGAGAGAAAAAGGTGGAGTGCTTTCAAATCTTCTAGATAAATTGTAATAATATGGATGAAGGGAGAGATTATTAATTATTAGTAGAAAATAGCGAACTGCTGTCGAATCTTCGAGCTAGTCTGTAATAGTACTAACGAAGGTAGAGATTATTAGTTATTAGAGAGAATATGGCGAAGACTTTCGAATCTGCTAGATAATCTGTAATAATATTGATGAAGGGTGAGATTGTTAGTTTTTGGAAAGAATGACGAATTGCTTTCGAATCTTCTAGATAATCTGTAATAATACGGATGAAAGGAGAAATTATTAATTATTAAAGAGAGAATGGCGAAGTCATTTCGAATATTCTAGACAATCTGTAACAATACTGATAAAGGGAGAGATTATTAGTTATTAGAGATTAGTTACTAGAGACGAAGATGGCGAACCTTCTCCAAGTTGCGAATCTCGGAGGAGATGAGAGAGAGAATCCTGGGCCTTTTGGCAATGGTCTGCAGCTGGCGAAGCTCGTCCAGATCCAGTGACAGTTCTTCCGCCATTCTTCCGATTTTGCTTTGGAGAAATGGAAAATTGAAAACAGAAAGGAAGGAGCTGGTGAAGTTGATGATAAAAAAAAAAAAGGGGAGTTGAAGGGTTGATAATGGGAAGGGTATTTTTTTTTTTTTTTTCTTTTGGGGTTTTATAGGGTTTAAGAATGTTCTAGAAAAGGGGCGGCGTGTAGAGAAAGGAGGGGAGAGAGGGAACAAGAAAGGTTAGAGAAGCAAGCCTCGCTGTCCTCTTATCTTCAAGGAGAAGTTACGGAGATTCGCGCGACGACAGCTGGAGAGGTGAATCGCGTCACGTGTGCAGAAGTGGCACATGTATAGCGACTCGCTACTGGACGGTGGTCTGTGGGCCTCACCATTACGTATTTGTTTTATCCGCCGTCCATCCATTTTTCCAGCACATTTTAGAGGATGAGCGAAAAAATAAAGCAGATCCACGCCGCAGGTAGACCATGTCACAGGAAACAGTAGAAACAGTAGTGATTAAATGCCTATCATTAGAAACACGCTGAGAGTCGCAAAAGTTTTGGTACAAGCTTAGGGTGTGTTTGGTGCACGAGCTTACAAATGAGATGGAGTGGTTGAAATTGTAATTAAGGTATTAATTAGGGAATGTTTGGAATTGTCGGCAGTTAAAGTAACACACCAAATTTCATTTTCGTGCTTGCAAGTGTACCGAGTGTCGCACACCACCGACTCAGAGTGTTTACGTCACCAAGTTCTGTGGGCCCACCATGATGTATGTTTTATATCTACACCGTACATTCATTTGGCAGGATCAGTTTAGTTCATGAGAAAAAAAAATGAGGAATGTCCAAAGCTAAAGTGAATCACACCAAAAAAATCAGAGGTAACAATAATTCTTACCGTTGAGACCTTAATAGGGCCTACCATGATATTTTTTTGTCATCTAACTTGTTCACGCCGTCACATGGACCGGAAAACAAAAAAACAAATATCATATTAGTCCAAATCTTCTGTAGACCTTAAGACATTTTCAATGTTAAACTTTCAATTCCCACTTACTTTTGAGGTGTGGTTTACTTGAACTTTGGGCCCATGCCTTGAAATGATATAATAAAATAAATATACGGTATGTCTATAACACAATTGTCATGATGGCACACCACTCAATATACCACCAAAATTTTCTTCCAAAATGGATTAGTATATTCATCTTCAATCCTCAATGCATGCATAGACACGGATTCTAAACACGAGTGTGGGATTACATGGGATTAGATATTCTCTCCCATCTAATTTGATTTAATGCCATGCTCCAAACATGACCTTATATATGTTTTTAATGCCATGCTCTAAACATGCTCTTATATATGTTTTCTCTTCCAGGTCTATGTGACTTAACCAACAAGTTGGAAGGCAAATAAACATTACAGTGGGCCTTTGGAAGTTTTTAATGGTGACTGTTCAATCACCACTGTTTCCTGTGGTGTGGTGCACCTGAGATTTGGATCTGCCTCAGTTTTGACATTATGCCTTAAAATCATAATCCAAAATGGATGGACAGCATGGATAAAATACATACATCATTGTTGGGCCTATATAGCACCTCGGTACTGACAGTGTGAGTAGGCAATACGCATCCGATCAACCCGACTGCACTACTGGCATGAGAAAATTGGACGGCTAGAAATAAAACCTCCAGTGACATGTATACAGCAACCGACAACCGTTGCTCACCTGATGAGTGGAACGGCCTGGATTCCGGGACAGTATATCGCGTAGAGTCCCACCTGTTAAATGGCCCTCATCTCTTTGGCAACGCCTCTTTAGATGTATTTGAGTGCATTCAAAATTCATAAGTTGTTTGGTATTATGGATTTCCAAGTAAGCGAAATCATTTGAAAATGGAAAATACAACTTCGGTCTATTTTGAAATCTCTCTTCTTCTTCTTGTTTTTTAAGTGAGATTCTAATGTAATTCAAGTGAAATGCTTTTTTTTTTAAATTTTATTTTTTAAAAAAGACTTCTATTAAAAGCTGAAGAGTTACATAAATAACAAGGTGTTGCTAAGCTATTGATTCATTGTACATGTGGCATGCCGATGTTACTGGTGCTTGCATTGTGTTTTTTTTTTTTAAATTGCATCAATAGAATAATCTGAAGTGGGCCATACAAAAGGAAAAATTGAAGATTGAGTGTCCACCGTTGAAACATTCATGGGTCTACAGGATTAGGCCAATATTTTTATGTTTTCAATTCATGCGTGATGAGTATAACTTAAAAACGGTTTGGATGGCATATAAGCATCAAAGTGAATGTCAGGAAGGCTTCAACATGCCTACATTTTGCTGATGTATGGCCCACTTGAGTTTTGAACCTACCATGAGCTGGCAAAACAGAGGCCCCACCTAGTTTCCCAAACTGCAAGAAGGTCCTGCAGCCGGGGTTGCAGGCAATCCATGTCCCCTAGGGCTGTCTCAACTGAGTTAGAACATCCAACCAAGCCTAACCTGAGCGCATTACTTAATTTTACTTGGTCAGGTTGACTCTACCCATCCCGCAAACTCAAGACCCCTCAACTCATGTTTAATGACAGATGCTCACATCCAACCGGCTTTGGATGGTGGGATGTGAAGATCACCATATGTGATATGCACCCCATACTATAGGTTAGCCCTACCATGAGGATCACCTGTGCAAAAATCAGCCCATAGAAGATAATATATTGCCATTGATAAATAACAAAGTCCAAGGGTAATCCACCTGATGAGTGAATGCGATTGTAGCCATTGATAAATAACAAATTCCAAGGCTAATCCACCTGACGAGTGGATGGATTTCATCCTCATCACAGGGCCAACCTATTGGACGAGTCAGATGTTGCATACACAGAACATGTTGAAAGTTGTCCACCAACCGTTTTGACTTGTGTGACTTGTCATATGCGAAATTGCCCACCGCTCAAATTTAAAGATCCTCAGCCTTCTGAAACAGTGGCCCAGAAATAGACAGTTACGAGAGAACACCACGATAGTCTTCATTTACAGAACAGTTCCAACAAAAATCTAAGGGTCAATATCTTCCAAACAGGGAACAGGGCATCACCCATCAAAAGGTCAGGTCCATAAGATCCACTATAATATCCTCTCTATCAGCTAACAAGGACCCTGTATTTCCTCCGTGTGGGTCACCTAGACTGCATGACTGTTGGGGCCACAACACCTGAATTTACGGCCCAATGACCTGGATCTCACACGTGCACATTGGCACACCTGCAGAGCCGGATTCCAGAGACATCACTTTCAGCAAATTACAATTCAAGTTGCATCTCGATGCAATTACAGAATGCCCATTTTCAACTCCCTTGCAGCACAGCTCGAATCATAACAGGAGAAGTCTTTCCTTTGAATCCTCCTCCTCAAGTGTACCAACATGCACCTTGGTGGCGTGCGTGTGTGGGGTGTGTGTGCGTGCGGCGTGAGTGTGTGGGGGTGTGTGCGTAAGAAAAAAAAAAAAAGTGTACCAACATGCAGCTTGAATCATAACAGGAGAAATCTTTCCTTCGAATCCCAATCCCCAAGTATATCCCATGGCAAGTGTGACACCGAGTCATCCGGAGATACCATTCATGCCTGGCCAGTTCAGTTAATACAGGCACACACGTCTGAAAAAAGATTTAAAAAGAAAAAAAAAAAACCCAATGGTCACAAGCAGCTCACCTAATAGCCCAACAACACTGTCTTCACAACACAGTGGGGGCCACCTAACAAATGGCTTGGATTTCACGCTTACATTAGGAAAGCATGATTTGCTAACTACTGTGATATAATAGCAATACTAGCAGGGTGTTGTAAATTTGGCTACGTAGAATAACAATAACCATATAAGCAAGACTGCCAAAAGAATTTTGAGTTTTTACACTGCAGCTAATCCAGGTTGAGGCCCGACCAAGGGGTCCCGGTTACAGGCTACCTGCTGAAACATAACTACTAATTCATACGGCAGTTCCATTTCCCTACTTAATAGGGCCACAGCCAGTAGATCCATTTCCCTAATTGTTTGATATGCACGACAAGTAATGAGGTTTTGCTTCCACACAGCAGAGTAGACCATGGGGCTACGAACTAGATCCAAACCTTCCACCATGTGGATTACAATTAAGTAGACATTCTATCCTGTCTCAAAATAGGTTGTTTCACCCAAGTGGCCCACATGTGTAAAACAAACTTGTTCTTACTATTCATTTGTTTTGTGCTCTTTCGCCAAGTTGAGGGATGAGACGGCCTTATTTTAGGCCAGATCTAACTAGTGCAGCATACCAGATGAAAATCCCAGTTCTTTTGCACATGCCATATTTGGTGTGCGGTGCTTGCAATGAGCAGTATTCTAGATGTGCTTGGCTTAGTTAACCTCGTACTCAGTGAATAAAGATTCTTTATTCACACAAAAGCCGTGTAACAAAGAACACAAAGTACAACAACTCACCATCTTAAGATTCAAACAAAAGCCGTGTAACAAAGAACACAAAGTACAACAACTCACCATCTTAAGGAAAGATCCAGTATTGCATCTCAGTCAGTAATTGGCGAGAATCAAATTGTTGCCCAGTTCTTTTCAGGTCTTTCCAACTTTCAATCAAAAACAACCAGTTAGTATCATTGTTTTGACTATTGCACCCTCCCTAGGGATGAATACACCCATACTTCCCTCTTTTGGTTATACAATTGTAACCATCATGCAACCAAAATAGGAAAGGATGGGTGGTGATTATATCATCCAAAGTTGGGGCCTATAGAACTGCCTTTTGACCAAAATTCCAGCTATTTTTTAGGCCAACTCCACTGCTTGTTTCTTAAACAACAATCACCATCATTTATATGTATGTGCCATTTTAACAGGCTTAACCCGTACATTCAGAACTTTTGGGGCCACTATCTTCTGGGCCGTGTTTCTATTTTCCATGAACGAGAAAATTAGGCATGTGGCACAGAGGGTGCAAGCATACAGGGGCTTTGAATAAAGATAAGATTTTACCAAAGACATCATTCACTTTCATCACTATCGTAATTCTGGCAGAGTGATTGAAGCCCTGTATTCATCTCACTGGCTTTGGGCTCCTCTTGCTTATTTTCCACTTTTGATTCTCCGTTTTCCATCTGAGCAGGTGGAGGCTTCTTAACAACCTTGACCGTCACAGAGGGGGGTTTGATAATAAACTTGGGTTTACGGGCCTCAACACCATTCACTGTTTCTGATAACAGAAAGAAATAAATGAACTGTTAGTGAAGAAAACGGATCACCACATCACTCTACGCAAGAACATACGCAGCTCTACATGCAGCGTGGGACGTCCAAGCAGTGTTTTTGTATATTTTTCAGCCAGGTCATCCACAGGGTGGGCCCAGACATGCAGGGCCGGCATTTTCTTCTGCTTGTACAAGTTCATGCAGACTTATATCATCTACGTACAGTACAACTGCAGCAAAAAATCATCAAATCAGCAAAGGGACCAACCTTTATTGTCAGAGTCATTAATGGTACTAGCTTTTGTCAATACATTTGTTGGATTATCCACTGTTCCGCCTGGAACTTCATCAGTAATTTTTATCCTCTACACCAAAACAAAACCATGAGTCAGAAGAAACTGAAAACAAATCCTCCAAAATTTTAGAACTGTTACATTATAAATTCAAGAAACAGTGTCAGAATTAGATCTTCGGGGGTCGTTTGGCTCTCACTTGAAAACTAGGATGTGGAGGATGCAGGAGAGAGAGAGAGAGAGAGAGAGAGAGAGAGAGAGAGAAGAGAGAGAGAGAGAGACCATAATAGCTGTGATAACCCGATATTTTGCAGTAGAGGATCCTGTTGAGTAGAGCAAAAATCGCACTTGGGAATTCTCATCACCCAAATCCTAGAATCTTCAATAGTAACACACTAGGAAATAAAATTTCCTATGGATAATCTCTACTTTAGGATGCCAGGGGCTTGTGTGTGTGTGTGTGTGGGCGCACCCATGTATGCGTGTGTGTTTGACATGATTAAGAATATATATGATGGAGCGGTAACAAATGTGAGGTCCACCAATGTAGAGACAAGTGAGTTCCCAATTACTGTAGGCTTGCAATAAGGGTTGACATCGAGCTGGTACCCCTTTGCAGGTTATGGACGAGTCAATAAGGAAATTGCGGAAGAGATCCCATGGTGTATGTTGTTTGCAAACGACATAGTTTTGATTGACAAGACAAGGGAGGGCATAAACACAAAGCTAGATTTATGGAGGATGCTTTAGAATCTAAAAGATTTAAAATTAATTTGACTAAAACAGAGTATATAGATGCAATTTCAGTAAAAATAGGATTGAAAACAAAGTATTAGTTAAGACTGTTGACCAAGAAGTTTCGCAAAATGACCACTTTCAATATCTTGGGTTGATAAAAGTGAAGAGATTGAGAAGAATGTTGCCCATTGAATTCATGCTAGGTGGAAGAAATAGAGATGTGCCTCTAATGTTTTATGTGATCATCATGTACCACTTAAACTGAAAAGGAAATTTATAATATAGCTATAAAAACCAACCATGCTTTATAAGACGAAACGTTGGGTAGTTAAGGAACAACATGTTCATAAGACAATTGAAGCTAAATTTTAGGATGTTGAGATGGATGAGAAGCACGACAAGGAAGGATGTAATTATAAACGAATGCATTTGAGGGAACTTATAAGTAGCACCAATAGGTAATTAGATGAGAGAATGTAGACTTAATGGTTTGGACTTGTGCAACGGAGACCAAGAACAGCACCGAGTTGGCTGTTGGTATAAGGGATCATTTGAGAGCATGTAATTGGAGGCAAATGGAATCACAATTACACTTGAATCAAGTGCAATTGGAATACTCAGTTGTGCTTGGTAGCCTGTAATTGAAATGCATTGGAATCCAAATATTCTGTTTGGAATCCTGTAATTGGAATGCATTGGAATTCTGTAGACTGTAGTATATGCACAAGAACCTGAATTTCGTTAAGTGAATCATCTTGAATACCCCAATGAAAAGGCTGGCACACAAACTCACACATACGAGCACGCATGTACATACATATTAAAGGAAGAAATGCAGAACCACTCAAATATATCAAATAAAGCAGAAACATACTTTTGTATTCGATGGCTCGCCTGAACTGGACGTTGGCTGATATAAATCTTCATCTGAATCATCATCTTCTTCATCAGGGATCCGCCGAACAAAATTTTCTGAAGCCTACATTATAAATTTATTTAGTAGCAATTAACTAACTATCAAAAAAAAATCTGGCTGTTAAAGATTGAAATAATAAACTATCAGTCCAACGAAGCTCATTCACTAACATGAAAAAAAACAGTTTTGATGAGTGCTTCGTCCTCTTCTTCTAACTTCTTCTCCTGTCAGACACGTAACAACTTCAAACAGTGTCAGAAGCTTTCAAGCAGACACACACTATGTATCTAAATGAAATGAAATCACCATACCTTCTCCTCAGCAGTGCGTTGCAAGGCCTCAAGCATCTCATCCACATTCACGGTTGCATGTCTTGACTGAAGAACCATAAGCAAAAAAAAAACATTGTGTCAATGGACATGCCATGAATTTGAATTTGTGAATCCGATTTTACACAATGGAGATCAAATCATACAAGTAAAATTCCTTCATGCATCATGAGAGATTTCTTGTTCATCATGCATTTGGACAATTTAAAGAAAATTCATGGAAACTTCTAAGCACTGAAATTCCATTAGACAAAATGGTTCTTAACAAAATCAGATCAGAACCTTCATAGACTTCATCTCATCCAGTGCAGCAAGTATGTCCATCTCTCTTTTTGAATCCAAAGTTCTATTCTCCAAAGATTTCATGGCATCCCCCATCTCCTCAGCATCCCTTTTCCTCTTTTCTTTTTCTGCCTCCTGATGAAAGAAGTAATACGTGCATTAATAAAAATAATCTTGAATAATTGCAAGCAATAACGAGCCAAGAAATGTACCAGGAAACAAAGTAGTGCCTATTGCAAAATAAATAACTGCCCAACAGTATTATAACTGCTCACCTCATCCTCCGCACGCCATGGCTCGAAATTGCGAGTCGCACCTGATTCAACAACATAGTCTGAATTTTGCGGGTCGGTCTTCATTGTAAGTTCAGCTGAGCACTTAGTGCATTTGAAGTAGAATCTGAATATTTGGATTCCTAAATATGTCTGCAAGATTTGATAGATAAGCACATCTGTTTAGTGAAAAGGGCAGGTTCAGTTCAAATCCAGTACAAAAAAAAAGAAAAAAAGAAGGAAGCACAGTTGTCTAAAAACAAAATCAGGGCACAGAATGAAGCGGACTTTAAATAAAATATATTGATATGTTGAAAGGATAGAGGAAATAAGAGTTGCACACACGGGAATTCCTTCCTTTGCAGGCAATGCTTGGTCAAAGCCCCCCTCTTGGATAATAGGGAAAATCAGGATAAGGGCTGCAGGCAACCTTGACCCATCAAAATATACATAGGATGGAATTCCCTGAGCACCCAAATAGACAGCATTCCTCAGAGGTTGTCACTGATTCCAAAAACCACAACCAAAAACTTTTATAACACATAAAAACATATAATACGGATCATGTTTTCATCATCATCTACACCTTATCCAAGCTAAATGGGGATACTGCGCATCATGTAAAAACTTTAAATAATCAAAGTCTCCAATTAGAACTCACACAGCAATCATTGGTAGCATGCCACGGTGCCAAAAGAACTAGCACATTTCTGAAAAAAAACAAAAAAGCATGAAAAACTATTGGTAATCAAAATGACTTATTCAGGTCCAGTTAGCTTCAAGGACTTAAAGATCTCTGAGAAGGTTCAACAGAATTGGAGCAAGAGCTCTCTTACAAGACTTAAAAGATACTCGAGCAATCTTTTTTTTTTTTGAGAAGTCACATATTATATTAATAGAGGAAAGATCAAACAAATAAAAAAAAAAAAAATAATAGTAGGCCACACCACCGAGGGAGCTACACAGACTACTATAAACCTAAAAATAGAAGATTACAGCCCTTTAAATTTTCTATGTTAACAGCCCATTCCACAACTAACGATCTAGCTCTAGCAGCAACGTAATCAGCTGATTTGGATGTCCCAATAAAACGTATGCCGTTTCTTTCTTCCCAAACAGCCCACCAGACAACGAGCAACACCATTCTCCGTAGCGGCAACTTGTTTTTCTCAAAAGAAATACCATGCCAAGCCTTTAAAAAACTTCCTGCTGATTTTGGGGCTGCCCAAAATGTTTCGAAACGGGATAGAATATCCTTCCAGATATGGCTGATGAAGGGACAGGAAACAAGGGCCAATGAAGAGAGTTCATAACACATATGAAAATCTGGACATTTCCTAGTACTCTCATTGGGTGGATTCTACACACGTATTCTCCATAGGGAAGCTAAGGAGCAAGATGTCACAGCCCATGTGTTTCCCCAAACATAGACCACGCGGAACTCGTCCCACAGTTCCATCATGAACAAGTCAGCCCTTCCCCAAGTGCACACCGCATGTGCTAAGTACCCCAATTCACTAAAAACAAAAGAGTGTTATGGAAGAACACCTTGTATTACACTAGAGCTTTCAAAGTTATAACTTCTCTCAGCTTAGTTATAAATAAGGGCCTTTCTCCCTTATATAGACCTAAGAAGCAACTAGAACCGACACATGAATGGCTAAGAGTATGCCAATGGCACTCATCCAATGGACCACTGTTGTCAAAATCCTACGATTTATTATTTAAGTCAAATCATAAGCAAAATTATTTGAAACCCTTTTTGGATGAATCCTACAATTCAATAATTTGAATGCTACGATCTACAATTCAACTCCCGATTTATTATTCAAATTATTTTTGCTCTCTACTTTTTTAAATTTATTGGCTTCCATTTCATGTTTTTAATTTGTGGAGGCTTTAAAGATCTTTTAAAATGTGTCAATTGTTTTGCTTTATTTTTTTACAAGAGATACAATGATGGATCTTATCTTTAATCTTAAATTGTGGATCCTTTTTTTTTTAATGATTTCTTACCTCTTAACTGGTCAAAACGCCAAACTGATCTCTCATTTGTCAGGAATCTTTTATGGACGATTGCAATCATATCTACATATATTTATTATAGTAATGGCGTTTAGGATTTGACTTCAACTTACAGATGTATACTTTATTTGTTTTTCCACGTACCTTAAATTCAATTGTGTTTTTCTAGAGTTTTGTTATGTGATTTTAAAGTCAAAGCGCCTTTTATTCTTTATATAATAATAAAAACTTATAAAATATTTTTTTAAGGTCTCATTAGGAACTTGCAGTGTATGATTTTGACTTTAAAACATGACAATGTTTATGCTTTGAGGACAACATCATGTTGACGTCCATCGAGTAAGTTATGGATTCTAAATTGATAATGTCATGATATGTTACTTTCTTAGTGCATACTGATGGAAAATGAACAATTGATGTGTTTTCTTATTTACATATAATTTATTCAGTCTTTTCTAATTTTAAGAAGAAAAAAATTCTTACGATTTGCAATATGATTCGATTCAGGCCCTACTGCGATTTACAATATGATAACGATCATGATAACTTTGCCAGCAGTCAAGAACTCTCTAAAACTTTTTTAGAATATTCAACACTTCTCTGCAAGATTCCATTAGAATTCTCTAGAAACTTCCAGAAATCTTTACACAATTCTACACCATTCTACACAAATTCTAGAACTCTCTACAATTCTCTACACCTTTCTACCATTCTCTAAAACTTTCCACACATTTCTACTCTATTCTAAATTCTCTATGCTATGTATGAAACCTCCTTGGTGTACAAGTTGGCTAAGTAGTAAGTACATGACTTAGTCCCGTGATGATCAGTCTGTGATAGAGCTCTCTTTGAAGGCTTAAAGATCCTTGAGCAATTTTTTTAAGGGTGTCTGTTAATTGAAGAAGGGTAGAGTGACAATGAGAAACACGGGCCGATGGAGATTAGTTTCATAAACAAATGAAAACTTGGAAATTTTCTAGAAGCATCACTGTGGTGGAAATGAATTCCTAACTTTTCCGTTTTTGATCAATTAACTTCTAAGCCAGATACTACCACAAACCAACTGATTGTTAATCTGATTAACAGCAATGGTTTCTTCAGCTTGACAAAACAGAATCGCATCATTGGCAAATTGAAGATGAGTGATCGAATGGGGGAAATTTTTAACAGAAAAATCTTTGAAAAGGCCAGCCAACTGACCTTTGCCCAACCATCTACTCAAAGCTTTAGTAACAATTACAAAAAGAAGGGGATAGGGGATCCCCTTGCCAAAGCCCACAAGAAGAATTAAAAAAGTGAAAAGGGGAACCATTAATTAGAATAAAAAATCTAGTAGAGACAACATCGAATCTATTTTTTTCCAAATAGACCCAAACCCGTTCTGCCAAGAAGGTAGTCCAGAAATGACCAAACAACACGATCATATGCTTTTTCCATATCAAGCTTCCAAACCATGCCTTTCGATCCTCGATCTTGCTTCGAAACAGGAATAGACAGATTCATGGGTGATTAGAGCACTATCCAGGATCTGCTTCAACAGGAAAAATCTTGCAAATTCTAGCCAATGCAACACAAAATTTTCTTTAAGAGAAAAATTTCAGAAACCCTATCTAAAGGCAACATGAAAATATGCTTCAACAGGAAAAATCCAACAAACCCTGGTCAGGATAATACAAAAATTAGCAAGTTCTTTAGAAAAAAGAATTGAAGAATAAGAAGAAACCCTAGAAGAAGAAGAAGAAGAAGAAACCCAAGAAGAATAAGAAACCCTAGGAGTACCTAGGCTCTGATGCCATGTTAAACAACTACATTGTGCTAATTTTGAGGTTACAATGAGAAGGAGAAGAAAGATGGAAGAGAGGGAGGGAGGGAAGGAGGGAGGGAGGGAGATGCTGAGGGTCTATTGAACCCCGATCCCTCTGCTCTTATTTATAATAGTAAAAATGTGAATGGGCCTATGGGCCTTATTACATGGACTTGGGCCAAATTGGCTTTATTCAACTATCAACCTTTCAACACCACTACTAGGCAGCATCACTACTTATTTGAAACAAGCACTTCCCACTGAAGCACCCCTATCCACTTCTGTTTCCCCTTGTGCTTTGTGGAACTAAAAAACCATACTCTTTTCAATTTCAAACTAGCTGAGGACTTCCATGTTCCAAGGACATGGAGATCAACTGTAGTATGCGTTGATCAAAATTGAAGAAGTGGGACTTTGTGGAGGCTTGGGTTTGTTCCTTTTAATAGAGCCAAGCATGTGTTTACCTCATCAATGGGAAGATGGTTGCTTGCTTAAGATGCCAAAGAGCTCATCTTCTCAAGCATGCACTTACTAATCAAGAGTTAAGTTGTTAGCTTCAAGAAGGAAAAGTACCCCCTTTTAAAGATATTCTTTTGGCACAGCAACCACATCTCACATCTGATGTCAAAATTTATCAACAAGTATGCATATCTAAAAAACTTCTAATAGGTTCTAACCAAGAAAAAAAGAAAAGAAAGAAAAAAGAGAGGGGAAATAAGCAGCCAATGGAATTGATCAACTCAGCTAAGTCTCATCAACTCAAACAAGCAGCTAAGTTTCTCTGGTTTTCCAGCCATATGTTCACCAACTGCCCAATCTACCTTGAGTTGCATGGGATTCTAACAGTGGCCAGTAGTAGATCTCATCTACCTGATTGTGACTTTAAGCAAAGCTTGTGTAGGGAAGCTCTTCAACAATAAACTGATAAACTAGGAATTATATCCAAGCAACTGGCAAGTGTCTTCCCAGTACGGGCATCTGAAATTTGTTTTGAGCTGTGATGCATTTAACTCTGCTAACCTGTACTTAATCAAACTTCTATTTGTTATTTAGTACACGTTTTATTCATTGTGTTAGACAGTGACAGTATAGAGTTATAAACTATTGAAAAAATCTCAACAACTTTAACAGAGAATACATGCACAAGCCTAAAACACCTTAATTTATTTACTTCAACAAAAAGAGAAAAAAATATGACCTTTGTTGGGTGGGTTTATGTTAGGTGCTTGGAAAATTGGTTGTTTGATGTTTATAATTTTAATGATGGTGGTCACTGAACAGCTAATGACAGTTTTTTTTTTTTTCCCTCGCATTGGATAGGATTAATTGTTTTGGAAATTAGAAATCAGAATGTTTGGATTCTTCTAGAAACTGATTTTTGTTGACAATGCCTGTTACTCACACGAGTTCCGGTGCTTGATTTCTTCTTGAGAGCATTGGCTAGCCCCACATGCACCATTACACACAGCACATGTTTTGACCTGGCAATTTTTGGGACATTTGAGCAGTGCATAATGTGTGGTCTGCATCACGAAGATGGACATGCAAAGATCAGGACATTCTACAATCAGGCCGACTTTTTGCATATGGTCATCTTCTCCGTTGGGTCCCCCTTACTAATATGATATATGATGTATGATCCACACTTGCTAGGTCGACATGTATGCCGTAGACAAATGTACATCATATATGTGTAGCTAGTCTACCTCATTTTCTTGCTCATTTTATTTTCCAAATTGGGAAATAAGATTCCTTTCTCATTCATGAAACTGCAATTTGTTGTCTTTCAAATAATATATTATTAATCAATATGCACTCTTGGTAATGTTGCAGGAATGAGGCTTATCTTTGCCCATTGTCTTGGTTCCACTTCAGATTACTATTGTATAAAGGGACTGTGTTCTCTTTCCATCAGGAACTGATGCAACCAATTTATCCGAGGCTCCGAAAGTATTGCTGGTCATAATATGAAGCAAGATGGTTTCATTAACACAGTTTTTTATTTTTTATTTTTTATTTTTACACACGCACACACCCCCACACACTCACACCCCAGTGGGATTTCACCACCTATGGATACTCGAACCCTTGACCGGGTGTTGAAACTCCCGAGAGTCTACCACCCCAACAAGAGTAAGGATCTGGTTTCATTAACCCAGTTGAAATGTCTGATGGGCTTGAAAGCATTGTGAGTGTTGAGCAGTTGGTCTCTTTGATAGAGAAGGACAGATGTTCTATTATTAAAAGTACAGCTGAAGTATCACAGCGCAGGTCAACTGTTGCAAGCGTTCTAACAGCCACACAGAATATTGACTGCTTGAGGCAATTTATAAAATTAGGTGGGGTGAATTTTTTGGACAGTTGGCTTCAAGAAGCACAGAGGTGTAACATTGACGGCTCCAATAAGCTCGTGGAAGATCTGAAAAGTGCAATGTTACGTGCACTTGAAAAACTACCCATGGACCAAGAAGGGTTGAAGGTGTGTGGAATAGCTAAATACTGTCAAGCACTTCCATTCTCACAGAAACATAGAGATTCAGGGAAAGGCAAAACTCTTATTTGATGTTTGGGAGAAACTTGCTGAAATGAAGATCAAAATGGAGAAGATTGAGAATGGATGATGAGGACATCGTGCATACGCACGCCCGCACACCACCACCCCTACACACGTACGTACGCAGAAGGAGGACCCCACCATCGATCTGGCTCGATGACGACATCCAGTGAGGGCCTCCTAGTTAAAAGATAAGTTTTAATTAAAAAAAAAGTGGGCCCGATAGTCAAGAAAAGCTCATCATGAGATCTCATGATCGTAGCCCACTAGTCAGATTGATTTTATATTTAAGGTTTTGTTTATTGTTACTATTTAGAACAATGTGAACGCTTTAGATTTCTCCATTTGGTTTTTGTTTTAATATACTTCATCGTCAAGTAATTGGTTGCGCACATGGTGCGAGTTTTGGGGTATAGGATCTTCCCTATAATAGGCACCCCTTGTAATTCTTTTGATTCATTAAAGTTAATAAAAAAAAATTCCTGCTTTATTTTTCTGTTCTCTTTGTGAGTTGTGGAAGAATTCAAAAGTGGGTGCGAAGCCCTCCCTTTTCGAAGGGCTAACTACCGTGGTGCGAAGCCACATCGACCCCGATTCACCCCCATCCTCCATCATCTTCTTTTCCATCTTCCGCCACTACATACTTCGAATTCGTCCCTTTTGTTGCATCAGATTTCTTCATTACAGTAGATTTTCAAATTTCGGCCCGCAGGCGAGCTGAAACTTCGGCGGAGCACCACGCACAAACTGTACATCGGATCGAGCTGAGATTTGGGGGTTTTGGAGTCCAACCCTGGCCGACCAGGGCCAAGGTGGCCTTTTTCTGAATAGTGGGCCCCACACACGTGCGGCTGAGATTTGGGGGTTTTGGAGTCTATCCCTGGCCGACCATGGCCAAGATGGCTTTTTTTTTTAATAGTAGGCCCCACACACGTGCGGCCAGGATCAAACGTACGTCCTTCTGGGCCATTGTTGCTGTCCACACGCGGGATCGTCTTTTGGTTCAGGTTTTTATCTTCTTTTATCCTCTCATAGCTGTTTTTCATGAATCCTAGCCCTAGATTACGTTTTTCTTAAGCTATTTGCCAATTTTCTTACCCTAGCGTTCCCCGAATTGAAATTTCTAAATCCCTTGGACTAGGGACTGATTACTATGCATGTATGGGTGATTATTTCTTATCTTTGAGTATCGTTTGGTCATAATTTTTATTGATCCAGCCATATCATGTGTAGGCCTAGATCTGCATATATTCCCCTTAATTGAATGTTTGGACTTTTATGTGGGATATGGAATTTGTGTAATTGTTTCTGAACTAACGTGATCTTAAGCCTGAAATCTCGCATATCATATTTAATTTTCATGTCCTACATCAAATTTGGTATCAGAGCCTAGGGTTCTTGTAAGGGAATTCACCACATATTTAGGGTTTAGTTTGTTTGAGTCCTTCATGCATCCAGTCCATCATATATAGCTGCTAGAAAACAGTAGTCCTCTCTCTCTCTCTCTCTCTCTCTCTCTCTCTCTCTCTCTCTCTCTCTCTCTCTCTCTCTCTCTCTCTATATATATATATATATATATATAGCTAAATTTTTGTAACGGTATGTAGTCTCCTTCATATAGAGTCTCGCAGGGTCATTTAGTTTTTAGATGCATATAGTCGTCATAGAAAGTCATTAGGTTGACTTAGCCTGTGTATGCCTACACGTACGGGTCACGGTTTTGGTTTGCACCCTACTCTAAATATGGAGCAACTACAAGAATCAATGGCCAAGTTAACCCAACAGTTTGAGTCTATGTCTAAGCGCTTGGAACAACGCATGGATCAACGTCTTAACTAATTTGATGATCGCGTTACTCAAATAGAGGCCTCCCTCAGGGCAAACCCCACCATTGGAAAAGATGCTCATTCTCAGGCAGGTGGTCAGGAGATTAGACCAAGGAATGGAAGCGGCCAAGGAGTTGGTCATGGGCGCGTACCTGTGCACCCACTCCGTGAGGAACATCATGACCAATATGACCCAGATGCGCAACTCCTCAAGGGAGTTAGAGTAGACGCCCCTACTTTTGATGGCCACTTAGACCCTAAAGCTTTTTTAGATTGAGCGCAACTCCTCAAGGGAGTTAGAGTAGACGCCCCTACTTTTGATGGTCACTTAGACCCTAAAGCTTTTTTAGATTGATTGGCGGATATGGACCACTATTTTGAGTGGTATGATATGTCGGATGCTCGACGAGTCCAATTCGCAAAGATGAAGCTTGTGGGTCAAGCAAAGAGGTTTTGGGCGACGATTGAGCAAAAAAAAGAAAGCGCAAGGGAACTCCCAATAGTCCATTGGGGAGAAATGAAAGAAACGCTGAAAGAGAAGTACCTCCCTTTCTCTTATCGCCTGCGGTTGATTAAGTGGCAGTCTCTTCGACAGGGTTTCATGAGTGTTGCTGACTATATTGAGAAATTCGAAGAGTACTTGACCCGCTGTGAGGTTGATGAGGACCCCGTACTCACCTTGCTCATTTTAAAACGGGCCTCCGTCCTGACATTAGGAGAGAATTGCTCGCTAAAGACATATACACTATCGAACAGTTGTACCAAGTAGTGTTAGATGTCGAGCAATACCTTAAAACATCAGTGGGAAGGCGGTTTGACTTTCGCGAACCCGGTGCTAAGGCCAACCCCTCTAGGGCTAGACCTAACACGGGATTCCAAAACAAACCTTCCCCTAATGTTCAGCTCAGTCATAAGGATGATAAGGGTAAAGAGATTGTCGGGTCTAGTTCACGTGGAAGTGGAAGTGGGGCCACTAGGTGTTTTAGATGTCAGGGGTTTGGTCATTTTGCTCACCAGTGTGGCACGAGAGAGGGCACCAAAGTACTCCTTATTGATGGGCAAGTAGAAGTAGTGCCCCCAAAGAGTGATAGACCAGTCGGAACCCCTAGTGATGAGGAAGAGGGAGCACAAGAGTCTGTGACCCTCGCAATTGTGCGTTGAGCCCTAGCTCAAGCCAAAAACACTAATGACTGGCGCCGCAACACGATCTTCTACACTTATGCAAAATGTGGGGAAAATAGTTGTAAGATGATCGTGGATAATGGTAGTTGTGCCAATGCGGCATCGACTAGCACTGTGAATCATTTGGGCTTGAAGCTGGAAGCCCATCCTCAGCCCTATAGAGTCTCCTGGGTTGATGAAACATCCATTCCAGTCTCGCACCGCTGTCTTGTCCCTATTTAGTTCGGATCTTATAAATACACAATTTGATGTGATGTTCTTATGGATGTGGGCCATGTCATTCTGGGTAGGCCATGGCTCTATGACAGGGATGTTACCATATTTGGTCGTTCAAATGTGTGTATGTTCTAGTTTGAGGGCAAGAAGGTCAAGCTAAATCCTCTGCCACCTAAGAATACAACTGGAAAAGACTTCACCACACAATGTTATGAGCGGCCCAAAAGAAGCGAATGAGTCAAAGTCCAAGTCCAAACCGCTCCATATTTTGAATGCCAAAGACTTTGAGCGAGAGACGGAGGCGGACTCGATGATATACGCCCTTGTGGCTAGGGAGAATGTACCATAGACTAGCGTAGAGTTACCCACTGAGGCCATTCAAGTAGTACATGAGTTTCGTAATGTCTTTCCTGATGATTTACCGAATGAGCTTCCTCTTATGAGGGATATACAACATGTCATTGATTTAATCGCTGGGGCGACTCTACCAAACCTCCCGCATTACAGAATGAACCCGAAGGAGCACGCTGAGTTGAAGAGGCAGATTGATAAACTCCTAGAGAAGGGTTTCATTCGAGAGAGCATGAGTTCGTGTGTTGTGTCCACCCTTCTTACACCTAAGAAAGATGGCACATGGAGGATGTGTGTTGATAGTAAAGCCATCAACAAAATCACAATCAAGTATCGGTTTCCCATACCGCGTCTTAATAACATGCTAGATATGATGGTCAATGCTACTATCTTCTCAAAAATTGACTTCAAAAGTGGGTATCACCAAATCCGTATACGCCCTGGTAATGAGTGGAAAACGGCCTTCAAGACGAATGATGGGCTATATAAGTAGTTAGTCATGCCTTTTGGGTTAACTAATGCACCAAGTACTTTCATGCGTGTGATGACCCAAGTGTTGAGACCCTTCATGGGGAAGTTCCTGGTCGTATACTTTGATGATATCTTGATTTATAGCATGACTAAGGAGCAACACCTCAACCATTTGAGGTAGGTTTGTGGGATCCTTAGGGCTGAGAAGTTGTACGCCAACCTAAAGAAGTGCACATTCTTGTCTAGTAGTGTGATCTTCTTAGGTTTTATTGTGTCAGCTGAGGGCGTATCGGCGGATCCCTAGAAGGTTAAGGCCATCATTAATTGGCCTGAACCCCGCAATATTCATGAGATACGCAGCTTTCACCGCTTAGCCACTTTTTATAGGCAGTTCATTCGAGGCTTCAGTTCCATTGTGACTCCCATCACGGACTGCATAAAAAAAGGAGAGTTTCAATGGACAAAGGCCGCTTCGAAGGCCTTCAAGGAGATAAAGGTCAAGATGACCGAAACTCGAGTCACGCAACTTCCAGGTTTTTCAAAAGCTTTTGAAGTCACATGTGACACGTCAGGAGTCGGCATAGGAGGAGTACTTAGCCAGAAAGGGCACCCTGTTGCCTTTTTAAGTGAGAAACTGAATGAGGCGAAGCAAAGATATTTCACCTATGACAAGGAATTTTATGCGGTAGTGCAATCACTACGCCATTGGCGACATTACCTGTTACCGCAAGAATTCGTCTTGTTCTCAGATCACGAGGCCTTAAGATACTTGAACTCTCAGAAGAAATTAAGCCTCAGACACGCTAAGTGGGTTCAATTCCTTCAAGAGTATACTTTTGTGTTTAAGCACAAGGCCAGTGTAAAGAATAAGCCTGCCGACGCGTTGAGTCGTCGAGTCGCATTACTTAACTTCTTGAGCATTGAAGTTACAGGCCTTGAGCGTATCAAAGAAGAGTATTCTGAGTGTCTAGATTTTGGGATTGTGTATACGTCTTTATTAGAAAGTTCGTCAGGAGCTAACAGTGAGTATTTAATTTTGGATGGATATTTGTTTAGGAGTGACCGCTTGTGTATACCACGCACCTCCTTTCGCGATTTTCTTGTCTGGGAGTTACATTCAGGGGGGTCGCGGGTCATTTCGGTCGTGACAAGACCATTGCCCTAGTGGAGGATAGATTTCATTGGCCAAGCCTCAAGCGGGACGTGGCCAAAATTATAGGGCAATGCTGCACTTGTCAACTGGTAAAGCAGAAGAAACAGAATACTGGATTATATACACTTTTGCCAGTCTCATTCATCCCTTGGCAGGACATCAGTATGGACTTCGTGCTTGGACTTCCTAAGACTATTCGAAAGCATGACTCCATATTTGTTGTCATGGACTGTTTCTCTAAAATGACCCACTTCATTCCTTATTCTAAGACCTCCGACGCCTCTCATGTTGCCAAGCTGTTCTTTAGTGAGGTCGTCAAACTGCATGGATTACCAAAAACCATAGTGTCTGACCGTGATGTGAGATTCATGAGTTACTTTTGGAAGACACTATGACACATGATGAATACTAGGCTCCAATTTTCTCTTGCCTACCACCCTCAGACCGATGGCCAGACTGAGGTGGTTAATAGGAGCCTAGGGAGTTTACTTCGATGTTTAGTGGGGGAGCATACCAGGACATAGGACGTCGTACTACTCATAGCTGAGTTTGCATACAATAGTTCTGTCAATAGGTCCACAAATCTAAGTTCTTTTGAAAATGTTACTGGTTATAAGCCTAGGAAGCCTATTGATATTATTCTCATGTCAGTCCCATAGGCCATCAGAGTCTGCAGAGTCTTTTGCGCATCACATACATTCATTGTATCAAGAAATTAGGCAAAAGATCACTACTAGTAATGAACATTACAAATTTTCTGCAGACTTACATAGACGTTTCAAAGAGTTCAATATTGGAGACTCTGTGATGGTCCACATTAGGCCCGAGCGGTACCCTCCTGGGGCCGTTCATAAGTTACACGCGCGTAGCACTGGGCCCTTCAAAATTATAAAGCGAAACGGTCTCAATGCGTATGAGGTAGATCTTTCACTTTCCATGGGAATTAGTTCCACATTCAATGTGGAGGATCTAGTTGCTTTTCAGGGACCCACTGAAACTTTATTCGGCCCTTCGCCCACTCATTCTGATGCCCCAGACTTACCCTTTGATCCATGGCCTCTTCCCGACCTTTCATCCCAGCCTCTGTCTCCCATACCTAGCCTTCACACACCCAGAGAGGAAATACAGGATATCCTGGACCATGAGATAATTTTCACGTCGGATGGCGGGTTTCAGAAATACCTAGTTAAATCGAAGTCACGCCCAGCTTCAGACAGCACGTGGCTCACTGAGAAGGAGCTTCAGAGACTTGATCCCGACATCCTAGAGCGGTTCAGGAGTTTTATTTCGCCAGTGGCAAAATCTTCGCAGCCGGGGAGAGTTGATGAGGATATCGTGCACACACACGCCCGCACACCACCACCCCTACGCACGTATGTACGCAGAAGGAGGACCCCACCATCGATCTGGCTCGATGACAACATCCAGGGAGGGCCTCCTAGTTAGAAGACAAGTTTTGGTTAAAAAAAAGTGGGTCCGATAGTCAAGAAAAGCCCATCATGGGATCTCATGATCGTGGCTCACTCGTCGGATTGATTTTATATTTTATTTTTTATTAATTCTCCATACTCTAACAGTTCGAGCTTTTAGAGCAAGTGGTTAATTATCCTACATCAAATTGGTATCAGAGCGGGAGATCTCATATTCGAGACTCCTCACCGGGAGTGATTAATGCAGGGGCATTTTCACACTGGGCTCAAGTGGGGTCACTTGTGGGATGCAGGGGCACAATCGGGGTGGGTGCGGCCCACAGAGGAGGTTTCGTGTTCGAGACTCCTCACCAGGGGTGATTAATGCGCATTTCACACCAGACTCGAGTGGGGTAGCCCGTGAGATGCGGGGACACACTCGGGGTGGGCAGCCCATATGATTTGGGGCCCACGAAGGGGTTTGGCCGAGGTCTTAACCCATGTGATGTGGGGCCTGGACTATGAGATAAAAGGATTAATTCGCCATACTCTAACAGTTTGAGCTTTTAGAGCAAGTGATTAATTATCCTACATCAATGGAATCTGTTCTGATTATGGAAGCACAGCTAAAACAGCGCCGGTAGAGGTAGCAGAACGCTTAAACTGTGACAGCGCCAATACTTCTTTTCAAGGTTTTCTTGGAGAAGACTGTGGCAAAGAAGATGCCAGGCCAGTTATTGCAAATTGCAACACTCTGCTTCAAGTTCTGCCAATAGCAACACTAAAATTTCTAGCCTGAAGAAAGTTACAGGTGACAGACGATCTTTTGGTTCTGAAGTGCCGAAACATTCTTTGGAAGGGGTTGCTTCTATAGCAAACATTTCTGTCGAAAGTGGAATGAGTTTGGTGACAGGGAAATCTTACAATCCTACAGAAAGTGAAGAGTTGGGTGTTTCAGAAAGAAAAAACTGACAGAAGAAAACCAATGCAGCTGGTTCAATATCTATTGTGATGGCTGATTTGAAAGATAGACAACTCAGAACTGTGCCCTCATCTTCTTACTCAAAGACTGTTCCTTCTTCTGTTTCCTGTTCAAATGATGGCTGTCAGAAAGTATCCGTTGAAGATAACTCAAGCGCTATCAATAAGAAAAGCCACAAAGAGTGTACAGCCAAAAATGCATTGCTGGAAATGGCAGAGGATGGGTCATTGAACTACTGGAAGAATATCATGAAACAACGACCTGAGAAGCAAACTGATTCATACATTACTTCCCAGGTCACTGAAAATGTTTCTGTTCCATTCCGTGGAAAACTTGAAAACCTGGGTAAAACTTCCCAAGATGTGGAAAGTTGCAGAGCAGACAATGTGGGGAAGGTGCTGAAATCTGGTCTCAGGACATGCAGAAGCAAAACCAGTAATCACAGAGAAGATTGAGTTTCCAATTCAAAAGTGGGGCCAGAAGAACGCAGAACTGCTGACTGGAAAGGACATGGAAATGGAGCTCACATTTGAGCTGGATGATGCATTAGAGGTGGCTCGACGGGTTGCAAAAGAAGTGGAGCGCGAGGTTGGAATTTACAGGGAGGCCTCAGTCAGCTCTTTGTCTGTAGAAGACAGGAATTGTGAGACCATGCTTTTGCGCAATGCTGATTCTGCAGAACTCAAGCGAAGTGACTGCTTGAAGGAAATTGGTGACAGAAGTGAATCACACAGCTGCTGTTCTACGAAGGAAGAGATGGACAAAGAAACTTCAACTGGAAATGAACAGTTGTGTTCGGGGGTGAAAGATCCATCTCAAGGGATGTCTGCAAAAGTGCCTCAGGCACGAGCAGGAATTGTCTAAGCTGACAACAGTGCCTGAAGCACATCTGGCTGCGAATGAGCACAGATATCTTCCCAGCTTCAATTTGAACGAAGATGTTCAGACAGAGGAAGTTGAATGCAGTGAGAAGTCAGTGACTACAACGCCTTCTTCATGCCACGTGACAAATTTGTCAGCTCCAATTCCGGTGGTGGCTACTTCTAGAGGACCTGCTTGCTCACCTACAACACCACTACACTTTGAAGGAGAACTAGGCAGGAGAGGCTCTGCTGCAACTAGTTCATTCCGTCCAGCCAAGACTCATGATAAAGAGAAGGCAGGTTTCGTCGAAGAAAATGATTGTAGCTCCAAGGGCCTTTGTGGTATTGACCTGAATATAGCTGATGCTGGAGATGACTCAGTTGTGGAACTGTTCCCAAAGAAGCATGTACCAGGATCTTCAACTCTCCCATCTGGAGACTCTTCTGCTGAGGTTAACTCCAGAAAGGCAGAGCAGCTCAATCTGGATCTTAATCGTCTCAGCGATAATGATGATAATTGCCTGGATCTGTCCGACTGGAGGACATAATATAAACTGCATCCTGGCAGGAACAGGGCCCACAGCCCGTCTCCATCAACATCAAGGCCTTCTATTAGAGATTTTGACTTGAATGACAACCCGTCCTTTAGTGAAGCACATGATGTCCATAGACCACTTCACGGCATCTGGCCTTCAAGAAACAGGGCACTAGATGATCGTGCTAGTTCTATTACTGGATCTACAATGTATCTGGTACCTAAGAATGTAAAATCTGCTTGTTGGGAGGATTTGGGTTCAGTTCAAGATTCTGGGCATGGTCATGGCAGGAAGGAATACCTGTATTCTGCCCAACCGTTTCTGATGGCTGGGCCAAACGTTATTCCCTCTGTAGAACAGATGGGGAGAGTGGTCGCTGCACAACCTACTCTGCCTTATGCACAACCGCCTGCTTTATCCTATAATGGCTTTGGGATGGGCCCCACATTCCCTCTTCCTTCTGCTGTATATCCTTCAGGTGTTGTACCTTACATGGTGGACTCACGTGGGGCCACCATCCTACCCCAAATATTGGACCCTAGTACTCTCTCCAGTTTCCCTAGAGCATCATATCTAGATGTCACTGGCACACCAGGCACAAATGATGTTGGTATCGTAACGCCTAACTTCAACTTGAATGCGGGAGTAACTTCCTTGGAGACCAAAGTTAGAGGAGGAAATGTTAGACACCTATTCTTTCCTGCAAATAGTAATTCATTAATGGAAGAGCAGACAAAGTCTTTTCAACAGGCGGCCATTACTGGCCCATCCATGAAGAGGAAAGAGCCAGAGTGTGGGTGGGAATCCTATCAGGTTGGCTACAAACAGATGACTTCATGGCGCTAATTTTCTGCAGACTTCCAAGAAAACTACTCAAGCTGTTCTAGTAAGATACGCATTAGGTTATTAACAGGGATACGTTTTAGAAGGCCTCCTGCTCTAACTTGAATTGTCTTTCTGGATTCGACTGCAGTTGTCCTGTTTGCAATTTTATCTCCTCCGTGCTTCCCATCAAGTGATGATGCCATGCACTTCCTTGCCCAACCTTGGAATCCATTATTTTGGGACTAGTAGTTTCCCGGATTTACCTTCTACATAATAAGATGCATCTGATGCTGTTCGTTACGGGAACTCGGCCACTGATTGTTTGTTTGTTTGTTTGTTTCCCTTTTCCCCCAAAGTTGTATGCCTATTGCCTATCCAAATCTTGTTCTTGAACACTTTTGTACATGTCACTCATGTATTTATTTTAACAAGTATGAATTTCACCCTCAGCTACTAATCAGCTAATTACTGTCAAATCCTACAGTCATCGACCATGGCACTAATGCAAGGTAAATTGGCTGTTGCTCTTTTCTATTCTTATTTATTTATTTATTTTATTTTTACTTTCAATGAGGAGTGGAGCTTCTGATCTTTCAAGGCTGCTGATGTACCTCCAATGGATTCTAAATATGCTCTCTCTCTCTCTCTTCCCTGTATTTAGCTGTCGGCTAGAAGAATGTTTTATCTTCAAAAGTAACATTTGTTGGGTGTTTCACAACTTAGACTACAGACGGTTCTCTTATGGAAATGGTGTTGAAGCAAGGTGGGGGCAGTACAAGAAATTATAGCAAGGAAATTTTTTATTCATTTCCAGGCTATTTAGGGAGAAGGAAGTTTTAGAATTGAAATGTTAGAGCACTTAAGGCCTTCCAATCCTCTTTTCAGTGAGTTCGGGCCCGACTATTGTGGAAGTTATCTCTAATTGTTCCGCATTGTGGTTCAAGGTGAAGATAGAGCCTTGGATATTGGTTTTCTTGTTGAATGATATTTTTTTTCTATGATGTCAAGGCTAAACATTTTGTTTTCCTTTGTTTCTGGAGAGGCTAATGCAGATGCATTTTCCCTAGCCAAGAAAGGAACATCCCGCCCTTCTCTCCCTTTGTAGGAAACACTTTCCCATTGATGTACCTGGCATCTTTTTATCCTAAGAAACTTTGTTATTTGTCAAAAACAATTAAACATTTACCCTGAGAAAAAGAAAGTGCAATTATTTTCCTTTCCATGCATAAGCTGGAGTCCAAACCCCAGCCCCTCGAATGTTGAAAGGCAGGTTCTATGACACAGAGCTTCCACGGGCTCAAATACAAACATAACTGCAATTTGAGGGATACTTCCTCATTATGAAAACTGGAAAAGATCACTTATTTTCATCACTTCCTCTGGATCAAATTGAACATTCACAATTCAGCTGTGCATCCAACCGCATCTTGTCCATTTTAAGTTGGACATATGTGCGTGTGTATGTGACAACATATAGGACACTTGTAAGTGGAGAATATTGCAATGACACCTTTCCACTTTGTTGCAACTAAATCACAACATTCTAAGTCAATTCTACTTCCAAACACCTCCTTATGGTAACAAGAAAGAAGCCCTGAACTTGCAGTTCTTTCAAGTCCAACTGGAATGCAGACCCTTGATATGAATGCAAAGGAAAGAAATTGCAATTTGGTTATTCCCTTTATTAGTAGCCTAATAATAAACAATCCTATTCGATAGCACATCCAAACGCGAATTGAGGTGGATGTAAATCAACACAACTAGGGCACTAAAAATTGAGAATGGATTTACTAGCATGTTTTGTTGATTGAAGATTTCCACACAAAACAATACAATATACATATCCCAGGAATTGAAACGAGATAGAGCAAGGACAATGTGTGGAAATGGTACCTGACCAACAACATCTTCTTTCCTGGAATTGAATTTGGTGCCTTTGTAGATGTAATTTCCGCAGGTGTTGCAACGAATGCTCATGGGAAGCATCATGCGGACTTTCATCTGCTGGTTCTTGGGCTGTCTACGCCGTGGGATCTTCGACGGATCGAAGTCCGGCGGGTAGTATTTGTTCAATACCTTCCTTTCTCCCATCTCTTCTTCTCTTTCTTCCCCTACAAAATCAGTCTCTGATTTTGGAAATTAGGGTTTGATCTGATTTCCCTTTGTCCGCAATCTGCCGGCCCCACGCTCCTAGTCCCTTCGAATGCAACGGCAGTACGCTCCCCAACGGCCCGCCTTAGAATCGAACAGCACCTCAGCACCTCTCTCCTGCTTCGGCTTACCCCCCTCTCTCTCCCTCCTTCGGTTCGCTTCTCTCTCCCTCGTCGACTTCCCGCTACAAAAGGGACGCCGATTTCCTGCGAAAGCCATTCGTATGAAGTTACTGCGGATGTTGTGTGGGGCCCACTGAGATGTTTACGTGAAATCCGGACGCGGATTTCCTGCGAATCGCAGGAAGTTCCTGCCCAAGGGTACTGGGTGGGGCCCGCCGCCATGTTTTTTGGAAATCTACCCCGTTCATCCGTTTGGTGAGCTCATTTTAGGACAAGTGATAGAATTTTAGGTGGATCAAAAACTCAAGTGGACCACACGAGAGGGAAATTTGGGGAAAGAAATACCTACCATTGAAACCTTCCCGGGATCCACCTTGATGTTTATATTCCATCCAAACCGTTTATAAGGTCTTTAACACTGGGATGAAGTGAAAATACAAAAAATTTAGCCCGAAGAAAAGCTTTGTGGTTACAATAATGTTTCAAAGGTTCTAACTAAATATCCACTGATTCCTCTCGTGTGGCCCACTTGAGTTTTGGATATTTGGCCATGTATCATAAAATGATCTCTTCAAACAGATGAACGGGTTAGATGTTCGACAAACATGGAGGTGGGCCCCACCCAGTACCCTTGCGCAGGAACTTCCTGCGAAAGGCCTTCGTAGGAAATCCGCCTTTCGCAGGAAATCCGCGTCCGTGAAATCCACCCCGTCCATCCGTTTTGAGTGCTCTTTAAAAGTTCTGTATCAGGCTATATTTTTGTTGTTTTCACTTAAGCCCATTTGGAATCACCTTATAAACGGCTTGGATGGCATGTAAACATCAATATGGATCCGAAGAAGGTTTCAACGGTGGAAATTTCTTTTGCCAATTTTCCATCTCTTGTGACCCACTTCAGTTTTGTATCCATCTCATTTTTTGTCGGACGCGGATTTGAAGTCCCTGCGCTGGGAACCAGGTGGGACCCACTGTGATGTTTGTGAGAAAACCTCCCACATCAGTTTAGTGATTTCATTTCGGGACATGGGCCAAATATGAACAGTATCCAATGCTCAGGTGGACTGATAGCGTGATAAATAAACATGTATACAATGGAAATATTCATGTTGCCACTGAAGTTTTGAATCATGCTAATATTTTTGTTTTCAGCTCATCCCATCTGTAACGATGTTATTAACAAAATAGATGGCAGAGGTTTCAGTAGTAGGTATTTCCCAGGCCATCTTTTCCTCTATCATGGTCCACTTGAATATTAGATATAGTTCATTTTTGACATCATGCCTTGAAATGAAATAAAAAATAAATATAATTGAATCAACAGGAATGATTTCTCAAAAACAGTAGAATGAGCCTCACTTGGTTCCAGTGCAGGAACTTCCTGCGAAGGGCCTTTCAGGAAATCCATTTCTTTTTTTTGTCTCACGGCCTATAAAGAGCTGGCAAAACGGTTGCAGTGGCCCCACTTTGCATCCTTGTGCAAGGATCTTGCAAGAAATTTGCGTCCTGGTAAAAGACTGGATTGGTGCCCAATCACAAAGAACAATGCAGATTGTACACTAAATGATCCTTTGCACCATGGATTTAGGGGGATTTGAAGGGATTTTAAATCCCCTTGTTATTTAGCACCATAATTTAAGGGTTTCAAATCCCTTCAAATAGGAGTTTGAAATCCGCATGAGAGCTTGGATTACATCTAAAATCCTTTCAAGAGTTTCATGTGTAACATGTGTACCACCAAACTATTGTTTTATCAGGCATATGGCCCATTAATGATATTTCAAACTAATTAGATTATCAATTACATCACTGTAATTACTTTAATATTATAATCAACATTGTCCGAACATTTTCATGTAAATTAATAGCTAAATTTTGTTAGTTAGTCACTCGGACATGATTTTGTGCTTGTGCGCATTCGAGACTTGGAATTTCATCATTTTCAGGCAAAACATATATTTCAACAGGCTTATTACAACCATTATGTCGAACGTACATCACTAATTGGAGATATTAAAGTTGATTTAGTAATTAAATTCAATTAAATTCAAACACCCGTAAGCATATCATGCATAGCTACTTATTGGTTAAAGTTCATTACCAATTTAGGGTGTCAGATACAATAGGAGGATTTCAAATCCAAAGTGTTCCGAATCGAGGGGATTCCCAATCCAGGCTCCCAAACTAGCGCTCAATATTGAAAACTTTTCGAAAGTCGGAAGGAGTATTGAATGAAGTTGATATCTGTGTTTTTCCTCCATCTAGGTTTGTGCCACCTTATTAACCGGTTGGATGTCAAATAAACATTATGGTGAGCCTAGGAATATTTAATGGTGGACATTCTGTCAACACTATTTTCCTTGTGGTGTGGTCCATTGAGATTTGAATTTACCTCATTTTTTTACACCAGCTAGATGGATGGTCGTCACTAGCCAAACCGTGTCCAGCATAGAACTAGCAATGTTGGTGGGACCTTGAACATGGGCTCACCTCCTTGCATGCATTGTATATCCATGTCGTCCATCTATTTTTCCAACTTATCTTATAGCATGGACCAAAAAACAAAGAGATACAACCACGCTATATGAAACAATGGCCATGGAAGGCCAACCATTAAAAACTTTGTAAGATTCATCGTAATGTTTATTAGCTATCCAACTTGAAGAAAACATCACAATTCACAAAGACGTGGATAAAGAGAAAACACAAATATTAACTTCTTTTTAATGGTCAATGACTATTGTTTTCTATGGTGTGGTCCACCTAAAATTTAAATGTACTTCATTTTTAGGACCATGCTCTAAAATAAGCTAGCAAAATGGATAGATAGCAGGGATATAGCATGCATACATCTGGTGGGCCCACCAATTAGGGTCTTACACCTAAGTCCTGTCCATGATGGATGTGTGTGTTACATCCACACTGTCCATCCATTTTGCCATATCATTTTATATTATGAGCCTAAAAATGAAGCAAATTCAACATGACGATGCCCCCATTGAAACCTCCTTTAAGGCCCACCACGATGTTTATTTTACATCCAACATTTTCATAAGGTCATGCCGAGCTGGATTAAAGGAAAACACAAATATCAGCTTGATCCAAAACTTCTTTGGCCATCAGGAAGTTTTCATTAGTAAGTGTTAAATCCCCGTTGATTTATGTGATGTAGTTCACTTGAGCGTTGGATTTACCTCATTTTTGGATTCAAGCTGGAAAATGATATGGCAAAATGGATGGACATTGTAGATATAACACATACATCGTGGTGGGGCCCACATAACTTTGCCACGTCAATGCACCAAGGAGTCGGAGGTGCGTGCCACACTGCACAATCCAAGTCAATGTTGGGAAAGTTATGACAGTCTATACATAGGCACTAAAAAAAAAAAAGCACACCTGGTGTAGAATTGCATGCTGTTAAAGCACAAATATAATGTTATACCCTAATTTTGGCCATTGGAGCAATTTTTACAAAATCATAATTAACATTGTGTTGGCATATACGTAATCTGATGGTGAGGCACAACCGAGAAGCTCATACCAATAGAAAGCAGTCAAGAGAAGGAAAATGATTAGAGGAATGCAAAGAACAAAGAATCTAAAAGACTGACGTGGCAACAATTTAACTACCGTAACGTATGAAGTAAAGAAAAGTAAATATAAAATATTTGTGTAGCAAAAAAGCTTATAAATAATAGAGAAAATCAACAAAGTAGAGTGTCTTATACCAATCATACAAACCAATTAAATTATCTTTTAATTGTCTGTCAATTTATCTTTCCTCAAGTTTATAGCTTAGCTCTTTCATTGAAGTAGTGATAATTTGATAACGGTAATCTTTTAGTTATAATATTGGTTTATGTTTATATGTTGGACCCTAACCATTTTCAATACAAGCAATTCTCCATTCAAGAAGGCTTTTTATAGTTGTGCATTGACTGATGATAAGTATTTACTTTTCATTTGATGATAGTCAGGTAACGAAAAAGTTGCTTTATATGGAAGGCAAAACTGAATTTATTCTTGGAAGAAGAGCCTCACATTCTGACAATCACCTAACCATTCTCCAAAATAATTTGTAAGTGGCTGAATATATAATCAATCTAATCAGATATTGCTCATATACTGTCGCAGTCATCGTAGTTGCCTGCATTAATGTTTGGGGTCAAGTTGTTCGGTTGGAATCGAGCTGCATAGTCACCCTGGCACACCTGCACACACTACAGGTGACCACAACAAACCCAAACCAAAGAAGTGCCCAATACGGTATAAGATTGGTTGAAAGATCATAACCCATAATTAACGGACACTTGTTAAAATTGGACTTTTGGATTTCTCCATTCTCCACCTATCTGATAGTGTGGCAATCAAATGTAAAAACCATAACATGGATGATTGATTTAGAATTAATTGTATTATTGAGGGCTTTAAATTAGTTGGGCTTGGCTTAGGCAAGATAAAAAGTTTGAATGGGCCCAGCCCAAAAAATTCAGGCTGACGCCAACCCGGCGCGTTGACTGCCCATCACAATATAATGCTCTAAGGGCCATTTTTGTTTGTTTTGTTTTCTTTTTTTCATTCATTCTTTCTTTCGTTCTTTCTTTCTTTCTTTCTTAGTCTTCTTTTTTGCAAATTCTGTCATAATTGTACATTACCTGTCCCTACTTATGAAATGAATATAAAAGTATAATTATGTTGCTTCAAACAAATTTGGAATAGAGTCCAAATTTCACCTTGAAGATCATGCCTTAATAAATGAACTGCCTTTGGGCTCCCAAGCTAAAATACTTTGGGCCTCGAGGCTTAGAGAAGTTTTGGATCAAGCTAATATTTATGTTTTCTCTTTGTTCATTTATATGTGACCTTATGAACATACTTGATCTCAAATAATCGTAATGATGAGCCTTATATAAGTTTCAATAGTGGGCGTCATTATTGCAACTGCTTCCTATGGTGTGGTCCACTTGAGTTTTACATCAGCCTCATTTTTTAGCTCTTACCCTAAGACAACATCCATCAAAATAAATGGAAGGCATAAATAAAATACATATATCTTTGGTGGCATCCAAGGAGTTTTGCCTAGGTACAGACGGTGAACTTCATTATTCAATTTCAAAAAAGATGTCAACATCTTACGTATGAATTCTCACCTATTTTATTATTATAAGTTTTACAGCAAATCAAACATGCTTACTACCTGGATAAGTCCTTTGTTTACAATGGCATGTGTGGAGGATATTTTACGCTATGGGTGTTCAAGCTGCTTGTTTTAGCAGCATAATTAGCATTTGAATAGGAATCTTCCATGCCCACACATTGTATGAATTTTTCATGCACACGAATTCTTAATCTCGTTTTTGGGAGATAAGCCATCCTTTGATACAATTCTATCAATTATATTTAGAGTTGTTTCATGCTCGTGAATATTATGTATACCTTTAATACCATGGGTCTCACCTTGGCAGTGGTCATGATAATGATAAAGTCCGATCATTGCATTGGCAGATGGAAATACACTGTATATGGTCTACAATTCCAACAACACGCTCCAACTTGATGTCCATGGACCTGAAAATTTAATTTTATTTCCTTTCACCTAATATAAAATTCACATTACTGAAATTATCCAAATACTGTTCAGTTTGTCTCATTAAACTAATTATCAATTTAACGCAACAACGGAAACATCAAATTCATCATGTCACATGTGAGAAAACATACACCACAAACAAAAGATAGAATCCCTCCTAAACATAAAATATTATAACAGGTAGGAGTGTTGGGAGAGGCTGGAAGCAGAGTAGGTTGTTACCCATGTACTCATAAGTGGTGTGAAATGACATAAAATGAGAAGAAGAGAAGAATAATGCTGACTGTAACTCCACATGTGTGCATTACCGGATGCCGGTTACTCAATTGAGCATCAAGTTTCACTAATGAAGTGACATCACCATGTACTATTGGCCCACCATGATGTGTGTGTTGTATCCACACTGTCCATCCATTTGGATAGATCATTTTAGGGCAAAGAATGATGCAGATCCATAGCTCAAGTGGACCCCACCATAGAATGAGCCAATGAGTGACACCCACTGTTGAAACTTTCCTAGGGCCCACCATAATGTTTATTTGAGATATAATATGTTCGAAAGTTAATAAAGACATAGACGAAGGGAAAACACAAATACGAGCTTAATAGAAAAACTTATGCGACCTGTAAGAAAATTTTAGTGGTAGGCGTTCAATCTCCACTTTTCTTTTGTCTGATGGGGTTCGTTTGAGCTTTGGATTTGCCTCATTCTTTAGCTCATACTCTACAATGATATCTCTAAACGATTGTAGACACCTCACCCATGCTAGTAACTTGATAAGGCATGGATAATCCTTAGGAACTGAACCTAAACCCCACACCCCACGCAAAACCACAACCATTTTCCAAATTTAATCCAAACCCTAGTCGAACCTGAACCATTCTATTACTTCACACCCTAACTTAACTCAATTCATCACCCAAGCTAAAGTATACCTAAACCTTCACAAACAATCAATCCATTTTTCGAGTCATAATCGAACTAATTTCAAGCCATTATGAGCCAAATATCCAAAAAGGGGCTTTGGGCCACTCTCCAGGTTCGAAATATGCCCACCGGTCAAACTACAGGAGCAACTGTACCTGAGCAATAATCAGACTACCGTCCCCTCTCAAAAAATGTGCGCGAAGCCAGCTGGCTGAGATTCAGAGTCAACAGAGGTCAGGTGGTAGTCAGACTACCGCCAGTGGTAATCTGATTACCGCCCTTTCTCAACGAATGTGCCTTCTGAGTACACAGTTGTTCCTCCCTCCTAAAGTTAACTCTCTCATACAATTAACTTCAAAACTTATCTTATTTATTATCCTACAAAGCTCAAGAGCCTATAAGGGAATGTCATGTGACATTACCCTTCTTTCAACAAATCACAAGCCTCCACATCATTCTTTACCCTCCAAAGTCCTAAGAATTACCAAAATACCATCCTAAAAGGCTATAAATACCCTTAATTTCTCTCCATTTAACAATCAACAAACAACAATTATAAACCAAAAGAAGGAGAGAGAGAGAGAGAGAGAGAGAGAGAGTGTGTGCGTGTGCACGCTTGAGTTCTCAAGCTCCCATCTTTTTAGCCCCCCTCTAGCCTCCTCTAACCATCTCTTAGCCTCTCAATCACAATTAGGTCAATCCTTCCAACCATGATGCACCTAAACATCCAAGCCATGTCAAGTACAAGTCAAAGATCATGCAATCATCACTAGCATTCATATTTTATTAATCACATCATTACTTCCCTTCTCACCCCCCTACTTTTCTAAGTTTCTATTGAATGTATTCTCTATGACTTGCTAGAACTCTAGATTTTGTCACATCAGAAACTCCTGGTAGTCTGGTCCTCTTACTTGTCATTATATCATCTCATATCTATTCTTAAATTCTATTTTTAAACATTCTCTGGATGTATGCTTATGGCTTGCCGAACTTTTGGACCTTGTCACATTAGAAATCCGAGTCTACCTAGTCTCATTTTAATATTTTGCATCCTATCATCTTATCCTCTAAGATTATCTTACCACACGAAGTAGAGACCGTGCACTCGTATGGGCAGAAAGGGTGCCTAACACCTTCTCTCTCTGTAACTGAGGTCCCTTATTTAGAATCTTAGATCACAGATCAGGAGTCAACTTAAAGTAACAGAGTCTCTGGATTATCTAGCTTTGCATATTCTAAAGGTTCTAGTCGACTGTGGGATTTTGAGATAAGTGGCTAGTGGTGACTCCAAGTCTATTACATCAACAATCTAAATCAGCCCACGTCACACCAAAACAAACGTAAATTAGTGTGGGCGCCGATCTCCAGCGTTCACAGAATGGTGACTCTGCTAGGGATCTGCTAGCTATATTAGCTAAGAGCTGACTTGAAAGAATGTGGTAATATAATTTTAGGGAATATTTTACGTACAAACATTTGCATTCATACTTTGCTATAAAAAAAGAAAAAAGAAAAGAAAAGATGAGCATCAATCTTTAGTTTGCACCCATTCAAGGCTTCCGCTCACCCCATGTTTATCCGATCCAAAGTTGCCATGACAAACTATAAAAAAAAAAAAGAAGAAACCATTATGCCTAAAAGGCACCCCCAGATGACCTGAACTCATGGCTAGTAATACTGCAATCACCTTATCCATGGACGAAATAGTCCAAAATCGTAAGGCTTTGCAGGACCTTTTTGCCCAATGTATTCAAAGAGAGGTTGTCCAAACTATACAAGTGTCATCTCCTAGTGCCCCAGTCATCTCAACTTTCTAACATCCTTTATGTAACAGGAGTTACCTTTAAGGCCAATTTTCCTCGCCCGAGAATCCTCTCCAGTAGCCTCTCGCTAATGAGAACCTTGTTGGGGATTTTGGCCTGCGGAATCACATAGATCTAGATCTAGGATAGTAATCCAATGACACCAAGCACACAGAAGAGAACACAGATTTAACGTGAAAAACCCTTGTACGAAAAAACCATGGCACAAAGCAACAGATCTCCACTATGAAAATAGAAATTATAAAGAGAGAGGACTTACCCGATTCGAACAACCTCGAATCTCACCCTTGCTACACCCTTTAGAAATCCTAAAATCCTTTTAGGAACCCTTGGAACTCCTTTAGAAAGACTTAGCATACTCTTGAATCTATCCAATCCCGGATACACCCCTTTATATAAAAATAGAAAGAGGTAGAATCCAAATAGAAAATAAAATCTGCGTTTTCACAATCGCATCTGTGGAACTCTTCGATGATATCGAATGTCTCTCGATAACGGCGTTGATATCATCTGAAGGTTTCTCGATGATATCGATAGGACCAAAAAACTATCCAGCAACCAGGGGTGAAAAATTCTGTGAATTATCAATAACATCGATTAACCTTCGATGTCATCAACGACTGTCATCGATGTCATCGACAGACCAACAGAAAGATTTAAGACATCCGTCCATAATAATCTCCACATGTTTTCAATCTTCAACCGTGTAGCTTCTTGTCTTTTTCTCTTATTTTTACATCACAGCATAGCTTCTCTTGCACACTCCGTCTTCCTTTTACGCCATCACCAAGCCTAGAGAAGTTATATAGAACTTGAACTTCTCTGAAGGAATGATCTAGGTGAGCATGTCTGCCGGATCAAAATCCATATACCCAACTAACTTTGCTCATGTCTTCGCAAAAGAAAAGACGTAGTCTTCTTACCATCTCACTGCTACCCAATATTGCTTGTCGGGGTACTTGCTTACAACATTGATAGCCTGTGAAATAACCAGTCTAATCCAAACCATGACATATACTGTCAACCGCATTCGAATAAGGCTCATGAGATATCCTGTTTTTCCTCATCTGTTTTAGGATATTCCTAAGGAAAATTTGAGGAGAGACGCGTAGGGAACGCTCTCCGACTTTACCCGACCCGTCACATCCTTGATCAGTACCTATGCACAAGGTATTCCTCCTGTGATTACCAAAGCCTACTCATCTTTTAGTCTCAATGCTGAGAACCATCTTTGCAGCTCCCCCGATCCTTCATCCATGAATGAATCAAACCACTGCATATGTGATAGGTCGAATCACGACCTCCTGCAAAGTCTTTTCTCAGCCCCTTTAACTTCGAACTGCTCTGGTTGCTTCATGTAAATCTGCTCCTCTTTCCCTTATAGAAGTGCAGACACCACATCCATCTTTCTAGCTCAAGATCACATTAGCCAACCAGCGCCAATCACGGATTTAATAGACACCTTTTATACCGTCGGCGTGAATATCTTTGAGAAGTCGATCTCTTCTCGCTTGAATATCTCTGAGAAGTCGATCTCTTCTCTCTGAGCATAACCCTTCGCTACCAACCTTGCCTTGTATCTACGTTGTATCCTCCTAAAGATCTACCTGCATCCAACCGCTCTCTGGCCTAATGGAAACTCCACCCGCTCCCATATGTCAGTTTGGTACAACGAATCCATCACATCACCCATAGTCACCCGAATAGAAGATGAATCCCCTGTGACATTGGAGTGGTCCATGTACTTCTCCGATATCCTGCGATCATGCCGTGTGATTCTTCTCACAGGTGACTGCTCTACCGGCTTTGTAACCCTAACTGCGTGTTAAAGCCTTCCTGCCCTGCTCGCTCATGTGGTCATACCCAACATGCCACACATGTGCAGAGGTGGAATCCGCTACATCCACTACAGCTTCACCTTTTGAAGTGCTCCCGATCAACTTATACAAGTTACCGAGTCGTTGCGCTTTCATGCTTACCCTTGTCCTCTTAAATACTTTAAGAGCACCATCAATACCTGCGTACTTGCATCCTTTTGCCTCAAGCACACTAAGAGAAATTAGATTCTGCTTCAAATCAAGAACGTGTCTCACATCTGTCAAGGTACGCTCCACCCCATCAAACATCCTGATGCGCACCGAACCAACAACCACAACATTACAGGCAATGTCATTGCCCATAAATACCTGTCCACCATCGTACTCTCTGTAACTGGTGAACCAACTCCGATGAGGAGTCATGTGAATAGATGCCCCTGTGTCTAGCATTCACTCGTCTTTACGATCATCGTATAACCGTTTGAGCGAAGACACAGATAAAACATCACCATTACATCCATCTGACGTAACAACGTTGGCTTCCCTACATGAAGCCTCAAAATCTTCCCTCTTCGATTTAGGATTTTCACAATCCTTCTTCACATGTCCTTCCTTCCCACAGTTTCAGCACCGTACCTTTCCTTTGCCCTTGCCCTTGGATTTGGATTTAGAACCTGAAGAACCTGTACCTTGTCCAGAATTCCTACCCACTGTAAACAGTGCATCAGAAGATGTCCCCATGTCGTTGTTTAGCTGTTTCATATCCTTCCCTTGAAGAGCTGAGATAACGGTGTCAACACTCAGGATTTTATACATGCTGCATATAGTGTCCTTGAATGACTCAAACGATGCCGGAAGAGAATTTAGCAACATACATGCTTATTCTCCATCTTTCATTACTTCCTCTATATCCAGCAATTTGCACACTAATTTATTAAAGTTTCTGATGTGAGCCTCCAGATCTCCACCCTCTTCCATCTTGAAGTTATACCACTGCTGCTTCAAGTACATGCGATTTTCAGAGGATTTTTTCACATAAACATCCTCTAACTTCGCCCATAACTTAGCCGCAGTTTTCTCCCTTATAATGTTGTAGAGAACCTCATCTGTGAGACATAAACGGATCGATGATAAAGCCTTCTTATCAAGAGTATTCCACTCAGCATCAGTCATAGTAGACTTCTGCTCCTCAAAAGCACCATCTTCGCCTTGCTTGATTAAGGAACTCATCATCTTGATTTTTCATAACTTAAAATTATTTTTTCCTGAGTACTTCTCAATCTCATACCTGGTGCTCACCATTATTACTAATCCCTCAAATTCAGATCTATGCCCCGACGATAGCTCTGATACCACTTGTTGGGGATTTTAGCCTGTGGAATCACATAGATCTAGATCTAGGATAGTAATCCAATGACACTAAGCACACAGAAGAGAACACAAATTTAACATGGAAAACCCTTGCGGGAAAAAACCACTGCATAAAGCGACAGATCTCTACTATAAAAATACAAATTACAAAGAAAGAGGACTTACCTGATTCGAACAACCTTAAATCTCACCCTTGTTACACCCTTTAGAAACCCTAAAATCCTTTTAGGAACCCTTGAAACTCCTTTAGAAAGCCTTAGCATACCCTCGAATCCACCCAATCCCGGATACAAGCCTTTATATAAGAATAAAAAGAGGTAGAATCCAAATAGGAAATAAAATTTACAAAATCTGTGTTTCCGCAATCTCATCTGTGAAACTCTTCGATGATATCGAAGGTTTCTCGATAACAGCATCGATATCATCTGAAGGTCTCTCGATGATATCGACAGGACCAAAAAATTGTCCAACAACCATGGGTGAAAAATTTTGTGAATTATTGATGGCATCGAGCAACCTTCGATGTCATCGACGACTGCCATTAATGTCATCGACACCCTGTCAATATCATTGACAGACTAACAGACAGATTTAAGATATTTGTCCATAACAAACCGCTATCAAAATCAACCTCTCACAGCCAGGAATCCCATCCAATTCCAACATCCTCTTCTTAGGAGGAGATCTAGTCAATTCCATGGGACAAAAACCTCCTCATATGATCCATCTGAAATCGAAGAACTTCGCAAGTAATTGCGAGAGATGCAAAGGAAGTTATGGAAGCAACAACGGGTGGATCTCCCACCCACCAAGTTCAGGGATCTTCGTCCCTTTCCCGATGCAAAGGTACCTCAAGACTTTGAAATATTAAAATTCAAAAGATATGTTGGTACAGGGTATCTTATGGATCACTTAAGAGCATTTTGTGAGGAGCTTAATATTATGGTAGGTAATAATGGAGCGTTGATCCGTTTGTTTCAAAAATCCTTGAAAGGTGATGCGTTTGATTGGTACACATTATTACATTAACATCGAATTAAAATTTAAAAACAACTTTCTCAAGCTTTCATTGATCATTTCGTGTACAATCTTAATGTAGCGCCCAAAAGGGGGGATCATGCTACCCTAAGGCAAAGGAATGATTAGTCATTATTAACTAATGTTGGATAGCGGTGGGCCATAACCGCCAAAATGAAAACACCCACTAATGACGAGGAACAAATGTACATGATCATCCACTCAGCAAACCCGAGTATTTTTGGATACCTCGTCTTGTATCCATATGTCAACTTTACCTAACTCATCCGCGCTGAGGAACAAGTCGAAGTCGGATTAAGGGCTGAGACAATCTCCCCTTTGTGGCCTCATCAGGCCTCCTCGGTATAACGGATAGTAGAAGGATGGCCAACTGGATATGAGAACGGTAACAGAAGTATTCCTGACCTCCATCTAATAGAAGAATATAATCTTGTTGTCTCTACCCAAGGCGTTCAATTCACTCATCAAGAGGGATAATGACAACAATAATAGTAAAGAGAGATTCCTCAGTACCCCATTCATGATCAACATATGAGGATGACATAGGAACTTAGGCAGTTCACACTAATAGCCCAAACTTACAATGAGATACTAGTCACGCTAGTCCAAAGGCAAATACTTACACTGCTACTGCCTAGGCTCCCACCAAACTCTCTGCTACCAAACTATAATGAGAATGAGTATTGTGTATACCACCAATCTTTAGGCCACACAATGGACTATTGTTTCACTGTGAAACATGCGGTCTAAGATCTAATTGATAGCCAAAGGATTATGGTTACCTCTCCTGCTGTTGCCGCCACCAGCTACATCCTCTAGAATTCCCTTCCGCTGTATCAAGTATGCCCTAGCTCATCAGGAATCCCTACCAACGATATCATTTAGGGAGAATCGCCTTGTCATCCAGTCCAATGCATCCATTCAATCACCACCAGCCTAACACCAATACTCCCAAGTTTGCAAGGGGCACACCCATCCAGTCCAATCTCTATGCCTTTAAATATGTAAGGGGCATCTTTAACCAGTTCAATCTCCATGGCCCTAAGTTTACAAGAGATATGCCCAACAGTTCAGTCCATACATCTTTTGTCTTGCAAGGGGCACTATCTGCCTATCCGACCCCTACTCCAACTATCATGCTTTAAGAAAATGCCTCTTCCTCGATCAACATACCGCATGCCCTAACAAAATCAGGGCCCAACTTCAATCATGACGTAACTTTCCGGGAAGAACATTCTGCTACTCAAAGGGATTTATCTTACTACACTCAGTTTTCAATCTTTCAAGAGAAGAGTTTAGGACGAGTGGTTCTCACCTTTAGGAAACAGGTCGAGAGAGATATTAATGTCAAGATTCTGATTAATCCCAAAACATCAGCCATCACTTTTCAAGTTTTTGACATTACAGCTTCATTTCATCTCCTTCCTGATTGATCTTGGATTCATAGAGTCAAGGCTATCTCTTCAATTCTTCACCAAAAGGCCAAGTACATTTTCAGAGACAAGGCACTGGCTATCCTGAATGATCCCGAATAAATCTTTCTGATAAAAGCAGTCAATCATCAAGAGCTACATATCCTAGTTATAGACATACAATACTCCGATGAGAACATCACATACCATAGTCTCAAGATTGAGGCTATGAATTACATGCTTCTTGCATATTCCATCGAATCAAACTATGTCTTCCCTCCAGTCAGGCACCAATATTTTTATTATCAGTTCGAATATTAAGAGAATGTAGGCATGAAAGGATTGTGATATCAACCTCTTATGGGTGAAGTACTAAAGCACAAATGTATTGAAGGGAAAAATCGGCAAGAAGAGAATGATCCCTTCATCCACACATCAATCAAATCCATCAGAGAAGGGATCATCTATCCGGTTGGCAGGTCGAGATCCACCGTGGAAGACCAAATGAGTGGAATCAGCCTAACTGAGTTGTTTGAAGAAGACTTAGGCAAGGGGCAAGAATTTCCTTTAATTGACTAGACCGTACAGTCTGGGTTCCACCCCAGCTAAAAGAATATCCAAAGAGTCAAAATGCGTTAGGGATGAGCTAAGAAAAGAGACATACAACACCAACTCAAAGCCCAATCCTAAATTCATCATGCCATTTGGGCACGATAGTGAGGGCCCATCTACTGATCCATTTGGCCCTGCCTCCTAAGGAGAGAGTGCAAGTCAATAGTTAGTTCGCAATCCTTAAGACGGCACAATAAAAGCAAAATAATGTTTGGCTTCCTAAGTTGAATCAGGCAATCCCTGATTCACATCGCCGTCTTGCTCAAGTCCAAAAACTTTAGATATTTCTGAAATGGCAAAAAATTTAAATACTTGTTAAAATCTCAAAAAAAATAATTTAAAAATTCTTAAACACCAAAAACACTAGATATTTTCGAAATGCCAAAAAATTCAGATACTTTTTTTAAAAAAATAAAAAAAATTTCAAAACACAAAAATAATAGAAAATCTTTAAAAAATCTAAAGCAATAATGTGTCGGGTGTATCTGTCAAAACACTTGAGTTTGAAATCGACTCATATGATTTTGATATAGAGTTAAACTTCAAACTCATGGATATGGACGAAGCCCAGGATGGGGAAAATGATGATTCGACTCTTGAACTAGATGATTCCCTCAGAAAGTTTGAAAAAAAGGCCAATATCGTTGCAGATAATTTCAAAATTGTGAACTCAAGATCTCTCGAGCTCCCTAAAAATGTACACATCAAGAGATCTTCGCCTCTTGAATACAAGCAGAAGATGACAGAATTCTTCAAGCTCGGGGCTATCCAACTTTTGGTTCTCCTACGAAGCCTTACCCAAATCGAACGAAGAGCTAATCATACACCATCTGCTGTGAAGCTTGAAGTCAAGCCCATCAAACAAAGCTATCAAGATCATGTTTGAAGTTCATGATGGAGTCTACAACTGACGCATAAATGAACATGCGATGTCCAAGAAGAACTTGTGACTAAACTGTTACTGATGAACGATGGAGACACTATATTAGGAAATGCTTCAAGTATTCGAAGCTTACATAACGGATCCATGTGCATGCTTCGAGTCTTTATAACCTGGCAACACCCTAGCCCCTCTTCATTATGGGGTGTGGACATCATCGAAAGAATGAGTCCAAAGGCATCTAATGGTCATGAGTGCATTCTCGTGGTAGACAAAGTGGGTGGCGACAACATCCTACATCATTGATACAAATCAAGAAAAATGAGTGGTGATCTAAGGGGTAAGTCCAAGTCATTCTAAGATGATCCGCTGATCGTTCGCGAAGTTTTTCTGGGAGGTGTTATTCATCTCACCATCATTAGGGGCAAAGATCTTTCCGAGCCCATCAACGCCGACAACGCAAATATTTATCATGGGTAATCCTTCCTTACTATGTCAACAACCACAATCGTAAAGCTAAAGCCAAACGACAAGAGGTTAATATCCTGAGGTACATTCCATCATCATTTATTCCCTCCAATAAGTGTTCCAAAAAATAAAGGGTTCAAAAAGAAGAAAAAAATAAAAAATAAAAAAATGGACAAATAAAGCGCACAGTCTAGAAAAAGGAGAAAAAAAGAAAAAAGAAAAAAAAAAGAGTTAAACCCAATGAGCGAGAACACAATTCACCAGCCCATTTCCCCTTAAGATAGTTTACCCCAGTGTCAGTAGCTATATGATCATGATGGAAGATAAAGTCAGACAGCTCACCAGTCGACCGACAATGAATGGAATCTAGCCTCCCGCCTCTGTAGAAAAAAATAAATAAAAAATAGCATGCCTAAGCGAAACGGGCCAGGTGAAAACCTGAAAAGGTGCCTCAAGTAAAAACAGTAAGCATGTAGCGGACTCGGTGAAAACCTGAAAGGCACTAAGGGTAAAAAGAGTACAGCTACCAAGGGGCAGGCAATAGTGAAGATCTGAGATGTGGTGAAAATTCAAAAGGGTGTCATGGGCAAAAATGACGGGAAAGCCAGTCGTGTGAAAACCTGAAAAGACACTATAAGAAAAAATGGCTAGAAAAGAAATGAAAATAGAAAACAAAAAGGTACACATACAGAAGAAGTTAAAGTAACGAGCAAAGTGAAGAAGCACAAGGAAGAAATACGTCTTGGATCAGAATTCTGTTAGACTTTACCCAAATCCAAGGGATATGTGTTCACTCCCCAAGTGCAGGATTGTGATGTAGTAACAAACTCGGTAAGACCGAGGTCGAATCCCAAGGGACTAATACTTGTACGTTATCTGAAACTAACTAGAACTTAGAACTAGAATGAGATGAAATCTAAATCAAATAGAATTTAAAGAATAATTATGAAATTATTATCTAAAACTTAGGAGAAATCAGAGATAGTAAACTAGGGATTCAGAGGATCTGCTTGTAGAGATCTGGGAGATCTTACGCTTGCTTCAAGAATCATGGAAATTAAACTAAACTTACTTAATATAGTTTTAAAGAGATGAAAGGTATATGAATTAGAATGGATTTCATCACCAAACCATGCCCAGGAGACAAAGCAAACAACAAAATTAAACTAATTACCAACCAATCAACACGCTATGAAGGTGAGGAAGGGTTCCGTCATCCGACCATGCCCAGGAGACGATGGCGAACAACAGGGCTTCCTGACGTCATAAACATAAAAAGGAAAGGAACATGCTTAAAGCTATTGCAGACCCATTGTAATTTCAGTCACAACAGACCATTAAAAACTAGAAACATTCCACATGATTAAACTAAATTCAACATTAGTTCAGTCTAAAACAAAAAGCACAAGTATAAACTCTCCCTTCACGCCACAAGCTTCACCTCTTAGCCCTACCTAAGAGGTTTATCATAAAATAAACATAGTTAAGCTAATCTCAAAATTAATCATAAAGAAAGTAGTAAATGAAAATAAAAATCTAAAAATACTCTCTCTTCGTGCTCTTGACGTCCCAGCCGTGGATGACAAAAATCTGCTTGTCTATCGGATCACTTATACATTGATCCAAGGGCTGAATTTTGACATGTACGGTTAATTTATGGTCCTCGGGCCATATAGAAAGTTTCGAGCCGAATAAATAATTGGAACCCTATAATATTGCATTCTGGACCAATTTCGGGCCACTTGAGCTTCAATTTCTCGATTTTCTCGGATTCTGGCATGTAAATCCATTGATCTTGGTCCCCTGGGGTCCGTCCCTTGCCTTGGTGTCTTCAGAGCGTCAAATCCATGCTTTTAATACCTTTTTGCAGTTTATGCTCTCAAATATACTCTGCATCACAAACATGGTTAAAATTGGGCGTTAAACAGTATCATGCTCATAAATTCAGGCAATAACTGGGTCTGATATGCAATATTTGACCCTCAATACAACCTCCAATCAGCATCTTGCTAGTCCCGAGCAAGGTATGCGAAAAATAAGTTGAGAATTACAGTATAATTTCTATGCACTCAAGTGAATTTTGCAAAATAACCAGATGCTAGAATTTTAAAATTCACAAATGTTGGACATTACTCTCTCCTAGACTCTATCACACGGTAAACTTCATAATCGAGTGAAAAGTATTAATCCATCAATTAGAAAAATTCTAGACATTGAGTTCCATGGGTGTATAGTGTAATCTTGACTTATCAACATTAAAATTCACTTCTTTATTCAGGATCTTATTGGTAATCAATAAGAGAATTCAATGTAACCGAAACTTGCCTCACTGTTCATCTTTTTATTCTTTCATCTTTTGATTTTTTCATTAAAAGTAACGCCAAGGAGAGGAATCAAATCTTCACCTATAGGGAGCAAACTTATGGTCAAGACCGTACACCCAACCTTTTTCAACTGTCATTCTTGGGGAAATAACCCTCACCTATAGGGAGCAAACCTATGGTGAAGATTATTCGTCCAACCCTTTCCAAAGGTATCTGTTATTTTTTTTTTCAATTGATCATGATGGATAAATTTTTTAGGCTGGTTCCTGTCATGCTTAATGATTACCAAGTCAATCCTTTAATATTGAACTGAACCTTAATGTGTAAGCGAGATGTGACATGTGAAATCATGACTCAATCAATGTTTAAAATTTCTAATCATGAATTAACAATTCAGACTTAACTGTAAAATCTACAAGATACTGAATCCAAGAGTCATAAATTACCAACATCACATATCTTGAAATTCTAAGTGTCCTAAATGGCCATCAAAATCACTTCGAATTGATAAGAAATTCCAGAAAATTTTCATAATTTTTGCTCTCAAGACCAGAAAAATATTGATTAGGAAACCTAATCTCCGACCCCCAACCAAAAATTTACATTGTCCTCAATGTAAAAGATATAACATGCAATGCACATGGGACAACGAAAGTAAAGTGATGAGAAGATAGTACCTGAATAACAAATCAAGAGAGCGATTTTCAAAGAGATTGTAGCATGGAGGCTAGTCAGCACGAGAGAGAAAGCAAAATAAAAATAAAAATAAAATCCTACCTATACTACTTTCGCAGGTGCTCTCGATTGCATTTAGCGTATGCAACAAGCCTTTAAACCCCTAGGTTACCCCTAGTGGATGAGTTGTAGTCTCGTGAGGGTTTACAACAATGTTACCCACAAATATTGAATCGATCATGCCGCAAGGTTCCTCTTTCGACCAATATCTTGATAAGTTTTTCAGTAAGTTCTTCAACATGATCATCCAAAATCCCTTTTTGCAATAGGCTTGGGCGACATGAAGCATGACTTTTCAGAGAGACTTATGTACCTCATAAGAAATCTTCCATTGAATTGTTTGAGGTATCCATAATATATACGATTCACCTATGACAGAAGAAGTTTCAACGTTAGTATCGCATGGTGAATCAGAGACTACAGGTAAATAAAGTTTAGAAAACTTCTTAAGAAGTGATATAGTTTCAATACATTCCGAAGTATCAGACTTCGGTTCCATTGTCAGCTCTTCCTCCTTTAATGGTAGACGTTTAGGATGAGGGGAAGAGAGGATTTCAGAATAAGGGTTCTCTCGGTTAGTGATGACTATCGAGATGTTGTCTCACAAGGCATCCACTTTGTCTTTTAACATGAGATCGTTTGAAACTGCAAAGTGTGCCAAGCAATCCCAAGAGTGGGGAAGTTCAGCTGAGTATGACTTATTCTCCACATTGGAGCTTGTGATGATCTGCCCAAGGAATCCATCATCCTTGAAAGTAGATGGATGTATGCTCTCTTCCTCCATTCCTGCACAGATAGATTGAAGATCAATAGGTGAAGCATTGATGTGATCATTCTGTTCATTGAAATTACTCAATCGAGGCGTTGAATTATCGAACATGTACAGCTCAGATGGTGGCCTCAATTGCGTGGTTTCAAATTTCAGGGTCGTAGCGAGCAACTCGTCATTCTCCTGAATTACATCATAATTTGATTCAGAGGAGTGGTCCACACATGTTTCACAAGAGTTAGAAGGATCGGTTGTAAGGGGATCATTCTCCACCTTTAAATCAGACATGTCAGGTGAGGGGAGTGGCTCATTATGACCGACTTCTTTGTGTACGTCTTGATCGTTGACCTGGACCAAACTTGAGATGGATTCCAAGTGAACTGTGGTTACACATTCAGGATCGCCATCCCAACATTCATCATATTCTAGTTCAGTGCAGTGCACATTTAGGATGGGATCACCTTCCTCATATTCTATTCCTAAATTCGGTTGAGGTTCGAATAAACTAACATCTACCTCATCATTGAAATCCTGTGTGTCATGTAAGGAAGGCGTGTCATTATCAATGTATTTAAAAGATACTCATGTATCTTCACCATTATTTTGAACAGTCATCGAGATCGACTCATCGAAAAATTGAACCGTATGCTCATTAATGGAATCCAACTCCTCATTCCAAATTTCAAATTTCTTCAAAAGCGAGTGCGGATCACTTTTCTCGCATTGTATTTCTGAATTGGGTTGTGGTTGGGATGAGCAATCTTCCTCTATCCTTCCGAGGCACGAATTGAGTGTTTCCATTATTTTCATTGCTTTTCTCATTTCCTCAAGACAATTCGAAAAAATATTATGCTAATATGAATCCTCTTGGATCGTTTCTGGTTGGATCTCAAAGGTAGAGGAGCCAAGAGAATAATCATTATAACATGTTGTTGGTTCATTTTTCCAATTTTGATATTTTCACTGGTTATAGTCATACTGATCATAGGTGGGAGAATCTGCTGGTTGGTAATACTTATTATCACTTATGATACAATCACGCATTATTTTCTTTTTATCAGATAAGTGATAATAATTCTTACAACCGTAGTTATGATAACCTTAACACTCGCGCACTGTTTTATTAATCTGTGGGGTGTAATTGTTCTCTTGCATATAATCACGTAAGGACTTCTTAGCCGGTGAATCTTTATATTCTGATCGGTTCTTAATGATAGTTTTAGAAAGGTTTTGAGACATAGGTTGATTTATATCATCATCATCCCAAAATAGTTTATTCTTCTCAGCATACTGACGTTGCCACTCGTGTATATACATGATGAACCCCTTAATCTGAATTTAATCCTAAGAAAAATAAAAGAAAAGATCCTACAGGAATGTGGAAAGTAAGAGGAGGAGAAGTTAGAAAGAAGTTACCCGATTAGAGATTCTTAAGTTAAAACCTGAAAAACAAAATAAAATAGGTTAGTTTCTAAAAGTAGAAAGTTTCTAAAAGAATGTTTTGAACCTATAATTAGAAAGTAAGTTAGATTCTAAAAATAAGAGGAATCCTATAATTAGAAAATTTTCAAAATTAGAAAAACAGAAAAACTAGGAAGAGATTACCAAATTAGAAAGTCTACCAACCACCCTACAAAACAGGAAAGTTAGTTCTTAAAATCAAATAAAAAGAAAAGTCTAAAACTAAAGTTAGTACAACCCTGATCTTAATCTAATTCTAAAACCAATTAATTTCAGAAAAGCATAACCGTCAGTTCCCGGCAACGACGCCAAAAACTTGTTCACTCCCCAAGTGCAGGGTTGTGATGTAGTAATAAACTCGGTAAGACCAAGGTCGAATCCCAAGGGACTAATACCTGTACGTTATCTGAAACTAACTAAAACTTAGAACTAGAATGAGATGAAATCTAAATCAAATAGAATTTAATGAATAATTGTGAAATTATTATCTAAAACTTAAGAGAAATCAGAGATATGAAACTAGGAATTCAGAGGATCTACTTGTAGAGATCAGGAAGATCTTACGCTTGTTTCAAGAATCATGAAAATTAAACTGAACTTACTTGATATAGTTTTAAAGAGATGAAATGTATATGAATTAGAATGGATTCCATCACCAAACTATGCCCAGGAGACAAAACAAACAACAGAATTAAATTAATTACCAACCAATCAACACGCTATGAAGGTGAGGAAGGGTACCGTCATCCGACCATGCCCAGGAGACGATGGTGAACAACAGGGCTTCCTGACGTCATAAACATAAAAAGGAAAGGAACATGCTCAAAGTCATTGCAGACCCATTGTAATTTCAATCACAATAGACCATTAAAAATTCGAAACATTCCACATAATTAAACTAAATTCAACATTAGTACAGTGTAAAACAAAAAGAACAAGCATAAACTTTCCCTTCACGCCATAAGCTTCACCTCTTAGCCCTAGCTAAGAGGTTTAGCCTAAAATAAAATAGTTAGGCTAATCTCAAAATTAATCATAAAGAAAGCAGTAAATGAAAATAAAAATCTAAAAATACTCTCTCTTCGTGCTCTTGACGTCCCAGCCGTGGATGACAAAAATCTGCTTGTCTATCGGATCACTTATACACTGATCCAAGGGCTGAATTTTGATATGTACGGTTAATTTATGGTCCTCAGGCCATATAGAAAGTTTCGAGCTGAACATATGATTAAAACCTTATAATCTTGCATTCTGGACTAATTTCGGGCCACTTGAGCTTCAATTTTTCGATTTTCTTGGATCTCTAGCGTATAAATCCGTCGATCTTGGTCCCCTGAGGTCCGTCCCTTGCCTTGGTGTCTTCAGAGTGTCAAATCCATGCTTTTAATACATTTTTGTAGTTCATGCTCTCAAATATACCCTGCATCACAAACACGGTTAAAACCAGACGTTAAACAATATCATGCTCATAAATCCAGGCAATAACTGGGTCTGATATGCAATATTTGACCCTCAACAGGATGATCCTAATATGTGTTACTCTCAGGGAACCGAGATCCCTGGCAAACAACTTAGAATACCGGATTTGACATGTGCTGAGTTCAATATTCTGATTCCACCATCCATGCACAAGTTCAGAAATAAGCACGCACAAACATATATGGCACAAAAATTTTCATTTCATTTTTATTTTTCATATGTAATTTCATCCCTTCGAAAGAAATTACAAAAAAAAATATGCATCCCTAGTGAATCCAATCTCGATCGCAACCATTAGAGCGCGAAACGACGGATCAGATCCTTTTAAAAAAGATCACAAAAATACATATTTGATACAGTTCCAATAAAAACCATATTAGTCGAAAGTCCCACAAGACCATCAGTGGAGGCAATAGAACTATCTGGACTTATTTTTTAAAAAAAATTGTTATAATAAAAACTGAACGACGACGCCCTCTTGCAAAATCGGACGGATCTTCTTAAAAGGGCTCCAAGAAAGTCTTCAAAAATTGCAATAAAATCTCCCAGAGAATGTAGCTCCTCATATGAAATAATTTTCAAAATCTTTTATACCTCGTAGTGGCATTCAATGCAAACTGGAAAATAAGATACGACCACTTCTGATTTCCTCAGGAGTCGTCAAAATCCGTATGCAATACAAGCACGGTTGGCCTGGATCTTAATGTCAGGACGACCGTGCAATAATCAATGCAAAGTGATGGAAAGCACGATCCAACTTTGGTCAGATTGATCGTTTCAAAAGAATGGAAAAAATCGATTATAACCAACGTATCAAAATAAAAAAATTGCATGAAAAATAGGTCACCCGCACATACCTAGGTCGAAATGCTTGGAAAGTCTGATTGAGTTCCCCATAAGGCCGCAAAATGTGTAGGACAACTAACCACTTTGACGTTCAAATGGAACAAGTAGGTCACAGGTGGGCCATCCCAAATCTCAGTGGGCAACACCACACGAATACATAGGTTTTACGCATGGTTGTATGTTTTTCTCTGTGCAGTGTCCCACCTAATTTTAGATCAGAATGATTACTTGCATTAACGGTGATAATGAAGCTTCTAACCAGATGCACGGTTCGGATTTCACATGTAGATCACAGGTGGGCCCACGCAGCTCGATCGTTCGAACGCTGGCATAATAGGGTAAAGGGCAGGGATTACTCGGACAAATGGAGTGCAAGCCCACCAGTCGGTGGTTGCGGTCCATTTGAGAAGGTGGGCCCCACCATGGATGGTCTATGAACGGTCCTTCTTACTATGAAGATGATCCAAACCATTAAAAAAATGGGGTTAATGTAAACCGTTGACCATGATTTATACGTCCCCAGAATAAACAATCGCAACCACTAGTTTGCCCACTCTTCCCTTGGGACCCAACTCTTGAACGGTCGCCATCATAGGTACGCCGCCCCAACCAGCGAGCTACGAGTCGCATATTTAGTCCGCGGGCTACGAGACTGGGTCCTCGGAATTATGAGCCAAGACAGGTAGTTTGATGCTCTGGCGTGATGCATGACACGCTGGCATTTAGAAGCCCATCAGAAAGAATCAATTGCATACGTGGCATGCAACTAGTCGATTGCAGTTTCTATTTTAGATATATTAAGAAAAAAAAAAAACTTATTTGATTTTCTGACAATCGGATTGGTAGATATTTATTGGACGGTTAAAAATGATAAAATTTCAACGGTCATATCTCATCAAGCAAGTTTCCTCCAACAATGGGTTTGGATTGTACGGAAGTTAGATTGGCTGATGTATCATACACCACTGACTGGCTAGTGTGGGTACGTGTCGTGCGAAGACGAGCCCCGAGTTGTACCGGACGCGGATTGCGTCCTACATGATCAGTCCGGGCAGGGCTCGGTGGGGCCACTGTGATGTAATTGTTTTATCCACGCCGTTTATAGTTTTTTTCAGATCATTTTAAGTTATGATACAAAAAAGGGCTTAGGAGGATCACAAAGTGGGGATTGAACTTCCACCGTTAAAAACTTCTTGGGAGCTGTAGAAGTTTCGGATGAAGCCGACATTTGTTTTCTTACATCATCCACGTCTACATGACCTTATGAACAGGTTGGATGGTAAAAAAAAATAATCGCGGTGGCCCTTAGAAAGGTTTCAACGGTGTTTATCATTATCACTGCAGCTTCCTTTGGTGTGGTCCACTGGAGAAGAGGACCTGCTTCATTTTCAACACCATTACTTAAAATGATCTAAAAAAATATATTAACGGATTGGATAAAACAATACATCACGGTGGCCCCCACAGAGTCCTGTCCAGACAGATTTCCGTCCGGGTGGGGGTGGGACGCAATCCGTGTCCAGTTGTACCGGGAACGGTTCAAAGTAGATCAAAGTTACATGGCCCCACAATGATGTATTTATTATATCCACACCGTTCGTCTATTTGGCGAGATCATTTTAAAGCATACGACCGAAAAATGAGTCCTATCCAAAATTCAAGTGTACCACACTACAAATAGCAGTAGAGAGCAATTCTCACGATCAAAATATTTGTAGGCCCACCATAACATCTATTTTTTTATCCAATCTGTTCATAAGGTTACACAGACCTAGATGAAAAGGAAAAAAATATCATATATGTGACCCCAGAAGGATTCCAATGGTAGACATTCAATCTCTACTGCTTTTTGCATTGTGGTTCACTTGATCTTTGGATCTGTTTTATTTTTTAGCTAAGGCATTTCTACGAGATAGCCAAATGGACGGACGGTTTGGATATAACATATTCCTCATGATGGGACCTACAGAACTTGGTGACGTCAACATACTATCAAGGTGGATTATACTATAAGAAAAATAATAGTGATTAAATGCCTGTCATTAAAAACACTTCACGGGAATGTTTATTTGCCCTTCAACCTACCGTAAGTTCACACAAACATGATGAAAGAAAAGTAAAAAAAACACTAATAGAAGTAGTAGACATATCAGCTTAATCTAAAACCGCTCGCAAGCAGTTTTTAATGATCAATCACCGTTGTTTCTTACGGTCTGGCTCACCTGAGATTTGGATTTGTTTCATTTTTTAGAATCTTGTAAAAGCGGATGAATGACGGATATAGAATGCATACATCAAGGTTGGCCCCACGGTAAGGGATACCATCTTGGGTGAGGCCAGGCTGCACCTAATCCACTCCCTCCATATTTATACATTGTTGTCTGATGGGTCAGAAACAACATGAATTGTAATAATAGGATGATCCTAACCATACTTTCTGGAGTTTCCTGTACATTGTTAACGGCTGATTTTACAAGCTATCCAACTTTATTAACAGATGAATATTGGGTGGGACTGATGACCGGGCTTTGTGGGGTCGCTATGACATATGTGTTTTGCCCACGTCAGTCGTCCGCCTTCCCAGCTCATTTTAAGATGTAACACTAAAATTAAAGCATATCCAAAGTTCAAGTGGACCACACTGCAGAAAATATTGGGCAAAATGACATCCGCCATTAAAACCTTCTATTGTCCACCATGATATTTATTTGCCATCTAACATATTCATAAGGTCACACAAACCTATATGAAAGGAAAACACAAATATCAGCTTTCATGATCTCCAAAAAACTTTTCAACAGTTTGCATTCAGTCCCTAGTGTTTTCAAGGGTGTGGTCCGCTTGAGCTTTGGATATACTTCAATTTTGAGCTCATGCCTGAAAAGTAAGCCGGCAAAATAGACAAAACACATGCATCATGGCGGGCCGTGCACAGACGGGCTGGTGCTGCGCTTCCATCTTTTGCATGTCTTGCATCAGCACCCTACAAATTAAATACGTCTTCGTCAGGCCTGTAAATGGGCCGCCAAGGTGGGCCCAAAAATAAAATTGAGCCCATTTAGTAACCATCAGCCCGGATAGGCCCGTTTAAGATATCAAGGGCAATTTTGTCTAATATAATGTATGATGGGGCAAAGTTAAGAACATCCTCAGATCTTGCACAAAAGTGGGTGGTCGGGGTCGAGCTCAAGCAGTGCATAATCATCAGGGGCTGGGCCATCATGGCCCTGGCCATGCTGGGCCGTAGGTTTTTCTGTGACAGACTTAGATGTCACCTGGCATCAGCCCGGTCCATTTTCAGCCCTAATATTTGTACATTTATATTTTATAAAGAGAGCGGTTTTTTTTTTTTTTTTTTTCATCAGTTAGGGTGCGTACACGTAGTACAAGTGACAGTGCAAGTAACTTGTCAGATTCAGATCATTCATCACATGGGCCTCATCGATGAAGATGCACTTGCCCAAAGGTTAATTCTGTCTCCATTAGGTGGGCCCCACATGCACACAAAAAAAATGAACGGTTGGAGGAAATAGTCTTCGCTCATCTTCGGCGTATGGGCACTCATGTACGACAATCACTGGCATTAAAATAGTGGGGGACATTGTGGATGGGGCATATTTCTAACATCGGATTCATCAACAGGTGCTTCGAATAGAAATTCTTTAAGGGGTGGTGACTCATCTACCGTAAACGCAGTCCTAGCAAGAGAAGTCAATCCACGTGTGCTCAAAACCATGGGCCATGAACTCGATTGTTATAATTGCCCTTAATCACGCAGGACTCGGATTGGGTGGTGAACCCAGCACCACTCAGCTAGCTAGCCGGTGGAAAAGCTCTATGAGCCCTACCATGATGTGAGTGTTTCATCCACGTTTTCCACGCGTTTTGCCAGCTCATTTTAGAGCGTAATGCAAAACATAAGGTGATCCAAACCTCAAGTGGACTACACCATTGAAAACTTCCCAGTGCTGAAGAAGTTTTGAAACACGCTTATATTTGTGTTCTCTATTCATCTAGGCGTGCATGACCTTGTAAACATCGCAAGCAAAAAATAAAAATCAGATAAGCTAGGCGTCTGGCGCATGGGTTTAAATAAGATTCAGTGGGAATGAGTTTTAAGATCTCATGGATTATTGCAACGGCTATTTGGGACTCACATGAGGAATGGGTTAAACCGTTTCTTGAAAGCGGTGCTTCTTGGAATTAGTGCCATGTAAGGGTTTTTATAATCTTACTTTGGATTTTGTATAGCTAGTGGTCAGTACTATGTGGACCCCACCATGATGTATGTATTTTATTCATGCTGTCCATCCATTTTGAAATATAATTTTAGAGCTTGATCCCAAAAATGAGGTAGACCTAAATCTTAAGTAAACCGCACCATGGGAAAACAGTAGTGATTGAATTACACCATTAAAAACCTACTAGGGTCAATTGTGCGGTCCACTTGAGATTTAGATCAAACTCATTTTTGAGCTCATACCATAAAATGACATGAAAAAATTGGTGAACGACATAGATGAAACACATACATCATGGTGGGCTCACAGAGCAGCGACCCATAGTGGCAAGATGAGTAGCCAATCCGTTTCCAAACATGAAGTTGGATGGCCTCCGCGCCATGGGTTTAGACAAACAATCCCTGACACACTATAATCATTACATTTTGGTAATTCTATTCCACTTAAACCCATCTAATCCCATGCTCTAAACATTCCTTGAAGGTTTCAATTGTAGGTGTCGTTATACCCACTATTTCTTGTAGTGTGGTCCACTTAAGATCTGAATCTACCTCATTTTTGAGCTGATGTGAGCTAGCAAAATAGATGTACAAGTGTGGATAAAGCACATACTTATGGTGGGCTCCACATAGCTTTTCTACTAGTTAGCTGGGTGGTGTTCCGGTCACGACCCAATCTATATGCTCAAAACCATGGGCCACCAACTCCATGGTTATGATTGTCCAATAGTTGTGATTCTAATATATCATCCGTTGTTGGGCCGTGATTTACACAGCCTAGAGTAATTTACATGACGAGTCACCACCTTTGAAAAAGTGTCAGAGAGAGCATACCATTATGGAGTAGTCGAATTCAACACCCCTTCCCGTATTCAGATGCTCTCCCCGAGGCCGGTCCAGCGTTTAGGTGGGCTACAATTAATCAAGTAGACATGGCAGAAAAAAATACTACATACGGTCAAACTAACATGATGGGCAGCTCGGATATTGAACTTGTAAGCGACACATGTCATGAGTGTAAATGATGATTCCGACGAAAAATTATTTGATTGAATAGCAGGCCACCGTAAGAGATGAGTTTATACAAAATATGTTTGAAACTCGCTGGTGGAGCATGTATTTGATTGGCCTCACTCTAGTCGGCAGTTCAATCAAATATCACAGTATACCTAACCTATGTACGTTCCTTACAAATGCCAGTGGACTTAAGGCCTTAAGTTGCTCATCAAAGCTCATACCTGCAACTATGATAAGATTTTTGATACTCTTCAGATAAAAATTATGATATTCTTGAGAGGGTGTGATGGATGAATATGTATATTGACGATCGCATACAATGTTTTTTTTGTAAGTTTTAGTATGAGTATAAGTTGTAACTCTTCATTAGCAGGGTTTTAGGAGTTGTGTCTAAAATAAAAAGTGTTTAGAAAAATTAGAAGAATAATGTGCTTAGGTCACATATGACACTTATTATAAATAAAAATTTTAAGTTATGAATTTAGGGAGTTTTAGTTATAGTTTAATTTATAAAATTCTTTCACATCTTAGTATTCCTATTTAAAAGGTTGTTGACTCGTTTACCAATCTTTAATAAATTTATTTCAAATATTTTAAAATTATTTCGATCAGCCTCACCATGTTCATCCCTATATCACCCACTAGCTAGATCGCCACTTCAAGGAAAAAGTAGAGATATTCAGGCTAGGTTCAGTCCAGCCTAAATTCTTAAGCCCACAATGTAAGAGGGCAGGCTAGGCCTCAATCTCAACCATTAGGCCAATAGAAGCCCGAACCCATAGGCCAATGACTCTGCCAATGAATCTGTTTTAAATGTCCACTTGAGAGCCATTGATTCTTACTCGAGCCACAAAAAAGAATCATTTCAACGCTCTTTTTTTTTTTAAAAAATAAAAATATATTTTTTTTACTTTTCTCTTGGAAGCATGCCAATGGCTGGAATTAAATATGAGATTGTGGCCCACTAAAGATGGATGCCACCCATCTTTCAAAGATAAAAAGCAAAGAGGAAAATGAAAAAGTAAAAACAGAAATGTTGAGTGTAGCGATCAAGTGGCTTTTTTTCGAGTGTGAAAACGTCATCTAGCCATGTTACGTGGGATGGCGTTTAACATTAATAAAAAATGACTCCAAGTCATGGTTTCTTGAACTCCAAGTAAGGTATTTTATAAAAGCTTGTGGTATATATAGAGAGAGAGAGAGAGAGATTCTCTAACAAGAAAAGCTCTCTTTACAGCCGTCAATAGCTTAGACTCAGGCCAAATAAAATAAAAGGTTTTGATTAGGCTCGGCTTAAATTGTTCAAAATCTAATTCTCCCATGCATTTTTCTTAGTCATTTGTCAAGGTTCTTTCCTGGCATAATGAAAATTACTTTTTTCAAAGATTATTTTAGTACCTAATGAGAATTCTTTGTTCTTTGCACTCCAGCAATGCACTCATATCTATGGTGACCACTATTTTACATTATTTTCACATGATCCATTGCATATTGTTAGATATGGGTTTGTAGGGCCCCACTTATGAACAACCGCTAATGAATCATTTCAACATAGTTTTTATACAAAATATTTTCAATTCTCAAGTGAATATTTCTCTTTTTATTTTTTTGAAGTTTTAATTAAAAAAAAAAATTATGGTAAGTGAAAGAGTTCAAATGCATTATATAGTATAAGTGTCATCGTATATAAACTCCTCCCAATCTTTTTAATTATTCACTTTATAAAAGATGATGCATTTCTTAATAAACACATACTAATGAAGAAAATCAAGTTGAATAACAAGAGAGTATTCATTATTCATTAGACTACTTTTAAACAACTTAAACCATTGATTGGCTGGCTATATTTTTTCACCCCTTAGGTAAATCACCAGGCCATCTGTATTTGGCATTGTGTAAAGGCATTTAAAATTTTGTAAATATCGCCTGATACTGTAGGCCTATCCACCCTCTCAAGCACATAACCTAGCACTCCTAGGACGTCAGCTGACTTCTTTGGTTTAATAATGTTGAGCTACTCCATCACTATAGCTATGTAACTCAGAACAATGACTGTAACGAGCCTGTGATATCAGCACGCACAAATACAATGGCCTACCATGCGTTTGGTGTTTGCCCGAGCTAATACATGAGCGCCCGCACACACGTGTGTGTATTCTTGAGATGGATGGTGTAAGTGATGGCATCAAATGGGCTCCTGCAGCATGAGTACAATAGCTCACAATCTATGGGCGCAGGAAAAGAGAAGTTCCAGGTTGATGGTCTAACCCTGGATTGGTGGCCAGGTGGTGGAAGAAAAATGGTCTGCATTCATCCTCTGATTTCTGTCTAGCTCTTTTAATAAACAAGCAAGCAGGCAACACGTTTTAATTGTGGCCAATTCAGAAAAGGGCCCACAAGATTACCACAAGGATCTTAGTCATCTGACCCTGAGGAATCCCATGTTGCTGGCCACATGTATACAATCAGGTTTTCATAACGTATTAGTGGGGCTGACAATTTGATGATCAGACCATTGGGTCTGTTGGGCCCCACTGCAGATGGACCATGTCGATCATAGCCACTGCAGATGGACCATGTCGATCATAGCCTTCCAATTAGATGCAGTAAAGATCTGCATTTAATGGAAAAGATACCCAACGATACGGATCATGGAATCATGGGGACAATAGACCAATGATCCGGATCATTGAATCATGGGCCTACATGTACAAATGGAAAAACCAAGTATTCTTGGCAGATCTTTGTTTCCAGGATTATAAAATAAAGCCAGGATCCGAAAAGAAGGCCGTGAGTCTAGGAAATGGTTTGGCTACTCCCCCTGCCACGAACCAATGGCTGATGGTCCGTGTTATGTGGGCCTCACCATGATGTATGTGTTTCATCCATGCTATTCATCTATTTTTATAAATCATTTTATGGTATCATTTTAGGTATATACCAATCTCCAGTGGACCACATCACAGGAAACAGTGTTGAATGAACGTCGACCATTAAAAACTTTTTGGGGGCCATCTGGGTCTGTATGACCTAATCAATAGATTAGATGTCAAATAAACAGTACAGTGGGTCTTAGGAGGATTGTAATGGCGGATATCCAATCACTATTGTTTTCCTGTGATGTGGTCTACCTGAGATTTATATCCCTCACATTTTTGGTATCAAACCCTAAAATGATCTTTTAAAATGGTTGAACGGAATGGATGAAACACATACATCATAGTGGGCCCACAGAGCATCGACTGGTACCAGGGGAAGTAGCCAATCCGTTCTCGTGAGCCTATGATACAGGAGAGCGCATTACGTGCGGTCCTTACCATGGAGCCCACCTTGTGAATGTATTTTATATCCATGCAGCACATCCGTTTTGCCATATCATTATAGTGCATGAGCCCCAAAGCAAAGCAGACCCAATTCTCAGGTGGGCCGTATCATAGGAAACAGTGGTGATGGATCATTCATGGGCCATAAAGGTTTTGGATCAAGTTATATTTGTCTTTTCCCTTAATTCAGGTTTATGTGACCTTATCAAGGGGTTAGATGGTAAATAGATATTGGGAAAAATTACCGTGGGCCCTAGGAAGTTTTTAGTGGTAGGGTGTTCAATTACCACAGTTTCTATAGTAGGGGTCCACCTGAGATTTGGATCTTCACTCCTTAAAATGATCCGGAAAAATGGTTGGACGGCATGGATATAGAATATATACATCAAGGTGGGCCCACGGTAAGGGCCGCACCTAATCCGCTCCCATGATCAAGTGTCAGTTATATGGTACTCTAGCAGAGGCTGATGGTTAATACACGTGCACAGAAATTGTACAGACAGCATATATTATCTGGGACGCGGATTGCCTGTGCCCTGGTCACGGGAAGTTCCTGTGTTTGGAAGCCATGTGGGGTCCACAGATATGCCCGTCAGAAATCCACTCCACCAATTAGTTTCTCAGCCTGACAGAGTAAGAATCCAAAAATCAGGAAGATCCAAAAGTCATACAGGCCACGAGCTAGGAAATAATGAGAATGAAAATGTCCATCATTAAAACCTTCTTAGAGCCGACCATGATGTTTATATGCCATCCAAACCGTTTATAAGGTTAATAACACTGAGATAAACTGTAGTTCCAAATATCATCCTGATCTGAACTGTTTTTTAATCCCCACAAAGTTTCCAACGGTAGGCCTTTAATCTCCGCTGTTTCTTGTTGTGTGGCCCGCCTGATTTTTGGATCAGCCTGAGTTTTGGCTTCCTGTTCTATCTCGATATTGAGAAACGGATGAACTGAGTGGATTTCTCACGAGAATCTCTGTGGGCCCCACATAGCTTCCGACCACAGGGAACTTCCTGTGTAGAAGGGAGCACGGGCAATCCTCATGTAAGATAGTGCAGTGGCCTGCCCTGGGGTTGGCTCTGGACCCGAGTTTGAACTGGTTGAGCCTGACATGTTGAAAATCTAGCATATGGCTGTAAATAGATATCCAGACCCACATATATCTAGTGGACCCACCTTATCAATCTTGGTCGGCTTCGTATTCATCATCCCAGTTGAAAATGAGATACTAACTTGAAGGGGCCCAGATCCAGCTAGACCGGACCCATGAGCTTCCCCACCAGTACTCTGGTCTGGCCCAAACCCGACCAATTGACTGACCTTAGTTTTCTAATTTTGCAAAATAAATATTTAGAACCCAAAAAGTAAGCTGACCACCGAAAGTGACAATCGACCAACCTAGGGATAAGCTGGGTTTGACCTAGCCAAGCCCTATAAAAAATCTTGTAGCCCCTCGGGCTAAGAAGGCCTTAGCCCTGGTTTTAACCTTGGACGGAGATTGCGTCCTACCCCTACGGTCTCAGCAGCTTTGAGTGGCCACATTGATGTATGGGTATTATCCACACCGTTCATCCTTTTGGTTTTTTTTTTTTTTTTTAAAAATAAAATAAAAAATTATTGTAGGGTATAAACCAAAAAATGAGACAGATCAAAGGCTCAAGTGGACTAAATGGAATTAAAATCTTACAGTTGAAAACTTCCGAGGGCCACAAAAGTTTTAAATGGTGTTGATATTTGTGTTTTCTCTTCATCCAGGTCTATATAACTCTATAAATATGTTGGATGGTAAACAAACATCACGGCAGGTTCTAGAAAAGTTTCAACAGTGAGAATCATTATCACCACTGCTTTTGTGGTGTGGTCTACTTGAGTGTTAGATCTGCCTCATTTTTGCCTTTTCTACTAAAATGATACCAAAAAATGAATAGACGGTGTGGATAAGACCCATACATCAGGGCAGGCACTCAAAGCTGCTGCCCATTCCCAGAGTGGAGGAAGCAATCAGCTTCCATAACCTTACGGGGTAGGCAAGGTTAGGTAGGCCTCCCAGGACTGGACATGTTTGGAATATGGGATTAGGTGGTATACAATTACATTTGATTCCATGTAAATTTCATTCCACAATATACTAATGATTACACTAACCTAGGTGTTTTTTCATCCGGCCATAATTAGAGGCCTATACGAGTTGAATCGAGTGGGGCTTGGCACAATTCAACTTAGCTCGGCCACTAGTTGACCCTAGTTGAACTCAGGTCGGCTTGGTCTTCGAGCTTGACTGGCTAGCTTGGTTCGATTATATCAATAGTGGCCAATTTGAGCCAAGTTCAAGCTATGATCGAGCCTGTGTGCATTTTCATAAATATATGGATTACACTTTCAAATTTTTTTACTATATGTAAAACAACAATAGCTGTCTACATGTATCTCATCAAATACTTTGTAGGCAAACATTAAAATAAAATAAAAAAAAAGTATTTGTTCCATATACATATCTTCCTTACTATCAGCTGACACTTCGTTGAGTCATTTCATCAAACACTTGATGATCAACATCAATATCAATGTAATTGAGTCACCGAATTGGATCGATTTGAGTTGGGGTTCGATCTGAGTCGAGTCGAGCTTGGGCAAGCTTGACATCAATTAGAAATTTTTTCAAGCTCAAAAAATCAGCTCGACTCGAACTCAGTTTCAAATCGAGTCAAGTCAAGTCGAGCGAGCTAACCGGACTAACTTAGTTCGCGTACAACCCTAGCCCTAATAAGAGATGGGACATAATTTATGATGAATTTTGAAATCCATTATATCTATGAGCTCCACGTTGATATGTTTGTATTTTTCATGCATTTCATTCATATTAATTGAGTTGGATATGTATATAAGCAACCTACATTAATTAGGAAATTTGATCTATTGATTACAATTTTATGGTCAGATAAACATAGGTTTCATTTAATATAATTATTAAATGCTTTTACAAAGGAGAATTTCAATTTGAAATATGAAATTGGACAGTCAAAGTACCAGCATAATGTATGTAATATGCACCAATTGCTCCTAATGCAACTCAATACCATTTAATCTTGCATTCTAAATAGTGTGATAAATTATAAAAATCTGAAGTGATCCGTGCTTCAAAATTTTTGGGGTTATTCTCTCCATCTGTGATGAGACCTACTTTATAAATGATTTTAATCATAAAATCATGACTAGGACCTCTGGTTTCGATCATCTATGATGGGACCATTGGCCGAGGTTTGATTCTTTGGTCTTCAGCCATGAAAAGTAGGGCCATGTTTCACTTATCCAAATCATGGCTCTATTGTTTCCGTCTAAGATGAGCATGTCCTCATAACATACATCCTTCCTTAAACAAATTTTTTCATTTAATTTTTATTTTTTTTTATAACATATACATTCACACTCATGCTTGCAGGATACTCAAAACTCATGACCTTGGTATTGAAACCCACTGGGTCTCCCACTAGCCATGAGTAGGGACCCATAATGGAAGATCCTATCTAAATAGTTACAAATCTGTTGGGAACCACATACGTAAAAAGAGATAAATTTAGGATAACAATTCGTTAGTAGTAGTTATAAAGAGAGAATTTCATCATTGCTACACCTTTTGAAATTATAGGACGATCTAAAAACTCTAGTTTACACCCATAAAATCTGTCATGAAACACCCTTTAATATCATCAACATTTAAGCTTTGATGACAACGAAGTCATTTCAATGATATAAAACTGTCAGAGACAAAACAACGACCATTTAAAAATCTCCGATTACTTAATCTAGCTTTGATGACATCGAACGTATTTTCAATGTAATTAAACACTTCTCGATATCTTAAAAAAACGACACTAATATATTCAGCAGCCAACGGTGAAAATTCAAAAAATACTTGATCACTGACAACGTTAAGGACCGATAGACAAGTGGAGCTCATCAGTACGTCGTGCAGAGTATAGAAATTGAGACCAGTACCAGTCTCCACGGTAGATGAGTCCAACCTTGGTGATCAATTCGGTGGGCCCCACTGCGGTCGTCGATGGTATAGGATTCACTAGTTGCTAAGAGGACAATTTCATTTGTCAGTGTAAATATCATCATCTCGAGACTTCAAAGCAGCGATAGATACCATCCCATAATGCATTATTCCTCTATGAATGGAAGCTGGAACTTGAAAGCCAGTCCATTCTGCCTGTGGAGCATCATTACGTAATCCTGATGTAAATCATACCAACAAGATCCAACCGTTGATACTCGAGTGTTGGTAGCGTAGCATCCTGATCGTTGTCTTCTTCCATGTATGTACCGTTGAAACAGATGTTGGAAGCACGACACACCCAATGTTGAGTTAGGATAGATCCCGGTCGTTCATGCATTTCAAACGTTGAATTCAGACCCCTCATCAATTTCCTTCCATCCATCCATTTTCTAGATTAAACAGGTCATATTTTGAACATACTGACATAAAAATTATATCTCGATATTCATCCGACAGGGCCAATCTGATGAGCGGCTTGGATCTTTCGTAAATATGCCCACTTGAAAGAAACAATCCGCGCATACCAGAAATGTCCATCGCGCGCGCGACTTTACAGATACTTGTTACCTTCAGGTGTCCCACCCATCCGGCCATCCCGCTGATTTTCAGAATAGGTGTCAGTCAAAGCCAGTCTGGCAAATGGCGTTGTTTCCTTTCCAATGCTACTTGCCACGTAATTGCATAAGGAATTAAATGATACATGACCCGCATCTTTCCTTACTATACCTCTTCTTTTATTTATGAAACTTGAAGTCATTTTTCAGGAATCGAGACCATTCATCAGTTGTGGACAACAATGGATGGATTAGAGTTTAAAATAACACCACAGAACAAAATTCAAATTTGTATTTTATGACTACATATGGACGGATAATAAGAGTAGTGTAAAAACTGCCACATTCTCCCAGCTTCTAGGGTTATTGTTCGATCAGGCATTGTTTATCCAGGTGGGTCCCACATAGAATTTTCATGGGGAAGAAAATCGTGGGTCCCACCTGTCATATTTGAAAGAGCGCGTATACTTGCTTTAAAAATATCAGTTATATAAAAAATGAGTAAGCTATCACTGGTATGCAGTTGTGGTCACGATCCAGGATTTCCTCCGCAGGTTTGACACTTATCCAGATCTACGAGCATTCGGCTGGCGCTGCCACGTGGTTAGTATTTCTCCCTCTGAATGTGCGGGATTCACTTCCACGTGTGGCGAGAAGGGAGGGAGGCTCTTGATTCGCATGGACTGCTGTTTACGAGATGGGAGTAGTTGTCGAGGTACGACAGCTACCACGCGAACAGCACGCGAACTGCACGTGCCAGCAGCGTTAGTTGTGGGGCACCTGGATTGGGTGGGCCCACTTTGGATGCGCTTACTAATCGCTTGGTGTGATCCTGACGCGGATTGCTTCTTCATCCTCGTAACAACGGACGCGGATTGCGTACTACCCCTGCCCGTCCCTAGCTCCGAACGAGCAGTTCTGTGGGAGGGCCCACCCTGATGTATCTGTACATCAAATTCGTCAATCCCTTTTATTAGATTATTTTAAGTCTTGATCACAAAAATGAGGCAGATCTAACGCTCAAGTGGACCACACCAAATAATAAGCTTAGTTGCATTAAAATGCACAAAGAATTAAATGTTAGTTGCATTAAATGCGAGAGTTATCTGTGGTGTGGTCCATTTGACCATTGGATCCGCTTGATTTTTATCTTTCGTTAAAAATAATCTGCAAAAAAGGATAGACGGTTTGGATGTACAGATACATAATGGTGGACCCGCCCACAGAACTGCCCGTTCGGAGCTAGGGACGGGCGGGGCTAGGACGCAAACCACACGGAATCCGTCAGGTGCCCACTTTGATGTACGTGTTTGTTTTATTCACGTTGTGCTGCATTCATTTCGACGGTCCCTGGAATTAAATGGTATAAAATTGTATCAATTAATTTTATTATTCTATAATAATCATATATTTAAAAATACCATAATATTTATACCGTTCAATCTCGTATTTGAAGTAAAATTCTTGCTCCAGGAAAAATACAGTACTAACCAAAATCTCATTTGGCATACCGTGACTTTGTAATCAACAAACCAAGTTCAAAACAGATATGGGTCACTTTTACACGTATATAATTAGAAGGTTACGTGTAAAGGCGTAAATGAGTGTACGGCGTGAATAAAACACATGCATAAACGTGGGCTACACGTGTGTAATGGATTTTAAAATTTATTAGAAATTTCATGTGCGACCAAATGTAAATCCAACCCACTTAATCTCAACCCTCTCCATCCACTGCAAAAATAAGATGAAATTGACACCGACAATATACAAATTCATCCCACCTAATCTCATATAAGCTCATCACCAGGAAGGGCATGGATATGATGCTATACTATATCAAAATATATTCATTTTGATAGATTATTTTAAAATACTATTCAAAGAAGAGGCAAATCCAAGGTTCAAGTGGACCATACTACGTAGAGTAGCGTTGACAATGTCGTTCACTGTTGAAGCTTTCTTAAGCCCAATGCAATGTTTATCTGCCATTCAACCTGTTCATGGGATCAAATTGCTGAGGAGGGCACAAATACATGCTTATAAAAAGAATTTATAAATTATTAAATTTAACATCTCTATTACTATAATTACAAAAAGAATTAATGGTTATAGAAGAATGATCTTAATTATTTCCTTCAAATGGCTTATAACTATCAAATTTAAACTTTCATGTTTTCGATTTACCCCTCTTTAAGTCTAAGAACAACCTTAAAGAAAGAATCGAACTAACTTACCATATGCCATTTACAATATGTCACGCCCCAAACTCGGAAACTGGGCTCACAAAATTCCTGATAGCCGAATTCGGTGCCGACAGCCTCCATAGAACCCCATTCTCGGCTCTCATTTACCAGGTTCCGATCCTGGGATCCCATAAAGAAGATTTCTAATATCAATTTGATTCGTAATGAGCATAACAAAAAACATAACCCACGAACAATAACCACAAGAACACCATCACAAAATCCACTATGATAAAAAACTTTTGAGTATAATGCATCTGAAGGGAAATACAAGATAATGCAAATAACGAAAACTCCAAAAGCTCGACTGCACGCTCCTGCTGCTACTATGCTACGACTGCGTCTTGGCGTCGCCTGTACACATCAATCGTGCATAAGCTTATACAAAGCTTAGAGGGTGGTGTAAGTGTGTGTACAATATAAGCGTGCTCAGAATACAAGGTCAGAATAATGCGGAAACATGCTGATGAATACATAAATGCAATTATCCGTACTAGGGCTATGCGGTGCAAGATATGAATGCTATCGGCCATAACACGGCCATGCGATGTGAGATGCAGCTCAAATATGTCAATCCTCATCATATATCAGCACTGTTCTCATTATGGATAATTACCGGGGCCTAGTACACTCTAGCCAGCTTGTCGCCCCTATCCGAACGCATAACTGAGAGAGTGGAAGAGACCTCACTATCCGTCTGCCAATATCGGGCTCGGCTCGTCGATAGCGGACCCATTCCTCAAGCTGGTTAAACTCAACCTATAAATTTCCCCCTCACTCAGGCAGATAAGGCCACACCCCTTTTCAACCAACCACGACATAGTGGGAGACGCGACCTACTGGTATAGGGCCCTCGCACGCTCGTGTATCCACTCGGTCTCGACGTTGGAGTTATCCTCTAGTACCATCGAGTTTAGAGATTTTCACCCAGGGACATCTATGGCGCTCTGATGCTAGAAACAGTATTTTCGATATCCAATCCAGTCATCCACAATGTGTCTGTGGAGGCTATGACCCTAATGTCGTTAGGGCATATCACAATCACATGATGTAAGTGCATGATCACCCTACCAAACATGCAACAATCATGCGCATACTGCCCGTTCATAAAGGGCAACTCCGCCTATTGGGGAGCCCATAAACAATCTGTCCAAATACATACTATGATCAGTCACTCCTCATATCAAGCATACATATGATGCATATGAGCATGAATCATGGATCTATATAAAACATGTTACAAGTGATGAATTCTGTTCATAACGAAGATGGGCCTAGACGACCTACACAGTATAAGTATGAGCCTAACAATGGGCCTTAGAGAGAGTTATAATGCGAATATTTAACTAGCATTATTCTCTACAATGTGGACGTTAAACCAATATTGCTTCTAAGGCACGACCTACCATGAATCACACATTTCAATGGGCTTTATGTACATCCTGTTGGGCCTCGACCCAAGGGCCTCCAATACATCAAATGGGCCTCATATATATCAAAGTGGGCCTCAACATCGGGCCATAAATACATCAAGATGAGTCTAACCATATGGGCCTCATATATATTGAAGTGGGCCGTATCAATGGGCCGCACCAATGGGCCTTATGTACATTGCAATGGGCCATAATTCATGAGCCTTGCATGCATCATAATGGGCCTCACAACATGGGTCTCATATATGTCTATATATATAAATTAAGGTGGGCCTTAACAACGGACTACTAATACATCAAAATGGGCCTCAACAATAAGCCTTATACAAATGAAGGTGAGCCTCAACAATGGGCCATAAGTATGGTAAGTGAGCCACACCACATGGGCCACGTGGATATTAAATGGGCAACACCCAAATATATAAGTGGTGATAATGATTTTCACCATTAAAATTTTAAAGGCCCACCATAACATTTATTTCCCATCCAATCTGATCATAAGGTCTTGAAGGATTTCAATGGTAGCCGCCCAATCCTCACTTTACTATAGTGTGGTCCACCTGATACAAGATTTGCCTCATTTTTAGTCTCAAGCCGTGAGACAGGCTTTCAAAATGGTTGGACGGTTTGGATGCAACACATGCATCACAGTGGGTCCCATAGGACCTCATAGTGGGGCCCACACTAATGGAGGATGTGGATTACAATACATACATCAGTGGGTCCCATGTGGGGCCCACCATAATGTTTATTTTCCATCCAACCCATTGATAAGGTCACCCGTGACCAGGGCCCATCGTAATATTTATTTTCCACCCAACCTGTTGATAAGGTCACGTGGACCTGGGGTAGGCCTGGGGCCCATCGAAATGTTTATATGCAATCCAAACTGTTTATAAGGCCACGGGGACCTGGGCCCACGGTGATGTTTATATGCAATCCAAACTGTTTATGAGGTCACGTGGACCTGGGCCCACGGTGATGTTTATATGCGATATAAACTGCTTATAAGGTCACGTGGACCTGGATGAATAGGAAAAACCAATTTTATATTTGATTCGAAACTTCTGCAACCCAAAAAAGAGTTTCAATGGTAAGCATCAATCCTCACTATTTCTACTGTGTGGGCCACCTGAGTGTCAGTATATGGATGATTTTGGGGGCCCACTACCTAAAAAGGGCCCCATGAAATGCACGATGTTGATGGCAACACCCATCATGGCGGGGCCCACGGCTAGGACCGTGGGTCCCTGCCTCCAATGTCCATGGCAGTAGGATGCCGTGTGTCCTCACGTGTCAGGGCAGCAGACGTTGCCTCAGGTTTTTTTTTTTTTTTTTTTTTGAAAAAATCAGATACTTGTGGTTTTTCCTATGTGGGGCCCGCATCGAGAGGATCCACTCCAGCCATTATATTTCATGGCTCATAACCGACCCAAACGAGCCCAATATTCAGTATATTTTAGCTCAAAGTGGATCCTAGTCGCTTTTAAAAGTAAAAATTTAATATTTTTTGTGCTATGGCCCACCAGATAGTCAAATCAACCCCATCTTTTGGCTCAACACCTTAAATGGGCTAAGAAATGGAATGGACGACGTGGATTGGATTGTTACATCAAGGTGGGGCCTACATGAGCAGCCCACCCCAAGAGTTCAAAATAAATATTTTTTTTAGCTTGTCAGCACACACCTATGTCATTACACGCACTCCATGCTAGCCACCATGAAAGGTCTAGCGTCCAGGTTCGCTGGATGGCATGGATACACATAGGTATCGTGATGGGTCCCACGTGGACATGGCCCACATTTCATTAAGGTGGGTCCCACATGAACGTGACCCACCTGATTTGAATCAATATGATACTTGGGTTTTTTCCTCATCTTGGCCATCTAATGAGCCAGTGTAACGCCCTGAAAATTGGGGTCGAGCATATACTCAATTCTCAAGTTCCAACGCATCACTTATGTAACAAAGATAATTATGATTGAATGTTGTCTGTATTAGTGCATAAAACATGAATAAGATTAAACCAAAATAACAAACATAATCCAGGGACAGTTGTAACACACAAGTCGAAGTCTGAAATGAACATGCATAACTTTATAACCAGTATAAGTCTCCAAAATATGTATTCGTTACCGGGTCAATAATTACCATACAAAATGTCAAAATGGCAAAATAAATGTAATAGTCCACTATAAGTAAATTCCTAAAGCCCCGTCAATCCGAACGGTCTACATAACCCGCCCAAATACTGCATATGTGAGAAGGCATCCTCATTATCTGTGAAGTCCGGCTCTGCCTCATCAGTCGCGCCAACATCTGCATCTAAGACTGTCTGGTTGGTGTTGGGAACACCGTCCCAGAACGTGAGAGTGAGTGATCAACTCAGTAGAACCATAAAGAAAAGGTTAACATGTTATCAATTCAATCAAGCAGGAATGATAAAGCAATACAACACTCAGGTCCTAAGTACTCTTATTAATGCACGAATGACATGGATGTAATGATGCATGCCCTTACCTACGCTCTCTCAGCGACTTCATCCTACGATCGCAGCATGCAACACTCCCTCAGTGCTTGACCAGCAACACCAAACGCACACGCAATGCGGTGTATGAAACGTGATTAGCCAAGTTCTTACTTAGGTTTATTCATACTGCAGGATTTGGAAGCTAAGGTACCTCCCTTCATCATTTTCCAAACAATGATCCAGTCTAAGGTCGTCAGTCCTAGTCAATCTCATACGATGTTGCGGTTCTAGGTCGCTAAAAAGGGCACGTCACCTAATCAGTGCAGGAAACACATCACACACAGAGGGAACGTCAACTAATCAGTGTAGGCCTAGTTATACTCTAATGCTACGGAAAGACTCGTCGCCTCAATGCAGACTCAGAGTATGCTCGAGGTCACTACTAATGGCTCGTCGCTAAGTCATAGGCCGACAGCACGAATATAGTGTCCCATACCACAGTATTCGGTTCACGAGTTTGGGTTGCTCACTGATCACTACGGGGAGGCTCGTTGCCCTACCGTAGGCCGACAGCTAGACCATGGTGTCCTATACCACCATGTCCAGCTCATGAGTCTTAGCTAATCGAGGTACCAAGGTTGACGGGATTGCACTGGTAAGTTTGGTACCCTAGATTCAAAAAGTAGCATCCAAACATGCTGAACATACATCGAGTCAATTGGGTTATTTGACGAGCTCAACTAGCACGAGCGCACGTTGAGTTGACCGACATGAAGTGCGTAAGCACTCCGTATGGTCTAACCACTGTCGACAACCTTAGTACGACTCAGATTCATCGACACATCTTGCGTGGCGAAAACAACCTCAGCCAGCCCCACATCAAGGCCTGTTACCGATTACCTGGACTATGTAATAGCCCCAAACACATTTATTCATAACAGGTAAACACATGAGATAGTGAAAGCAGTAGTGAATAAACAGTTCAGTTCCTACAATCATTTAAGCAGTTTAGGAAATACAACTAAAATATGAATTCATACATGTGTATCCTATAGATACATAGATACTACAAAATATCGTACATGGAGGAAATCATACACATCGTTAAAGTAATTGAGAATCATATCTCAACACTCGAATTAATTACAATTTACTCATTACTTAGTCATTCAGACATTTTTACAAACACTTAGTTTACACATTCCAACATACATCATATATGTTGGTTACAATACATATAAGGATAAATCCTTTCATCAAACAGGTATCACACATACAACTAGCATATATACACGGGGATAATCATGGTAAACGCAGTTTCAAATTCTATACATATACGATTATTACTACAAATACATGGAATACCCTAAATGCAACATAATGTATACGTATACGTAAAGCAAAACAGATATCGCATTTGGTATGTGTAATGACACCCACATTAGTAATAAATCATTGACTGACATTGAAAGCCTTGAAAATCATAACCTAAACACATATAGTCCACACCTTACGCCGGTAAACGCGTATCAGATTCGTTTTAAACACATAGCCTTTAGCACCGGTAGAAAGACAAGTTATAGCATGAACTAGGTTAGCTATTTCATCATTTCAACTATTTGAAACCCTAGAACGGATTCGGGTTAGGTTTTCTTACCCAATAGTGGAATCGAAAGCGCCAGAATAACGATCTGGTAGTGATGTTTAACCACGTGGAGTAACGGGGATTGAATCCCAGGAGTAGCTCCCACTTCTTTCTCACTTTTTCTCTCTTTACTCTCTTCTCTCTCCTAAGGTTTTCTCAAATTCGTATGGAGTGAATGAGAAGGGGTTTAAGGCCCTTATATAGGCCCAGAACTGATGGGAATGGCCCTAGGGCCAAGGTATACTTAAGTTATAGCCAAAGGAGGCCTATTCCAATCCAACGGAGCACTTTTGGAGGCCCTTTTTTGGCGTGCGGTTGGACTTAAGCTTCCTGACCTTGGATCTAGGTCATGCTAAGTTTTCAGTCCGATCGGGTTTCCAGATTGACCGTGGCGGACCAGTTTCAATTCAACGGTCACCAAAACTCGATTAGGGCCACAAGTATTTTGACATGTGTGGGCCATCTTCCCTGATCTAAGGATGTATTTGGGTTAAAAACTAACGGTAAGAACGCTTAAAATCGGCACGCAAGCGACACGACTCAGATTACTTAAATTCATATTTAATGTCATAAAACTATTCACTTTCCCACACTCTTCACTCCGGACTCAAGAAACTAGTCCCAGGACATTATCTGGACTTGATTTTTGAGGTGATGTAAGTCCAACTAGGCGATCATAATTTTCTGAGTTCGTCGCTATCAGACTTTCGATGTATGGTCCAAGTCTGATATGGAATTTCATGATGCTCCCGAGAGCAACTGGGTTTATGAATGGATCCTAAATTTCAGGGTAACGTAGCGTTAATAATTCTACGAGTTTTGCATCTTGCAGATCATATTTAAAGTGGTTCAAGATAATTCTACTGATTATTCAGTTTAATACTTAACTAAATTATGCCCTAATTACGACAGAATAAGGTCCTAGGGCAGTTCTACGTCAAAGGACGTCTAATTCCAGGTTGGAAAAAATCTGAGGTGTTATAGCCCATTGCCAGGTGGGCCTCACAATTGGACGATTAAGATCATCTTGCACATGGTGGCCACAAGACATGATACAAGAGAGAGAGAGAGAGGGATCCCGCCACTATGGGCCCCTCATGGATACATCACATACATCAAAATGGGTCCCACCAATAAGTGGGCCCTAAAATAAGAGTAAACGGTGAATCACCCACCTTTTACACTCCTCCTTGATCCCTTGCACTCCTATGCTCCTTGTCTTCACTTTTGATGGGGGTTGATGGGGTTTTGATGGTGTAGATGAGAGATGAGAGGGTGGGGAAAGTGGGCCACACTTGGCTTGGGAGGAAAAGCTTGGACGTGTGAAATTTTTTAGTTGCTCGGGAGGTTTTTAAGAAAATGAAAGAGAGAGAGTGAAGTGATGGGATGATATGAGATGGGTGTGATGGGTGGAGTGATGGGGTGAATGATGTAAGAGTTGACTTTGGGTAGCTTGTATAAGAGAGAGGTAGGGGTAGGGTATGGGTTGCTTGTACTTGACTTGATGTGTGATGTGTACTTGATTGATGAGACATGTCGTAGAGATTTTCTCAAAATTCGTAATGCGCTGCATTTTCTTAAAATTGAACTCGGGCTCACATCTTTTAACCTGGGTATCGATTCGGTGCGCAAGTCACGGTGTTGGAACCGCGGCGACGGTGCGGTTGTTAAGATACAATTCTCAGGTTGAGCTAACTTCGACATGTAGGTTTCGGCTTAGGATCACGCGCAAACGTCAGATACGTGTCAAAGATTATCGAAATTCGACCTGAAGAACCGCAGAAGCCTACAGAACGGTACGGACTAGGATGCGGGTCTTACAACTCTCCTCTCCAAATAAAAATTTCGTCCTCAAAATTTACACATTCATTGCAACTAGACTTAACTCATAAGGAAGAAGGAACATCGCATTATCAGATAAAATCGGAGATAGCTTACAACATACAACATACAATCAATCATCAAAGAGATGACGATAGCGCTCTCGAATCTCACCCTCTCGCTCCTAAGATGCCTCATCAACAGAATGGTGACCCCACTGAACCTTCACCAAGGGAATGACCTTAGTCTGAAGGATCTGCTCCTTCCGATCAAGGATACGAACTGCTTGCTCAATTTAAGAAGCGTCCTCATGAACCTCTAGCGGCTGCCAATCAATAACTGGAACGATGTCTGACCCACCTTCCTCAGCATAGAGACGTGAAAAATGTTGTGGACACCAGACAACTCAGATAGTAAAGCAAGCCGATAGGCCACGGCGCCAACGTGCCCAGTGATCTCAAAAGGTCTTATGAATCTCGGGGCAAGCTTGCCATTTGATTCAAACTGAACTACGCCCTTCATGGGCGAGACCTTGAGATAAGCATGGTCTCCTACATCAAATTATAAGGGAAGATGCCGGCGATCAGCAAAAATCTTCTGTCGGCTCTGAGCTGTGCGTATCCTCTGCCTGATGATATCGATAGCCTCTAATGTCTGCTGCACAAGCTCGGGACTTAGGAGACGCCGCTCTCCAACAACTCGGAGATCTACACGGTCTGCTATATAATGCCTCAAAAGAAGTGATGCCAATGGTCGCCTGATAGCTATTATTGTATACAAATTCAGCTAATCGCAGATGCTCATCCCAACTACCTTCGAAATCAATCGCGTAGGCCCGAAGCATATCCTCAAGTATCTGGTTAACCCTCTCGGTCTAGCCATCGGTCTGTGGATGATAGGTGGTGCTGAGCCATAAATCAGTACCCATCGTTCTCTAAAAGCTCCCCCAAAACTGTGACGTGAACCTCGGGTCTCGATCAGAAACGATTGAGACTGGAACACCATGCAGTCTCATTATCTCCTCAACAAATAGCCTGACGAGCGGGTCCATATGTCAAGTCTCACGAATTACAAGAAAATGTGCCGACTTCGTCAGACGGTCCACAACAACTCAAATAGAGTCATGACCGCGCTGAGTCCTTGAAAAACCCATGATAAAAATGGTAGATACGTGCTCCCACTTCTACATCGGGACACTCAGCGGCTGCAACAGACCAGGGGGTCCCTGATGATCCGGCTTGACACGCTGGCATGTATCACACTCAACCACAAAACTGGTAATCTGACGCTTCATACCCACCCAACAATAGTGTCTCCTTATATCACGGTATATCTTCGTCGAGCCAGGGTGGATAGAAAGCCACGATCGATGTGCCTTTGTCATAAGATCTCTGCGTAATTCAGGGATATTCGGGACACATAATCGGCCTTTGAAGCAAAGTCCACCATCAGAACCAATCTACTAATCTGTTTGACTCTCAGATGCTGCCTCTGCTCGATAATCCTATAATAAGTCATCTGTCTGCTAAGCCTCGATCACCCTTGCGACAAGAGAGGGTTGAATCGATAGGCTCGATAGCTGAACGATAGAAGACTGCAAACCAAAATCAAAGTCGTACTCTGTTATATCCTCAAGCATTCTCCACTCCTGAATCATCATGTGTGCCACCAGGCCTCATGGCTGACGACTGTGGGCATCCGCCACCACGTTCGCCTTACTTGGGTGGTATTGAAGGTCAAAATCATAGTCCTTCAGAAGCTCCATCCAGTGTCTCTGTCTCATGTTCAGTTCGGACTGAGAGAATAGATACTTCAAGCTCTTATGGTCGGAGAAGAGCTCGAACCTGACCCCATAGTGATAGTGTCTCCACACCTTCAGTGCGAAGACGACTGCAGCCAGCTCCAAATCGTGTGTGAGGTAGTTTAGCTCATGGACCTTGAGCTGACTAGACGCGAAGGCTACAGGCCTTCCGTGCTGCATCAGGACAACACCTAAACCAACACGTGAGGCATCCATAAACACAACAAATCCATCACTCCCGGAGGGAAGAGTGAGGACAAGAGTGGACGTCAGACGGTCCTTCAACTCCACGAATGCCCGCTCATATGTATCAGTCCAAACAAAATTTACGTCCTTTCGAGTCAACTTGGTCAACGGGGCTGCAATACGGGAGAAGCCCTCAATGAAACGTCGATAATAACTTGTCAAGCCAAGGAAATTACGAATCTCGGACGCAGTCATGGGTTAGCCCCACAGACGTACTGCTTCAACCTTCGAGGGGTCCACTGCGACACCCTCCCTCGTCACCACGTGACCGAGGAATCTCACATCCTCCTGTCAGAACTCGCACTTCTCCAGCTTGGCATACAGCTGGTGGGCACGAAGGGTCTGTAAAGCGATCTCCAGATGCTGTATATGGTCCTTACGAGTCCTCGAATATATTAGAATGTTGTCGATGAAGACCACAACAAACTAATCGAGATATGGACGGAAGACCTCATTCATCAACTGCATGAAGACCACGGGTGCATTAGTTAGTTCGAAGGACATAACCTGAAACTCAAAATGACCATAGCGTGTCCTAAAAGTTGTCTTCGAAATGTCCTCCTCTTTGAACCAAATCTGATGATAACGGGAGTACCGGTCAATCTTCGAAAAGAACTGTGCACCTTGCAGCTGATCAAATAAATCATCTATTCTCGGGAGCGGGTACTTGTTCTTAATCGTGACCCGGTTGAGCTCGTGATAATCGATGCAGAGCCTCAACGAGTCATCCTTCTTCCTGACGAAGAGTACCGGTGCTCCCCAAGGTAAACTGCTCAGATGAATAAATCCCAACTCATGCAAATCGTCCAACTATCGCTGCAGCTGTAACATCCTGGATTTTCACAGTTTTTGGATTTCTAAAAATCCTTTAATTTTTTTTATTAACTTATAACATCGCTTAATGACCATTAGCACTTAATGTCAGTTTATATAGGGGTGGTACCAGTAAAGAACCGCACAAGTCTGATTAATCAACTGTAGGAAGTCAACGAATCCGCCTGATCGCTTGAACATCAGGTGTAGCCCCATAATTTACTTATATATGACCCAAATCTAACTGACCCGTCATTAACTAATCAAGACAAGCATAACTAAATTAAAAATCTAACCAAAGCCGAGTCAGATGAGGCCCGAATCTTAACAATAGACCAAATCAACCCTTGTAACGTCCCGTCCAACCAGCACAGTGTCCTGGGGCGTCCACGTAGGATTTACCGCAGGACCATTCATTTAAGCCACTCAAGGTGGGGTAGTACAGGTTAATTAACCTAGGTTTAACCCATTAGAATAAACCAGACAGGTCATGATAGGGCCTAGTGCAGGCCACCAAGCTAGATGACCGTTTACACTTAGTATCAGCCCGTACGGGCTATACCGCGCCGTAGAAAGGTCAAAAAATTATAAAAATTTAGAAAAACCTATATCTCACTGGGCTTGTGGTCCATCGCGGATCATGGACCCAGTGGACCCCAGAACTGAGATCTGACACTGGCCAAATGCACCCCACCAATGCCAGAATTTGAATCTGGCACTTGCAAATGAAATCAAGACTCCGGGCTTTTCAGCCATCGAATTTCTTCTAAATTTACGGTGAAGGTCTAATGTGCGGGCCTACGCCCGTTAACAAAACCTGGGCCCTGATCGTGGCACGGTAACCGTTGATCGCACATCGGACTCGTACGTCAAACCAAATATCCGATCGACCCCAAAATTTTTATGGCCCTTCATCGGGCCATAGTCCACCTATCCTATAAGTTTCATGGCCAGGGGACCACCAGAACTTCCCTAACAATCGGAATGGACCCTGTAGGGCCATTTAAAGATCGGAACCGTATGATCAAACCCCATATTCGTTCGTCCATTTGCTCCCAAACTTTGCATGACCCCTCATCAGGTCATGGAGCACTTGTCCTATAAATTTTGTGACCAGGGACCCATCAGAGCAACCCCATTACTCTTTTAGCCTAAAACTGACTGTTTAGAGTAAGCATGACTAAATCTCCACTTTCACTAGTTATAAATGGGCCACATTATAAACATAGCTAATACAAAACCTAATAATTGCCCATGAGAAATATCAATACCTAATTCATTATAAAAATGCTCCGATTTTCCGAACAAGCTCTAGACCCCTTGTTGGTGGGCCACAAATTCCAAAACTATAGAATAATGTCTGTCTTACGGGGCTTGACGTCCATCGCGGGAGTCGAACTTGGGAACTGTCCAGAACCGCTCAACTTGAGCTAAAGGACGAGTGCATGAGAAATGCAAATACTCTAAAGAAAGGAGCTGAAACTTAAGTGAATTGGGTCGTCCACTCTTATGCAAAGTTGAGGATTTCAGACCGTCGGTTTGTAACCAAACTTCACACGTAAAGTAAGGATATTTTTCTTATCATATCCGTATAGTCGCTGCCCCGTTCGACCATCGGTGACCGTTGAATAGACTTCTAATCATATATATCGATCGACGCATCCAAATGGCAGGGCGATCATATCTATATGTAGATCATCATTAGGGCCAACTATCCTACGGTGCATATCACCATGTACGCCCCGTAGTGGGCCCTAGAGGTTAGAAAAACCCTCTTATAGGGCTAATATGGTAAAAACCTACACATTGGTGCCATTTGTACCAAATCTAGCACTATAAAAGGGCCTCATTTAGGGCACCCCTCTCCCCATACGAATTTACCCTAGAGAAGAGAAAGAGAGAGAGAGGAGAAAAGAAGAGAAGGAGAGAAGGAGAGAAGGAAGAAGGGAGAGAAAGGTGGGCCCAAGGGAGGTGAGATCTAGAAACCCTTCTTTCTTTTTCCTCAAGAAACTCCACATTCACAATACAAGCGATTTTCATCCGATTGGGGAGGTAAGCACCCATATTTCTTTGTAATCTTTTGTGTTGGGCAAGGATTTGTATGAAATCCTAACATGTAAGTGCATTGTCTTAGGATTCCGGCCGATCAACATCGAGTTCGACACTTCTAGGTCGTTCTCCAAGATCTCAACGATCCATATGTGTGGACTATTGCTCTTAGGTGGCCTAGCACTAATTTTAGTATGAAATTAATGATTTTGATTGTTTGGATGCCATATTTGGAGAATCTAGAGAATCCTTAAAAATTGCATATTTGTTGAAATTACACGGAATTGTGTGTTTGGATCTCATAAGGTTGTTCTTAGTTCTTGCATGATGTTGTGTATGGATGATTCTATGCTCATGTCGTGTTGATTCTTTTCATCTATTCTTGCTTCATAATATGTATGATTTCAATACTCTTATGCATCTGATTTCTTATGATGGAGGAAGTGCTTAACTTCCTCACACCCACACATTCACATGCACTTGTTTCTTAATATGGTTAATTAGTCTTACATGCTATTAGAATCTAAATTGTGTGTTGTGAAGTGTGAGAACATGATGTTGTTTATTATAATGATGCATTGGTAGTAGGCATGTTATGAATCACTATTCGTGCATTTGGGTTGGCCAGAATCATGAGGAGAGCGAAGGTGGTCTCGTTGGTAGGACCACCTCGAGACTAAACCTATGGATGTGGGCGGGTGTGTTCGGGTGGCTGTAGTTCGACTACATGGGTCTCTTGTGCCCGATGTCACTCGTCTCACGCTTGTCTGACTCTTGCTGTTTAGTCTACTGTCAGACCAACCTTGATTGTTAACTTTGATTGCTCACATATGTTTGGAACCTGAACCACCCTATAACCGTTGTAGCCCATCAATAACTCACTTGAAACTGGTCCACAGCCTCGTGAGCAGGGCATTGTGGAATGGGACACTGTGTCCGAGCTGTCGGCTTATATTGGATTACCGCGCCTCCCCGTAGTGACCGCGAGAGATCCCTTTCTCTTGGCACTCCTCATGTGCTTGAAGTCAAGGATGAAGAACCCGAAGAGATCACGGATCACGAGGTCTCGGCCTCACGCATTGGGGGGTCTTGGCCTCGCAACCCGTTTAGGGCATTGATACGTGGGGTGTATTAGATTCCCCAACCTGCTGGATGAATGAACTTAACTAATAATTCGGCTAACACAATCGCATTGTATCGCATTAGTTAGGGTGGCGACTCGGAAGTCGAGGTCGCAATGAGGGAGTGCTGACATACGCGATCGTTAGATGGAGTCGCTCGAGGGAGTGTTGTGGCGAGGGCTGCATCATATCATTTCACATGCATGCATTTTAATAAGAGTTGCTAGGTGTTGATGATTGGTTACGTTTCATTAAATTGATATTATAATTGATGTCTGTTGTAACTTAAGATTAATAGCACCCACTGAGTTGATCACTCACTCCCACTCTGCGACGGTGTTTTAAAATACCACCCAGACTCTTCAGTAGCTGTAGGCTATGCTGAGTTCAATGAGCCTGGCGGCGTGAGCTTAAGCGAGGAGGACGAGTTCTCCTACTTCCAGTTGATGAGCGGTTCTCCATCGGCTTAGGAGACTGGATTCTGGAGTGTTGAGTCGTGGGCTCAGCACACCATTCTTTTGGATATATGATTCTCTTTGTGATTTTTTGTTGGGTAACGCCTTGGGCGACCCCTTTATATTCTTTTAGACTTGTACATATATATATATATATATATCTCTTTCACTTCAGTAAACTAGTTGTGGTTGCATTTCATACTCAAAGTAATTCCAGACTGCGCGTTTAAACTTGATTAATCTTAAAACCATAAAATTGATGATAAGTGACACTTGGGAACTCGGGAGTCGAGCGTGTGCACGACTCCCGATTTTTCAGGGCGTTACAGCAACTCACGTAACTCTATCGGTGACATACGGTATGGGGCCTTTGAGATAGGTGAGGTATCAGGCATAAGATCAATCTGGAACTCAATATGACGACGCGACGACAATCCCAGAATCTCTTGAAACACGTAGGGAAAATCGCAAACAACTGAAAAACGGTCAATACATGCTACAATAGGCTCCTCAAAGACGAAGGACATCAAGCATGATAATGGCTCTCCTTTAGGCTCGGCAATAAACTGAAACTGCGACAAGCCTGGTATGTAGAATGTTACTGTCCTCGCGGAGCAGTCCAAGATGTAGTAATACTTGGCAAGCCAATCCATGCTCAAAATAATGTCAAAATCTGACATCGGTAACACGTACAAGTCGGCACGCAAGAATATCTCTCCCACTAACACGGGGTAAGACGAATAGAAATGGCTAATACTGTGGTCTTCCCCAACAGTGTCGATACGGTCAATCCCTCACTAGCAGACTCTGTCAGAAATTCAGTCGATCGACAAAAATCCTCAGACATGAATGAGTGCGAAGCACCGGAATTGAATAATACTCTGGTGATGCATGAAGAGACTAGAAGTATACCCTCAACGACTCATGTAGATGACTACGGGTCCTGCTGAGCCGCATAAAATCTAGCGTGGGCTGGCTGGGGAGGTGCCTTTCCCCTCAGAGGGTGTTACTGTTGCTGATGGCGTGGAGGCGCTCGAAATTGCTGCCTCTCCTACTGAGGTCTCGAAAGCTGGTGTTGATGCTAGTGCTGAGGGTGCCTCGGTTGGGGAATTTACTGTCGTTGCTGCTGCTGAGGCTACTACGGCACTCTCAACTACTGCTGCGGAGGCTGTGGTGGTGCTCTCGGCTCCTGCTGCTGAGGTCGGGGACAATCCTACCTACATTGCCCTATCCCACCACATCCACTGCAGGTATTAGAAAGCTGCCTCTGAGGTGGTGCAGCTGGAGGTGCCGATAGTGCTCGAGCAGATGGGTGGCTCCTGTACCTCTGTAGTCGTTGATGCTGATGGGAGCTACTGGAGAGAGCCTGCCTCTTTCGACACCTCCTCTGATCTCGATCGGCTTGCGTTCCGGCCCACTCGGTCTCATAAATTTGAGCCCTCTGTACTACTGCCTGGAAAGTTGTGAGCTCATGTCCAATCACACGGCCTCGAAGACCGTAACGTAAGTCGTTCTCGAAACGGCGAGCCTTCCGCCCCTAATCATCAACCAAATACGGTGCAAACATTGATAGCGCCACAAAATGGGCCGCGTATTGCGTCACGATCATATCCCCCTGCACCAGAGTCTCAAACTCCAGTGCTCTCTGATGTCGAATGTGATTAGGAAAGTACTACTCCTCGAATAAGTTAATAAAGTCTTCTCATGTCCAAACACAATCAGGTCCTGTAACGCGGGTGACGGAGGTCCACCAATGCTCTGCCTCACCCTGGAGAAGGAATACAGCAAATTGAATTCATTGATGGGTCGTGCATAACATAGTATCAAAAATCTTCTCCACATCAGAGCGCCACCTCTCAGTTGCAATCGAATCTGGCTCCCCCTGGAAACCCAGAGGGTTAAGCCGTCGGAACTCTCGAAGTAAGGCACTCGCGTGCTCCTGCTCTGCTTGAGCGGGTGAAACAGCTGGACGCCAGCCCTGTCCCTGAAGTGAAGTCGTCACAGCCTGTAACATTTGCTGTAATTGGGAGGCACTCATGGGTACGGTCAGATCCGCACCGGTCTTAGGTGGAGGAACGTCATCCTCAGGCAGGGGATCAGGGATCTCTGGCGGTGGAACGGGAGGCGCAGGTAGTAAAGCTGAAGCCTCAAGTGGTGGAGCGGGAGTCGATCAGGTCACTCTCCTGAGCAGCATATCATATATGAAAGAACAATGACGCCAATCAGCCTTAAGAATTGCATGTTAGAGAACTAAATCGGAAGGTTACGCACTCGGAACCTAATCAACCTAAATTTATAACAAACATGTGATGTTGTTCTCGGTTATTCCTAAGTTATGCTCTGATACCAACTTCTGTCACACCCCAAACTCAGAAATCGGGCTAACAAAATTCTCGATCATCGAATCCGGAGCCGACAGCCTCCGTAGAACTCCATTCTCGGCTCCCGACACCCATTTACTAGGTTCCGATCCTGGGATCCCACAAGAAGGATTTCTAATATCAATTTGATTCGTAATGAGCATAACCAAAAGCATAACCTACGAATAATAACCACAAGAACACCATCACAAAATCCACTATGATTAAAAAATTGAGTACAATGTGTCTGAAGGGAAATACAAGATAATACAAATGACGAAAACTTCAAAAGCTCGACTGCATGCTCCTGCTGCTACTATGTTACGGCTGCGTCCTGGCGTCACCTGCACGCATCAATCGTGCATAAGCTTATAGAAAGCTTAGAGGGTGGTGTAAGTGTGTGCGCAATATAAGCGTGCTCAGAATGCAAGGTCAGAATAATGCAGAAATATGCCGATGAATACATGAATGCAATTAGCCGTACCAAGGCTATGCGGTGCAAGATATGAATGCTATCGGCCATAACACGGCCATGCAATGCGAGATACAGCTCAAGTATGTCAATCCTCATCATATAACAGTACAGTTCTCATTATAGATAATCACGGGAATAAAGTTTGATCCCAAGCTTTACGGTATTGTAGCGTCACCTATCTTATACGTTTTAACTCTAGCAGATCGTATTGAAAGTGATTGGAGGGTGATTCTCATTAGATTTCTAAAGGAAGTAACCTATAATGATCTCTGTTTGAGATAAAATTTGGAGGGTGAAGCGAGGGTGTTTGGAAATGAAAGAAGGAAGAGTTTGGAGGGGTGGTTTTTACTAAAACTCGGACGTTTGGAGCAAAAGGAGAGCTTGGAGGGTCACTTTGTGAAGGAAGTACTTGATTGGGGTATTTTGAACGAACGGCCCGCATACCAGGGGGCTACCCTAGCCCCCAAACACCTCCAGCCCAAAGCCCGGACCTAACTGAAGATTTTGACCGGCGATGCATCGCGGAACCGGCGATGCCATCGCTAACCAAACTCACATCTGGTGACGGCCGCCCTATGAGGCTGATTACCCCTGTCCCTAGGGTACCAAAAAAGTATGGTTCCCACCTTGGTTCATTGTGGATTAGCGTGAGTGGGCCCACGACTCTATTCGAAGCATTTCGGGGCCAGTTTGCAAACCGAACTGAATTTCTGTGGCACATATCATATGATTTTGGGGTAGGAGATGCTAATTTATCCAACTAACCTATCTATTTTATTAGATTCCAAAAGGTTAAGGAGAAAAGTCCATTTTACCCAGTTATTTACTATTCACGGTAAGTTTTAGCTTCGGTATTGTTCTTCATCATGAAGACCTTAGGATTAGTGGTCTTTACTATTTAAACTTGAGAATTTGTGTCTAATATGGAAGCTCCTATAAAATTTTGAAGGATAAAGTAGTGAAAGGTGAGATTTTTGAAGGAAATAGAGATTTGAGACTTTTGGATTGAGTTTTGAGAAGTTACTCAGGTGTTAGGATTGACCCATTGCCTAAGGACATCTGTAAGACCCGTATCTTGGTCCGTACCTTTCCGTACACTTCCGCGGTCTTACCGGTCAAATTCCGGCAACTTTCGTCCCTTAAACGATATCGACGCGCGACCCTGATTCACGTGCCGACAACCCGAGTCGACTCAACCCGTGACCAATACCATAGCAACCGCGCCATCGCTGCGGTTCTGACGCCGCGACTCGCGCGCCGAGGCGGTACCCTGATCAAGAGTTATGGGCCAACGTTCAGTGCGAGAAAACGCCGCGCGTTACGAAAACTAAGGGAATCTCTACGTTGTGTCACATCAATCACATCAATCCCATCAATCAGTCACCCATCAATCCATCACATGTCAAGTACACATCACTCTCACCCATTTTTCCAAGCAACCGCAAAAGTCTTCCTAACCCATACCTTTCTTACACAAAAGGGCACAAAAGTCTTCCTAACCCATACCTTTCTTACACAAAAGGCCACAAAGTCAAAGATTTCTTACACAACCATCACTCACCCATCCATCCATCACACTCTCTCTCTCTCCCTTTACATCACTCTCTCTCTTTCTCTCTTTCTCATTTGCAAAACCCCAAGCTAAGAAGCTCCATACGTATGAAAATTTGCAAGAGCTCCTAAGCTCCAAGTGGCCCACCTTCCTACCCCAAAATCTCCCATCTCAACCCTCCATTCTTCATTTTAACCATTGAAGTTGAAGCTAAGGTGCCAAGGGACCCCTAGGAGCAAGAAGATCGGACGGTGGGTGCCTCTATAGGGTAGATTTATTTATTTTTATGGTGGACCAAGTGAGGCCCACCGATCAATGGTGTGGATCTCACTTGGGACCCTAATACGTGGCCGATGGACCACTTGGATCATCATGATCATTCCATGATGGGGCCATTCTCTATGGACCCCATCATGATGTTTATCTTCACTTGAAAAGGTCATCTAGACCATCCATATTGGTGAGGAAAGGATCCCCACCGTTGATCTTTAGTTTTGATGGTCACATGTGTAAAAATGGCCCATTTGATGTATGATTTCATGTATGGGAGGGCCCATAATGACGGGGTCCCTCCATCACAAGCCGTGTCCCACTCTCCATGTCTTTCTCTCTCTTCTATTGCTTTTATTTTATTTTATTTTATTTTATTTTATTCTTTATGCTATAGGTTTGTGGCCCACTTGAATGGATCCCACCTTGATGCAATCTTTTATTCAAGTGGGGCCCACCTTATATGTGTACCCATGACAAATATCCATGGTGGCCCACTTCATCAGGGCCCACCTTTAAGATAAATTTTTTTAAAAGAAAACCGTCCAGCGGACGCTGGACGTTTACAACAGAGAGAAGAAAAAGGAAAGAAAAGTAGAGACTTTTGGGTGGTCCCCTTGCATAGGCCCCACCCTGATGTTTATGATCGATCCAAGCCGTCCATCCTCTTACCCACGGTATTTTAGCCGTTGGGTAGAAGTTTGGAGCTGATCCAATCACCTGGTGGGCCATAGCACCAAATATCGCATCCTCACCATTCAAATGCTATTTCTTGTGTTATTTCACTTTCCAAGCGTCAAAAAAATTCAAACTCTGGACTCATTTGGACGGCGTCGAGCCACTGATCGCAATGGTCGGGATGGATCTTGGTGCAGCGGGCCCCACGCATGAAAAACCCCAAAAAAAGGATTTTTTTTCTTTTTTAAAAAATACAATGGCAGAGGCAAGGCCTCTGCCTCTGACGACGTCCAGCGGCTGCACACGCCTGCGTGCAGCCTTATATTGGGGGCGGACGGGCGCGGGGTGGTGGCCCACGGTCCTACGTGTGGGCCCCACTATAATGTTTATCTGGCATCCAACCCTCCCATTAGGTGGGCCACCCCAGTGGTGGGCCCCCCCTTCAAAAATGAGACAGATCCAAAACTCAGGTGGCCCACACCACGTGAAACAATGTGAGTTGAATTCTACCATTGAAAAATTTTTGGGGCCCACAGAAGTTTTGGATCAAGCTGAAATTATGTTTTCCCTTCATCCTGGTCAGAGTGACCTTGTGAACAGTTTGGATGCCAAATAAATATTGCTGTGGGCTCCACATGGGACCCACATTGATGTTTGTGTCAAGTCCACCGTCCAGTGGACGGTGGCACCCACCTGATGTTTGTGTGGCCTCCACCGTCCAGCGGACGGCGGGGCCCTGGGTGATGTATGTGCCTTACCCGCGTTGTCCAGCAGTAATGGGACCCACCCATGATGCATGGGCAGTATCCAAACCGTCCATTCATTTTAAGAAGTCCGTTTAATAGCGTTGGCTTAAAGAATGAGTTAGATCCTTAACTCATATAGACCCCACCTTGGCCTGTTTTGAAGACCATCCTTATGAAAATACAGTAGTTCATTGGGGCCCACTTTGATTTATGTAAGGCCATGGGATTGGGCCCAAATTGATATGTTTTAAGTCCATTAGACTAGGCCCTTTTTGATGTATTCCAAGGCCATTGAAATTGGAACCATTGGTTGCATTTTTGAGCCCATGGGGTCAGGCCCATTTGATTGCTTAAGGCCTAAGATCCTAGGCCCATTTGACTCATATAAGGCCTCTGGGTTGAGGCCCATTGGATATACATTTGGGGGTCCAATTGATGTGGCCCATTTGATACATACTAGACTCATGTGACTAGGTCCAATTGATGCAATCTAGGCTCACGGGTTTTGACCCATTGCAATGCACATAAGACCCATTGATGTGGCCCATTTATGTTGCCCATCTGATGAATAAAAGGCCCATAGGATATGGCCCATTTGATATATATAAGGTCCAAGAGGGGACAACCTACGGTCCATTGCAATGTGTAAATCCATTACAGACTAAGTATTGATGTTCACAAAGATCGTGCCTTGGGAGCAATGTTGGTTTGACGTCCACATTGCGAGTGTAATGTTGGTTGGATGTCCACATTACGACTCTCCTTAGGGCTCATTACTGGGCCGTACTTATCGTGTATAGGCCGTCCAGGTCCATCTGCATTGTAAGATAGTTCATTTTATTATAACATGTTAGTACAGTTCCATGACTCATGATCATACGCATCATATGTATGCTTGACGTGAGAGTTGTCTGATCATAGCATTTGCCTTTGGACAGGTTGTTTATGGGCTCCCGGTTAGGCGGTGTTGCTCTACATGAGCGCACGATATGCGCAGGATTGGTTGCATGACTGGATAGCGTGATTCATGCATTCCGCATTTGTGTGACATGGTTATTGTACGCCCTAGCGACATCAGGGCCGTAGCCTCCACAGACGCATCGTGGTTGGCAGGATTGGATACCGGAAATCTTGTTCTATATGGGGTACTATAGATATCCCTGGGTGAAAGTCCCTAAACCCTTATGGTACTAAGAGGTTGCTCCAATGTCTAGACCGAGTGGGTAGATGAGCGTTGAGTGCCGATTACTAGACGGTTCGCTCTCCACTGTGTCGTGGTCGGTTGGAAGGGGGCGCGGCCTTACCCGCCCGAGTGTAGGGGGCAATGCTAGGCTGAGTTTGACCAACTCGAGGAATAGGTCCGCTATCGACGAGTCGCGCTCGATATTGGCAGACGGATAGTGAGGTCTTTTCCACTTACCTTATTGCGCGCGATGTGACGGTAATCTGGTTCAGAGTGTACTAGACCCCGGTGATATTCCATATTGAGCTGTACTGATGTATGGACATAGATGAGGACCTGTATGCTCGAGTTGCATTGTATATCGCATGGCTGTGGGATGACCGATACATTCATGTTTGGCATTGTATAGCCTTGGTACGGCTCATGATATCATGGTTCCATTTGCATATTCCGTATTACTCTGACATTGCATGTTCATATTCTACCTTGTGCACACACTTTCACCAACTCTAAGCTTTCTGTAAGCTTATGCACGACTGTTGCGTGCAGGTGACGTTGGATTGCAGCAGCGTTGAGGCAGGAGCACGTTGCTGAGCATTTTGGAGTTTTTATACTTTACCATTGTATTTCCCTTTATGCTCATTGTACTTGTAAAGTTTTTGATCATAGTGGAAATGTAATGGATTTCTTGGTTGTTGTTTATGGGTTATGCCTTTGGTTATGCTTATTACGAATCAAACTGATATTTAAAATCCTCCTCGTAGCATCCCAGGATCGGAACCTGGCGAGTGGAAGCTAGAAGCCGAGAATGGGGTTCTACGGAGGCTGTCGGCGTCGGATTCGGCGATCGAAAATTTTGTGAGCCCGGTTTCCGAGTTCGGGGCGTGACAACATCTAAATATAGGTTGGAAAAAAATCGGGGGTGTTACAATCTACCCCCCTTAAAACATAATTTCGTCCCCGAAATTAGCTAAGGGTAATGAGTCCTGAAGGAGACTTTCGTATTGACATCCTAAGGAAGGTTCAAATCCTATTTACCGACCTAACCTTACGTATAACCTGAATCAACTGTTTCGATCCTGAGCCAGTGGGGAAGAAGCCAACTACGCTTCCGCTGCGCTACTCTGATCTAATGATTGCATTAGCTGACTTAACTAGATTAGGCTCAAAATGTTCTACCCCCCTTAAAACTTAGTTCTACTTAAGGTTTAAGAATCTATGTATCGATCCGTATATCGGAACGAGGTGCAACTTAGGGGCTATCCTTGACATAAAATAGGAAACAACCTCTCACTACATTGGTCTTCCTTTGTTAGTGATGCGTTCTATGACATTGGTACCTATGGTTGTAAAATAATCCTACTCTCTATTGGCTAGATGTCCTCAACATTTTCCAAAGGTAAAGCAATAACTTTTGGTTGTAGATGGTCGAGCCAACACGGAAGAAAAGTTGTGTAGTGGGTCAGAGCCGGATACATAAACCTTCTGCCCCGCGATGACAGAAAATTTTTTATATCAGTCCTCAATCCTAATCGATGCCGATCTTTTGCTTGATCAGAGCATTGGATTCATTGGTAACTACTAGGATTCAGAAGTCGATTCAAACCGCGAATACATTGCTAATATACAATTCCTTTACTCCGCATTCCCGATTGCAATAAATCCTTGGGAAGCAATTCTAAGGGGAATTCTAAAGGGCGTGCTGGTTTATTCTAAGTTCAATCTGAGGAATTTATACATTTTCCCTGAGAGTGAATGTATCTAAGTTAAAACAACTTTCCTAAGGGTTATAACAGAAGTTTATAAGTATTAAGGGGATCTATCGAAGAAATGAGGTTCTACTCCAACCAAATCTAACCTATTATCCCTTAGCATATACAAGCTTTACACTACTTAAGGTAACTAGTAGACTAGTCTGTAACTCATTGGCTATAAACCAGAGTCTAGGCTCATACGCTAGATGGTTTCATACCATTTCCACGACTGGGGATTGTTCTATCGCTTAGAGTCAGGACTGTCTAAATGGAATTGGATTTCCTATATCGTCAGATCTTTCAAGTGTAGGAGTATTAATTCTAGGTTCAAAACGCCAAGGGCCTATATGGCCAGTAGCATTAAGTTGTATGAAATGAAACTGCTTTACTAATCCCGCGTCGGGATTGGGAGTGTCATGCTTGGTAGGAGGGTGGGAGGGGATTGAAATCGATTCATAGACTTTGAAAAATGAGTCTTGTGTTGGGAAGTATGAGATGAGATTTCCAAATCTCAAGATGAAGAATTTCTACGTGTAATTCATAAGGAAATCCCGGGATTTACTTCTAATTATATACATTCTAAACATGGTATTAGAAATCATGGGATACACCTAATCTAGGGGCAATACCTTACACATGCATCTATTGCTCCTTTTACAATTCCATCCGCCCTAATCTTACCTAATGCAGTTGGTCAAACAGGCCCTAAATGTCCCATCATTTGGAGGTTGTGAAGGTTATGGGACACAAAGTGTAGGTTTTATGCCTACATGAGGGGGTATAATAGGGGTGAAAGTCATACAGAATAGTTTTTGGGTAATGGTGGTGGATGGGTGTAAGATGTAGAAGAAGACGGAAGCTTGAGTGAATAGAAGTGGGGATGTGAGATCATTTTATATGGTCTCGGTTATATATGGGCTATACTACGATAGTTAATCTCGCTGGTTGGCAAAACTTGAAATTCTAATTTGGTTTCTAGATTCCATCGCCCCCTTCCTAAGTCAGAGTGCGTCAGTGTGCATTGTGTTACCATAACCCAGGTCCGGCTTAATCCGAATCATGCTCTGATACCAACTGTAACACCCCGAAAATCGGGGGTCGGGTAGAAACCCAACTCCCGAGTTCCAGAACGTCACTTATGCAATATAGATAAGGATAAGTGCATGTTGTCTGTAGAATGACATTAAACAAGATTGAGACTAAGCCAAAACAGCATATCATACTCCAGAGACAGTTAAATTAGCAAGCGGAAGACTGATAAATATATAAAATATATAATTGATTGTAAGTCTCCAGAGTGTGAACATGTTACCAGGTTAATTAAATACATGTATACTCCAAAAAAGGAAAGAAAAGAATATACATGAGTGCTTCAAAAATATAAAATGACAAGTGTCATGGCGTCTAATCAACCTCCCTGTAATCCCGTCGCTCAGAACACGCATAGAGGAGGGATCCTCCTCATCATCAAGTCCGGTTCCGCCTCGCAAGCTGCGCCATCATTTGCAATTACAAAAGGGTCTGGTGGGTGTCCGGAACACTGTCCCATAACGTGGGAGTGAGTAATTAACTCAGTGGAATCATAGAGCAAGGATTAACATGTTATCAAATCAATCATGCGATAATAGTAAAGCAAATAATCAAACATTCCTAGATACTGTTATTAATGCAAGCATGAGATGACATGATGGATGCCCTCACCGACATTCTCCCTCATACGGTACCATCTTACGCCCGTGGCATGCTTTCTTCTCACAGTACCCACATCTTCCAGGCACATGCAATGTGTTGTGGATAATGATTACCAAATTGTTATTATTCCTTTTCATACAGCAGGATTGAGAAACTAGGGTACCTTCCTTATATCAATCCCAACACAGATCCTGTCTGGGGTCGTCACTCCTAGTAAGCTCATATGATGTTATATTTATAAGTCGCTGTAAGGGTTGTCAGGACTGTTGCACGCACTCGTTGCTCTTCTCCCCCATCACCTTATCAATACAGGCCTATTATATCCTTAAGACTACCTCAGGACTCGTCACCCCCATGCGGTGTCAGGATAAACTTAAGGTCACTACAAAGGGCTCGTCACCTGATCAGTGTAGGCCGCCAGCAAGAATATAGTATCCCATACCACCATAATCTGCTTAGAGTAGGGTGCTCACTAGTCACTACGGGGAGGTTTGTAGCCGCAGCGTAGGCCGACAGCTCGACCACGGTGTCCCATACCACCATGCTCGGCTCATGAGTCTTTATGGATCAAGGTACCATGGTTAACAGGGTTTTCAATGGTAAGTTCAGTACCCTAGGTTCAAGCAGTTATGACTCATACATGGTGAACATACAAAGGTCAGTCGAGTTACTTGACAGGCTCGACTAGTACGAGCGCATCTCAAGCTGAGCGACATGAAGTGCATAAAATACTTCGTGTGGCCTAACCACTGCCGCCAATCCAAAACACGACTCGCGTTCATCGCTGCATCCTTCGTGACAAAGAGAAGCTAACCACGAATTCAATCCATTACCGATTGCCTGGACTAGGTCATAGCCCCAAGCATTTGCATATCAACATCAGTACGCATATGAGAGTAACAGAAATGAATATAAACCATACAAGTATGTTAACACATGTTATAACATACAATGTAAGCAATCAACCAACACATGTATTCCATACACATAAGGAAATCAATTCATATAGCAAACATGTAGGAAATCATATACAACATCATGTGGATTGAGAATTTATTCTCAAAATTAATTTACAACACCATTTACTCAATACATACTAATACAAACATTTATACAAACACTTAGTCTACACACTTTAGTCTACATAGCGTATGTCGACCCAAAGTGCGCATTAGGGCGAATCTCTTGCCAAATAGATTATACATGCATACATAATATCATAATACGATGAATTTACATGTCAAGCATTTCAGCAAAACACGGACGTATACAGTATTTTCTATAAATGCCTAAAATACCCTAAATCTCATATTTACAGTACGTTTACAAAATGAAAAACGGACAGCACATTGTACATGTCAAACGGTGTTACCGTCGATAATCTACTATTAAACGACAGTGAAAGCTTTGAAATCAGTCAATCAAAGAGTATAAGATCCGCACGTTTTGCCGTAGACGTGTATCGATTCGAATAGAACGTCAATGCTTCGTCAACGGCGATCTGGCGTCCTAATGCACAAGATACATAAGCTATGTTGCTATTTGAATCGAAAGAACCCTAAATTAGCAAGTAGTTAGGATTTTTCTTGCCTAGGAGTACGTTGAAATCACCAGAAGAGCGATGCAGGAAGGTGGATGTGGCACGAGGAGCAGCAGGGAAGACTCCCAGGAGAAAGCTCCAACTTCTCCCTCACTTTCTTTCTTTTCTCTCTTCTCTCCCCAAATTCGTATGGAATGAAAGAGCAAGGGTTTAAGACCTTTTTATAAGCTCAAACATGACCAAAATAGACTTGGGACCAAGGTATACTTATTTTGTAACCAAAGTGGGCTTGTTCTTATCCATCGAAACATTTCTGGAGGTCCTGTGACTGAATGCGGTCGGACTGAAGCTCCCTGACATTGGATCTAGGTCAGACAGAGTTTTCAGTACGATCGAATTTTCAGATCGACCGTGGCGGACCAGTTTCAGTTCAACAGTTATGAAAACTCGATCGGAGTTACAAGTACTATGACATGTAAGGAAAATTTTTTCTGATCCGAGGGTGAAATTTGATTGAATTCTGACGGTCAGAACGCTTAGAAAAAGTGCACAAGCGAATGTGCTAGATTTCATAAATTATATTTATTTCTCACACTCTTCACTCTGGACCCGGAACAATAGCGTCAGGACATCAGTTGGACTTGATTTTCGAGAAAAACGTCAAGTCCAACTAGGCGGTTAGGATTGTCTAAGTTCGGGGTAATCGGACTTCCGATGTGCGGTCCAGAGCCGATACAAAGTTTTCAAGGTGCTCCAGAGATCAATCGGGAATAGAGTTTGATCTCAGGCTTTACGGTATTGTAGCGTCACCTATCTTATACATTTTGACTCTAGCAGATCGTATTGAAAGTGATTGGTGCAAATTTCACAGCTCATCTAGTACAGCGCTAGGTGATTCTCATTAGATTTCTAAAGGAAGTAGCCTATAATGATCTCTGTTTGAGATGAAATTTGGAGGGTGGAGCGAGAGTGTTTGAAAATGAAAGAAGGAAGAGTTTGGAGGGGTGATTTTTATTAAAACTCGGACGTTTGGAGCAAAAGGAGAGCTTGGAGGGTCAGTTTGTGAAGGAAATACTTGATTGGGGTGTTTTTAACGAACGACTCACACACCAGGGGGCTACCCTAGCCCCCAAACACCTCCAGCCCAAAGCCCGGACCCAACCGATGATTTTGACCGACGATGCATCGCGGAACCGGTTATGCCATCGCCGACCAAACTCACATCTGGCAATTTCCGTCCTATGGGGCTGGTTCTCCCTGCCCCCAGGGTCCCAAAAAAGTATGGTTCCCACCTTGGTTCATTGTGGATTAGCGTGGGTGGGCCCACGACTCCATTCGAGGCATTTTGGGGCCAGTTTGCAAACCGAACTGAATTTCTATGGCATATAGCATATGATTTTGGGGTACGAAACGCTAATCTATCTAATTAACCTATTTATTTTGTTAGATTCCAAAAGGTTAAGGAGAAAAGTCCATTTTACCCAGTTATTTACTATTCACGGTAAGTTTTAGCTTCGGTATTCTTCTTCATCATGAAGACCTTAGGATTAGTGGTCTTTACTATTTAGACTTGAGAATTTATGTCTAATATGGAAGCTCCTAGAAAATTTTGAAGGATAAAGTAGTGAAAGGTGAGATTTTCGAAGGAAATAAGGATTTGAGACTTTTGGATTTAGTTTTGAGAAGTTAATCAAGTGTTAGGATTGACCCATTGCCTAAGGACGTCTAAATATAGGTTGGCAAAAAATTCAGGGTGTTACAGCCTTAGAGAGAGTTAAAATGTGGACATTTAACCAGCATTATTCTCTACAATGTGGACGTCAAACCAACCTTGCTTCCAAGGCACGGCCTGCCATGAATCACACATTTCAATGGACCTTATGTACATCCTATTGGGCCTCGACCCAAGGGCCTCCAATACATCAAATGGGCCTTATATATATCAAAGTGGGCCTCAACATCGGGCCATAAATACATCAAGATGGTCCTAACCACATGGGCCTCATATATATCAAAGTGGGCCGTATCAATGGGCCGTACCAATGGGCCTTACGTACATTGCAATGGGCCATAACCCATGGGCCTTGCATGCATCACAATGGGCCTCACAACATGGGTCTCATATATATCTATATATATAAATTAAGTTGGGCCTTAACAACGGGCTACTAATACATCAAAATGGGCCTCAACAATGAGCCTTATACAAATGAAGGTGGGCCTCAATAATGGGCCATAAGTATGGTAAGTGGGCCACACCACATGGGCCACGTGGATATCAAATGGGCAACACCCAAATATATAAGTGGTGATAATGATTTCCACCATTAAAATTCCAAAGGCCCGCCATAACATTTATTTCCCATCTAATCTGATCATAAGGTCTTGAAGGATTTCAATGGTAGCCGCCCAATCCTCACTTTACTATAGTGTGGTCCACCTGATACCAAGATCTGCCTCATTTTTAGTCTCAAGTCGTGAGACAGGCTTTCAAAATGGTTGAACGGTTTGGATGCAACACATGCATCACAGTGGGTCCCATAGGGGTGGAAGGGATGGACGACATAAATGATGTGCATACCTCATGGTGGGGCCCACACTAATGGAGGGTGTCGATTACAATACATACATCAGGGGTCCCATGTGGGGCCAACCATAATGCTTATTTTCCATCCAACCCATTGATAAGGCCACCCGTGACCAGGGCCCACCGTAATATTTATTTTCCGCCCAACCTGTTGATAAGGTCACGTGGACCTGGGGTGGGGGCCTGGGGCCCACCGAAATGTTTATATGCAATCCAAACTGTTTATAAGGCCACGGGGACCCGGGCCCACAGTGATGGTTATATGTAATCCAAACTGTTTATGAGGTCACGTGGACCTAGGCTAACGGTGATCTTTATATGCAATCCAAACTGTTTATAAGGTCACGTGGACCTGGATGAATAAGAAAAACCAATTTCATATTTGATTCGAAACTTCTGCAACCCAAAAAAGAGTTTCAATGGTAGGCGTCAATCCTCACTGTTTCTGCCATGTGGGCCACCTAAGTGTCAGTATACAACTGATTTTGGGGGGGCCACTGCCTAAAAAGGGCCCCATGAAATGCACAGTGTTGATGGCAACACCCATCATGGTGGGGCCCATGGCTGGGACCGTGGGTCCCTGCCTCTAGCGTCCACAGCAGTAGGACGCCGTGCGTCCTCACGTGTCAGGGCAGCAGATGCTGCCTCAGGTGTTGTTTTTTTTTTTTTTTGAAAAAATTAAATACGTGTGGTTTTTCCTATGTGGGGCCTGCATCGAGAGGATCCACTCCTGCCATTGCATTTCATGGCTCATAACCGTCCCAAACGAGCCCACTATTAAGTATATTTTGGCTTAAGGTGGGTCCTAGTCGCTTTTAACGGTAAAAATTTAATATTTTCTGTGTTATGGTCCACTGGATAGTCAAATCAACCCCATCTTCTGGCTGAACGCCTCAAATGGGCTGAGAAATGGAATGGACGGCGTGGATTGGATTGTTGCATCAAGGTGGGGCCTGCATGAGCAGCCCACCCCAAGAGTTCTAAATAAATATTTTTTTTAGCTTGTCAGCACACACCCATGTCAGTACACACACTCCATGCTAGCCACCATGAAATGTCCAGCGTCCAGGTTCGCTAGATGGCACGAATACACACAGGTATCATGATGGGTCCCACGTGGACGTGGCCCACATTTCATCAAGGTGGGTCCCACATGAACATGACCCACCTGATTTGAATCAATATGATACTTGGGTTTTTTCCTCATCTTGGCCATCTAATGAGCCCATTGCCAGGTGGACCTCACAATCGGACGACCAAGATCGTCTTGCACATGGTGGCCACAAGACATGATACAAAAGAGAGAGAGAGAGAGAGAGAGAGAGAGAGAAAGAGAGAGAGAGAGAGAGAGAGACCCTGCTACTATGGGCTCCTCATGGATACATCACACACATCAAAATGGGTCCCACCAATAAGTGGGCCCTAAAATAAGAGTGAACGGTGAATCACCCACCTCTTGCACTCCTCTTTGATCCTTTGCACTCCTATGCTCCTTGTCTTCACTTTTTATGGAGGTTGATGGGATTTTGATGGTGTAGATGAGGATGGGAGGGTGGGGAAAGTGGGCGACACTTGGCTTGGGAGGGAGAGCTTGGATGTGTGAAATTTTTTGGTTGCTCGGGAGGTTTTTGAGAAAATGAAAGAGAGTTAGTAAAGTGATGGGATGATATGGGATGGGTGTGATGGGTGATGGGTGGAGTGATGAGGTGAAGTGATGTAAGAGTTGACTTTGGGTAGCTTGTGTAAGAGAGAGGTAAGGGTAGGGTATGAGTTGCTTGTATTTGACTTGATGTGTACTTGATTGATGGAATTAATTGATTGATTGATTGATGAGACATATCGTAGAGATTTTCTCAAAATTCATAATGCGCGGCATTTTCTTCAAATTGAACGCGGGCTCACATCTTTTAACCTAGGTATTGGTTCGGTGCGCGAGTCACGGCGTTGGAACTGCAGTGATGGTGCGGTCGCTAAAATACAAGTCTCAGGTTGAGCTGACTTCGGTATGCAGGTATCGGCTTAGGATCGCGCGCAAACGTCGGATACCGGTCAAGGATTATCGAAATTTGACCTGAAGAACCTCAGAAACTTACGGAACGGTACGGACTAGGATGCCGGTCTTATAACTCTCCCCTCCAAATAAAAATTTCATCCTCAAAATTTACTCATTCATCGCTACTAGACTTAACTCGTAAGGAAGAAGGAACATCGCATCATCAGATAAAATTGAAGACAGCTTACAAAATACAACATACAATCAATCATTAAAGAGATGGTAATAGTGCTCTCGAATCTCACCCTCGCGCTCCTAAGATGCCTCATCAATAGAATGGTGACCCCACTAAACCTTCACCAAAGGAATGACCTTAGTCCGAAGGATCTGCTCATTCCGATCAAAGATACGAACTGGTTGCTCAATGTAAGAAGTGTCCTCACGAACCTCTAGCGGCTGCCAATCAATAACTGGAACGATGTCTAACCCACACTTCTTCAAGAAGTCGTCTGAAACCCTCTGAATCCTGTCCACTAGATGGCCCGAATCCTGCGCCTCTAATAGAGGATTTTGGAAGTGAAAGTTGGGATGGTCGCTCAGTTGCCCAAACATACATGGGATGGAACAGGGGAGGATTTTATAATCCTATCCCTCATAAACCACCGTAAATCAAATGCGCAAATAAGCCCTGAGGTCTTAGTATCGATTTTCTAGTGGGATGATAAACGGGAGTATATAGTGACAGTGGGTGTATACTAACAAGCTAACCATATAAAACAAAAAAAGCTAAAAACTGACGTGGATTCAAAACTCAGGTTTTGCCAAAGCTAGGAAAAAGTGGCAACAAAATCTCTACCGTTGAAACCTCCTTTGGTGAGCATCTAATGTACCAATATTCATATTGGGATGAATTGAAAACACAAAAGAACATTAGCCCTATCTAAAACTCCCCTGGCTGCTGCCTCATGAATTTTTCAACGGTGGATGTTCAATCCTCACTGTTTTCTGTCACTCGACCGACTTGAGTTTTGGATTGCCTATTTTTGAAGTCATATTGTAACAAGATCATATGGAAAAATGTATGGATGGAGTGGATTTCTAGCAAACATGACAGTGGGCTTCTCCTACCTTCTTAGCACAGGAACTTCGTTCAACAAGGTATTTGTTTGAAGGTAGCGCAACCGCAGCAGCATGAAGTAATAACAAATATTCCTGACAGTTATTGATGATATGTAAACTTCCGGGTGCCAGTCTTCTGTGAGTCCCATGTGATGTGTGCATCAGATCCACTCCGTAGATCTTGTTTGGCCCCTCATGTTCAATGGGGAACCCAAAAATCCGCCTCGTTTAGAAAGAAGGTGAGTCACACCGTACGGAAAAGATCAAATCGCGCCTAAACCCACTAAATTCACGTGGTGCACCTGATCTTTGAAATGGCAGGAATTATAGTACGGTCCTTTATCCTGTTGGATGTCAGATGCATGGATTGGCTGATGGTTCAGAACACGTTGGCCCACCTGAGTCAGATTGTGTAGTGTGGCACACAGCACTGAAGTCCCTACTGTATGCTACATGAAAAGCTAAGCTCCTCTATGATGTCTGTACTTTATCCAGGTCGCTCATCAATTTTGCCAATCATTATGTTCCACTATTGTATGTATTTTATCTACGCAATCCATTTATTTTGCTAAATCGATTTATGGCATCGTCTGAAAATGAAGCAGATCAAAATCATAAGTGAACCACACCATAGGAAATCATGATTGAACGCCTACCATTAAATTGTTTTTTTGAGGGCTACAAAAGTTTTGGATTAAGCTGTCAAATAAACATTACATGGGCCCTAGGAATTTTTAACGGTGGCCATAGGTGTGGTCTACCTGAGATTAGGATCTGCCTTATTTTTGGGCTCATGTCTAAACAGTAACTGTAAAAATGAATGGATGGAATGGATAATGCACATACATCATCATAAGGCCATGGACATTTCAAGTTGCACATACTACCAGCATTGGTGCTCTGTTCCACACTAAGAGTCCCCTCCAAACCGTTTCCTATGGTGTGGCCCACCTGAGTGTTCTGCCTCATGGCCTAACATCTAAGGGTTCGTGAAATGGAGTGAATCTGACACACATCACATGGGTCCCACAACAACACAGTACCATTTCGGTTGCAAATACCATGCATGTCGAAATTGCCACGTTTTTTTTTTTTTTTTGTTAACACGCGCACACATACCCCCACCCACCCACGCCTTACTGGAATTTCACCACCTAGGTACACGAACCCTTGACCAGGTGTTGAAACTCCTGAGAGTCTACCACCCCTCCTAAGAGTCTACCACCCCAGCAAGAGTAAGGACCCAATTGCCACGTATGCTACCACTCCAAATTGACAACATGCAACACACATGATGATGAAATTCGCATTTAGCATTTATATCTAAAGTAGGTAATTACAGAAGCAACACTAGCTTTTCCTATCCATCTTTCGTTAATATGGGCAGCCTTTCCAACCTGTTTTTGACAAAACCCATTTGTACTAAAAAAGAGAAATCTATAACATCAGATGACCTCTAATGAATGATCTTTGCTTTTTATCTTTTCAAACAGCCCAAGCCTATTGTCAGCCAGCCTTGATTTGTAGGCTGATTTCTTGTATTCACACCATGTGAATTCCTTGTACAAGCTTTCCTCTCCTTTTTCCATTATAATTGGCAAAGGTGCTATCTTTTCCCTTAGAGCTGGTGCACCAAAATATATCATTGAGACCCTTGATTTGAAGCTGTTGGCCAAAACCCTATGTCTCACACTCTTAAATCTACCATTTGTCATTACCTGTAAAATAAATCAATAAATGAATAAACCCACAAAAACCCATTGAAGAAACGACAAGAAAATTGCAGAAAAATCACTAATCTCATGAATTTCTATATATTATACCTAATAATAGAGTATTACATGCACCTTGTTTTTGTTTCTTAATATTTTGGAGGACTTCAAAATTGATCGAGTTTGCTACTATTTCTTGATTAGGTTGGCTACTCTTTCCAGATTACAGATAATGAATTGAAATCACCATATGGATTTTTAATCCCCCTTATTCCAAGAATGAGAATTAGTTAGAGATGAACAATCCCAACCATTAGATGGGCCAGGCAAATAATACTTGTTGGAGGAACTGATATGGAGTGTTGTGCCGACACAAGCTTACTGGCAGCTGTAAACTCATTGGTGAAGTTTCATTTAGGTAGGAGATATGCATAATTGAGATTAAGTCTAATCTTGATTTTAGTGGGCCCCATGCTTTCCATGTAGGATTTGTTGCATTAAAGTAGCACTTTTTCTCCATAAACAAAAATTAAGGAAGTTTTAGAGAGAAAAAAAAAAAAAAAAAAACTAAAAATCACCTCTAACTGCATTTTAGTGGAGAAAAGAACAGTAAATCATACATGAAGTACTAAAATTAGAATTAGACTTACCCAAACAGACACTAAAACAACTTACTATTGTATTACAAAATGTAGAAAAGGGATAGAAGAGTTGAAATTTAGAAACAAGTGATTTGTACCACCATACATGGAAAAGATAGAGGTCATTTTGGAGCACGTGCACGTGCCATGAGATAAGATGTGGGTCGAAGCCTTTTAGAGAAGAAAGGTTGTTGCTTTCAGGTGTCTTTTCATACGCGCATGCTGAGATGATAAAAATGAGTCTTGACACGGGCGATTGGTGAACACCCTTGAAAAGATAGAAGAAGAAGAAAGTCCAGTGTATTTTTTCGGGGACATAGACTTATCTTGTCGAACCACATAAATTCTATCTTTGTCAGTTACTTCTCCTTTACTCTTTTGTTATTGTAATTTTATCTCATTTGTAGTAATTATTTCATGGGATTTTCCACAATAATTACTTCCAGCTTTGGATAATGCATCAGAAGAGCCTTTTACTGTTGTGTTAAGAGAATCTTTTAAGTGTAACATGCAACTAACTTCATTTGGTATGACTTAAAAAAGAAGAAGAAAAAAGCTATTTTTTAAAATAAAATATATTAAATTTTTACAAAAAATTAAGAAAAAAAGCTTCAAAAGATATAAGTAAAATTACCCAAGAAGTGAAATCTATGAATTTAAGCTTTGAAATCTATCTTTTCTCATGAGAGGTGGAAAAAAGAAAAAAAAAAAAAACAGAGAAACTTGGTAATTAAATAGAAAGAAGAAGAACAAGAAGCAGCATCATTATGCAGATTTATACCTGCAAGGAATCACCAACAATGACAAAGAAGGAGTTGTGGTCAGGTGGGACTGAAACCCAACTCCCATCACTGAGAGAGATTTGAAGGCCTGATGTATTGTTTGATCTCAGAACTGATATTATCTGAGGGTCAGTGTGTTCTCCAAAACCAGTTAAGTTGCAACTCAATGCTTTAAGTTCAGGACATGGAGGGTAGTGATTGAGCCTGAAAATAGAGTCACTCTCTTCATCCATCAGAAGCTTGCTAAAAATATTCCTTGGTTCAACCCTCAGCCCTTCAGTTAAAGATTCAAGAACTCCACAAGCTAATTTCTTCACAGCTGATATGTAATCACTCACAGCAGAGCTGAAACATAACCCACCAAAAAAAAAAGGTCATTTCATCAAAACATGAAGCATTATTGCATCAAAACAGAAGCTCCAAGCTGAAGAATCGTAGCTATAGATAGGTAATGCAATTTGAAAAATGCAATTGGGTTTGAGCTGCAAGAGGGAATGGTTGGATTTTCTGGTTTTTCTTACCAAAAGATTTCTGGGTTTTCTCTAGAAATGGCCCAAGATCTCTGAGAAATGGAATTGGCCTTGGTTTGAAAGAGGAGATACTCAAGCCAGCCCACATCACCATTGGGTCCAATCCTCTTGTTTCCATACCCAAACGGATTAGCAGGGCCAGCTTTTTCCTTCTCAGGTTGAGGTAAGGAGAAGAACTTCACAGCCTCAGCTTCCAACCTATCGATGAACTCTAATGGAATGCCATGGTTGACAACCTTGAAGAATCCAAACTCCTCACAGGCTTTCACAAGAAGAGTTTTGGACTCGGGCTTTGACAGGTCTATGGTTGGAATGCCAGGGTAGGACGCGGGCTTCTGGTTTTCTACAAAACTAATCTGATCTAATGCTGGTTGGGACAACACCACCATCTCTCTCTCTCTCTCTCTCTCTCTCTCTCTCTCTCTCTCTCTCTCTTTCAAGAGCAAAGCTGAAGAAAACAGAGAGCAACAGAGGATTCTGGATATGGGTTTTTGGAGATTAGAAGAGTGGAAGAGTTGGAAGTTGAGATGGAAGGACAATGCATGAGCACATGAATTTATACTCTCTCAAGAAATGCTGAGGTATTAAAAAAAGAAATAAAAAAAATGATATAATAGAAGTTTCCTTGAAAAAGATAGCTTGACTTGTGACTGATATTACAATCCTCTTTTTTTTTTTTTTGCCAACCCACCTCCAAATTGATAAAAAGCTTATGATTTTTTAATACCTTTGCAGTCAAGTTTCAAAGATTCCTTGATTTGTTTTTGCTAAAAGAGGAGAGCAATTGATTTTTGGAACCAAAGCATGTTTGACATTTTTGAGAAAGGAGATGGGTTTGATTCTGTTGAGAGGTTTACATGGAAACATGGATCATTCAATGAAAATGACAATGATAATCTTGACTATTGAGTGCCTCTACCCACCCACAGAATCTGGGGCCATTTTGGTCATTTGGCCTAGTTGGTATTTCTTTTTTGGGTAGGTGTGAATTATTTGAGAATGTGGAAGGTAATACCAATAATTGTTATCCATTTATATTGTATAATAACATGGTCCAAAAGATGTGAATACCTAACATTTCTTTAAGAAACTGAAGAATCTGGAGACATGGACACCCGATCCATCGATCACAACTGTCAATTAGGTCCTTCTTGCATTTACTTGATTACCATCCGAAAATCAAACTGATCAGATTGTCCAATCCAATCGTAAGCTGAGCTTTTCACAGCCATCCATTTTCCAATAAGAAGAAGAAGTAACTATTTAGAATTTCAAGTGATCCATCATGGGCCTCAACAAATGGATGACTCAAAATTTTGATCGGACCTGTTTTTACATAAACAATCTTGACCATCTTTAAAGCTAATGATCGGATGGTTAGAAATTGTACGATTGGTGTGATTTTTTGCATGGTGGTCCAGGAAATATGTGTTTGTGCACAATGGACAGTCAAGATTGAACAATGGGACTGTCTAAGTGTTCTTATGCTACTATAACTCACTGTGCTTGATACACAAGCACTTATAAATTTCTTAGAAAGGTGGAATACGAATAATTTAATTCAAATCAAATTGTCCAATTCGGGGGTCTAGTTTAGATGTATGATGAACCGTAGCTTTATGCATATATTATAATCTGACTATCCTATTATTGGCCATTTTATTACCCGGTTGAGCTGAAAATATCCAGACAATGTCCATTAATCAAAGGTTACCAGTGTTGGGCCAGTATTATTATTATTATTTTACTGTGAGTTAGAGAAAGCAATTATCACACTGTAATTGGTTTAGGACATGTTTGGATTGACGGTCCTGATTGAATTGTATTGTATTAAATGGGTTAAAATATATTATACAATGTTTGCTTTAGAATTGAGGTCTGTAGAGTATCATGCGCGCGGATACATCATTTCATCAAAAAATTCAAATGACAGTAGTGTATTGTCAGACGGCTTTGCTTATTGCAGTACAACCTATTCAAGATATTGTATTCGCATACGATAGAGGTTGTGTCTATTGCAGGGAGTTTTCTATCTGAGGATGACAAAAAATTTCTACTCTGGCATCGCCTTAGATCATCTCCCCGCTTTTGCATGTGGCCATTTAGTTGAGAAGGTTCGCTTCTGAAGGTTTAACTTTTATAATACAGTTAGAAAATACACTATATTCTACGTCTTTTTTTTCCCTAGAGATTGTACAGATGAAAAAAGTAGGCTAGATCATGGTGGGTCCCACAACTAGTAGCTATAGGGTTGGAATCGAATGACCTCACAAAAATGAAAAGGTTTCTGATGTTGGATACTATGTATCCCAAAATTCTGATCGAACGACATCAATTGGCTGTTTGGTCCTAATTGAAACAAAATTTGACAACTAAAATAAATGGACAGTGTGGATGGTTCGCGGATGTTATTGAGGGATCCACATAGCCCCTCCAAATCAACTCTACTCTAGCAGCTGTTGAAAATAGCTATCTATCGTCGTACAAGTATTCTCAATTTTACACGTATATACAATATACAACCCTAATACATCGTAACCAAACATTGATCAGATAAAGAATTTGTATATTTGCCTGAACAATTATTCCGATCCAAACATTTATATATGACATGTTAATGTGGATGTATTTTAAAATTGATTGAAAGTATACATAATTAGTAGTTGGATACAATACAATACACCCTTGTACGTCAATCCAAACAAGCTTGAGTTATACAATTTGAATCGAGGTATACAATCAGTTCTAATACACTCGCATACATCACTAGTGATCAAAATAAACTGAGTGCTGTCAAATTTTTATATGCCCGATCATACAATAGCATGAGTTCTATTATAAAAGTAGTGATAATTCGATAGCAATAATCTTTGACTGTAATCTAAGTTTATATATGCTTTTGTGCTGGATTAATCAATAAAATCAATTTATTTTTCAGAAAAACATTGTATAATTGATTGTAAATATTTTCTTTTGTTTAATTATCTCTACTGAGAAAAATCCTTTCATATGAAAAGCAAGATGCAATTGAGGTAATTATCAGAAAGTGGGGTTTTTCCCTTATAATATTCCTAAGCGCATGCGCATGAAGCATCATCCGAAGCTAGTGTAAAAAATGAAGGAAAGCCAAAAATGAAAAAGAATAGAAGGAAAAGAAACAAGCACACACATACAGCAGCCGTTATCAACAACAGCAAGATATTTAAAAAGATCCGGTGGGCTAAGTGTACGGGAGCGTTTACATGCCCATAGTTTCATTTGAAATCGGTGGCCTTGATGTCACTATCTGGAACATCCGTTAAGTCCATTTCACTTGTCATAGTCTTCCACAAAAAAATACATACTGATCAAACAATCCACACCGTCCATTAATTGCATGTGAAATGAATGTAAGATATTTTCCTAAAAGGTAGGCGCAGTTACTAAGGCTTAAAACCATCGGATTTCTCTGATTTTTTTCAAACAACAGAATAATTTGGAACTGAACCTAATGAACGGTTCCAATCTAAGATGTGAATGAACAAATTCAAATACAAGTATGTGCACGGGAAGGCTTATGTGGGGTTACCTCACAAATCATATAAAACAGGGAATAGTAGAATGAATAAGACGAGCAGGTGCACCGTGCACCCGTGCCCGTTGCTCTCAGCTTCCATTGAGTTTGTACACGTGGCAAAATGGTCAATGATGCGGTCCTTTCATGTATAGCTCCACTTAGTATGGTATGTACCAAAGCTCTCACCGATTGGAGGCTCTTAACCGTCTGATGGATGACCAGTGGTCAATGTTGAACAGGAAAGGTTCCACGAAATGAACGTGTAGGACTGTCCAATCTGAGGGACACGCGTTCAGCGAATCTTTCGCATATGGGTACAGTCAACCAACGGTCCAGATCACGAACTGTCTGCCACGTGTGCAATTCGAATGCAGGGCACATGGCAAGGAAATTGGCGCGCTCATATTAACCAAGTGCTGGTTGGTGCACCTAAACAAGACCGAGGTGTACTTAAGGACGCGGATTTCCTGCTAAAGTCTTTGCAGGAAGTTCCTGCGCAAGATTCTGGGTGGGGCCCACTGTGATGTTTTTGAGAAATCCAACTCGTTCATCCTTTTTTGGAGATTGTTTTAGAATACGATTTCAAATATTAAATGTATCCAAAACTCAACTGGCCATACATGATGAAACAGTGGTAAAGGAATTTCTACCGTTGAAACCTTTTTAGGCTCCATCTTAATGTTTATATGCCATCTGAACCGTTTATAAGGTCATTTTTACTGGGATGATGTGAAAACACTGAAAAATTATACCTATATAAAACTTTTGTGGCCATATAAATATTTCAACGGTGGTTACTAAATCTCCACTCTTTCCTCTCGTGTGACCATTAGAGTTTTGGATCCACGTTAGTTTTGGTCGCATGTGCTAAAATGATCTAGAAAAACGGATGAACGAGTCGGATATCTCACAAACATCACAGTGGGCCCCACCGAAAATCCTTACGCAGGAACTTCCATCCGCGTCCGTGTATTTAACAAACGCGTCCTGGCTAAGGTGGACCAATCAACGAGCTGGCATACTTATTTCCAACCTAAAAGCAGGCACATTTGTACGGGATCCTAGCCGTTCATCAGGTAACACCCACCGTAGATGTGACCTAGGCCAAATTTTAGGCCCCCCAGGGCCATCCTAACTACCGGATTTGAGCACAATGAGTTTAGATCGTTGGGAAAAATTTCTAACCATCCATTTTCATCGACGGACGACCTGACTTGTGGACCCAGCTGGAAACTCATACATGTGGTCCCTGCTCACACGTGTCCCCATTTGAAGCTTGCCGTGTAGAATGGGTATACCAATAAGGAATATCCTTACATTCTAATTAATCTCATAAAATGCTTCCAAGATACATCCACATCATCCCAGACAGTCATAAATGGTGGGCCCTCTTTCGATACCCAAACGGTGATCAGACGATCCTTACCGTCAAAATTAATAATCATGTAACAATCAACTGAAACTGAAAAGTCAGCAATCCAATTTCAATGAGAGAAAAATGATGGCGATGATGACTAAACCATTGCGAGTGGGGATTTTAAGTTATATATATACTCCATGCAGAATAGAGAAAATGCTGTGGACGGTCTGGATTGATGGTTCTGTGATAAGAACGGATGCAATTAGGTTGGGAGGCTTGCGTAATGGATGAGGTGTGTCGACATGGAAGGCTTGCGGGTCAACCTCAACCAAGGTGAATTGAGAAAGGCCACTTGGAAAGGTCTGATATGGGAAGGCAGGAACTCAGTCACTCCTAGTCTAAGCACACGAGATTCCACCAGATGGAATATTTCATCAAAGGGTCTCGGTTTTTACACGTGTGGAATTTGGGACCTGATGGCTGCGGTTGGTCGGCTACCGACGTGTGTGTGGACGGCCAGTTTTGTGTCATGATTCGAGGCGGTTATCTGATGACGTGGCCGTATTCCACTCGTTCCTTTCGTTGTCGGCATTTTCTTGCGTGCGTGGAGTTATGGCGGCCAGGTTGGCTGTGGATAAAAGCTAATGGGTTATCGAGCTTGCATACTCGAGTGGGTCCTTTAAAGACTTGAACCGTAGGTGTACACGTACGTATGTATGCATGTTAGGTAGATTTACGTGCGTTGCACGCGCGAATTTCTTAGAAATCGAGCAAGAAATGGTACTGTGGGCCCACCGTGATGTGTTATGACATCCACCCTGTCCATTCTCTGCATCAGCTTATTTTACAACACAAAACAAAACATAAGGTACATTCAAAACTCAATTGGGCCACACCACAGAAAACAACCATTGAAAGCTCATCGGGGAATAGAAGTTATCCTGTGATGTGGCCGACCTGAATTTTAAATCTGTTACATTAGTCTCACGTCTCATGAAGTGGAGAAACTGATGGATGGAGTGGATTTGACACAGTTATTGTCTGTAGACCCAACAGACTTTTTGTTGCATGGGCTTCTCCCTGTGAAGGTGTTTACGATTTTTGCAACCGCGTTGCAATTTGCACTACACAGATAAGTCCACCTGAATTAACGGTCAAGAGAAAATGTCCAGTGGTCCAAATTGAATGTGCGGCCCATCTAATGGTCATATCGACCTAAAATTCTATACATGATATAGAGACAGCAGGTATGGCTGGATGAGCGGCTCCAGTATCAAGCACGTATGTCTCATTTCTACGTGCGAGACTTTTGAAGTTAGTAATTACAGAAATAAATTGTTACACCGGATAATTACGCCCATCCCATGTTTATCGGGGGTGGATTAGGTGTTACCCGGGTTACACTTTAGCGAGTGTTTACCTTACTTTTTCGGGCCTACCTTGAGGAATTTTTTATATATCCATGCCGTCCATACGTTTTATCATATCATATTAACATGTCATCCAAAAACTTAAGAAGATCCAAGTCTCAAATGGATCACACCTCTTTAAACAGTGGTTAAAGGTCATTAAAAGACTTTTATGGGCCAAAAAAGTTTTGGATCAATCTGGTATTTATTTTTACCCTTCATCTAGTCTTTTTGACCTTTTCAACGGGTTGGATGGAAAAGAAATACTACGGTAGGCCCTAGGAAGTTTTTAAAGGTGGACATTCAATCACCACTGTTTCCTGTACTGTGACCCACCTGAGACTTTTTTGTGAGTAATTTATAGCATCGCATACTAAAATGCTCTGGAAAAACGGATGGACGGCATGGATATACCGCACATGATTAAGGTGGACCCCACTGTAAGGCGAAAATCCACTAAAGTGTTACCCGGATAACACCTATTCCGTTCCTATGTTTATCCTCGAACGATTTGACATCAGGTGAACGATGGATTGAGATGAATAAAAACCTTACTGGACACGTGGAAGGCAAATGTTCGTTCGTGCACATTGATTGGTTCATGTCGGTGGTGGGCCAGCGAAACATTCGCCTAGCACTTGGGCCGCCTACGATAACCAATCGATGGTGATCTCGATGACCCAAGGTTTTGGGTGGTACAATCTGATTTTTAGTTCCAGCAATGTAGGGTCCACGTTTCAGTAATCTAGACCACTCGTCTGCTGTTTTTTCCCATCTATAGAAAATGGCCCAGCATATCTAGGATTGAAAGATCCCAGCACGTAATCAATAAGCCTCTTTTCCAGCTGAATGTGGACTTTTTTATTAAAGTCCCACAAATCAAGAGCTTAAGGCCCTATCGAGTCGATTTTTGGGTCACATGCCATCAATAGCGTGGGCATATAGATCAACAGTCCGATTTGCTGAAATATGGTCCCACTTGTCAGAATTTGAAATTCGAGCATATGGCCGAAAGCTTCCGGACGAGTATCTTATAATTACTCACGAAGCGAAGCTTCGCTCGTGCTTCTCTCCCGGATTTTGCGCGTAATGATCTATTCTGCCTCTAGCACCCGTGTTTTTTTTTTTATTATTTTTTTATTTTTTTTTATTTTTTATTTTTTAAATACTCAGGCAGAGTGCGATAGATGATACACAGGTACTTAGAAACTGCATACAAATTGCATATAATTAATTCAAATAACCGTCCAAATTTTGGCTGCTATTTTAATTGTATCATGAACAAAAAGTTACACTTACTTGACTATTTAACTCTTTGATTGATAGACATGCATTGAACGGTTAAAAGGGGAGTGAGAAAATATCCATATATCAGAGGTAACAAACCATTCAACGAACCTGATTTTGGTGAGTTGAATTAGACAGTGGGTTCCACAACTTAGTCGGCTTGAGTTAATGTCAGCCACACGTACCATACTTTTAGTGTAGATTCTTAACAAACACGTGGAGAAGGTGGCTTTCATCCAAGTCATCATTTTGCCGTTGATTAAGATGTTTAAGAAAGTGGGCCGCACGCCCAAGTGGGTCCCACATCGATTATGGGTTTGAATAAGATACTTAATGATGTGATAAGGAGGACTTCTTATCATCATGGGACAGTTGTTCGGTTGTAATTGGATATGATGATGAGAAACTAGTCTTAGTCAAGAAGTTAGGATTAAGGTCTATCGGACTATCACTAAGCCAATTTCGCTTTTTCTTTCTTGGAGAATGATCCCATGCGTCACCATACGTTCTAGCTTTGTGGGGCCCGGCCCACCGTGATGTGTGACTTAAATCCAACTCATCCATTAGACGCTCCTCTCTCTGTTAGGCCTGATATCCAAAATCCGTCCTCATCCATGAATTGGGTGGGCTACACCAAAGGAGACAATGGGGAACATTGGGAGAGTGACGCCCACCATAGAAACGTCCAGATGGAATCTAGGGCCCACCATTTTAGTAATCATGTAAGATCCACCGGATGAAGAGATAGATGACAATTCAGGAGATTTTAAAACTCCGGTGGACCACGCGAAATACAGGAGATTCCGAAATTCCTGTGGACCACGTGAAGTATAGGTTCCTATCTGATGAGGATTATTCTTGGGTTCGGATCCCCTGTTGGCCCAGGTGGGTGGGACCTCTGTCTGTGGGGCCCACTGTGATGTATGTTACTACATCACGCCGTCCATCCTTATTGAAAGCTCATTTTAGGGGATGATAAAAAAAAATTGAACTACTTACAAATCCCAGATGGACTGTAATACAGGAAATAATAATGATGGACCATTAAAAGCTACTTGTGAGCCACAAAATCTTTGGATGATGATGATATTTCTGTGGTCTCTTCGTTTAGGTGATTGTGACCTTATCACGGTTGGATGGAAAATAAACATTCCGGTGGAATCCATGAAGTATTTAATGGGGGGATTCACACACAGTTGTTTCTTGTGGTGTGGTCCATCTAAGATATATTCAGCTTCAATTTTGGGATCATGCCTAAAACAAGCTTTCAAAATGGTTGGACGGTGTGGATTTAAGGCATATACATCACTGTTAGCCCTGAAGTCTGGGGTCCCACCCACCTCGTTGGATCTGGGGTCTCACTTAATCCGCTTCCGGGAATATTAGTAGGTGCACTACGTGGAAGCAGATTACCTGGTTACCCTGCCACCAGGGGTCCATCGTGATGTATGTGCCTTATCCACACTGTCCATCCGTTTCTCCAAATTCATTTCAGGGCATGATCCAAAAAATGAAGCGGATCAAAATATTAGGTAGACGACACGACTTGAAATAAGAAACAGTGGTGGATGAACGCCCACCCTTAAAAACTTCTTAGGCCACAAATGTTTTGGATCAATCTGATATTAATGTTTTCTCCTTGAGAAGAGGTTGGATGGAAATATACATCACGGTGGGCCCTGGGAAGGCTTCAACGGTCGGTTTCACTATCTCCTCTGTTTCTTTTGGCGTGGTCCACTTAAGATTTGGATCTGATTCATTTTTTGGGTTCATGCCAACCTGGCAAAACGGATGGATAGCTTGGATATAAAACATAAACATCGCTGGATCCTCGCTCTTGCTCAGGTGGTTGACTAAGAGTTTACGATACCCAGCCAAGGGTTCGAGTATCCATAGGTGGTGAAATTCCACTAGCGTGGGTGTGTGGGGGTGTGTTAAAAAAAATTAAAAAAATAAAAAATAAAAAATCATCACGGTGGGTCCACAGTGCCTACCACAGCCAACGAATTACTTGTTACAGTACATTCGAACGTATGTGATGTTGGCTACGTGGAATGAGCAGACGCATGTATGCATCAAGGAGTTCTCTAATTGAGATTAACGGTTGTATTAGGGCCTGTTTGGGAGCATGGATGTGGAACCCCCTGGATTCGCAACCCCCATGATTGGTAACCCCTTGGATTGGTGATCCTGGCGGTGTGTTTGGCACCTTGAAGTGTAAATCAACTTTAATTCAAAAATACCTATGGATAGTATATTTAAAAGGGTTTGAATTTAATTACCAAATCAACTTTAATATCCCCAATTAGTGAGATATATAATTTTTGACATTATGGTTGTGATAAGCCTGCTAAAATATATGCCTTGGCTAAAAATGATGAAATTCCAAGTCTCGGATGGACCGCAAGCACAAGATCATGTTTGAGTGACTAACAAACGATTTTTAATCGTTGATTAACATGGACAATGTTTGGACGGTGCTGAACAATATTTGGATGGTGCTGATCTACATGAACACTGTTTGGATGATGCTGATCATTGTTAGTGGGCCATGTGCCCAGTAAAATGATAGTGTACAGTGACATACATTTATACCTGCAACTAATGAAACCATTTTAGGTGTAATCCAAGCTCTCACCGTGGATTACAAACCCCCACAAAGAGGCGACTAGGAACCCCCTGGATTGGCAATCCCCTATTGCTCTATGCTGCCAAACAAACAAGGGGGTTTCAAACCCCCTCTAATCCCCTCCAATCCCCTCCAATCCAAGGTGCCAAACGACCCCTTAGACAAATACGGAATTAAAACTTTTTATATGCTACTCGCTCTAAGAAAACGATCCAAGACCACTTGAGGGCTGGTGAATTGAAAACCTCCACATTTAACTGACTCTTGCCCCACATGATGAACAGACTAGCCTGATTTGGCCGGGTGTGTCTAAGTGGGCCCTATGGTAGAGAGAACGATCCTTCACAAGTGCCCTTTTACGGGTTCGTTATGCCAAGCTATAGGAAAGTTTTATTATTATTATTATTATTATGAAAATTATTTTTTTATTTTTTATTTGGTTTCACATATATATATATATATATATATATATATATATATATATATATATATATATATATATATAGTTACGCACACTTGCACACCTATGCACGTGCACACTTTTGCACACGTGTCATGGGTGTCTAATCTGAACGGTCCATGTGATGCGGAATCCCATGAAACCTTATGTGACAAATTTTCATCCTGATCTAAAATTCTGGTGAGCCATAGCAAAGAGAAATGCAAATCAAGGGAGGAAACTGTTTTCATTTTTCATGGCCCATCAAAGATTTAGATCAAAGTAAAACTTGGGCCCAGCGAGTTTGACAAGGTGCTGCTTCACATGAATGGTTTAGATTTTGGATCCACATCAGGTATGATGGGTTAGCTCGTTAGTTATACCACACTGAGGTATCTTCACTCAGTCTACCACTTGGGCCCATTTGGGTCGTGCTTTGCATGGGTTGTAGTTGTCGTGTTACATGAATCATAGTTTACTATGTGTTCACTTCCTTTTCTACTGAACCATGGGTGTTGATGTCAAAATCTGGTCGGTCTTCCTCCACGTCGTCTTCGCCTCAAGATAGTCCCTAGAACCTGCACCAAGGAAACAAGGAAAGGTGGCCCTCGCTGGGCCAGGGGACCCTCCGATGCCTAAGTCAGGTTAAGGGAATCGGGGTCTTAAGTAGAAAATAGGGGAGAGAGATCACTTGCTATCGCGCACCTGTAGATATGGCGTTGTGTTCTATTTATACTTGCCTGTGGGGTGGTCTGGACCCGATAATCTCAGCACGATCAGGGGGATTCCCGGATCGTGGAGATATCGTCCGCAATCTGTTGATAGTGCAGCGTATTCGGTGGATAGTGCGTATCTGCGAGCGAAGTTATCGGTCACGTTTCGTTATGGCGGTTTCCATGTTTAGCAAATGGGGTACGTGCCTCGAAATATCTGCTTGGCTCGGCTCGGCTTGTCTGACCATAGCGTAAAGGACAATCTCCAAGTCAAACGACATCTGGCCCGACCCATCAAGTTGGATCCGAAGTGGCCGGCCTTGTGCATACTGTGATTGGCGGATAATAATCTGTCCGATCGGATTGTGCCTCCTCCGAGCTGAGCCTCACCCATAGACGCTCGCATGTCGTTGTTGTGATGTTGGAATCAGGTCAGATGGGTCGTACCTCGGACGTAATGGCACTGAGTCAGCTCAAACTTATAGTTGGATTGACATTCTATCATGGACTCGGATCTCCTCATAACAGAAGCCACATACTCTTCGAGTTTGCTTGGAGGCTCGGAGAGTACTCATGTAAGAGTTCTCCCGCCCATACAGCAATGATGACGGATTTTGAATTACGCCCGTGCCAATTGCTTCTGTCGACACGTGGCAATGGTTACGATTCTGAATCTCCTTCCAACCTATGAGAAATTGCCACGTAGGTCTGAATAGACGTGTGCGCGATGGTTCCTGCTACTCGAGCATCGCTTTGCATATCGAGGCACGCTGCCCAATGCCAGAGTCGTACTGACAGTTGAGTATCCTTCCAACGCGGTGCGGCCACGTGTACCCGGAGATCGGCTCGCGCCGATTCGGCTACGGCCATTATGGCTTGTCATTAATGCGAAATCTCCTCGTAGCTTATATAAGGGGTTCCGAATTTTCGTTCCTCACTTTATATTCTGAATCAGAAGAGCATATCGAAGGAGGCGATTTCCGATAGGGCGATTCCGTTCAAATTCGAAGTTTTCGGTAGAAGGTGATTTTCGGTAGTCACCCAATGAGTCCTGTTGATCTTCATCCTTCTTTCTACTATGTCTTCCGACCTCAAGGTGGTACGTGAGTATGCCGATGACTCCGAGTCGTAGAGTTGTAGAAGTGGAAGTGGGGCTTCCGAGGGCCCTTTCGAAACCACGCCCTTATACCCCATCGCCTCGGAGACAAAAAATGTTAGGTGCTAAGACCAAGTAGTCCGCCAAGAAGAAAGTTACCCGAACTGGCTAAGTCAGCACTGCTGGTGCCACCGAAATGCCAGCGAGTTTGCGCGCCGTGGAAGTAGTCTCAGGAGGTTCTGTTATGTCAGAATCTCAGATAGACTGGATCCGTTCGGAGTTCCAAAACTCTAACTCCGTTCGGATAAGGGCCCCTAGGCCTATGGATGTAGCTGGGCTCCCACCGAGGGGGAAGTCGCTATCTTCCTTTGCGCGTTGCAGTGCGGGGTCCAGCTTCCACTTCACCCCTTAATCAGGAAGGTTGTTGCTTACCTCGGGCTGGCTCCCGGGCAATTTACTCCGAACACTTGGAGGGTAATGATTTTCGCCTTCATTATCCGGTGTCAAGTCGGGAACCCCGAGCTGACCCCAGAGGAACTGCTGAGTCTGTACCTAGTCAAGCATGACAGCAACGATCTGTGATACTATTTTGCGACTCGAGGGAGCAAGGGGTTAGGGCTGGTGATGAATCTGCCGTCCTCCAACAAAGACTGAAAAAATAAGTTGTTCTGGGTGGCAGGGGAGTGGGAGACGCCAGCAGCAGAGCTTGGAACTTCAACGGCTCGAATTCCTACCTATTTTACGAAACCAGGTCGGACTTCATTTGGTATTCGAGTTACTGCCTTAGTTTTCACTTGTTTCAATTGATGTAAAGTACCTTCATTTCCTTTCGCAGCTTTTTCGAAGGAGTTGCCCCTTCTCGACCCAGCCCAGAAGAGTCATATTGTGAAGGCCAGAGCGTGATCGGAGACGCTCCGTTCCTAGGCTGATCTGATCACTGCAGCCAATCTTCACTGGTCCGGGCTCTGCAAGTCCCAGCCTTTGCGTACGTCCTTCAGTAAGCTGCCCTGATTTCTCTGATGAACTTCATTTCGGTTACTTAGTAGCTGATACTGTCTTTTCTTTCGCAGGCATGGCTGAGGCATCCGGTGCTCGGAAGAGGAAGGCGGCTCCGTCTGCGGCGGAGTTGTTGAAGGAGGCTCCCCGAGTGAAGATTACTTGTAGGAAGCAGGTCCCTCCTCGCGAGGGAGAATCTTCCACCTCGCCGACCTCCGCAGCTCCAGCTCCGAAACTAGCAAGCTCTGCTCCTGCGGTGCCGGCTTGTTCAAAGGCGTCGAGTGAGGCGCCGACCCCAGTGGGCCCTAGTGCCACCATTGTTCCTCCTGCAGTTTCGCGCCCGGGGGTAGCTCCTTCCTCGGAGCTTGTCAGAGCGACTGTGGCTGGTACCTTAGTCGTTCCGAGATCTGTTGTTTCTCGCGCCCCAACCATTCCGAGCTCGGCTCCTTCCACCGGCGTTCCCCCCACCGCAAAAGTTCTTATTACAGCCCCCGAGCCCCTCATTGCTATTCGTTCTTCCTCCGAACGGGAGGAGGCCATTAGGATGGCCGACAACATGCTTGCTCCCCCCCCCCCCCCCCCCCCCCCCGAGGTCGGGGGAGATGTCAGCGCCGAAGGACAGAACTTGGCCGGGAGCAGGGTAGGGCTCAGGAGGCTGTAGTCTCGCCCTAGGTGGGGACGAGCGGTGAGAGATTCGAGCTAGGCTACCTATGGCCTGCTTGGCTCCGTGGGCCGCTAAGCATGCCCCCGAGGAGGATATTGCTTGTAACATCGGCAGGTCGGAGGGAGGCTTTCTGAACCACTTAGCCGCCGTGTGCTACACGGTACGTCTCCGAGAGGATTCTCTCTTTCCTTTATTTTTATAAATATTTTTTCAGATTTTGATCCTTATTTCCTGTTCAGGCTGTCCCGGTGTTGCTTTCAATCCGAGAGAGAGCGTGGGAGCATCGGAGGAGGAAGATTGAGTTTGAGGCTCTCCAGGCTGAGACGACGACCTTACGAGATGAATCTACCCTCTTAAAGTCCGAACAGAACGAACTATGCCGGCAGCTTTCGGACGAGAGGGCCAAAGTGAGCCGACTGCACGGAGTCGTCGTCGACCTGGAGGTCAAGGAGCTGCAGCTGTAGGAGGAGGAGTATAATCTTAAAGTTAGCGGCGATGCAGCGACCGACAAGCTGACCTGCGACAGGGCTCACGCGGATTCTTTAGCCATGGAGACTACTCGACTAGGTGAAGCCCTGAAACGCACCAAGGCCAAGGCGACTGAAGAGAGAACCCGAGCAGTGGATCAGTCCTTGGAGGCTCAGCGGGCCAAAGACGAGGCCGCTCTGGCTGCAGCGGTTGCCGCCGCGGTTGAAGATTTCAAGACCTCCAAGGAGAGGGACGACGAAGCTGTGAAATTCTACAAACACGGCTTCGATGCTTGTCTCGAGGCAGTTTTGGATTTATACCCAGACCTCGATCTTGACCCTATTTTGCCTGAGAATTCCGAAGACGCCCCTACTGAAGTTTTCCGCTCCGATCAAGCTCCTGATGCCCAGCCTCCTACTCCAGCGTGAAGACATATTTTATCACTTTTTTTAAAACCTGTTAATGTATTTTTTGCCCCTCCGTGAGGATTTAATGAGAAACATTTCTTTAAAATTGCGTTGACTCGTTATGAAATGTTATCGAACCGACCTCTTTAAGGGTCTGGCCCCTTCATAGCCGCTTAGTCGGTTCTCCGAGCTCCCTCGGCCCGAGTCTTAGTTGGGTACGATTCCTTTGGATACTCGGCTAGTTGATTGTTTGGCAAAAACCCTTCATTCTGTCATATGTCAAGCCGAGTACTCCAATGGAGGGTCTGGTCATTATTAGGTTTTTTTCCTAGAGGGGATGCCTTGTCGATCTTTCGTAGGATTAGGTTTCGATCCCTTAAAGGATCAGACCATTTATTTTATGCTTGTATTGATAAGATAATCGGGCAAGCATCTAAAGTAGAATAGAACTTTTATTAAGAGCCTTAAAGGCTTGTCGCTCGAAGGCGTACATTTCATTATGAGCCTTAAAGGCTAGTTCCTCATGGGTAGTAGATCTTCAGGTGCTCGGCGTTCTAAGGATGAGGGAGCTGACGGCCTTCGAGGTCTTCCAGGTAATACGAGCTCGGTTTGACAGATCTGACCACACGATATGGTCCTTCCCAGTTGGGTCCGAGTGCTCCTGCTCCTGGCTCAACCGTGTTCTGAAAGACCCATTGGAGGATTAGGTCCCCTGGGCGGAAGCTCCTGACTTTGACCTTTGAATTGTAGAAACGTGCTACCTGCTGATGTCGAGCCGCCATTCGGAGCTGGAAAACATCTCTGAGTTCTTCGAGCAAATCCAGATTAGCAGCGATTTGCTAAGAGTTTTGATTTTCTTCGAAGCTCCTTACCCGTGCTGTAAGGAGTCCGATTTCTACTGGCACCACTGCCTTCAATCCATAGGATAATGAAAATGGAGTTTCAACCGTTGAAGTCTAGGCTGTGGTCCTGTAAGCCTAGAGGACGAAGGGGAGCTCCTCGACCCAATTTTCCTTTGCTTTTTCCAGCTTTGTCTCGAGATGATGTTTAATAACTTTGTTGACCGCTTCTACCTGTCCATTTGACTGCGGGTGCCGAGGCGATGAGTAAGCATTGGTTATACCGAGTCCCTGACATATGCCACGGAACTTGTCGTTATCGAACTGTCGGCCGTTAATGGATACGATGGTTCGTGGGACTCCAAACCGACAGATGATATTTTTTCACACAAAGTCAATTACTTTCTGCTTAGTAATCTTTGCGATTGGCTCAGCCTCGGCCCACTTAGTGAAGTAGTCGACTGCAACTATGACAAACTTGACTTATCCCTTCCTTATGGGAAAAAGACTGATGATGTCGGTCCCTCATTGGGTAAACGGCCACGGCCCACTTATGGGGGTCATCTCTGCTGCCGGTTGCCTGTGCACGGTTGCAAAACGCTGACACTTGTCGTACTTCCGAACAAAGTTCTTCGAGTCCTATTTGAGAGTTGGCTAGATATATCTTTGATGAAGTATCTTCATGGCCAGGGCGCGACTGCCCGAATGGTTCTCGTAAATTCTCTCGTGAATCTCCCGAATTACGTAGTCGGCCTCGTCCGGTCGGAGGCATCTAAGGTAAGGTGAGAATGCCCCTTCTTATACAGCACTCCGTCCAATATGATGTACCGGGCCGCTCTGACCCTAAGCCGCCTCGCCTCTAGCTTGACCAAGGGGATTTCGCCGGACGATAGACAATTAAAAATCGGGTCCATCCAACTCGGAATGGACTGAACAGGATTGACCTTCTCTGACTGGCCAATACTCGGGTGCTCGATAAATTCGACTGGAATGAAGCGCGGGATGTTTCCCTCGGAGGACAAGGCAAGTCTTGCTAAGGCATCGGCCCATGAGTTCTTGGCTCTTGGGATCTACCGGATGGTGCAACTCTAAAATTTCTCAATCAATTTTCTCACTTCTTCGAGGTAGGCGATCATTCTGACTTCTTTAGCATCATAATCCGAAGAGATGTGGTTCACTACTAGCTGGGAGTCGTAACGGACTTGTAGGGTCTGAACACCTAGGCTCGCTGTCAGCCTGAGTCCAACTAACAACGCTTCATATTCGGCTTCGTTGTTCAAAGCTTTGAATCCGTGTCTGATTGCATACTAGATTGTCGTTGATTGTTGTTGAATCAGGTGCAACTAGGACAACACCGACTCCTGCTCCTTTAATGTTGGAAGACCCATCAACATAAAGAACCCATCCCGGATCCGACGCTGTCTCTTGGTTGCTCAACGGGACGAGTGGTGTCATCTCGACTTCCTTACCGATTTGCTCCTCATTCGGAGTTGTGAACTCAGCGATAAAGTTGGCTACAGCTTGACCTTTGATTGTTGCCCTAGGCCGAAATTGAATGTCAAACTCTCCGAGTTCCATAGCCCATTTGGTCATCCGACCCGATACTTCGGGCCTCTGGAGGACTTGTCTCAGAGGAGAGTCAGTCGACACAACTATGGAGTGGGCGTGGAAGTACGGTCTCAGTCTTCTGGCCGAGACGACGAGGCAGAGCGCCAGTTTTTTCAAGGATTGGTATCTCGTTTCTGCCGATACCATGGCCTTGCTTACATAGTACACGGGGTATTACTTGTTTCTGACTTCTCTGATCAGATCCGAGCTGAAAGTTGAAGCCAAGACTACGAGGTAGAGGTACAAAGGCTCCCATTCTTCAGGCTTGGACAAGAGAGGCTGCGAACCCAAGTACTATTTTAATTGCTGAAAGACTTGCTCGCACTCTTGCGTCCACTTCGCCTTCTTGTTCCCCTTCAGCTGCTGGAAGAAGGGTAGGCATTTATCTGTAGCCCTAGATATGAAGCGTCCGAGAGCGACAAATCTTCCCGTGAGACACTGTATCTCCTTAAGAATTCGAGGCGAGTTCATGTCGAGGAGAGCCTTGATCTTATCCGGGTTGGCCTCAATGCCTCTCTGACTGACTTGAAAGCCAAGAAACTTTCCTGACTCAACCCCGAATGCACACTTGGTGGGATTTAGCTTCATCTGATATTCTCGGAGGACGCTGAATGTTTCTTCGAGGTCGGTAAGGTGATTGGAGGCTTGGGTACTTTTTACTAACATGTTGTCCACGTACACCTCCATGGTGCGCCCAATCTGACTGGCGAGCATCTGATTCACCAACCTTTGATATGTTGCCCCAGCATTTTTCAGATCGAATGGCATGACCTGATAACAGTAGAGCCCTCTGTCCGTGACAAAGGTAGTCTTCTGCCTGTCTGGGGAGTACATAACGATCTAGTTGTACCCGAAGTAAGCGTCCAGAAATGATAGTAGCTCGTGTCCAGCCGTGCTGTCCACTAGCTGATCGATTCGAGGTAACGGGAAGCTATCTTTAGGGTACGCCTTATTCAGATCGGAGTAGTCTACACAGACCCGCCACTTCCCATTGAATTTCCTGACAAGCACGACATTTGCTATCCAATCAGGATAATATACTTCTTTTATGAAACCCGCAACGAGAAGGACAGTGACCTCCTCGGCAATGACTTCATATCGTTCGGCGTCGAACGACCTTCTTTTTTGCTTAACCGGCCTATGATCTGGGTCCACATTCAACTTATGAACCAACACGTCCGGAGAGATCCCTGACATATCTGTGTGCGACCACGCGAAGACGTATCGGTGCTGCCTCAAGAAGGCCAACAACGAGTTCTTGCGCTCGGAATTCAATGATGACCCGAGCTGAACAGTTTTTCTCGGGTCTGATTCATCGAGCGGCACTTTCTCCAGATCTTCGACTAAGGAGCTTTCTGTCGGTCCTCGAGGATCCAAGGCGTCCATGACGAGCGCCTGTTTGGCAGCTCTCTTTCTCATGGCTATCGCATAACACCTCCGGGCCTCACGTTGGTCACCCTGGAGGTAACTGATCCCGCCTTCAGCTGGAAACTTTATCATCAGATGGTAAGTTGAGACAACCGCTCTCATTGCGTTGAGGGAGGGTCGGCGCAGGATCACATTGTGGATAAATGGGACATTGATGACTAAAAATTCCACCAGAAGTGTGACTTGATGTTGTCCTTCTCCCACTGTTACTTGGAGGGAGATGACTCCTTTGGAGATTACTCTCTCCGGCAAAGCCGTGCAAGGGAGTCTTCACGGGTCGAAGTCGGGAACGTGGAATTCCCATCTTCTCGAATGCTTAAGAGTATATCATGTCTGCCGAGCTTTCAGTGTCGACTAGGATGCGATATACCTTGTGGTTTGCTATAGTCATTGTGACCACTAGCGCGTCATCGTGTGGATGCTAGATCCCACGCGAGTCATCCTCCGTGAATGTCAGGCTACATGGAGTGACTCAGAGTTCCTTGCTAGGACGTTCCGTTAGGTGAATGTGATGTTCCGGCTCGGATCTCCGAGGGTGGGCTTTCCAAGCCCTGTTTGAATCTTCTCCCCCAGCCGAGCCCCTGAAGATGGTACGGATTTCAGCGGGTTCTTCTGGGGGATTATTTGGCTATTTTCGGGGTCGTTCTTCCCTCCGAGCGGACTTATCTTTTTTAGTGTAACGACGCAGATGCCCCTTACGGATGAGGGACTTGATCTCGTCTTTCAGGTCCACTCAGTCGTCAGTGTTGTGACCGTGGTCCCAGTGGAAGCGGCAGAATTTTCACTTGTCCCTGTGTTCTGGGTCAGCCCTCATGCAGACTAGCCAGTTAAGTAGTCTGTCTCCTTGGATATCTAGCAGAATCTTCTCGGCAGATGTGTTAAGAGGGGAATAGGAACAGAATTTCTCTTCCAGCCTGCGGCTCGGTCGACAATCGTGAGAAGTGCGGTCGTCAGCCCCCTTTCCAGTCGGCTGAGAGTCTTCGTTCCTAGGTCTCTTCCCTTTATTCACCGAGTCAGGTACTAGTGTGCCTTTTCGAGTGTTAGTGAATTCCTTGGCATTGGTATACTTCTGAGCTTTCGCTATGAAGTCCGCTAGCGTCTTTGGCAGATTCTTTCCGATAGAGAAGGTGAATTTTCCTTCCTTCAGTCCGCTGAGAATGACAGCGAGAGCCATCTTATCATCGTAGTCCTCCGCATGCAATGCTTCTTCGTTAAAGTGGACGATGTAATCCTTCATCGACTCTTTCGGGGCCTGCTTGATGGTGAGCAGGTGAGTGTTGGGTTTTTGACTTCTGTTACCGCTTATAAACTGCGTAAGGAATAGTCGACTTAGTTCTGCGAAAGAGCCCATGGAGTTAGGTTTGAGCCGGTGATACCAAATTCGAGCAGAACTTTTAAGGGTGATAGAAAACCCCCTACACATCATTGCGTCCATTGCAGTCTGGATCTGCATCCATGATCGGTAGGATTCCAGATGTTCAGATGGGTCCCCAGATCTTGAATACTGGATTACAGAAGGTATCCGAAACCTCTGCGACATCACCTTATCCATGATGGCTGGGGTGAAGGGAGACTCGGTCTCTTCCATCATCGCTTGGATCGTGGATGGAACTATCGATTGTTGCTGCTTTTGTTCCAATGTCAGGAACCAATATTTCAGTTCTGCAAAGCGTGCCTCCCAAGAATTCTTATTTTCAGCGACGACCTCAGGGGCATCCTCGATCTCTAGCGTTCTTCTCTCTCTCCTCCGTTTTAACTGATGATGGAGGTCCGTGGGCGGCAGAGCGGATGTGGCTGAATGGACGGTTGTGGGAGCCTGAGTAGTGGCGTTCCGAGCGGATCCTTCAACTTGCACCTCAGGAGGATCTTGACCCGAACGTGGCACCCCCTAGTGTTGGGGGGCTTCAGGTCTCACACTCGGTACAGAGCGAGTCTCTACAAACAATCCCACCGGCTCGAGAACGGATTGTTTCCGAACTGGGTGTGACTCTGGCTCCCTCTGCTACTTCATTCGGTTTATCTCATCGCGCAGGGCCTGGATCTCGTTCTGCATGGCGCGATACTTATTCGACCGATTGCGTAAACGTTGGGAAGGTCCAGGCGCGGACTCAGCATAAAGCGATGATGACGACCGAGTCTGCTCATTCGGTTGTGGTTGCACAACTGCAGCTTTCTTCTTCCTCGCCATTGTTTAGGAAAATGAGAACTTGACTTTTTGTTTCAGTTTCCCATAGACGGCGCCAAAAAATGTTGATGTCAAAATCTAGTCGGTCTTCCTCCACGTCGTCTTCGCCTCAAGATAGTCCCTGGAACATGCACCAGGGAAATAAGGAAAGGTGGCCCTCGCTGGGCTGGGGGACCCTCCGATGCCTAAGTCAAGTCAAGGGAATCGGGGTCTTAAGTAGAAAGTAGGGGAGAGAGAGCACTTGCTATCGCGTACCTGTAGATATAGTGTTGTGTTCTATTTATACTTGCCTGTGGGGTGGTCTGGACCCGATAATCTCAGCACGATCAGGGGGATTCTCGGATCGTGGAGATATCGTCCGCAATCTATTGATAGTGCAGCGTATCCGGCGGATAGTGCGTATCTGCGAGCGAAATTATCGGTCACGTTTCGTTATGGCGGTTTTCATGTTTAGCAAATGGGGTATGTGCCTCGAAATATCTGCTCGGCTCGGCTCGGCTCGTCCGACCATAGCGTAAATGACAATCTCCAAGTCAAACGACATCTGGCCCGACCCGTCAAGTCGGATCCGAAGTGGCCGGCCTTGTGCATACCGTGATTGGCGGATAATAATCTGTCTGATCGGATTGTGCCTCCTCCGAGCTGAGCCTCACCCATAGACGCTCGCGTGTCGTTGTTGTGATGCTGGAATCAGGTTAGATCGGCCGTGCCTCGGACGTAACGGCACTGAGTCGGCTCAGACTTATAGTCGGATTGACGTTCTATCATGGACTTGGATCTCCTCATAACAATGGGTATCATAGCTTATGGTCCCACATTAGGGTGATCTGATTCATTCACCTTGTCAGCCAGCTTGTTGCGGGCCCAAAAAGTCTTAATTTGGGTAGTGTCAACTTCTAACAAACATCACTGTGAGCCCAAAAAGTTTCAACAGTCACCAATATTTTTTTTTTTTTAGCCCACACGATCGCTAGATCAGGTTGATATTTATGCCCTACTCCTAAAATGACATGATAAAAAATATGGGCTGCATAGATTATACACATACATCAATGTGGCTCATTTGTGTCGTGGTTTGCATGGGTCATAATTGTCACATGTTCACTTCCTCTTCTACTAAACCATTGATACCACAGCTTATGACTCACATTGGGGTAATCTGATCCATCTACCTTATCGACTAGCTTGCCGTAGGTCCAAAAAGTTCTGACTTGGACAGTGTCCACTTCTGACAAACATTACAGTGAGCCTGAAAAGTTTCAACAATTACTAATATTTTCTATTTTGTGGCCCACACGAGCACTGGATCAGGCTGATATTTGGGCCCTACCCCTAAAATGACACAGCAAAAATGATGGATAACATAGATTATACACACACATCAATATGGGCCCATATAGGTCGTTGTTTGCATGGGTTGTAGTTGTGTTATATGGGGGCCATGGTTGTTATGTTGCATGGATCGTAGTTTGCAGCATTGTTCAATTTCTCATGTACCAACCCACTGGTACCATAGCTTAAGGCTCACAATGGGGTGATCTGATCCATCCACATTGTCGGTTAGCTCACCGTGGGCCGAAAAAGTCCTCACTTGGGCAGTATCCACTTCTAACAAGCATCACGGTGAGCTCAAAAAGTTTCAGCAGTCACCATTATTTTTTATTTTGTGGCCCATACGAGCATCAGTTCAGGCTGATATTTGAGCCCTATTCCTAAATTGACACAATAAAAAGGATGAGCGGCATGGATTATACATATATATCAATGTGAGCCCATTTGGGTCATGGTTTGCATGTATCGTAGTTGTCATATTATATATGTCGTGCTTGTCACGTCGCATGTATCATGGTTTTGCACGTATTTACTTCTTTTACTACCTAACAATTGATACAATAATCTAAGGGCCATAATGGGATGATTCGATCCATCTGCTTTGTCAACCAGCTAGATGTGGGCCCAAAAAGTCTTGACTTGAACGGTGTCCATTTTTAATGCCCGAAAGTTACTCATTATTAACCGAAAAGGCATACAACTTATTAAACGAGGACAAAGGGCATTTTAGTCTAAAGTAAATTTTGGAAGCTTGCCCGAAGGGGCCAACCATAAGAATATTTGAATGGTTGAATTTCTTTAAGGAATTCGACTATATCGAGGCCAGTACTGTTAATTTTCTACTTTTAAATTGAAAAAAGCTTTATGCCTGTTTCTTCTGCAAGAACCCTGTGAAAAGCCACGTTTGTTTATTGCACCGAGTGTAAAGTGGTACACGTGCCATCGTGGCAAGCAAGTCCGAGATCAAACTCATCCACTGGTCCGTCCGGCGATGTTTTTTTTTTCCTAAAATTTATGGGCGCGGCTTCGGGATTCACCAAGGTGGGTGGGACCCTGACTGTGGGGTTCACGATGATGTATTTTCCTTAAATCAACACCGTCCAATCATTTTCAAAGCTCATTTTAGGGCATGATCCCAAAAATGAAGCTAACCCAAATCTTAGGTGGACCACACTAAAGAAAACAGTTGTTATTGAATCCTCACCATTAAAAACACTTTGGATTCCACCGGAATGTTTCCTTGCCATCCAACCTGTTGATAAGGTCACAGATACCTAAACGACATAAATATCATCTTGATCCAAAGCTTTTGTGGCCTTGAAGAAGTTTGTAATGATCAACTACCACTGTTTCCAGTACTATCGCCCATCTGATATTTGGATCTAATTCATTTTTGGAACGTGTCCTAAAATGACAGAGGGATTTAATTACAGGGATCCACCGAAGCCGCGCCTCAAATTTAATTTTTCTACGCAGAAGGTGGGCCTAATATTGAAAACAGGTGGATGAATTAGAAAACTTAAGCCAAACGTTTTAAAGCCGTACATTTGTTTTGCAAGCTGTGGCCCATCTGACCACTCATCAGCCTAAACCTAACTCTTAGGTCAAGTTATCAAAATGATCGTGCCTTTCTAACGGATGGATTAGATCTCCGACTGACGTGCCTCCCAAATTTGTACGGACGCCACTTTCCTCTTAACTCTACCTTCAGCTCATTGGAGCCCACTACAATGGCAAGGTGACATCCAATCCGTCCATCCTTTTCCCCGTATCATGTTAATGCATGACAATATAAAAAGAGGTAGGTCGAAGGCTTAAGTGGGCCACACCACAAGAAATAACGGGGATTCGATGGTGAAATTGTTTATTCCAAATATACACTTTTTCACCTGAGGCATTCTAAAAACAACTTTTTTTCAACACACACACATCCCCACACACTCACACCGTCGTGGGTTTTCACCGGATACTAGAACCCTTGACCGAACTCATCGGAGTCTACCACCGGAGAAAGAGTACACGTTGGAAAGCGGTCTATCAACATATTAATGATGGAGGTGCTATAATTAGAAACTTCCAATTTAAGTGGATACGAAAACTCAGCACGGAAGAGGGGTCTTTTTTGAAACAAGCTAGTCAAGCGCAAATATGGACGATTTAAAAGTGGTTGGTGGACCAAGAATTCTACCTCCTACAGGGCCTCATACCTCTGGAGAGGAGTCCTCCCTCTCAAAAAGGAAGTTCTTTAAGGTATTTCCTTCAACATAGGTAGCGGTGATAATATACGCTTTGGGAAGACCCTTGGTGTGGCTCAGTTATTCTTAAAGATGTTTTCCCAGGATAGGATTATATCGCCTTGCTTCGGATCCCTCCATTTCAGTTGCCGAATGCTATTCCTACACGGGAAATGAAACCACTTGGAGTGATCCGAAGGAACCTCCGTGAGTGGGAAGTGGAGATTTCAATGCTCTTATCAGTTGTATCAAGAACTGTAGTCCTGTGTAGAACTCGGTGGACAGCCTCATCTTGAGATCGGACAGAAGAGGATCCTTCTTGGTCAAGTCCTTATACAGCTTCATTGATAAGAAAACAGTTGATGTTTAAAGGGCCTGCTACACAAAGTGTGGAGATATAAAGTCCCACCTAAGATATTGTTCTTCGGTTGGCTGGTCGGAAAAGGCAAAGTTCTTACTGTTGACAATCTGCGTAAAAGGGGCATGACCCTTACTAATATCTGCCTGTGTTGCATGACGGATGAAGAATCAATGAATCATCTTTTTATCCATTGTCCCTTCGTTTCCAAGATATGGGCAGCAATCTTATCCTCCTTCAGTGTCTCTTGTGTGGGGATTTTGGCCTGCTGAATTACACAGATCTAAATCTAGGATAACAATTCAATGACACCAAGCATATATAAGAAAACACACAGATTTAACGTGAAAAATCTTTGCGGAAAAAAATCACAGCACAAAGCGACACAATTCCACTATGAAAGCATCAATTACAAAAAGAAGGGACTTACCTGATTCGAACAACCTCAAATCTCACCCTTTGATAACCCCAAGAACCCTTTAGAATACCTTTAGGAAGCCTTAGAATAGCCTTAGGTACCTCTATTTATAGTTTAGAAAACTTCTCTTTCGCACCCTTGCGAAATCGCTTCAGATTTTTGCAGTCCGCATAAGATCCGGACTCAAATCTGCGTAGCATCAACTGGTCGAGCGGCCCGGACACCAAAAATCTATACTCGCTGGACTTCGAGTCGAGATGGCCTCAACTAGCCTAGCGACCCGCTCGACCAGTCGAGCAGTCCACTCGACCGGTCGAGCAACCCAGAAGATTTAAGACATCTTTTCTGACAACAATCTTCACCATGTCTTCAATCTTTAAACGTATAACTCTTTGACCTCTTCTTTTATCTCTGCATCACATCATAGATTTTTATGCACACTCCATCCTTCTTTTCTGCCATCACTAAGCCCAGATAAGTTACACAAAACTTGACCTTCTGTACAGAAACGATCTAGGTGAGCATGTCTACCAGATCAAAATTCATGTGCTCAACCACCTTTGATCTTGTCTTCTCAAAAGGAGAGACGTAGTCTTCTTACCATCTCACCGCTACCCAATATTGCTTACCAGGGTACTTGCTCACAACACTGATAACCTGTGAAATAACCGGTCTAATCCAACCATGGCATACACTGCCAACCACATTTGAATAAAGCTCATGAGATATCCTGCTTTTTCTCATCCGTTTTGGGACATGTCCTAAGAAAAACTTGAGGAGAGACACATAGGGAACACTCTCCGGCTTTACCTAGCCCATCACATCCTTGATCAATACCTACACATAAGGTATACCTCATGTGATTACCAAAGCCTACTCCTCTTTCATTCTCAACGTCGAGAACTATCTTTGCAGCCCCCCGATCTTTCATCTTGAATGTCTCACTTAATTGAGTTTTCAGTACATTGATTTCAGACATGTCATAATTGATGATTTATATATTATCAATTCCTGACTCAGCATGAAGGAATTAAAATCACCGCCTAGGCGACAAGTCAAACCACGACCTCCTGCAAAGTCTTTTCTCAGTCCTTTTCACTTCGAACCGCTCTGGTTGCTTCATGTACATCTGCTCTTCCAATTTTCCTTGCAGAAATGCAGACTCTACATCCATCCTTCCAGCTCAAGATCACATTAGCCAACCAATGCCAATCACGGATCTAATAGACACTTGTTATACCGTTGGTGTGAATATCTCTGAGAAAATGATCCCTTCTCTCTAAGCATAACCCTTCGCTACCAAGCTCGCCTTGTATCTATATTGTATCCTCTTGAAGATCCACCTACATCCAACCGCTCTCCGGCCCACTGGAAGCTCTACCCGCTTCCATATGTCGGTCTGGTATAATGAATCCATCATATTACCCATAGTCACCTTTCACTTCTCAGCACCAAATTCATCTACAGTCATCTGAATAGAAGATGAATTCCCTACGACATTGGAGTCGTCCATGTACCTCACTAATATCTTGCGATTATGTCATGTGATTCTTCTCACAGGTGACTGCTCCATGTGCTGTATCCCTATCCGCACGTCTCAGCCTTCCTGATTTGCTCGCTCTTGTGGCCATGCCTAACATGTCACACACATAAAGAAGTAGAATCCGTTACATCCACTGTAGCTCCACCTTTTGAAGTGCTCCCAATCAATCTGTATAAGTTACCAAGTTGTTGTGCTTTCATGCTTACCTATGCCCCCTTAGATACTTTAAGAGCACCATCAATACTTATGTACTTGCATCCTTTTATCTCAAGTACACCAAGAGAAATTAGATTTTACTTCAAATCAGGAACATGCCTGACATTAGTCAAGGTACGCTCCACCCCATCAAACATCCTGATGCGTACCGAACTAATAACCGCAATATTACAGGCAATATCATTACCCATAAATACCTGTCTACCATCGCACTCCCTGTAGCTGGTGAACTAACTCCGATGAAGAGTCATGTAAAAAGATGCCGCTATGTCTAGCATCCATTTATCCTTACGATCATCGTATGACTGCGTGATAGTAGACACAGACAAAATATTACCATCACATTTACTCGATCCATCAGACGTGGCAGCATTAGTCTCTTTATATGAAGCCTTAAAATCTTCTCTCTGCGATTTAAAATTTTCACAATCCTTCATATGTCATTTTTTCTCACAGTTCTAGCACTTTACCTTTCCTTTGCCCTTGTCCTTGGATTTGGATATAGAACCTGAAGAACCCGTACCTTGTTTAGAATTCCTATACCTTGTAAATATTACATCAGAAGATGTCTCCATATCACTGTTTAGCTTTCTCATAGCCTTCCTTTGAAGGGCTGAGATAATAATGTTGACACTCAGGATTTTATTCGTGCGGCACATTGTGTCCTTGAATGACTCATACGACGTTGGAAGATAATTCAGCAACATACATGCTTATTTTTTATTTTTCATCACTTCCTACATATCCCGCAATTTACAAACTAATTATTAAAGTTGCTGATGTGAGCCTCTGATCTCCACCCTCTGTCATTTTGAAGTTATACCATTGTCGCTTCTAGTATAGGTGATTTTCAAAGGATTTTTACATAGACATCCTCTAACTTCGCCCATAATTTAGCCGTAATTCTCTCCCTCATGACGTTGTAGAGAATCTCATCTATGAGACATAAATGAATCGATTATAAAGCCTTCTTATCAAGAGTATTGCAGTCACAATCAGTCATAGTAGACTTTTGCTCCTCAAGAGCACAATCTTCGCATTGTTTGATTAAGAAACTCATCATCTTGATCTTCCTTAACTCAAAATTATTTTTCTCTGAGTACTTCTCAATCTTATACCTAGTACTTTCCATTATTACCAATCCCTCAAATTTAGATTTGTACCCCAACGACTGCTTTGATACCACTTGTTGGGATTTTGGTGTAATACTCTATTATTGTAAATAATGGGTTCCACCGTTAACCCATTGTATGTGGCCCACCTGAGTTGTGGATGGCCCTCAATTTTGGGCTCATGCCCTAACTTTGATGGGCAAAATTAATGAACGGTGTGGATCTGTCACATCATCCATGTGGGGCCCATTCTTCAAAAAAAAAAAAAGAAGAAAGAAAGAAAAGTAGGTGACGTGCTGACGCACGTCACCCCATGAATGCCCCTCTCCTCCATGACTCTCTCTCTACTTCCTTGTTCTTTGCTGTGTAGTTGCGCACATGAACCCATCCACCATGCATGATATCATCATGGTGGGACCCACTCCTCAATCTAAACCGTTCATTGGAATGACACCTCTGCATAACCCTAACCGTTGATATCTCTCGCCCAGAAACCTCTGGTGTGGTCCACCTTAAACCTCGATCAGATTGATTTTAAACTTCATGTTTTATCTTGTTGCTATAAAACCAATGGACGTTGTAGATTTTACATTTGATGCATTTGTGGACCCCACCTCATCTCACCAGTCTGGAATTCCATAACTCTTACGGGGACTTTCCGTTTTAGCTTTAGCGACAATGCCGCACACGTCTCCGCACTAGGCAATTCGTGTAATGCCCTCACCTTGAATTGTGACGGTTATTCTTCCCTCATCCAACGCTCCACAACTCTCCAACACCTTCTCACCTCAGTGAGCTAATAAAAAAGGCTCCAATCTCCCCGCTTTCTCCTTCATTTTTTTCTTTACCAATCGTCGAATGCCAAAATCCAAATTTTCTGAAACCCACCAGCAAAACACATTAAGAACTTCGATCTTTCATTACACCATGCTCCCTAGTATTTAATCTCCATCATTTGAAAGGATTGAAGCCCTCAAATCCTTGCAAGACAACAGTCTACCATTGAAGGGAATCAAACATCGTGTGCCAGATATTAACCTAGTGGCTAACTATATCAAACGACTCTTGAATTGGAATCTAGCAAGAGCCCAAACTATTTTATTTTCACAACAGGTAGGTGATCATTCCTTATTTGAAAAAATTCATAAGTAATGGCCGTATTTAATCTAAACAGTAAGATATTCTTTATTTAATTGAACCAATGCAAATATCATTATTTTATTTATGTATTTAATATTATCTGATGGTAATAATGAATATTCATTAGGTGATCATGTATACTATATTTATCATATTTCTTTGTACGTTAGATGCATCTTATGTGATCAATTATTTTTGTTTATGCAATGATTCTTACGGGTGCTCCGCCCAGGGTCATTTTCGAAATGATCAGCACAACACGGGTGCTCTGCCCAGGGTCATTCCCAAAAGGATCAGCACTGGTGCTCTATCCTGGGTGATTTCCTAAAAGGATCAGTATGCACGGGTGCACTGCCCAGGGTTTTTGTCCCTAAAAGGTTATACCGGTGCTCTGCCGAGGGTCATACCCTGAAAGGATCAACACCGGTGCTCTGCCGTGGGTCATCCCCTAAAAGGATCAGCACACATGAGTGTTTTGCCCACTCCAAATCTTAATATTTTTAGAAAAGATATGTTAAATAATGCATTTATTTCATGTTCATGAATGTTAATTTATTAACTATGATTTTACATTTAATGTTCACTTTATTTTGATTAATATGTCGAGATTAAATTTGGTAATATTTGTGAGATTTTCAACTCGGGATTGATGTGATCCTATTGAGTTGTCAACTCATTATGTTTTAACCGTTTCAGGTTACGAATATTTTGAAGATGCAGGACATTACTATTAGTAGTGGAGCATGGAATGTGGTTAGATGCACGTGGCATGTCATTCTACATAAGATAAATTTTATTTTAGAACTCTGAATGTAGTAATGTCTGATTTAGTTTTCTTACTCCAAGTTAAGTTAAATAAATATGCATTGATGTAATAATGGATTATGTAATTAGTGATCTAAGTATGTGTTTGGATTTTAAAATTTTAGACTATGGTGGAAAAAAAATGAAATGTGTATGAAATTGTTATACCTTATCTTTTAATTTTATTTTATTTTTTATATAGGTCACGGGTCTGGAATTCGGGTCTTGAACACCCTATTCGGGTACCCAAATTTTGGGGCGTGACATTTGGCTTGTGAAATCACACAGATCTAGATCTAGGATAGCAATTCAATGACACCAAGCACATACAAGAGAACACATAGATTTAACGTGGAAAACCTTTGCAGGAAAAAATCATAGCACAAAGCGACAAAATTCCACTATGAAAGCATCAATTACAAAGAGAGAAGACTTACCTGTTTCGAACAACCTCAAATCTCACCCTTTGATAACCTTATAACCCTTTAGAATACCTTTAGGAAGCTTTACAATACGTTAAAATAACCTTAGGGACCCCTATTTATAGTTTAAGAAACTTTCCTTTCGTACCCTTGCGAAACCTCCTTAGATTTTCACAGTCCACACAAGATCCGGACTCGAATCTACGTAACTTCAACTGGTCGAGCCAAGTCCTCAACTGGTTAAGGGACACCTTCGACCGGTCGAGCCATCCCCTCGACTGGTCGAGCAGCCCGGACACCAAAAATCTGTGCGCGCTGGACTTCGAGTCGAGATGGCCTCGACTAGCCTAGTGACCCGCTTGATCGGTCGAGCAACCTAGAAGATTTAAGACATTTTCTTTGACAACATCTTGGTCCTTTCCAAAATCGACGGGCTGTCTGCTAAATACTTGGCATGGTGTAGGCCAAGGCAAACAAATAACAACAATATGGAGAATCTCCCTCCCAACAGTATAGTGGGCGGTATGGGAAGAACGAAATGGGACGATTTTTAACAATGTGACAAATTCAATTCTTTCTATCTTATCTAGAGCCTATGGGTATATCATTGGGTGGGCCTCTAATGTAGTCAGTCTTAATCATTGTAATCTGTTGTATCCTAGAGGTTAATTAGTCTGCTATCTCAGTGGTCTAATCCCCTCTTTTTAATGAAGTTTCTATATTCTCTCTCTCTCTCTCTCTAAAAAAAATAACTCGATTTTAGGACCAATGATTTATTGGACTTAACTGGGCTTTGATTTCTTTAAAGGCCCAAGAAGAACGATGAGTTGCCCAGACTCATTCAGCTAAGATTTTTCAATGTGAGTCGGCCTGGACCCAATGTGATTGTTTATAGCTCATTGGTTGGGCCCTGCTTGTGCTAAGGTTTTTTTACCAATGGGCTAAAGTTGGAATATGTTTGGCCCATCCTGTAGAGTTGTATACGAACCGAGTTAGCTGGTTAACTTGCTTGACTAGACTCAAAAAAGCTTGATTTGACTAAGTTCAAAACTAAGTTCGAGCCGAGTCGAGCTAACTTTTGGGGCTTGAAAAAATTTCGAGCCAAGTTCGACCTTGTCTGAGCTCTAAGTGACTCGGATCAAACCTTAGCTCGAATTGAACTTGGATTGAATCAATTCAGTTATTTTGATATTGACGTTGCTCACCAGGTGTTTGATGAAATGACTCATTGATTTATTGTTTTAGGTGCATACATTCTTCGCAGGATCGGTTGGTGGCCAGGAAGGTATGGATACAAAAAAAATCACTTTAAAAAAAAAAACTTTTATTATAAAACTACACTAATATTTTGATTTTGATATTGTCTATCGAGTGTTTGATAAATACCTGTAAATTGTTGATGTTGTTTTGTATATTGTGAGTAGAGCTGGGCAGAATTTGACCTGATCTTGTGAATTCGACCCAACCCGATCCAAACTGAAGTCCAAGATCGGGTCGGTTCAAGTAGGCCCACTCAGATTCGAACATACATCGAGTTGAGTTCAAATTAGTGTCTAATCCGAATCGATCCAATTCGCACAACATTCGTTCGACACTGTTTCTTATAATGTTGTTCACTTAAGATTGGGATATACCTCATTTTTTGTTTAATTCTATAAAATGATCTAGAAAAATAGATGGACGGCATGGATGAAATAAATACATCATGGTGGGGTCCACTTTGCACCAACCACCAGCCATTGGCCAGTGGCAGGGGGAGTAGCCAATCCATCTCCTCTTAGGTGTACTTGAGATCAACCATAGCAAAAAAGAGAGATGTTCACATCAACCGTGTTTGTTGTTCCATGCAATGCTACCATTCACAGCATTTTATGGCTTCTGCAGGACATCCAAGACATGGAAAAGGTGGAATGCATAATTACCTTTGGATGGAATGCAGGATGGTCCACTTACAAGGCAGACTGTAACATTGAAATTAACGGACATCAGATATCAGACTCTATATAGGGGTACGAGCTATCTAGATGGTTGGATTGGTCCGAATTTTGAATAAGAATCATGATTATGGTGTGGTCTATTACTTTCACCGATCGGATTTTCCACCAAAGTTGATATATCAAAGGAAAATCGGGGGTTATATGTTAAAGGTTTCATATTGCAATGTGGTTCGGTCAACATTGTTTGAAGGGAAGATAAAGACCCATTCAAGCTGACGTGATAAAACACATCAAGTGCCTCAAGACTCCTGACAGGTGTACCGAGGTGACTCAAGAAGCGGATTGGCAGGTGTACCATGCACCAGCTGTTATAGACGTCAGCAAGTTCTGTGGGTCCCATCATGAGGTATGTGTTATATCCAAACCATCCATCCATTTGGCGGGTTTGTCTTAAGGCTTGAGCTGAAAAATAAGACAAATCTAAAGATCAAGTGGACCACACTGCAAAAGGCAGAGGGGGTTGAAAGTCTACTATTGAAACTCTTTTACGGGTCATAGAAGTTTTGGATCAATATAAATTTTTTTTCCCTCTTTATTCATATAGTTATGACCTTATTAATAGATTAGATGGAAAAAAAACATTATGGTGAGCCTACGAATTTTTTAAGGTGACAATCACTTTAAAAATAAAAAAATTCAAAAAAAAAATATAAGTAGAAGACTTGATTCGAACCATATCCAATCCAATTCGACTTAGTTTCCCTGACCGAGTTGGATTCAGTTCGGGTCAGGACAGCAACGGATTGAATCGAGTCAAATGACCCGGACTCGGTCTCAAATCATATCAAGTTCGAGTTAATTTATTAAAAATTTCAGACCGAGTCGAGTTGGACCCAATCCAGTCTGACTCGACTCGATGCCCACCTCTAATTGAGAGTAGTTGAAGGAACACTCCACGTGTTTGAGAAAATGTTGCACAGGCTCAAAATTGGCTCAAACTAGCTCGAGCTGCTGATCGAGCCAAGCAGAGTTCGAGCTAGGGTCAGCTACTAGCTGAGTTGAGTCGAGATGTGCCAAGCTTGACTCGGTTCGCCTAGTGTACACTCTACAGTGACAGGTCCACTTGAAGAAAGAGTTTACACAGCCTCCGTCGTAACACATGATTAAGCCTATGCATCGCCGCCCATTGCAGCCCACATCCTACATGATCAAATGATCAGAACCGTCCATGTTGTAATCTCTACGCTATACTGTCCACCATGAGAAATTAAGCTGGACGGATGATTGTGACAATTTCTATCTGAACATGAATTTAGACAATAAAACGAATATTTTTCAATGGCTCATCTTCAGCTCGAAAAATCAACAGATGTGATCATCAATAAAGTATGGTTATGGGAGAATAGATCATTTAAGATAATAAATGGACCGCCCAAATCATCATACCATCTCAGCATGTGAGCCAACTCCTAAAGAAATAAATCACAAAACCCAACAAAAACATCTTGGTTTTTTCTTCTTACGTATGATCGTCGGCTTCAAAAAATCTTGAAATCATTTGAGTGGACCGTCCATTCACCAACTTGATAATATCACGAAGAGAAAAGCTTTGACACGGGCAGAGTGCGCACTCTTTTATCCACATGATTTATAGATAGCTATATCCAAACCGTACATATAGTGGGACCCACAGTAGATAGTGGCACCTATCCAAAATTAGATTGCTAATATGCATTTCTTTCTTAAATCCAGACCATTGAATATTTATTTGGTTATATAGGATCACCTATTTTGTAATCTTTGGGTTCCCATGTACAATGGGGATTTGACGGTTTGGATTGAGGTACACGCATGCCATGGTTTGGATAATCGTACTCTGCCAACGTGTCAACTCACTCTCCGTTCGTGATAAGAAAGGACGTGACGGTGCACGCCATCTTAATTCAGTAGGGCCCAACGGTTAGTGGGCTGTAGCTTCGAAAATCGAGGGAAATGCGACTTTCAAATGTAATACGAACACTTCAAAAAAAATAAAATAAATAATTATAATAATATTCTCTGACAACATTATCTTTCTTTATGGAATTATATGAGTCTGGACACGTGGCTGCACACGGAACACAGATTTTTTCTGTTTGTACTGGGGGCTACGAATAAGTGATCCAGACCATAGGTTTGTTGGGCCCATGGATGCCCAATGTTCCCCGCAATCTACCTCTATCATATGGGTATGGGTCCAAGACAGAAGTAAAAGGCAACTGAGCCCATTTTCCTGTGGGAGCCTGCTCATTGGCACGTGAGAGAGATTAGAACTTTCCATGAGTTGGGCCATACTAGGTCTTATGGATTAAATATCAGGCTACTTTCTGTCAACTTTCCAGGGCTAGTGAAGCTCTGTTCATTGGCACGTGAGAGACTTTCGAGCTTTCCATGAGTTGTTTCCTGTCAGTTTCACTAGGGCTAGTTAAGTCCTGCTCATTGGTACCTGAGAGAAATTCGAAATTTCCATGAGTTAGGCCACACTGTATAGGTCTTCTGACTTAAAATCAGATTGTTTCCTGTCTGCTTCACTAGGGCTAGTGAAGCTTTGCTCATTGACACCTGAGAGACATTCGAACTTTCTATGATTTGGGCTTCACTGTCTTGGTCTTCTAGCCTATCAATTGTTTTCCGACTTTGGTTTGCCCCTACACCAGCCAGTTGACTGGTGTTTAAGCTCTGTGGACCCCACCATGATATATATATATTTATTTATCCAAGCCGTTCATCCGTTTTGCTGGCTTACAAATCTGTGGTGGACAGCACCACAGGAAAACAGTAGGGATTGAACTTTCGCCGTTAAACTTCCCAAGGCCCGCTGTAATGCTCATTTGACATTCAACCTGTCAAATATAAGCCCGATCCAAAACTTCTATGCCCCAAAAAGTTTTCAACAATAAGCATTCAATCACCACCGTTCTCTAGTATGTAGTCAAGATTTGAATTTGCCTCATCTGTGGACTGGTGCCTTAAAATGAGCTGAAAAAAAAATATGAATAACATGGATAGGACACATATATCATGGTGGGGCTTATAGAGCTTTGACACCATCTAGCTTGCTCGTGCTGCGGTCACTAGCCAAACGGCGTCAGTTGTTTCCCTTGGGTGGCCCATGCTGTGAAAGGAATCGCCTTTAGCATCGGTTTGTACTGTAAAGACGCAACGTGGGTGGGAGACTTAACCATGTCCCTACCTTGATGTATGCACCATATATCTACTCCCTATATTTAATTTTCCCTCTTATTTTAGCACTTGGTCAAAAAATTAAATGAACCAGATGCAAATATCAGGTGTCACGCTCCAAAATTTGAGTACATATTGTGTCCCCTCAAACCTAAGTTTTGAGTCTTTACTCATATACAATGTTAACTTCATTCAATTATACGATTATTTAAAAGCAAAAGCAATATTTATTTTTATATTTCAACTAGGTTCATTAACAATCATTCACACACATGATTTAAGCACCGACATCCACATATTCTCAACGTCCATAAACATTCAATTTGCATAAATTAGGCATCATTCACTAGTCAATATAACTTACAAAAGAATACTTACTACAAACCTAAAATAATTCAATTAAATAAACTAATCAAATACTTAAAAATCTTATAAGTAATATCAACATTCATTATATATAAATCAGATCAACATAACAAAGAAAATTCTAATTAATTAATTATGAACGGTCCAAATGCGGTCAATTTCTCTCCCAACAAATACGGCCATGTCTCATGTGTGTTGTACACTAGTTCAGTCAGAACTTCTTGTTCCTGGTCAACTCATCAGCTAATTGTTTATCTGTACGGTTTTTTCATCAATAAAAATGTAAGCTGGCTAGACTTAGTGAAAAAATTCAGCATGGTTCATATTTATTAAAACTAAAATATAATATAAATAGAGTATGCACAATGATATATATGCAATGATGTATGAATGTATCAGATGAGATGATCATCTATCTACTTGGATTGGAGATCGCCAACCCACATCTACCCGTTGGGTAGGCTTCCACCTTTCGGTAGGCTTGGATATAACTTGCATTTGGTAACGCTCTATCATGATCAATATTTCTTACAAGGAGGGCCTCTAGAATCAACTATACGTTATGTAAATGCAATGAATGAATGATGTATGAATGTATCATTTTCATAACTGTCATATATGCTTATCTTGATAAATAAATTCAATGTACAATTATGACTTCATGCAATTTGGCACATTTTAGCATATAATTTACCGCATCATATAATATTGTAACAAAACAAATAAATCAGTACATCAATCAATCAAACCATCACGAATAATTTATTTTAATTCTAATGAATCATAAGACATGTTGGGTTACTTAGCTGACTCTAGTAGTGCAGAATTTATAAAGTAATTAGGTTAATTTGAATGCAGAGATCCTATTAATTATATTAATACTATTGTTATTCATCTAGTTTTATTACACAATAGGACCTAGCTTTAATTAACATCTTAAGTGGTCAAACCTTAAATGATCGAATAATTTAAAATTTCATATATAGTATGTTTATTAAATTTAATTATCAAAATTTAGATTTTCTTTTTAAGATTCTGAAATTAAATGAAAATTGCTTGATAGGGATGACCCACCGAATGATTGGATCATCTAGATTCTTGAGATCTTTTCAAATTTTGCCTTTACACATTGGATGAATAGTGTGGAGCTAACCACACATACACAAATGGCCCATCTCGACCTCTGCGCCAAATGATACTAATAGTTACGCAGAAATTTAAGATTTCCTTATTAAATATTTTCATTTTGGCCTTAGAAATCATATGATCCATACACATCTAATTTGATTTGACCAGATGAAAACTAATTAATGTCTGCGACGAGAAAGTTCACATAAAATTTTAGACTTCCATCATCTTTACATCAGATGTACTCACAAATTAATGCAAGGAACATGTGGCCGATTCACACCGTTCATTACATAGATCAAGTCAAATTACATTACATACATAAAAATTAATAAAAGAATGAATAATAAGCTTATTGGATATAAGCTCTCCAAAATCCTCTCTCTCCCTTTCATAGTTGTCGCAGGTTTTTTTTTTTACTAATATCTTAATTGGAGTGGAACTCCTCTTATGACACACTCCGTAAAAGGAAAACTTATTTGAGGGATAAAGACTTTATATAAGGAAGAATGGTTACGAATAGGAAAAAGATAAAGATCAGATATAGATTAGATAAAGATAAGATAGAGATAAGATAAAATAATATTATAAGATATAGATAAGATAAGATAAAATATTTTATTATTATTATTTTATTAAATTAGAATTTTTCACGAGCGTTACATCAGGTGGACTACATCATAGGAAACAGTTATCATTGAACCCCACCATTAAAAGCTTCCTAATGTCCACCTCAATGTTTGTTTGCCATCTAATGTGTTGATAACGTAACACAAACCTAAACGAAACATACAAAGAAAACAAATATCAGGTTGATCAAAAACTTTTGTGGCCCACGAAAAAGTTTGTCATGGTCCATGACCACTATTTTTTGCGATGAGTTCTACCTTTGTAACACTTCAGTTACCAAAACCCGAGTACACTACTTATTTCCTAAAAACCCAAGCATTAACCTTTAACGGTGGCTCAAATATTATGTACATTTTTTTTCTTCCCTATCAGAGTTAATAAACTAGCGGATATGAGTAAATCAAGTATAAGAGAGAGTCTAAATATATATAGCCAAATATTTTTGTGATTACCCGAAAACTTATACAAAGCAATGTCATAAGTTTTTAAGATACATAATAGTACAAATTAAATACAAATGGAATAAGGAATAAAGGGTCGTAAGATCGTCTAGCTCCTCCTATCGACATGAACACTAGTACCCGCATCTTCTATGTTTCCTGTATACTAATTATGTTTTGATAGCATCAATGGTTATTCCAATGAAGTATAACCCCCATGATTTATCGTATCATGAAGATAATTAAGCATATTTATCAAGAACAGTGTATAACAATATTTCGCAATGATTATCATAGAAATCATATAAGGTTCATCAGATACATTTTCATTAAATAAATTTCACAAAGATAATTTTATTTATATGCATGGATTCATGCATATGCTCATAGACCTGGGGATGCAAATCCAGCTAGTGAAAAGTCGTCCAAGGAGAACTAGTCACCTGAAAAAGTACTCAAAGGTACGCCCTAAGGAGGACTAGCCACTCGAAAAAGACTATGCAACGAGGACACTCAAGGTGGCCTAGCTTCGTGGAAGAGTATTCTATATATGTCCAAAGAAAACTAGACGCCCGGAAAAGCCCATGTGAAAGAGCACAACCTATGATAGTCGAATGTGCATAACAAAAACTTAAGATTACCAGGTAAAATACTCTATGGTACAGCCCATAGTGACCCAAGAAAACTCCGCGTCTTGCATCGACCACTCAGTAAAGTCCGTATGCGATGAAGATGCATGATTACCCCAATCATTATTATTCCAATTTCAAACAACCGTTTTACAGAAGCTCAACGGTCACTATGGGAGGTTTGTCACCTAGCATAGGTCGACAGCTCAAGCATAGTGTCTCATTCCACCATCCCTGGCTCAAGAGACTAACAAATAGGTTGTTTAAAGGTAATCTACTCAACTAATGACTAATTATATTTCTACAAGTGGAACTTACCATCGCAAGGTTATATGAAAACGGTTCATTAAAGCCACATAGGGTAAATGTTACATCAAGTCCCATAGGGCAAACAGTCCATCCCAAGGATGTGATAAAAATGAATTTTCTCAAAACCCATATAAACAACAAATGGTTCATAAGATGGTAAACCACAACCAAAACTCCATTTAATTTATTAGACAAATGACCACTAGTATAAGGATCTCCAAACATCCATACAGTAAACATAAGTGGTGAAATAAGCCACGTAAAATATCAATAGCGCTTATCCATATGAAATGTTTCATTTAAACTGGGATAGAGAATTTTGCTATATATAGCATGTTTAGCTACTTGAATGTAAATCCAATGATTAATTATTTAGGAAGAATTCACTCAAACGTAAACTAGTATTCATCATCATTTTTACTAAATATTAAATTAAGCAATTAATGAAATATGTGAACTAAAATAATTATCAAGATGTAAAAAAGCTTGAAGGTAATTCTCACCTTTCAAGAGTCGAATTGACTTCACGTTTGTTGGAATTAGTTGCACATGTTCACGAATCCGATCCTACCACAATTAGAACGCCACATCATTCCCTCAACTTAGATTTAACCCGAGTTCAGCTAGCTTGAGTTATATGTGCAACTACGTCCTCCTTTAGATGTAGTTGGACAAGTATGAACCCAAACTTGACTTTTGCACTGAAGAGGATCAATCACCAAATCAAAAACAACCAGAATTCATGGTTGGCCGAGTTAACTCGACGACAATCCAACCTAACACCATTCCAGATCTGATATCCTCTTTCTTTCAAACTCGTCCAACAAACTCAACTCAACATCAGCGAGTTGACTCAACCCAACTCGGCAGCAGCAACTCAACACCATCTTTCTTTTCTTTCTCTTCTTCTTCTCATCCTACTCCTTTTTTCTCTTTTTCTTCTTCTTCCTCCAAAGTCTAGCAATGCTTGGGCCCTGATGGAGCTTGATTGGACATGCTGGGCCAGCAAACTCAGTCCGACCCGTGACTTAGCCTGACGTAGTTCAACTTAATCGACTCTGCATAAATGAGGTTGAACTCAATCGCAGCATCACTTCTTAAATCTTCAAACTTGTAATGGTGGTAACCATTAACGAGGTCCTGAGATAAATCTGAGTTCAATCCAGACTCGATTGAGTTGACCCAGGTAAAACCTGGTTGCCTGGAACGATTTCCACTCGAAACTGGCTCCACATCCATCCGATTACCACCCCACAACGTGATTCAACTCAACACTAGTTGGGTTGAGGTGGAAATAACGTACCAGATCGGAAGCTGCACCAAGACCAGCAATGGATGCCAGACTCGACCTGACTTAGTCCTGGTTGAGCTGAGACGACACAGCAACCTCACCGCGCGATTCTCTCCCTCATACTTTCCTTCTTCCTCTCTTTCCTTTCTTCTACTCCTTCTGTCTTTCTTTTCTTCTCTTGTAGTGTCCAGCAACCTGGCCTGACGCGCAACTCGGTCCGAGTTGGGTTGGTTTGGCAACGAGTAAGGCTCCAAACTCGACCTGTGCAGCGCTCCTTCCTTTCTCTTTTCCACTTTCTATTTTTGGAAATCGTCACCCTAAAAGGCAACCTTTTATAAAGTGTATTAATCTATTTCTGGATGCTTCCATGCCAACTAATCAGTGGACTAGTTACAAGAAGATTGTCTCAATTCGTCCGAGTTTTGAGATGGTAGTTCTGGTTACGTGTCGCAAGGCATCAATTGGATGTTGTAGATGAGTTTTAGGCACCATGATCCATCGGATGGACGGCCCTGATCAGAAAATGGGTCCCGCTGTAAGATGATGGGTATCCCAGTTCAACTGGGAAGATGATCCAGCCATCAATGGTGGATCTCCTTTCAATGGCTAATCTTGAGATCTGAAGCAAATGGGCAGCATGGATTGAACCAATGATCAACTTGGGGTCCATATTCTGGACGTACACATTTGAAATCTTGATGGCTCCCGAGATTTGAGTTGCGTACGATATTTCTCGCGTTTGCGATATCTCTAGCGAGAAATCGTAACTGAAGCCGAGAGAGTTTTTCTGAACGCCCTAGAACGAGCGTACAGGATGCTCTGGAAGAGCTTCTAGAAGCTCTTGAATGGCTGAGATGGAGCCACGTTTCATAATGGAAAGATTCTTTCCGCGGCTTCACTCTCCATTGCTTTCTCTCTCTTTCTTGTTTTAGTAACCTAGTTTCAAGGGCTAGGATACTTTTGGATGGATGGTCGGGATTTGAAAGAAGTTTTCTCGGGTTTGCCAGCTTGGCAATAAACAAAATCTTCTATTTTTGGAAAACAACCGCGCGCATGCCATCTTGTACATGTGATTGTGTGCAAATAGGTGTGTATCAACACGTGAGTTTTATGGGTTTTGGTCACTAGATGGACGGTCCAGATCGTTTGTTAGTGTGATGAAGATGGTTCACACGACAATGAATTTGGAGTTGCTTCGTTCGAACCGCACTCGCACGCTAGACTTTTGCGCCTACTAACGTTCATATGAACTCGCGTTCTAATGTGCGCGATTCATTTGGTTGGGACCGAAATCGTCCCCTTAACATGATGGACGGCTCTGATCGTCCATACGGATTACGATGGTGGGCCTCAGACGACGCTAACGAACGTCGTCCGTTCGTATCCCGGCCGAGCGGGAAGATTTGAAAAGCTAGAGAGGCTTTTGCCAATTTGGTCAAGTTCGGATTGACCGAGCTGTGCATTTCAGTGCACCGCGGGTGTGCACATTCTGTGCATCCTCAAAGATCTAAAAGTGGGGTCCACCTAATGTTCAGTGCAATCCACTCCGTCCATTCCCCTTGGACTCCCTAATCAAGCATGTCCAGAACTTAGGTGGGCCATACTAGATAAATTTTGAATTTAATTTATGATCTCCATTGATCCAAAGGTCAGATTATTAACCAGCCCCATTATCAATTTTCTAAAAGTCTCTTCCTTGTCTAGATGAGAACTAGTGGTCAGATGCTTGATTGCAGTGGTCAAGTGATTGGTTTCTAAATTGAGTAGCGTGAATAGGGTGAACCGTGGATCTAATGGGTTAGATCTCAGAACTAGTATTGTACATCTCCTTTTGGTCCAGTAAAGACTTGTTTCTTGTTTCATCGCAATCATGATCCTAAAAATTTAAGTTTTGTGAGGATTGAATGGTTGATATTGAAAATCAATAATCATATAGCTCGATTCATAGATGAAAATGGTTAAATTTTGACTAAAGTGTAAGTGAAAAGTTCCGACCATGAATTCATGGTAGCACCCAAGGTAACACCCGAGTACTAAAAAGTACTGGGTGTTACATCCTTAGATTTGGAACGGCTTCATTTTTTGCCCTATGTCCTTATAATGAACTGGCATATAACCGTCAGGGTCACAATTGTGGACGTTTTCCCTTCCATTGTTTCGTTTTGTGTAGCTTACCTGAGTTTTGGATCTGTCTGATTTTTTCTAAATATTATCATACTGTGGTTTACAAAACAGATGGACGGAGTGGATTTGTAACAGACATATCGTTTGACCCCACACAGCCCCAGGCACAGGCAATCCACACCCGTTAAGAATCGGAAGCGGATTTCATTGCAACTCCTACACGTATGGAGGAAACTCTGTGGATCAAGCTTCCGATTTATATATTTTATCAACTCCTTTTATCCATTTTACCGGATAATTTTAGGGCTTGAGCCCAAAAATAAAGCATATCAAAATCTTAAATAGCCCACACCATGGAAACAGTGTGAATTGAACGTCTAATATTGAAAATTTCTTGAGGGCCACTAAAGCTTTGGATCAAGCTTGTATTTGTGTCTTCCCATCGTCCATCTTTTTTTTTTTTTTTTTTAAAAATCTTATGAAAAGGTTTTATGACAAATACATCACTATGGGGCCTTAGAAAGGTTCCAACTGTGGATATCATTATTCCCACTGTTCCTGTGGTATGGTCCACTTTAGCTTAGTAGTGCTTAGATTTTGGTCTCAACCCCTTAAATGCATAAGAAAAATGGAAAGACGGTGTAGATTACCTACATACATTCACCGTTAGCCGAACAGAGTTTACTCGATATGATAAGAGCCAATTGAGTAACACAGTACGCAACCCGATTCCATGCCTAAATCCCACAGCGTATTGAGTAAACTCAGGTGGGCTCACCTTAAGGGCCTGTTTGGATTCACGTATAGTATTGTATTGTATTATATTTAGGTACTATTCATGTATACATTGCACGGTTTTCAGAATACATCCAAATCAATTAGATATTAATCAATGTTTGGATAGGAGGTATTGTTTAGCATAGTATACAATACGTTATACAGATTCATTTTTGGATAGGATGTATTACGTTTGCATACTATACAATCTTAATTGGGTCAGGTGGTCTGTTTGACGTATGAAACTTTCTGATTTCTAGCTTAGATGATTTTCACGTCTTACACTGCATAGGTACCGGATATCTTGTAATCATACAAATTTTAAATTTTCATCTATTGTCGTATACAACGCAATGAATATGAAGTATTGATGGCAACAGAACCGACAATACTCTACCGTCGGTTCGAAAATTTGACTAGAGTTTGTATTCATACGCATGGTATTCAACTCCTATTCACTCCAATCTAAACATGGTAAACGTCAAATCATAACTTCTAATACAATACAATACATTCCAAAATGCATATCCAAACAAGCCCTAAATGTATGAGCCAATTGAGTAACATAGTACGCAACCTGATTCCAATCCTAAATCCCACATTGTATTGAGTAAACTCAGATGGGCTCACCTTAAATGTATGTGATCTATTCACACGTGCTGTCTATTTTTTCCTCTAAATTAAGGATATGCTTTATCTAATTGAAGCATATCCAAAGATCAAGTAGATCATATCACAAGAAATAGTATGCTTTCCACCTTTGAAACCTTTCAAGGCCCACAGTGATGTTTATAAGAAAATACAAATACAAGCTTAATCCAAAACTTCTGTGGCCCCCAATAACTTTTCAGTGGTAGAAGTTCAATTTAGCTGTTTCCTGTGGTGTAGTCATTTTGAACATTTTATATGTTTCATTTTTGGGCTCAAGCCCTATAATTATCTGATAAAATGGATGGAAGGAGCGGATAAAATACATAGATCATGGTGGACGTCACAGACCTAGGCATAGTGAGTCAGTACGCTCCATCCGGGCCTCACTATTACCGTTGGGCCACCTTGACTTATTTATTATACCCATACGTCCAACCGTTTTTTTAGATCAGTTTCATGAGCCCATAAACGAAGAAGATCAAAATCTCAGGTAACTAATGACTGTGGTCCACTTGGATCTACCTCATTTGGGATCATGCCATAGACTGAGCTGTAAAAATGAATATATCGGCATAGATAAAATACACATCAGGATAATGGACCCACCATACACAGACAGTAGGAGTCGGTACCAGCAGTCAGCGTGCAATCCAGGTTAGTGGGCCGTGGGTGTTTTGTTATGTATTTGTGTGGATGTAGGACCACACAAATATCAGCTCGTTCCAAAGTTGTCCTACAAAGCCACATATCACCTAATACTTTGATTTAGTTCATTTTTTGGATCATGTCTTGATCTGGATGTGGTTCGGGATGTAATGCACATATACAGTCAGGGATTCACAAAAGTTCGTCCTTTCAGTCCAGTGGGGCCCCACCTGATGAATGAGTTGGATGGCATAAACAGCAAGAGATCGGTCCACATTCCATCTGAAAGTTTCTATGGTGGGTTTCTTCATTCCCAATGTGGCCCACCTGATCTACGGATGAGGCTGAATTTTGTTAACTAGACGTTGCCCACACAGAGTCCAGCAATCGAGCAGAATTTTGTGTTTTTAATTTTAATTTTCAGATGGGCCAAATAATCAGCAAGCAGATCCACCACTCAGGTTTTGTATCTTACATGTCAGTTAAGACATGCGACATGTTGGGCCCTGATGGACGGGTCTTTCACATATACAACATGTTTGGCCAAAGAGCTTTAAGTGTTTTGCACGTGTGCGATGTTCGTACATGTGTGTGAGGATGATATTGCTTTCCATGATGGGATCCAACTAATAACCTTTTGAAGCAGAGATCATCCTCCACTCTTGACGTGGCAGAATTTGATTGTACCATCTCACAAGTAAACACATAAAGTTGCTCGATGTGGTCTAGTCTCTGAAGCCTCTAGTCGGGATACTATCTAATCCCTGTCCCTGTCCCTATCAAACATGCTTTGTGCAGCTTTATTTAACGGCATGTAGCCCTATCAAATCGTTCCACGTTGTCTCACCAGGCAATACGCATCCTTTCATTACTGTCTCACGTACACGCTAACCTCTGATACATTAGGCCCTTTTTCAAAGTATACAAGCCCTTTTACTTTTTGTCTCTTTGATTCAAGTTGCTGCGGCAATAAATAGTAGGAGTGGGTTTTTTATAGCCTACAGTATGCCCATCAGATCATTGGTAGTGAATGTGTGCCGTCTTATGTATGCCACACGTGTGGGGGAATGCGGGAATGAGATGGAGGGCATGGTGCTTCCCATGCATCCAGATGCACTGAATCAGCTCCCAAAAAGGGAAAAAAAGAGAGAGAGAGAGACTCCTCTATTGGTATGTGTTTGATCCAAACAACATTTTAACTACCACAAAATAGCCCTTTATTTCACTATAGAAAACAGTATACAAAACACCAATCAAATAAATAGTAGCATCTACTGAAAGAATCCAATCTCCCTCACTCGGAATATCTCTCTATAACTGATCCAAACAGCCCCCTTTCACAAACAGAAAGGATGAAAAAAAACAAAAAACAAAAACAATCCTGGCTATATATATAACAACAACAACAATAAATAAAGGGTAACTGCCATTTACTCCCTCTCTTTTTGGTGCACAAACCCCCCTTTTCTACTCATGGTATTCGAATAGCAACAATGGTAGACTATCTAATACCAAATTAGAAAAGGAAGAGGCGTATGCATCGAAAAAAAAAGATGGGGTCAAATAGCATTCCCCAATAAGGCCCGCCATCATATAAATATCTATAGAAACATCACGTCTCTTCAGTGAGAGAAGAGAGCAAGGAAAGACATCAAAGAAGTAAAAAGAAGGGCAGCCAAAACCGGCAAGGCCGAATCTGAATCGTTCGTCAGTGCGGGCGAAGGAGCGGGAGCGTTGTGTTGAGCAGCAACGGTCCCGGTGATGACAAACAGGACAAGAAGAACATAAGCCTTGAGAGAAAGCCTGGCTGCTTCCATTGCTATGAGTATGATTTTCCAAACTGAGGTGAGAGAGACGGAGATAGAAGATTATTCTGGGTATAAAAGAATATGAATTGAATCGCTGTGAGAAATAGGAGTTGGGGCTGTGGGGTTTTATAGACGGTGAGTCGGTGACGAGATACGTGATTGGGAAGTAAGAGAGAAAATGTAGCCGTTTTAGACAAACGGGCGAATTCCGGCTATTGCGTATGGGCCAGCTCCTGCGGTACCAACTAGCCGTTTGCGTGTACACGTGGCTTCCGCTGGATGGCTGTTTTCAAAGGGAAGGGCTTTTGGAACATGGACTGTCCAACAACCATTGAATCGTATCATGGGAGTACTTTTCTAAAATAGCAATACTAAGTGTATTCGCTGGCGTGAGATGGACGTGGGGATTGTGCCCACGTGGCACACGTATGTGAGATCTGAGCCATTCTTCAGGTAGGATATGCTGTGAGCATGCTCAGGCCCAAAATCCTGAATGGTTGATTTACGAGCGTGCCACATTTGCATGCATAAAATGGACGGTCAGGAAAAAGAGACCTGTTCCTCTGCCGCCATTGTAGGATAGGCTTATTCTACAGCGAAGTATACAGGGGCCCACCGAGATGTAGGGTCCACAACCATCCGTACATAAGTTGTACCCTTTCGAGTTAACCTTCTATACAGAAAAAAAAAAACAACCCAAACCACAGTGAGTCGCCCACCATTAAACGGTTTCAGGTTGAGTGTGGGTCCATTTTATTATTTATATGCCATTCAATCCATTCGTAAGATGGGCCTTACCAGGATGAATGGATACGTAAAAAGTTAGCCATACCAAAATCCAGATGGGCACGACATGTGATTTTAGTCCTTTTAAGCATGATTTTACATGGTGTGGCCCACCTAGATATGGAATCAATTTTATTTTTGGCCATCAAGGCCAACATGAGGGATCACACGTGATGGATGGAATGGATGTTGTGAACACATCACAATGGGTCCTCCACATACCATTGTAAATTAAGCTTTTTCCACAAACGTTCCACTGAAAAATGGGCGATGGTTCACATCCAGCGGACGCGGATTGCGTCCTACCCCCGCCCGGACAGTAATCCGTCCGGGCAGGGCTCCGTGGGATCCAAAGTGATTTAAGTGTTTTATCCAAGCCGTTAATTGATTTTCTCACATCATTTTAAGATATTAGACAAAAAATGAGAAAGTTATGGGGCTTCAGTGGACCACAAAGCGGGGATTTAATTTCCACCATTAAAAACTTCTTGGGAGCTGGAGAAGTTTCGGATCAAGATAATATTTGTTTTTTCACTTCATCCACGTATACATGACCTTATTAATATGTTGGATGATAAAAAAAATATATCACGGTGGCCCTTAGAAAGGTTTAAACAGTGAGCGTCATTATCACTACAGCTACCTCTGGTGTGGCCCATTGAAGATGTGGACCTACTTCAATTTTGCATATCCTAAAATGACATGAAAAAAGAAATTAACGGCGTGGATAAAAGACTTACATCACAGTGGGATCCACAGAGCCCTGCCCGGACGGATTACCGTCCGGGCGGGGATAGGACGCAATCCGCGTCCACATCCAGCCTGCATATTTGGCGTACCTGCTAAGTGGATGATAGTACAAACACATGTGCGATGTTAGTACATGTGTGTAAAGCCCCATGGCTACTTCCACACTCCAACGCGTAACGGTAGCAAAACTTGATAGGGACCCAATTCGGAAAGTAATAATTTATAAGTTTAGATTGACCCATTTTTAATTTTGGTTGGATTTGGGATACTTAGATAGTCCAATCCATTCATCTGGGTTGTTCATTTGATTCAATCCACATTTCATGGGCTAGTATGAAAGAATCAATGTATAAAGTTTTTAACCATTTGATCGATGGTCTTTAAAATATGAACGGTGAAGACCATTTACACAAAAATAGGTCCAATCAACAATTCAATCCATCTATTTGTTAGGGTCAGTCAAGGATGAATTGGATCATGCATTCAATGTGTCTTTTGCAGGTTAGACTGTTGAAAGTTTGTCGTAACAAATGAACAGTCCAGATCAATGGATTGGGCTGTCCAAGTATCCCAATAAAACTAAAAGCACCATAGCTTATATTGCTCCAAGAGCACGAGAGCATTTCTCATATACATGTATTATATATCATATAATAAATTTATAAGTTTAAAAATCATTAACTTTGTTTACAATTGTTGTAATTTGCATTAGGGGAAGGGCATGATTTTACATTATTAATAGTTCTACGCACATGGTTGATTTTTTTCTATGATTATATAAAATGGTAATATTTTTATTTTTTTTATTTTTATATATAGTTTAATTAAATGGGTAAAATGGGTTGAGTTGGACCCGCATTGGGTACTACCCCACCAAGACCGACCGTCCTGACAGGGGCTCTGTGGGCCCCCCGTGAATTATGTGTTTTATCCATCCGTCCATCCATTTTCAAAGATCATTTTAGGGCATGAGTCCAAAAATTTGGCAGATCGAAGGCTTAAGTGGACCACACTACAGAAATCTGAGCATGATGATGCCTATCGTTGAAAAGTTCCTAGGGCCCACATGATGTTTATTTGCCATCCAATCTGTTCATATGGCCACATAGACCTGGATGAAGGGAAAACATATTAGCTTGATACAAAACTTTTGTGGCCTCAAGAAATTTTCAATGGTAAGCGTTCAATTACATTGCTTCATGCTGTGTGGTCCACTTGAGCCTTAAATCTGCAAAATTTTTAGGCTGATGTTCTAAAATGGTCTGTCAAAATGGATGGATGGCATGGATAGAACACATACATAATGATGGGCCCAAAGAGCCTTGTCAGGACCGTCCATCTCTAGCTAGATTCTGGTGGGGGTAGTACCCAGTCCGCGCCCGTTGAGTTTGGGGTTAATCTGCATAATAAAAGGATTAGGTTTGGGTTGGACCGATTCAAATTCGACCCCAACCGACCCATATGACCACGTATGTGTGATGCCTTCCTCTTTTAAAAAACAATGGAGTTCTTTTACACGTAGGCAAAATTACGAAGACCCACCTGCATGCGGTCTAACATTAAATCTCAATCGTCCAATTACTGACCCTAACGCCGATGGGTATAGCTCCAAAATCAGGTTAGCTCGATTATCCTAATACAGGTTGGACCCGGACCTGATCCATAAAATGGCCTGAAATTGAAGGCTTGATTGCAAAACGGCCTGGGCCTGGACCTGACTTTTAGGCCCAATTAGTAATTGCTTAAGACCCGGCCCTTTTTGACACCTACAAACCCCCAAGGTCCTTGTTGTTGAACTTGGGATTCGGCCCTGGCCGGCTCAAGCTCCATTCCGAAGTGCCCATCCGATCACAGCCAATAATATTCCATAAAAGGCCCATGGATTCAGGATCTGGGCTGTTTAACCATTGTGGCTTCTGAAATATGTAGAAGCCCAGATATTTCCAAACGACCCAGATACTCGACCTACTGATACCCTCCCATGATGCAGCAGGCCTCTATCAAGCCCGTCCAAAAAGTAGGGCCGCGTGAAAGGATTTCGGGCAGCCGTTAATGCACGTTTCATGTCATTATTTTTTATTTTCTTTTGTAGCTCAGGCCATGCCTGGGATTTGCTTTAAACTATTTGGACGGCGTCTGCAGGCTGGGCCTTTGGAAAATTTTCATTTAATTTGGGCCGTGGGCGGACCATCAGCAGCACTACGTCAATGCTTCCCTGCCCTTGAAAATCAAGACCATATTAACCCCGTCCATATAAATGAGATCCACACCGTCCATCGGGTGTTCTACCTCATATTCACCAAGGAAGACAAAAATTACGTCGATTATAAACTCAGGCAGGCCACACTGTGGTGTTTTCATGGTATCCAATCCATTCATCTGATTCCACTCATCAAATATTTCAAAACTCACACTTGAAATTTACATGGTTTGCACTATTTCCAAGGGAGGCCCACCTTAACTTTAAATCAGCCGGATATTTGGGATCAATGCCAAAAACGTGCATGATGGACGGAGTGGATCTCATTTACATCGAACTTTGAACCTTTCAAACTAAGAGGTAATTTTCTTTGTACGAGGGGTACTAAAGCATGATTTTATTCCTTGTCTGAGAGGGACCTTAGCCCACGCGTGTGTACAATGCAGACCATCTACAAACAGAACCCGTGTTCCACGGGCAAACATATGCCAGCGTGGCACACGTGTACAATATCCAAGCCGTAAATATGGTGAGTCTGATCGTCTAGATACTCCACCAAAAATCAGGTTGGACCACAAGTAAGGTGGACTATGATATCAGAAAAAGGTGGTCGCCCATTGATTACTGGACTGACGTGATTTTTGAGCCACGACTTCAACACAGTAGAACCATCGTAATGGCTGGAATTATCTGGGACCTAAGTGCCATGCTCGCACAACTGCTGAGGTGTGCACACGTGTGGGCAGCATTTGGTATATATGGAAAGATTCTAGATGTTTTGATAGGTAGGCATTTTAGGCTTGGTGAGGAAACGTACAAATTTATGATTGCAGCTGCAAACGCCAACAGTGACTACTGCATCTTGATTCGCCCTACACGTGCCATGCGGTAGAAACGTGTGACATTTGCTCGTTCCACTACCTACGTGCTCCGTTCCAAAGGTCAGGTGAGGTCGGTCCACTCCGCGTGCATTGAATGTGGACCGTCTAGCAGGCCTGTGGTCCATGTGGTGACCGAACCAGTCTGAATTTTGGACAAGGGCATGCATCCATGGTCCGTCGCTGAGGAAGTGTTCATATGTCACCATCCTCAGCGGTGGGGCAGTGACGCAGTGACATTTAATCGATGCATGTACAAGATTGGCCCGAGCTTTCTTATGGTTTTTCTGTCGAGTACTGAGGGTGGTGAGGATCTTGTGATGAAAATAATCCAAGTTCTTTATTAATTTTTCTGGATATAGAGAGAGATAAGATAACTACTAACAAGCTAACTATGGAGTGGGTACTGACATGGGTGTGTACTAACAAGCTAACCTATAAAAAAACAAAAACAGAAAAGAAAAAAAAGAGGTAGACCACCATGTAATTTTTTAGGCTATCGGGTGGTTGTTTATTGTTTTTCTTGGCATTGACCCACCTAAAATAATTGGGTAGACCTCGTTTTTCCGACGTCTCATGGTTCAGTTAATGACCAGGTTGGATGGCATATACACAAGACTAGGCCACGGAGGCAATAGCGTATAGGCAGGTGAGTAGAATAAGCTGTCTACCAGCACTTGCAAGAACCCGAGACTTTTTATTATTCTGACTTGAAATTCTACTGGTGTGAATGAGTAACGATTGAATAAATCTGCAAATAGGTCTTCAATACTCGAATTCGTGTTTTCCAATATTAGAATATGAACTTGATTCAAATGGGGATGCTGTGTTGGGATGCTCAATTGATTTCTGTTGATGCGAAAAGCTGAATGAGCCTCTCCTTACACTTTCACCTGTAAAACAATGAGAGAGAAAGAGAACCCTGGCTTGAGGCGGGAAATCTCCGATGCTTAAGTCAGTAAAGATCTAGGAAGAAGAGTTTCTTAGGATTTTTCTTCCCTATCTTTGATCATGGATATCCCTATTTTTATAGGAGTGAGAGGTCCCAGCGTAAGGGGATTTTCTTTTAATTTTTTGGGAGATTTGATTTAATTGCTATTTTGTTTACGAATACTTCCCAATCCCAAAATTTTCGGGGTCAGGAATCCTTTTACAAAATTTTTGGGACGATGCTTAAGATTACACTGTCTCTCCTTTGCTTGGCTCGGCCTCAATAGATTCTGCAATCTCGACTCGCTTACAAAGATAGAGCTTTTTGCCTACTCTGGGATGAAACAGCATCGATTTGAAACCGATGTCCTTTCTTTCTTAATCCGATAGTCGACACTACAACCAACCTCGTGTGGGTTGGTTTCATAGTCGGTCAGGTGGCTTTTAGCTTTAGGGCCTTTAATTGGTCCCTTTAGACATTGTTGTCTCTTTAACCGAGTAAACTTCATGCGTCTTACATATTTTGCCTGTGGCTCATGACTCTTTTAGCTTCAGTCAGGATTCATATCCTACAGATCCGAGCTAAGTCTCAACTTGAGGCTTTACCTTCACTCGGTTTTACCTGTTGCCTCGGGTTACGTCAGCAGGTTTGGTTCATCCCATAACCGAGTTCCCAAACTTGTTGCATTTTTTCCCAACAATAAGCCCCCTACTCCTTGTGTTAGCTGTGTCGACACAAAGGAGTAATGAATTGTTACGTCGGTTTACACTGGGAACTGGAGTTATGATGGAGCATTTAATGCTTCTTGTATTGTCCTTAACGTGTAACGATTCGTTACTCGAAGTCGCATGAGCAGACAACCGTCAGGTCGTTTTGCCCACTTATGAACGTCGGACACGTGGCGAAGACGTTACTTGCGTCAGTCAGCGTGAGCCACGTGTCGGGCGGGGGATTCGAAGAGGCATCGATTCGACTCCTCCTTAACTGCGTTTGCCACGTAGCTCGACTATAAAAGGAGAAGCGGGGTCGATTTTCACACTTTCGTCTGCCCGCTTGATTTTCTGTTCTTCCATTTTCTCTCTTTATTGTGCTTGCAATCTACCATTTTTCTCCATCCTTGCTTTCTTCTTTTCTCATCAACTATGTGTTTTTTACCTCTTCGGTGAGTTTTCTCTCCCTCCCTTTTCTTTTCGACTTTCAGTGATAATGCATCCTTCAAGTCTCCGAGAGGGAATTTTCGGTGATGAGGGCGAAACGGGACATCCTCGGAATGTCTCAAAATCACCTTCCTTATTGGCGAAGATGGCAATGAGCGCCAATGAGGCTTTCCAACTTACCACTAGGCTGTCCAGTGGGGCTTCAGCGGAATGCCATACTCTAGCGGGTTCCTCTGTCTTGAGACATGCCCCTGACAGGCCTACTCCTCATTTTTCTGGAGATGACTTGGAAGAATTGGAAGAAACTGTTGAGTCGGCTCTTCCTAGGAGACCAGTGAGGACTGAGCTTGAGGGAACCACTGAGTCGGTTCCCCCATGAAGATCGACTCGGTTTGTTGAATCAGCAGCTGAAGAAGGAGAGGCTGCCGAGAGTGAGGAGGTCAGAGACGAGCAAAAAGAACCGGTCCCCTTGGTTTTGACTGAGGTGGATTTGAATAGAATCCGAGTTGGGTATCATGTTCCCGACTCAGTAATTCTTCGACTTCCGCTCCCGAGTGAATTGCCTGACCATCCCCCTCATGGGATGGTCGCAATTTTTCAAGTTGTCATGTAATGTGGCTTGCGTCTGTCCCTCAACTCAGAATTACTCCCGGGTAAATAGTTCTGAATGGGTGGAGGAACTTGTTTGGATGTGCAGTGTTGTGGGCTGAGGCAGAACAACCCCCACTGATCATGGACGAGTTCCTCTATCTGTATCAAGTACGGCCAAACACTTCATAGCCCGGCTGGTATTTCTTGAGCGCTTAGCAGAATAAGAGCGGCTCTTTGATAACCGACCCTCCTATCTCTAACAAGCACTGAAGAGAGAGATGGTTCTGAGCGTGTGGTCGCTGGGAGACTATCGAGCCCGGGCTCTTTGAACCTCGCGTTCCCCAGGCATTCTCTGAAGCAGGTGACTCGCCATGCCCTTTTTCCTGTCTTTTCTTATTATGATTCTTCTAAGTCTGACTAAACGTACTCTGTAAAAATTTTCAAGAAGAAACCGAAGCTAGGAGCCAACGCTTTGGCTCAGATCAAAGATCTGTGGACGATAAGTCCGAAGGATCGGTCTTCGAAGTCTCTTCTACAACCAGAGCGTCTTCTTCTCTCGGGCTTGAATTCATCTGTGATAGGTATCTTCTGGTAACTTAGACGCATCCTCTTCAGATTTTTCTGACTCTGCACTTTGTCTGACACAAAAATGGCTGAAGCTCGACCGCTTCTCAAGCCAGCATCCAAGTTGAAGGCTCTTCCTAGGTCAATGCTTCTGTCGGAGCCTCAGCCTCCAAGAAAAGTGAAAACTGCTCCCTCGATCGTGGAGCCTTCTACCCCAGTCGCCCCTACTTCGGTCGTCCTGACCGTCGTCGTTCTTTCTGACCCCGAAGAGAGGGCGGAGGACATAAGCATTATTCCTATCGAGTCCCGGGCGACTCTTGAGCCAGGACCCGTTGCAGAGTAAGTCTCGGGACGAAGAGAGGAGCAAAGAGGGGAGACTTCAAGGGGGGAGTTAGCTCCATAGGAGCAATCATCCTTCCATCAAGCCGTGGCAGACATGGTCCCTTGGGCTATTTCTGCCGGGATCGAGAAGGAGTTCGCTTCCATCTTCGAAGCCCCTGGGAGCCGGATACTCTCTCATGCTATAAAGATCTTACTTCAGGTAGGATTCGAGCTTATCTTTTAGCTCAATGTCTCTTTCGGCTTTGATCTGACTTCGTTCCTTTCTTATGCAGCTCATTCCTTGCCTGCTGAGAGCTAGAGAAGATCTAACTGAGGCCGAGAAGGCTCAGAAAGATGTGGCAAATGTCAAAGAAGCTTGGAAATGGGTAGTAGAGGTAGAAGCTCAACTTGAAATTACCTCAGCTCGGGTTGGCCGTTTGACTGGCAAGTTGAGCTTTGCTTAAAAGGCAACTAAAGATGTTAGAGCTGAATGTGCTCGGATGGCTTAGCTGCTAAAGGAAGCTCATGATGAGGGTCGGCAACTCCGTCTGGTTCGTGACGCCTCTGAGGAGAAGCTGGCTCTGCTGAAGGCCGATATAAAAGCAGCGCTCGAGGTGGACAAGAAAGAGGCTAGGAGAAGGCTATAAAAGACTTCCTTGAATTTCTAGAGTTTGAAGATAAGAGGGATCGCTTATATGAGAGCGGGTACACAGCTTACATCAAAGTGATGAAGTAAATTTTTTCTGACCTTGATCTCTTGAGATTTGAGGAAGGCCCTCCCGAGGATCCAAGGGCTGAAGTGGCTGAGTCTGTTGATGTTGTGGCTGGTACCAGGGTCAAGTCTGAAGCAACTCCAGCTCCCGAGGTTACTCCGAGTGACCCTTAATGAGTCTCGGAGCTCGATTTTTGGTACCATCATCAATTCCATTTTGGTACCATCATTAGCTCCGAGCAAGCCCGTGGGTAATTTTAGTTGAGGGAGAAGTTCATACGTTTTGACCGATCTTTCGTTTGCCTTTAATCCTTTTGGTCTGACAATGCTGAAGCAAGATGTAACTCGATGTAACAAATATACCGATAAATGAATATACTCAGTTCCATTTTATTCATTTTGACTCAGTTTACATGTTTATCATTTTTGAGTCTCTTTCATTGCTTTGCTATGCCAACTTTAGGGGTAGTAGGTTTTTAGCTGTTCGGCATTCAATGGATGAGGTAACAATCGCCCAGTCAAGTCTTCTAATCGGTACGTTCCCAGTTGGATAGTGCTTGTGATGATATAAGGTCATTCCCAATTGGGTCCCAATGTGCCTATGCTAACTTCCTTAGTATTGAGTAACATTTTTTGGAGGAGCTTGTCTCTGACTTGAAAGCGTCTGACCTTGACTCGGGTATTATAGAACCAAGCTCCTTGTTGTTGCAGAGTCATCATGCGTGATTGAGCTTTTTCCCTTTGTTTGTCTATAAGGTCGAGTCTAAGGGCTAGGAGTTCTTCATTTTCTTCCTCATTAAATGAGCTGACTCAGGCCGAAGGCAACCCGATCTCGATTAGAGTAACGGCTTCCAAGCCATAAGCAAGAGAGAAAGGGGTCTCTCCTGTAGCGGTTCAGGCTGTGGTTCGATAAGCCCATAATATCTTCGGGAGTTCATCAGCCCATGCTCTTTTTACTCGATCGAGCTTGGTTCAAAGATGTTGCTTAATGATCTTGTTGACTGCTTCAACTTGCCCATTCATCTGAGGATGATGGGACGATAAATACACATTCCTGATTCTGAGATTATCACACATCTCGCGATAGCTTTTGTTATCGAACTGATTCCCACTGTCAGTTACTATAGTCTGAAGTATCTCGAATCGATAGACGATGTTTTCCATACAAAGTTTGTAATCTTTTGTTCAGTTATTTTTATCAATGGTTCTTCCTCGGCCCACTTCATGAAGTAATATACTGTGAATGATACAATAATGTCGATTCCCCATAAGGAGAGGTACAATAATTTCGATTCCCTATGACTGCGCACTTGGTTTGTCCTTTCCCCACGTAGAACTAACTCCTATGACTGCGAACTTGGTTTGTCCTTTCCCCACAAGGAGAGGACAATAATGTCGATTCCCTACTGCGCAAAGGGCCAAGGACCGGTCATAAGAGTTATTTCTTCAGGAGGTTGTCTCGGGATTGCGGCGAATCATTGACACTTATCGCATCTCTGAACGAGCTTACGAGCGTCGTGCTGGATAGTCGACCAATAGTATCCTTGGCGTAAGACCTTATGTGCGAGGGATCGTCCACCCGAGTGATTTTCACAAATCCCTTCATGGATTTCCCATAGCACATAGTCGGCTTCACTGGGGTTCAAACACCACAGCAATGGAGCATAGTAACTCTTTTTATACAACGTTCCATTGAGTATGGTACAGCGGGAAGCTCGGATCTTCAATCGCCGAGCCTTAACACGATCTTCAAGCAACTCCCCACAGTCGAGATATCAGACAATCAGGTCAAGCCAAGTAGGTCCCCAATCGATAGCGAGTACAATCGAACTAACTGGTTCAGTAATACTCGATTTAGCTACGTACTCGATCGGAACAGACCTGGGTATGTCATCTTCATCAGCAGAGGCGAGTTTCCCTAGTAGGTAGGCTTTAGCATTTTCAGTTCAAGGGATCTGAGTGATGACACAATGTTGAAAGCCGCTGATCAGTTCTTTAGCTTTCTCCATATATGCTTTTAAATGTTCTTTCCGTGTTTGGTACACACTAGTCACCTGATTGACGACCAACTGAGAATTGTTGAAAATGTTGAGATGCGTAACACCTAAGTTGGCAGCGAGTTGGAGGCCGAGTAATAATGCTTCATATTTTGCTATATTGTTCAAGGCTTGAAATTCAAGTCTTAAGGCATATTTCATATAGGTTTGATCGGGAGTGTCTACTACTACTCCTACCCCACTTGCCTTAGACTTGGAGGATCCATCGACATACAGCTTCCAAGGGATTAGGTCGGGCGATGACTCGAGAGAAGCGGTCGTCGGTTCTGCAACTGGTTCGGTAGCACTTGGGTCGGCTTGTGGTGTGTCTTCAATAATGAAGTCGGCCACAACTTGTCCCTTGATTGCCACTCTCGGCTTATACTAAATATCGAATTCACTGAATTCAATCGATCATTTCGTAAGACGACCAGACGCTTTCGGTTTCTGTAGAATCTGACGCAGCAGGAGGTCGGTCATGACGATAATGGTATGGGCTTGAAAATATGGCCGAAGTCGACGGGAGGAGACGACTAGAACTAAGGCCACTTTTTCCAAGAGTGGGTATCTCAACTCTGCTGGTATGAGTGTTTTACTGACATAGTAAACTGGCAGTTACTTTCCTTCGTGTTCTTGTATCAAGGCCGAGCTAACTGCTACTTTGGACACCGCAAGGTACAACAGCAGAGCTTCTCCAGGCTCGGGCTTCGATAAGAGAGGTGGAGATCCGAGATAAGACTTTAATTGCTGGAATGCAACTTTGCACTCTTCCATCCAGTCCACTGCTTGTCGTCCCTTCAATTGTTTGAAGAACGGGAGACATTTGTTGGTGGCCCGGGAAAGGAAACGGTTGAGTGCCGCTACTCGTCCAATCAATCTTGGTATGTCTTTGATTGTTTTCGGAGATTCCATGTCAAGCAATGCTTTTATCTTCTTCGGATTTCCCTCGATCCCTCGCTGACTAACTAAGAATCTGAAAAACTTTTCTGAGCTTACGCCAAAGGCACACTTGCTCAGGTTTAACTTCATTTGGTACTTATGTAAGACCAGGAACATTTCTTCTACGTCGGTTATATGGTCGGCTGCGTATACACTTTTGACGAGCATGTTGTCAATATATACTTCCATGGTTCTGCCGATTAGCCAAGCAAAGATTTTTTTCACTAATCTTTGATAAGTTGCTCCAACATTTTTAAAATCAAATGACATCACACGGTAACAATAAAGGCCTTTGTTGGTGACAAAGGTGGTTTTAGATTTATCAGATTGATGCATTACAATTTGATTATACCTTCAATATGCATCCATAAAATTAAGAAGTTCATGCCCTGTTGTACTATCTACCAACTGATCTATCCTCGGAAGAGGAAAGCTATCCTTTGGGCAAGCTTTGTTCAAGTCGGTATAGTCAATATAGACTCGCCACTTCCCATTAACTTTTTTCTCAAGTATGACATTAGCTACCTATTCCGGGTAGTATATCTCTTCTATAAATTTTACTTTGAGGAGCTTTCTAACCTCTTCTTCAATGACAACGTACCTTTTAGGGTCGAGTGGTTGTCGCTTCTGTCGGATTGGTCGGTAGGTTGGATCGATGTTGAGTCGATGAGTGATCACTAATGGGTCGATCCCCGGCATGTCTTCATGGCTCCATGCGAATACGTCAATGTATCGTCGGAGTAGGGCTATCAAATTGTCTTTCATGAGTGATCGTAAAGATGAACCAATTTGCACTGTTTTAGATCCATTTGTCTCGACCAAATGTACCGAGATAAGGTCTTCAACTAGTTGTCCTCGGTCAGGAGTCTCGACCCGGGGGTCCAGTGACTCAATCATTAATGTCTCGGCTAAAGCTTCCTCAGTGAGGATCTTGACAGCTGTTGCGTAGCAGCGTCTTGCTGATCTTCTTTAACAACTTCTACTCCCGACTCGGTCAAGAATTTCATAGAGAGGTGGTATGTAGATACCACTGCTTGGAGGAGACTCAGAGAGGGTCGGCCGAGTATAGCGTTGTAGATGGACAACTGATCAACTATCAAAAAGTCGACCATGATTGTTACCAGATGTGAAGGATTTCCGACTGTGAATGGTAGTGAGATGGTTCCCTCTGGGAGTGTTTGACCTCTCGAAAATTCGATTAATGGGGTACGAACCGGTCGCAATGCCGATCATTCAACTCCCATTTTGTCAAACGCTTTAGTAAAAAGTATGTTAGCCGATGATCCTGTGTCGACCAGCATGTGGAATACCTTTCAGTTTGCAATTGTGAGAGTAACAACTAGTGCATCGTATGAGGGTGATAGATGTCTAGGGCATTTTCATCAGTAAATGAGATGCAGTACTTCTTTCTTTTCTTTTCCTTTGAAGGCCAAGCTATGACTAGGAGCTCGGACTCGGGTTGGCTAAGGCTTCTGGCATAATTTTTTCGAGCATTATTAGAGTCGCCTCTGCCTCTAGGACAACCGACAATAGTTCGGATTTTCTCCGTGGGTCGGTTGTCACTTGGGCATTTTTCAGCTGTCCGGGTCCTTTCAATGTGTTCTGTAAGTCGGCCTTCTCGGATAAGCCTTTTGATCTCTTCCTTTAGGTGATAGCAGTCGCTCATATTGTGCCCATGATCCCGATGATAGTGGCAATACGTGCTCTTATTTCGTTGATTGGGATTGCTTCGAAACCTGTCTGGCCAGTTAACAAATCCCTTACTCTTGATCTCCATTAGCACCTGCTCGTGCGATTGTTGAGTGGAGTGTACGTGGAGAAATTTTGGTCGGGTCGTTTACTCGACTTACACTCGTCACGCGTTCGGTCGTCCTTACGCTTATTCCCTCTAGCCGAGTTAAGTTCCTTTTTAGTTGACTTTTTAATCAAGGCTTTTGCGTTCTGGGCAGGTTCACGCAGGATTCATGTTTCCTCGGCATCCACGTATTTGTATGATCGAGTCATGAACTCGACTAGAGTTATTGGTGGATTCTTGTCAAATAACACCAGAAACAGCTTATCCCTAACGCCTTTTATGAGGGAGTTGAGTGTTGTCTCTTCTGAGTGCTTCCGAACTTGTAGCGATTTGAAGTTGAAACGTTTAATGTAGTCTTTTAATGGCTCTCTCTCCTTCTGAACTATGTTGTTCAAATGTACATGGGGCTTCAATTTCTTCTTCCCGCCAATGAAATTGGTAAGGAAGACATCACTGAGCTCCGAGGATGAATTGATCGACTTCGGTTTCAGCTGCTTAAACCAGAGTCGAACTACGTTGGTTAAGGTGAGAGAAAAAGCTCGACACATTACGGCATCCGAAGCATCGTGTAATTCCATGTACGTCTGAAAGCACTCGAGGTGTTCAGTTAGGTCGGTCTTTCTAATGAAAGGTGTAATTTGTGGCAGACAAAACCTTTCCAGTAGCCGAGTTCGCATTATTTCATCAATGAAAAGGGATGCTTTAGTATCGAGCTTGGTTTGACGTACATCCCGAACCTGTTTCATTTCCGCCATCTCTGTCATGCCCCAAACCTGGAAATCGGATTCACAGCAATCGCGATCGCCGACAGCCTCCGTAGTACTCCATTCTCAGCTCCTAGCATCCATATGCCAGATTCTAATCTTAGGATCCTATAAGGAGGATTTTTTTTCAATATGCATTTAACTCGTAATAAGCATAACCACAAGATTACCCAATTCACAAAGGCAACATTATCATCACATAATTACTAATATAATCATTTGAGTACAATGTTGAAAGGAAAATACATAAATTAAAAATCAAGCTCCAGAAGACTACTGTACGCTCCAAACTCAACACTACTACAACCTAACATCACCTGCACGAATCTATCGTGCATAAGCTTATAGAAAGCTTAGAGGGTGGTGTAAGTGTGTGCAGAAGATAACTATCAAATATTCAATACAACGTCATAATCATACAATACCAGAAATACTGGTAATCTATAAATCGTACAATGTCGGAATAAGCAGAAATACTGACAAGATCATGAATTATTAGAGTAAAGAGAAATACTCACAAGATCAGAAATTATCAGAGTAAATAGAAGTACTGACAAATCATACGATAACAGAGTAAGCGAAAATACTGACAAGTGCATGAGTCATATAATATTAGAATACGCAATATAAATCAACTATGTAAATAAGGAGTTATAGAGAGTCAAATATCATATGCAGAGGATGCAATTGAATATATATTCCTGATAAGTAACACAAATAGCGTCAGTCGTACCATATGTCGTGGATGTAATGCAACATGCAGTGCGAATGGAATAACTATGCTGGAGTGTGAAATCGAAATGGTAGTACGTAGTATCGTAGGCTATGGGGTCCATCACAATGGACTTCTATCTAAACTAGTATCATACCTAATTTGGATAGTCAGACTTAATATGGTAAACTCCTGATCTTAGGTTAGTCACGCGCCCAAACCGAAATCCTGGCCATTGCGAAGGTACACATAACAAATAGTTACGCACCACCAACCCGAGTGGATTGTGAATGAATAAATGAATGAGTATGTAACTCCTAATCCATAAATCCACATATCAGTACAGTTCCTCTTTGAGATCATCACCGGGGCTTAGTACACTTCAAATGGCACAGCCCCTTTCCCAGCAGCACAGTCCAAGTGAGCATAAGAAACCTCACTATTCACTTGGTCAATAGTCTGCTAATACCTATCCAGCACGTCGATAACAGATCCATTCACGAGCTGGTCAAACTCAGCCTAGTATTGTCCCCTACTCTCGAGCGGATAAGGCCACACCCCCTCTTAACCGACCACGACACAGTGAAAGACACAGCCTCCTGGTATTCGGCACTCGGGCGCTCATATATCCACTCAGTCTTGACATTGGAGCGTCCTCTGGTACCAAGAGGGTTTAGGAATTTTCAACCAGGGCCATCTATGGCAGCCCGATGATAGAACAAATTTTTGATGTCCCGTCAGGCCATCCATGATATGGCTATGGAGGCTACAGCCCTGATGTCGCTAGGGTGTACAATAATCATAATGAAAGATGCATGAATCATACAATTCAGTCATGCATTAATCTTGCACATACCGTGCGCTCATGTGAGATAATCTCTGCCTATCAAGGAGTCTTATAACAACATGCTCAATAACATATGCAATGATCAACCACATCTCGTAACAAACATACAGATGATGCGTATGGGCATGTATCATGATGCTACGCTGTCACATACTCATAATCAGTATCAATAACCAGCATCGACAATCGACCTCGATAATGTGGACATTTAACCAACATTGCCCCCAAGGAATGACTCACACAGATCCTAACATAGAACGAACCCATGACCTCACACAAGGGCTAAATATACAACATCATGGGCTTCACTCAAGAGCTTAATACACATCACTATGGGCCTTTCACATGGGCCTAACGTACATCACATTGGGCCCCATCGTCTGGCCCTCAATGCATCACAATGGGCCTCATGTACATCACATTGGACCTCAAACATGGGCCGAATGCACATCACAATAGACCTCAAATACAAGTTGCTTATCCATCACAATGAGCTTTGACAATCGAAATTGGAATTGGTCTCGACCATTGGCCTCGACAATCAGAATCGACCTCGACAATCGAAATTGGAATTGGCCTTAACCCTCGGCGTCGACCATCGGAATCGGCCTCGATACTATGCCTCTATGCCTCAACATTTGGAATTGGCCTCGACAAATCGGAATCGGCCTCGAAAAATTGGAATCGGCCTCGATACTTGGCCTCGACAATCGGAATCGATCTATACGATCGGCCTCGATAAATCGAAATCGTCCTATACAATCGGCCTCGACAAATCAGCACATAAACAAGGTGGGGTCCATCGATGGACAGTCGATCAACCATAATGTAAAGATTGGCCCTCGGTCGTAGTTATATCAAATTCGATAGCACGGAGCCATCCGTCTATGTGAACGGGGCCCACTGATTAGGGTTAACCCACTAAGAGAATGATGAGAATGGGCCTAACAAGGCCTAAGGGAAGGTCACATTGTAGACATTTAACCATCATTGCCCATCAATGTAGACATCTAACCAACATTACTCCCAAGCAGTGGCCCACATAGAGCCAAACATAAAGTGGGCTCATGGCCTCACACAAAGGCCTAATATACATCACATGGGCTGCACCAGTGGGCCTCATATACATTAAGTGGACCGCGTCCATGGGCCGCACCAATGGGCCTTATATTCATCAAGTGGACCGTGTCCATAAGCCTCTCCAATAGGCTTCATATATATCAACTGGGCTACATCAATGACCGCACTAATGGGCCTTATATTCATCAAGTGGACTGTGTCCATGGGCCTCTCCAATGGGCTTCATATATATCAATTGGGTTACATCAATGGCCGCACTAATGGGCCTAATACATATCACAACAGGCCTTGCCCATAGGCCACGAATACATCATAATGGGCCTCAATATCCATCAAGTGGACTGCATTAATGTGTCTCATATACACAACAGGTGGGTCCTTCACACGGGTCTCAAATACATAACATGTGGGCCCCATACATGGGTCTGATATGCATCAAATGGGTCACACCAACGAGCTTAATACATTTCACAATAGGCTGCATGATATAGGCCAAATACACATCAAGTGGGTTGCATCAATGGGCCGCACCAATGGGTCTCATGTATATCAAATCGGGCCCACCCTTATGTGTTTTTTTTTTGTTTTTTTTGAGATCCGACCTATTCATAAGTTAACATAGAGATAGATGAAATGAAAACAATATCAGCTTGATCGGAAACTACTGTGGCCCTGGAGTTTGAACAATGGATGTCACAGTCCATTATTAAAATGGTGGGGTCCACCTAAACTTTAGATCTGACCCATGCTTTTGTTCATGCCATTAAATGATATCTTTATATGGTTGGACGGTTTGGATATAATGTATGCATCATAGTGGGCCCCACTGTCCAAACAGTGGACGATGTAGCTTGACAGGCTTGCTGCCATCCAAAGGAGCAGTTAAATAGCTGTTGTACATGTAGCTTGTTACACTAGAAAAAGTAGAGGTGGTCCCACGTAGGACCCACCATCATGTATATATTATACAATATAATATATAATATATATAATATAATATAATATGTATGTATATATATATATATATCAACGTCCAGGCCCTGGGCGGCCAGGACACTAATACATACAATATATAATATATATAATATAACATATACTATGTATAATATACATAATATAACATATACTGTATACAATATAATATAATATAATATATACACACGCGCATCAAGGTGTATCCCACGCGTGGGGTGGGTCCCACCATCACCTGCAATGTGGTGTGGCTCGTCCAATGGATGGACGACGTGGATTGATGCCACGGACCCTAGCTAACGTAGGTACGACAGCTAAACAGCGGTTGCTGCTTCATTCCAACCTAAAAAGAAAAAGAGGGATGGGTCCCACATACAGGCCACCCTCCCCATAAGCATATAATATTTAATATATATATAAAAGAAATAATACTTTATTTATTTATTTATTTTATATTGAAATGGTCCACCATCTAGACCCATGTCTGGACAGACGGTGTGGATACAAGACATGCATCACGGAGGGGTGATGGATGGTGGGATATAATGCATGCATCATGGTGGGGTCCACACGTGTGGCCCACCAGCAAAATGGACGGATGGTCTGGATATTACGACCGTCTGATCAGACATACTAGCTGACGCCGGTACATTAGCTATATAGCTAGTGAGGTGGTAGACCAGCCAACCTGCTTCTAATGTAGGTGGGTCCCACGTGGGGCCCACCATAATATTAGGTATATTAATATATAATATATTATTATTATTAATAATTTATTTTTATCTTATTTTATTATTATTATTTCTTTTCTCTTTGTCTTGTAGCTAACGTCCAGGCCATGGGCGTTCACCTGACGGACGGTTTGGAAATAACACACATCTTGGTGGGGCCCACATCACCAAATGATCTCCTGGGTGAACAGCTGGATGGGACACATATCATGGTGGGTCCCACTGCACAGACGGTGCAGGTAAAACCCATATAGCATGGTGGGCTCCACGACCACACCACGTCCAGACCTCTGTACGGTCTGAATATTCAATAAATGTATTCAAGGTGGGGTTCACATCCCCAAAGGGGTGGACGGTTGGATGCCACACAGATACAAAGAAGGTGGGCCCCACCCCTCGCACATGCAGCATGTGTGGGGTGAGTCCACAGCTGCCAAAACAGATGGACAGCAAGGTGAAACACATACATCATTGTGGTAGGGCCTCACAGGGATGGACGGTGGATATAACACATATATCATGTGCTTCCACGGCTGTTGGACAGTTGTCAAGCAGCGTCCACCAGATGGATGGTGTGGATCAAATCCACACATCATGGTGGCTCACACATACAAATATATCATGGTGGCCTCTGCATAGCACTGTCCAACAATGGGCGGTGCAAATGTAACACATAAATCAGGTGAGCTCCGCTGTCCTAGCTGGATGGCTGGATTAGGGCTGAAAGTCAAGCGGGTTGGGTCGGGTTGGTGCTCAACCCTAACCCAACCCAAGGTTCTTATACCTTAACCCTAACCCTAACCCAACCCAACCCAATCTCAGGTTGGAAATTCTCAACCCAAGCCCAACCCAAGCGGGCTCAATCAGGTTGATCAGGTTGGTCAGGTATATACATGTTATTATTTTCGTTATTATATTAGTTTATTATATTTCAATATAGGACTTATTTTTTGTATCTATAATTTTTTGTATCTTATTTTTTATTTTTCCTTTAAAAAATAAGCTAAAATATAAGACAACTACTCCTTTAAAAGTCATGTAGCATAGCATGAAGTCTATTTGGGAAAGAGAAATCTTACATATCTTGTTACCTTGAGTCCTTGGAAATGACATGGACAAATGAGACTCGACATCACTAGTGTGCCTTTGACACAAACGATCCACACTCAAATATATTAATCGGGTTAGGGTTGGGTCGGGCAACCCAAGACCTCAACCCGAGCCCAACCCAAGTTTTATCGGGTTGGTGTTTGTATAGCCCAAGCTTAAGATCAGACCCGAAATATCTTGCTCGAGCCCAACCCAATGTTGGGTCAGTCACGGGTCGGTCGGGTTGAACCCGCCCAACTTTTAGCCCTAGGCTGGATGGAACTCGTAAATCAGGCGGGCCACATGGTCATCACAAAAAAGAAGAGGGAGAGAGAGAGAGAGAGGCACCCACCTTCCTTCTTATTCCTCCCTAATGCTCCAAAGCTCCAATGGGGCTCCTTCAACAGTGGAGATGAGTTTTTGATGGCAAGATATGGGGGATCTAAGGTGGGAAAAGGTTGGCCATGGATATGAGTTAGGACATCCATGGCCTCTAGTTGCTAGGGGAGAAAATGAGGAAAGAAGGAGAGAGGGAGGGAGATAAGGGAGAAAAAAAGATATAATAATGGCATGTCATAATGAAGGTAAGAGAGTCATTGCTTGCTAGGGGGGCTAGGGGTCTAGACTAGCTATAGGTGGCTAAGGGTCTAGACTAGCTATAGGTGGCTAGGAAATTATTTAGATGATGATGTCATGCACACATAGGGTGGCGTGTCATGTCATAGGTGGGTCCCACAAACAGGATTAAGGTCCAATAAAGTGCGGCCTACATCTTTTGATGTATAACTCATATTGTCGCATGAGATGCGGCGTTAGAACCGCGGCGACAAGGCGGTCGCTATGGTGCTAACTCCGGGTCGATTCGGGTCGGGCTTACATGATTGAACTTAAGGCTCATTGCAAATGAAATTCGTAGGTCGCGAGTCGTTAAAATTCGACTGGGAAGACTGTAGGAGCCTATGAAATGATATAGGCTAGGATACAGGTCTCACAATCTCTTCCATCACTTCCTTCTTGAAGTCTTGGAGGTCAGCTTTTCAGGGCTCGTCACTTTCTGCCACACCCTCCCATAGATGACGCCAAACTATTGATGCTAGAAACTAGATCAGCCTCTCCCTGCACTTCCACCTGTAACACAATAAGAGAGAAAGAGAACCCTGGCTTGAGCCGAGGAACCTCCGATGCTTAAGTTAGTAAAGATCAAGGAAGAAGAGTTTCTTAGGATTTTTCTTCCCTACCTTTGATCCTGGAGAGCCCTCTTTTTATAAGAGTAAGAGTTTCCGGCATAAGGGGATTCTCTCCTGATTTTTTGAGAGATTTGATTTAATTTTTATTTTGTTTACGGATACTTTCCTATCCTAAGATTTTCAGGATCGGGAATCCTTTTATAAGATTCTCGGGACGGTGTTTAAGATTACACCATCTCTCCTTTGCTTGGCTCGTCCTCAATAGATTTTGCAATCTCGGCTGGCTTACAAAGATAGAGCTTTTTGCCAATTGTCAGACGAAACAGCGTCGGTTTGGAACCGATGCCCTTTCTTTTTTAATCTGATAGCCGACACTACAACTAACCTTGTGTGGGTTGGTTTCATAGTTGGTCAGGTGGCTTTTACCTTTAGGGCCTTTAATTAGTCCCTTTAGACATTGTTGTCTCTTTAACCGAGTCAACTTCATGTGTCTTACATATTTTGCCTATGACTCTTGACTCTTTTAGGTTCGGTCAGGATTTATATCCTACAGATCCAAGCTAAGTCTCTCCTTGAGGCTTTATCTTCACTCAATTTTACCTATTGCCTCGGATTACGTCAGCAGGGTTGGTTCATCCCATAACTGAGTTCCCAGACTTGTTGCATTTTTTCCCAACAAATTCAATTGTATAAATTGAATTTCATGAGGTGGTTAGCCCCATTACATTTGTAAGACCCGTATCCTAGACTGTACTGTTCCGTTGGCTTCTACGATCCTTCGGGTCGAATTTCAGCAATCCTCGACCCGTATCCGACGTTTGTACGCGATCCTGAGTCGAGTCCCGCATACCGAAGTCGGTTCTAACCGAAACTTGTACCATAGCGACCGCGCCGTCCCCGCGGTTCCAACGCCACGACTCACGCACTGACCCGATACCCAGGCTAGAAGATGTCGGCCTGCGTTCAATTCGAGAAAAAATATCACGCGGTGCGAACTTCGAGGGAATCTCTACAACATGACCAATCAATCAATCAATCAATCAATGTCAAGTACAATTAAGTCACTCCATACCTAAGTACAACAACCCATACCTATCATTACCCTTTTCTTACACCAACTACCCAAAGTCAACTCTCCCCATCACCCATCACTCTCTCACCCATCCCTCTCTCTCTCTTTACATTACATCTCTCATCTCTCTCATCTCTCTTATCTCTTTAATTTTTCCTCCCAAGCAACTCACGTTCAATCTCCCCATGAGAGAGCTAGCGTGGCCCACCTTCCTATCTCCCATCCCCACCCTTCAAAATCGATCTCGACCGTTGAATCATGACCCATTGGAGCCTAAGAAGAAGCAATCGTCCCTCCCCTTTTCACGGTCTCTGTCTCTCTTCCTCTCATTCTCTTGTTCTATTGATGGCCCACCTTGATGTCTATTGATCTGCACCGTCCAAATGGACATTAGAAGATGGGTTGGCTAGAGTTTCTCCAACTATGTTGCTGTCCCTTGACGATAACAAGTTTTGTGGGGCCAACTATGATGTATGGGCCTTACCTGCACCGTCCAGCAGGTCTGGACGGTGGGTACCCTCATTTGATGTATATATTATATCCTCACCGTCCCTGCATATGTATGTGGACCCCACCATGGCAGCGTGTGGGGGCCACCTTGTGTGATGTGTTGCATCCACCCCATCCAGATCTGCTCGACGGTGGATGTAGACGTGTTGCATCCACCCACTGAATGGCTAGTGTACTGTGCAACTACATAGCTGCTGTACTGCACGTCGGAAGGTTCCTGACGTCAGCAACTTCTGTGGGTCCCATCGTGTGTTGTATCCTAACCAACCATCCGTTTGGCAATCACGTGGGGCCCACCCACACGTGTTGCACATGTGGGATGGGACCCACCTTGCTGTATGCATTCTGATATCCACACCGTCTATCTATGGACGGTGCAGAAAGGACCACTGTGATGTGTTACGTCCATCTGTTTTAAACATGGGACATGTCCCACACGTGTCAGGTGGGACCCACCTTAATGCACGTGTTATGTATCCCCACCGTCCTGGACGGTGCGGTGGATTCCAGTATGATGTATGTGCTTCATATCCACACCGTCCAGACCTCTGGACAGTCGGTCTGGACCATGAAGTATGATTTGTATTCACACTGTCCACACGCGTGCACCCTACCATGAGGTATGGATTCATCCAGACCATCCGTCCAGTGCTGGGGTATGATCATGAGGTATGTGTTAAACCCCAACCGTCCATCTGTTTCATCTAGCTGGGTCATGGATGGATGGTGTACGTGACTTCTATGTATATATATAATATATTATATAATATAAATATGTGAGAGAGGGCTGTAGTGGGTGGCCTACCACGTGGGACCCACACGTATGTGATATATCCACACTGTCCTGCATTTCTAGGACGGTGGAGCCCGCTGACACGTGTGATCTACACCGTGTGTGTAACCCACAACGTGCATGTGCATTCCACCTGGATGTACTTGTTTTATATCCTGTCCATCCAGCGTCCCTGTTGCTGGACGCCGGCCGGATGATATAATATATATATATATTGTATATGTAGGTATAATATATTAATATTATTTTAGTATTATATATGAATGTAGATGGTGGGCCACTTCTACGTGGGACCCACCTTTAATTACATAATCTGCACCGTCCAGATGTAACTGGACGGTGGATATAGAGTATATATGTATATATTATTACGGTGGGCCACCCCTACGTGGGATCCACCTGATATAAATAAGATTGGCTAGTGTACGCATGCACCAGCAATATAGCCGACGTGTTGTCGTCAGCAAGTTCTGTGGACCCCACCGAATATGTGTTTCATCTCCACCGTCCATCTGGACGGTGGGATGCAGTGACATCACCAAGATCTGTGGATCCCCACCATGATACATGTGTAGTATCCCTAGTGTCCATATTCTCAGCGGCATGGATGCCATGCACAGCCCCTCCCCCTGGCGTGTTTCATTCTACCGTCCATACTTTTTGTTTTGATGGTGGGGCCCATCTGTCCCATTGACGTCAGCAAGTTCTGTGGGTCCCACGTGATGTACATGTACGTCCCAGCCGTCCTGTCGCTATTGGACAATGTTTGGATGGTGCCGGGTTTCATGGACAATATTTGGGTGGTGTTGATTTACTTAGAAAATGTTTGGTTGGTGCAGATTTACCTGGGCAATGTTTAGACCATGTTGATCATCATTAGTGGGCCATGTGCCCCATGGAATGATAGTTTACGTTGATACACATGTTACACCTACAACTATTGAAATGATTTTTGGTATGATCCAAACCCATTTGAGGCCATTGGTGTGGCCTACTTATGAGGCCCATCATGATGTATTTTTGGCCCATGTGCATGGCCCACCTGTGTGTATTTTAGCCCATGTGACAGGGCCCACTTGCCTTGTATTTTAAGGCCCATATGATGGGGCCCACCTGTGTGAATCTGAGGCCCATGGGTAAGGCCCATCGTGATGTGTATTAAGCTCTTGCATGAGGCCCATTATATTATGCACAAGGCCTTTGTGTGCGGCCAATGGCATGTGTATTGGGCCCTATTACGAGGTCATGGGCCCACTGTACGTTTGGCCCTATGTGAGCTACTCCTTGGGAGTAATATTGGTTAAATGTCCACATTGATTGGTAATGATGGTTAAATGTCTACATTATGACCTTTCCTTAGGCCTGGTTAGGCCCATTCTCATAATTCTTTAGTGGGTTAACCCAAACGAATGGGCCCCATTGATATTGCTCGATCCATAATCGGGACCTCGCCTTGCATTGAGATCGATTCTAATTCCGATTGTCGAGGCCAATCGTATAGGCCGATTTCGATTGTCGTGACCGATTGTCGATTCTGATTAACGTGACCGATTTGCCGATTCTGAACATCGATCGAGGTCGATTATCGTGACCGATTACCTATCGTGGCCGATTGTCGATTGACGTGGCCGATTGCCGATTTTGCTTGTCATGGCCGATTGACCGATTACCGATCGAGGCTGATTATCGTAACCGATTACTGATCGTGACCGATTTTTTATTGTCGTGGCCGATTGCCAATTCTGCTTGTCATGGCCGATTGACCGATTACCGATTAAGGCTGATTATCGTGACAGATTACCGATCGTGGCTGATTTTTTATTGTCGTGGTCGATTGCGGATTCTGCTTGTCATGGCTGATTGACCGATTACCAATCGAGGCCGATTATCGTGACCGATTACCGATCGTGGCCGATTGTCGATTGACATGGCCGATTGTCAATTCTGCTTGTCGTGGCCGAATGACTGGTTATCGATTGAGGCCAATCATCATGGCCGATTGTGGATTCCGATTGTGATGTACATTCTGCCCGTGTTTGAGGCCCAACGTGATGTATATGCGGCTCGTATTTGAGGCCTGTTATGATGTGTATTCTGCCTGTGTTTAAGGCCCAATGTGATGTATATGAGGCCTATGTGATGAGGCCCATTGTGATGCATTTGAGGGCTAGGAGAAGGAGCCCATTGTGATGTATGTTAGGCCCATGTGAAAGATCCATCGTGGTGTGTATTAAGCTCTTGAGTGGGACCCATGGTGTTGTATGTTTGGCCCTTATGTGAGGTCATGGGTCCACTATATGTTAGGCTCTATGTGGGCCATTCCTTAGGATAATGTTGGTTAAATGTCCACATTGTCGAAGCCAATTGTTGAGGCCGGTTATTGACACCGATTATGAGTATGTGATAGCATAGTATCATGATACATGCTCATACACATCATCTGCATGTTTGTTATGAGATGTGGTTGACCATTACATATGACATTGGGTAGGTTATAGACTCCCTGATAGGTGGAGGTTATCTCACATGAGCGCATGACATGCACAGGATTAATGCATGACTGGATTGTATGACTCATGCATCTTGCATTGTGTGTTATACGCCCTAGCGACATCAGGGTCGTAGCCTCCACAGGCATATCATGGATGGCTAGACGGGACATCGAAAATGTTTGGTTCTAGCATACGGGCATCATAGATGTCCCTGGGTGAAAATTCCTAAACCTCTGTGGCCAGGAGATGACTCCAACATCGAGACCGAGTGGATATATGAGCGCATCAAGGCCGTATACCAGTAGGCCGCGTTTTCCACTGTGTCATGGTCGGTTGGGAAGGGGTGTGGCCTTACCCGCCTGAGTGAGATGGGTAATGTCTAGGTTGAGTTTGACCAGCTTGAGGAATAGGTCCGCTATCGACGAGCCGGACCCGATATTGGTACGCGGATAGTAAGGTCTCTTCCACTTACCCAGTTGTGCGCCCTGATAGGGACGACAAGCTGGCGTATAGTGTAATAGACCCCGGTGATAATCCCAGAGATGAACTGTACTGATATGTGGACTTATTGAGCAGGAGTTGCATACTCATTCATTCATGCATTCACTATCCACTCGGGCTAGTGGTGCGCAACTATTTATTACGTGTACCTTCGTAATGGCCAGGATTTCAGTTGGGGTGCGTGACTAACCCGAGATCAGGAGTTTACCACATTGAGTTTGACTATCCAAATTTAGGTATGAGACTGGTTTAGATAGAAATCCATTATGGTGGACCCCCTAGCCTGCGATACTACATATTATCATCCCGACTTCACACTCCAGCATGGTCATTCCATTCACACCGCATATTGCATTACATCCGCGGCATATGGTATTTTGGGTTACTGTGTTTCTGCATTTATATGGTCTAGATACGGTTGACGATATTCGTGGACTCATCATAAATTGTAGATTGCATCGCACCCTCAGAATCTGATACTTGGCTTTTTATGACTCCTCATTTGCATAGTTGTTTTATATTGTGTATTCTAATATTGATTGACTTATGGACTTGCTCATATTTTTGCTTACTCTGTTATCGTATGATTTATGTCCATGTCAGTATTTCTGTTTATTCCGATAATGTACGATTTATGGATTTTCAGTATTTTCGGCATTGTATGATGATGGAATTGTAATGAATACTTGGCACTTACCTTGTGCACACACTTACACCACCCTCTAAGCTTTTTATAAGCTTATGCACGATAGATGTGTGCAGGTAATGTTAAGTTACAGCAGCTTGGAGCTTGGAGCATGTAGCTAACTTCTAGAGCTTTGATTTTGACATATGTATTTTCTTTTCAGTATTGTAATCAAATGATTATATTAGTGGATATGTGGTGATGAAGTTGTAAGTGATATGATTTCATATCCCTTTGGTTGTCAAATTTTGTGGTGCCAAAACCTATATCTATGTCTTGTACATCTTGTGTTTTATTATTGAAGACTATTCATTGCAATCAAGTCATCGCATTTCAAGACAAGATCTTAAATGAAGAAAGTTTTCAAGATATGGATGAAGAATTCAAGTATTGAAGTATTCAAGTTTGTATTTTCAAGATTCGATCAAGTTTAAGTTGAGTAGAAACTTTGTCAAGTCAAGATCAAGCTCAAGAAGGCCTACTACAAGATTTGTTGTAACACCCCGAAAATTGAAGGTCGGGTAGAATCCCAACTCCCGAGTTTCAAAATGTCACTTATGCAACATTTTCAATGATGGATGAATGTCAGCGGTAATAGTACATAACACATGAGGTGGATCAAGCCAAAACAACATATCATACTCCAGAGACAGTTAATTTAGCAAGCGGAAGAATGTGATAGATATATAGAATATATGAACTGTTGTGAGTCTCCAGAGTGTGAACATGTTACCAGGTTAAACATATACATGTATACTCCAAAGATGAGCAAAAAGAATATACATGGTGCGAAAATAAAAGGTAAAATACCACGTGTACTGGCATCTAATCAGCAACCCTGTAACCCCGTCAATCAGAACCTGCATATAGGAGGGATCCTCCTAATCATCATCAAGTCCGGCTCCGCTTCACAAGTAGCTCCATCATCTGCAACTAAAATAGGGACTGGTTGGTGTGCGCAACACCGTCCCGTAACGTGGGAGTGAGTGATTAACTCAGTGGAATCATAGAGCAAAGATTAGCATGTTATCAAATTAATCATGCAATAATAGTAAAGCAGGTAATCAAATATTCTTAGATACTATTGTTAATGCAAGCATGAAATGACATGATGGATGCCCTCACCGACATTCTCCCTCATACGGCACCATCTTACGCCCGCGGCATGCTTTCTTCCCACAGTGCTCCACATCTTCCAGGCACATGCAGTGCAATGTGGATATGATTATCGGGTTGTTATTAATCCTTTTCATACAGCAGGATTGGAAAATTAGGGTACTTTGCTTATATCAATCCCAACACGGATCCTGTCTAGGGTCGTCACTCCTAGTAATCTCATACGATGTTATATTTGTAGGTCGCTGCAAGGGCTGTCAGGGCTGTTGCACGCACTCGTTGCTCCTCTCCCCCATTACCTTATCAATACAGGCCTAATGTACTCTTGTCACTACGGAAGAGTCGTCGTCTCCCGTAGATTCAGAATACGCTCGAGGTCACTACAAAGGGCTGTCAGGGCTGTTGCTCGCACTCGTTGCACCGCTCCCCCATCACCTTATCAATGTAGGCCGACAGCAAGAATATAGTGTCCCATACCACCATAATCTGCTCACGAGTCTAGGTTGCTCACTGGTCACTACGGGGAGGTTTGTGGCCCCAACGTAGGCCGACAGCTCGACCACGGTGTCCCATACCACCATGCCCGGCTCATGAGTCTTTATGGATCAAGATACCATGGTTAACAGGGTTTCCAATGGTAAGTTCAGTACCCTAGGTTCAAGCAGTTATGACTCATATAAGGTGAACATACAATGGTCAGTCAGGTTACTTGATGGGTTCGACTAGTACGAGCGCACCTGAATCTGAGAGTTATAAAGTGCATGAATCACTTCGTGTGTCCTAACCACTGCCGTCTTCCCAAAACACGACTCGCATTCATCGACTCGCCATTCGTGGCAAATAGAAGCCAACCACGAATTCGATCCATTATCGACTGCCTGGACTAGGTCATAGCCCCAAGCATTTGTATATCAACATCAGTAAGCATATGTGAGTAACAGGAATGAATATAAACAATACAAGCATGTTGACACATATTATATCATATTACGTATGCAAATCAACCAACACATGCATTCCATATATGTAATGAAATCAATTCATGTGACCAACATGGTGGAAATCATATACGTTAGCATATTGATTGAGAATTCAATCTCAATACTAAATCACAACACCATTTACTCAATACATATTAATACAAACACTTAGTCTACACACTTTAGCCTACATAGCGTATGTCGACTCTAAGTGGGCATTTAGGCGAATCTCTTCGCCAAACAGATCATACATGCATTCCTAATATCACAACATGACAAATAGCCATGGCAGTCATTTCAGTAAAATACGGACGTATACTGTATTTCCTACAAATACCTAAAATGCTCTAAATCTCATATTTCCCGTACGCAGTCGAAATGGAAAACAGACAGCATGTTCTACATGTCAAACGGCGTTCTCTTCGATAATTTACTATTAAATGACATTGAAAGCTTTGAAATCAGTCAATCAAAGCATCTAAAATTCTCACCTTTCGCCTTAGACTTGTATCGATCTGAATAGAACGTCTACGCTTCGTCAACGGTGTTATGGCGACCTAGTGCACAAGATACATAAGCTATTTCGATATTTGAATCGAAAGAATCCTTAAAACAGCTATAGGTTAGAGTTTTCTTACCTAGAACGAAGTTAGAATCGTCAGAATAACGATGCAGGTGGGTGGCTTTGGCACGTGGAATAGCATGAAAGAATCCCTGGAGAAATCACCAGCTTCTCCCTCACTTTCTCTCTCTTTTCTTTCCTCTCTCCTAGGGTTTTTCCCAAATTCGTATGGGTTAGAAGGTTAAGGGTTTAAGCCCCTTTTATAAGCCCAAACATGACAAAAATAGACTCCAAGTCAAGGTATACTTGGGTTATAGCCAAATCGGGTCTTTTCTGATCCAAAAGAGCATTTTGGGAGGTTTTCTGGCCGAAAGCGGTCGGACTTAAGCTCATGTATATCGGATCCTACTCACACCAAGTTTTCAGACTGGCAGAGTTACCAGATCGCACGTGGCGGTCCAGTTTCAGTTCAGCGGTCACGGAGACTCGATCGAGGATTTCAAGTACACTGACCTGAGTGAGAAATGTTTCTTGATTTGAGGGTGTATTTGGGTCAGATTCCGACGGTCTGAATGCTTATACTGATCCCATAAGAGAAACGTGCCAGATTCATTTAAATCTCATTTAAATTTTATGAATTACACTCTTTCTCACACTCCCTGCTCCAGGCTCAATGAAATAGCCTCAGAACATCAGTTGGGCTTAATTTTCGAAATGATTGTCAAGTCCAGCTAAGCAGTTATAACGGTCTAAGATTGTGGATATCGGACTTTCGACGCGCGGTCTAAATCCAATACGAAGTTTCAAAGGGTTCCTGAGAGCAAACGGGTTTAGAGTTTGATCCTAAATTTTAGGGTATTGTAGCATCATTGGTTCTACAAGTTTTGGATCTTGCAGAACGTATTTAAAGCGATTAATGCAAATTTCATAGGCAATTTAGCGTAGCGCTGGCTAATTCACGTTAAATTCTAAAGAATTTGGTTCTAAGTGATTTCTTTGGCTTTGGAATTGGGTTCTGAGAGGTTACCGAGGCATCATGGTTGGCCCATTGCCTAAGGATGTCTAACCCCAGGTTATTAAAAATTCGGGGTGTTACAATCTACCCCCCTTAAAATAAAATTTCGTCCTCGAAATTAGCTAAGGGTAATGAGTCCCTAAAGAGCCTTTCGTATTGACATTCTAAGGAAGGTTCTGTAACACCCTGAAAATCGGGGGTCGTGTATAAACTCAACTCCCGAGTTCCAGACCGTCACTTATGCAACAAAAATGGTTATGATTCGATGTTGTCTGATTTAAAGCATTCACATGAGTAAAAGTATACCAAAACTGCAACTCATACTTCAGATCCAGTGATAAAAGCAAGCGGAAGACTAAACAAGATATATATCACTGTATGGAAAAACAAAGTAATCTCAACTGTCTCCAAAGTATGACTACATCTCTGAGTCTCATATACATGTACATAACAAAAGAATAATGTTCAAAAAGAAAAGTCCCACTGATGTCCCCTCGATCCAGGTCGCCTACGGGAAGCCGTCATGATACTGCATATACGAGAACTCATCCTGGTCCTCGTCATCATCTAGCTCCACCTCCTGGATCTCGTCGTCACCTGCAACTACAACAGGGTCTGGTGGGTGTTGCAAACACCATCCCGTAACGTGGGAATGAGTGATCAACTCAGTGGAATCATAGAGCAAAGATTAGCATGTTCACAATTCAATCACGCGATAATAGTAAAGCAGTAAATCAGACAAGTCCTAATACTGTTGTTAATGCAAGATGATATGACGTGATGTATGCCCTCACCGACGATCACCCTCATACGGCAACATCTTACGACCGCGGCATGCCACACTCCCTAGAGTGCTCCACATCTTCCAGGCACATGCAATGCTATGATGATATGATTACCAAGTTGTTATTAGTCCATTCAAACAGCAGGATTGGGAAACTAAGGTACTTCCCTTGTATCAATCCCAACACGGATCCTGTCTAGGGTCGTCACTCCTAGTAATCTCATACGATGTACATTTCGTAGGTCACTGCAAGGGCTGCAAGGGCTGTTGCTCGCACTCGTTGCACCGCTCCCCCATCACCTTATCAATACAGGCCTACTGTACTCTACTGCACGGAAGGGTCGTCGCCTCCCGTGAACTCAGAATACGCTCGCGGTCACTACAAAGGGCTCGTCGCCTGATCAGTGTAGGCCGACAGCTAGAATATAGTGTCCCATACCACCATAATCTGCTCACGAGTCAAGGTGCTCATTGGTCACTACGGGGAGGTTTGTGGCCCCAGCGTAGGCCGACAGCTCGACCACGGTGTCCCATACCACCATGCCCGGCTCATGAGTCTTCGTGGATCAAGGTACCACGGTTAATAGGGTTTACAATAGTAAGTTCAGTACCCTAGGTTCAAGCAGTTATGATACATACAAGGTGAACAAACATCGGCCAGTCGGGTTACTTGACGGGCTCGACTAGCGCGATCGCATCTCGAATTGAACGACATGAAGTGCGTAAAACACTTCGCGTGGCCTAACCACTGCCGCCAACTCTCGACACGAATCACATTCATCGACGCGTCGTTCGTGGCTATGACCAGTCAGCCACGAATTCGCTCGGTTACCGACTGCCTGGACTAAGTCAAGTCCCACACATCTATGGAATTACATTAACACTATAAAAAGGTATTGGAATTGAAATACATCATGTGAGCATGTTAGCACATGTTATGACATTCAACTAAGGCAAATCTTCAAGGCATACTTTCCATGTATATTCAACTTAAGCAAATCTTCAAGGCGTACTTTCTATGCATGTAGTGTAATCATGCATAAGGTAAGCATGTAGGAACATTTAGGTCAGCATATTAATCATGAAATCAATCTCAAACTACTACATAACATCATTCAATACAATACATACTATTACAAGCATTTATACAAACACATACCCTACACACTTAAGTCCACATATAGTATGTCGACCCAAAGTGCGCAACTTGGCGAATCTCTTCGCCAAACTGATTATGCAAGCATTCCTAACTCTCTAATGCGGCGACAAATCATGTCAATCATGTCAGCAAAATATGCATGAAAACCGTACTTCCTACAAATGACTAAAATGCCCTAAATCTCATATTCTTCGTTAATTTGCGAAACAGGAAACGGAGAGCATGTTGTACATGTCAAACGGCGATGCCGTCGATAATCTACTATTAAACGACATTGAAAGCGTTGTAAACCGTCAATCAAAGCGTCTAAAATTCTCACCTAATCTCTTACGGTCGCGAGAATTTGAACGGAGCGTGTACGCTTCGTCTACGACAGTGGGAGATCCTGATTTATGGAAGACGTTAGCTAATACGTTCAGAATCTATATAAACCCTAAATCAGCAAGTTGTTAGGGTTTTTCTATACATGAAAAAGTGTAGAAATCACCAGCCAGGTGATTGGAAGGAAGCGTTGATGCAGCAACCGTTGGTGGCTCGGAAGCGGGAAAATCTCCTCTTCCCTTTCTCTCAAACTCTCTCTCTCTTTTCTAGGGTTTAGGAAAATTCGTATGCAAGGAAGGAATGAGGGTTTCAACCCCTTTTATAAGCTTGGAAACGCCCGAAATAGGCTCCGGGACGAAGTTTACTTATTGCCTATCCATTTCGGGGCTGTTTCGGTCCAAAAACTGATTTCTGGTGGTCCCCTGGTCGATTGCGATCAGACTTAAGCTCATGGGTACCAGATGTACCTCGTATTAAGTTTTCAGTCTGGCAGGGTTCGCAGATCGCACGTGGCGGACCAGTTTCAGTTCAGCGGTCACCGCACATAGATCAGGACTGAAAGTTCCGTGATAATAAATAGATATTTTTCCTGATCCGAGGGTGTAATCTGGATGAATTCTGACGGTCAGAACGCTTAATACTGACGCGTCAAGTCGTGTGCCAGATCTAAATTTGAAATTCCCAATTCGTCTCTATTCGCGGTCGCTTCAGTCCGGGTTCAACGAAATACTCTGTGATTATCGGTTTGACTTGATTTTCGAGATGATTGTCGAGTCCAGCTGGGCGGTTCTAACGGTCTAAGATAGGAGGTATCAGACCTTCGACGCGCGGTCTAAATCCAATACAAAAGTTCCATATGGTCCAGAGGACAAACCTGCTTAGAGTTGGATCCAAGGTTATAGAGTATTGTAGAGTTGTCTGTTCTACTCGATTTGGGTCTTGTAGAACGTATTTAAAGTGATCAGGGACTATTTCCCAGCTACTCTAGCGTTGCGTTAGCTAACTTACGTTTGGTTTCCATGGAAATTATTTATACGCGATTTCGGGTCAAATCGGTACTCGATTCCAAGTACGGATTTTTCACGGGCGTTACAGGTTCAAATTCTATTTAATGACTTAACCTTACGTATAACCTAAACCAACTGTTTCGATCCTGGGCCAGTGGAGAAGGGGCTAACTACGCTTCCGCTGCGCCACTCTGATCTAACGGTTGCATTGGCTGACCTAACTAGATTGAGCTCAAAATGTTCTACGCCCCTTAAAACTGAGTTCTACTTAAGGCTCAAGAATCTATGTCTCGATCCGTATATCGGAACGAGGTGTAACTTAGGGCCTATCTTTAACATAAAATGGGAAACAACCTCTCACTACATTGGTCTTCCTTTGCTAACGATGTGTTCTATGGCATTGGTACCTATGGTTGTAGAAAGGAGCTGAAATGACAGGTGTTGTGGTTGATTTCAAAGACGGATGTGAGTTTGTGGTAAGAGATCTAATCTCTATTAGCTGTATGTCCTTAACATTTTCCAAGGCAGGGCAATAACTTTTGGTTGTACGTGGTCAGGCCAACACGGAAGAAAAGTTGTGTAGTGGGTCTGAGCCGGATACATAGACTTTCTGTCTAGCTAGGACAGAAAATTTATTGTATCAATTCTTAATCTGAGTCGATGCCGATCTTCTGCTTGATCAGAGCATTAGATTCATTGGTTACTATTAGGATTAAGAAGTCGATTCAAACCGCGTATACATCGCTTACATACAATTCCTTTACTCCACGTTCCTGAATGCAATAGGTCCTTAGGAAGGCAATTCTAAGGGGCGTGCTGGTTTATTCTAAGTTCAATCTGAGGGATTTATAAGCTTTCCCTGAGAGTAAAAGGTTATAAGTTAAAACAAATTTCCGAAGGGTTATAACAGAAGTCTATAAATATTAAGGGGATCAATCGAAGGGATGAGGTTCTACTCCAACCAAATCTAACCTACTACTCCTTAGCATATGCAGGCCTTACACTACTTAATTCAACAAGTAGTCTAGTCTATAACTCACTAGCTGTAATCCAAAGCCTAAGCTTATATGCTAAATGGTTTCATACCATTTCTAATACAGGGAATTGTTCTATCGCTTAGGGTCACGATTGTCTAAATGGAATTGGATTTCCTATATAACTCTAGGTCCAAAACGCCAAGGGCATATGTTGTCAGTGGTCTCAAGTTGTATTAAATGGGACTGCTTTCCTACTCTCACCTAAGAATTGGGAATGACATGTTTAGTAGGTAGGTGAGTTGGGATTCAAATCAATTTCGTAGGCTTTAAAAAATGGGCCTTGTGTTGGAAAGCGTGAGATGTAGTATAACAATACACAATCCCTCAAGCATTCCACACACTTCATAGCAAAAGGGACTGCATGCATTTCATTAAATCAAAATTTATCACAATACAAGAGATATATCCTTACATGCATCAGGACAAGAAACACATGAAAAACTAAGTTAGCCAAGGCTACAACTGCAACATAAAGCAACTACTAAGCCTTCTCAGGCTCTCACACAGAAAGCAGGAAACAAACTAACTACGGCCATCTGAAAACCTAATCACTAGTCCGAGTCTGGTGATGGAGGAGGGGCACCCTTATCCTGCAGACAACACAGGATGGCCTTCAAGGTGCGAGTCACCTTGCCAAATTTCTGTTTCATAACGGCCTTGGTATCCTCAAGATCTTGTTTCACCTCGGCCCGGAGTTCTTGGACTTTCCGTCGCAAGGCAACCTGACTCTCCTCAAGTCGGGCTATGTGAGCATCCCTAGCAGCCTGCGTCGCAGTAGGAGGACTCTCATCAGTATCCTGAGCCTCCTCTTCATCTTCTTCTTGGACTTCTTCCTCTATTTCTGCCCCAGCTTCTTCTTCACTAGCATCCTCTTCGCTATCATATTCGCCCTCACTGTCATCATCAAGCTAAGCCTCACGCTGTCGAGGCCCTATCTTCATCTGGTTCATGGTAGCCTCATCAATGAAGTGAATCGGCACAGGCATCTCTGGCCCAAGTCTGTAAGCAAACTCAAGCGTGATCTTGCATATGAGATGGCCAAAGGGAAGTGACTTAGACATTCTTCTTGACTTTGCTATGAGGACGATCTGTCGCAACATAAAAGTGGCCATACACACATTCTCTCCCTGGCCCACCTGATACAGGAAATCGAACATGAGATGCATACATTCACTGCGGTTGGTCGACCTAGGATACACATTGAACGTGCAAATGTGGTGCAACAAGCAAAAATCATCCGACATGTGGGACGCTAAGAGGCTCTTGTTACACTGCCACGGAACCAAACCACCACACAGGAACCTGGTGTGGTGATTTCGCTCACGAACACTCTTCAGATTCTTAGCACTTAGATGTACCTCACCAAGAGGCACCTTCAAAAGTCGAGCCATCAACCGAACATCGGTCGTGGCTTCCCGGTCTCTATCAAAGGGAATCCTGAACTGCAATGGCTCTAACGTAAGAGCCCGAATATGAGCATAAAAGGCACGAACAATGCTCACGTTCGCACGAGACTGGGCTTCAAAAAGTGGACCCCAGCTGGCAGCTTCAATGCAGTCAAATAACAGAAACTCACCAAAGAGCCGCTCCTCCACATGCACCTCAAACAGAACCTTGCAATCAGTATACGCGTCATGGGCTAAGTCCGCCAATAAGGCTCTTCCTATCTGAGCGTGGGGATCCAAATCTCACTTCGTATGCAGCTCTCTCCCAACACTTGGACTAGCGGCGGTGCTTGAGCTAGCGGTGCCACCTCTTGGCTTCCTCGATCGCGAAGGGCGACTAGGCCCAGCTTCATCTGCGGCGGTCTTCCTCTTTCCCATGAGAGAGAGGATGGTGGAAAGGGAGAAAAAGGCCAAAATAGCCTCAACAATAGCCATAGAAAATGGGGGAAAGGAGAAGAAATGGCTGCCCTAACGGACTGAAATGAATCTAGGCTCTATAGAGGGGTAAATCAGGCCCTCAAAGGCTAGATTTTCAAAGGAAAAAAAGTAAGATAAGTTAGAATGGAGGCTCGCCCAATTTTCAGCCTTCTATGGAGGTTGGGAGAGCTCCAAATGATAAAAATGGAGAGGAAAGGGAGTGCCAAGAGCTGTGGATGATGGGTTGGCGTTGGTTGTGACCGAAAATGGGATTGGGGGCAGTTTGGAGATGGGATTTGAGAGGGAGGCAGCAAAAAACTTGAAAAGGGAGAGCTTAGGAGGGCTGTTTGTGAAGGAGGTAAGCCTTTGGGGCATTTTTAAGGGACGCCCCACATATAGGAGGGGTGCCCTACCCATCAGAGGGTGTCGGCCCGAAGTACGGCCCGAGTGGGGCCTACCGTATGGCGAGGTCCTTGCTGGTGAAAGTCATTTCCGGCGAGGCTGGCCATATGGGCTGGGTCCCCCTACCCTAGGGGCCCCAAAAAGGTGTGGTTCCCCCCCTGGTTCATTGTATAATAGCTAGGATTTACCCATGACCCCGTTTGAGACGTTTCGGGGCCAATTTATAAACTGGAATGCTTTTTTGTGACATATAGCATATGATTTTAGGGTAGGAGAGGCTAATCCATCCAACTAACCCATTTAGTCCACTAGATTCCATAATTGGAATGGTCAAAAATTTAATTTATACATATTTTTACTATTTATAGTAAATTTTTGATTAAGCATGATTCTCCATCATTTATACGTTAGGATTTATATCTAGTATGAAAGGACTTAGAAAAGGTTGAAGAATGAGGTGGTGGAAGGAGAGATTTCGAAGGAATTGGATAAAAGGGGGGTTTTAGGCCTTGAAATTGAATGTAAGAGTTGTGGTCGACCCATGACCCAAGGACATCCATTTTTTGGTTTCGAATTCTTCAGGGAATGACTCAAACCCATCGACTCATGACCTAGAGGCGACTTAGGTCGCTTCACGCGATTAAAGATGTGTTATGGCCTAAACTACCGTATAGTCTCACCTGTTGGCGAAACTTGAGACTCTAATGTGGTTTCTAAGTTTCCATCGCCCCCTTCCTAAGTCAGAGTGCGTCAGTGTGCAGTGTGTGACCATAACTCAAGTCCGGTTTAATCCAAATCATGCTCTAATACCATCTGTAACACCCCAAAAATCAGGGGTCGGGTAGAATCCCAACTCCTAAGTTCCAAAATGTCACTTATGCAACATTTTCAATGATGGATGAATGTCGGTGGTAATAGTACATAACACATGAGGTGGATCAAGCCAAAACAACATATCATACTCTAGAGACAGTTAATTTAGCAAGCGGAAGAATGTGATAGATATATAAAATATATGAACTGTCGTGAGTCTCCAGAGTGTGAACATGTTGCCAGGTTAAACATATACATGTATATTCCAAAGATGAGTAAAAAGAATATACATGGTGTAAAAATAAAAGGTAAAATACCATGTGTACTGGCATCTAATCAGTAACCCTGTAACCCCGTCAATCAGAACCCGCATATAGGAGGGATCTTCCTCATCATCATCAAGTCCGGCTCCGCTTCACAAGCAGCACCATCATCTGCAACTAAACAAGGGACTGGTTGGTGTGCGCGACACCGTCTCGTAACGTGGGAGTGAGTGATCAACTCAGTGGAATCATAGAGCAAAGATTAGCATGTTATCAAATCAATCACGCGATAATAGTAAAGCAGGAAATCAAACATTCCTAGATACTGTTGTTAATGCAAGCATAAAATGACATGATGGATGCCCTCACCGACATTCTCCCTCATATAACACCATCCTACGCTCGCGGCATGCTTTCTTCCCACAGTGATCCACATCTTCCAGGCACATGCAGTGCAATGTGGATATGATTACCAGGTTGTTATTAGTCCTTTTCATACAGCAGGATTGGAAACTTAGGGTACTTTGCTTATATCAATCCCAACACGGATCCTGTCTAGAGTCATCACTCCTAGTAATCTCATACGATGTTATATTTGCAGGTCGCTGCAAGGGCTGTCAGGGCTGTTGCACGCACTCGTTGCTCCTCTCCTCCATTACCTTATCAATACAGGCCTAATGTACTCTTGTCACTACGGAAGAGTCGTCGTCTCCCGTAGATTCAGAATACGCTCGAGGTCACTACAAAGGGCTGTCAGGGCTATTACTCGCACTCGTTGCACCGCTCCCCCATCACTTTATCAATGTAGGCCGACAGCAAGAATATATTATCCTATACCACCATAATCTGCTCACGAGTCTAGGTTGCTCACTGGTCACTACGGGGAGGTTTGTGGCCCCAGCGTAGGCCGACAGCTCGACCACGGTGTCCCATACCACCATGCCCAGTTCATGAGTCTTTATGGATCAAGGTACCATGGTTAACAGGGTTTCTAATGGTAAGTTCAGTACCCTAGGTTCAAGCAGTTATGACTCATACAAGGTGAACATACAATGGCCAGTCGGGTTACTTGATGGGTTCGACTAGTACGAGCGCACCTCAATCTGAGAGACATGAAGTGCATGAATCACTTCGTGTGGCCTAACCACTGCCGCCTGCCCAAAACACGACTCGCGTTCATCGACGTATCCTTCGTGGCAAATAGAAGCCAACCACGAATTCGATCCATTACCGACTGCCTGGACTAGGTCATAGCCCCAAGCATTTGTATATCAACATCAGTAAGCATATGTGAGTAACAGGAATGAATATAAACAATACAAGCATGTTGACACATGTTATATCATACTACGTAAGCAAATCAACCAACACATACATTCCATATATGTAATGAAATCAATTCATGTGACCAACATGGTGGAAATCATATACGTCAGCATATTGATTGAGAATTCAATCTCAATACTAAATCACAACACCATTTACTCAATACATACTAATACAATGTGACGCCCTGGTCACTGCTTCATGTGGGCGGGCACATGTGAGCGGGCGCACATGTGGGCGGGCCTCAAAGCTGGCTGGCAGGCTACTGTGTGGCTGACAGGCTACTGTGCTGGGCGAGTTACTGTTGCAGTTGACTGTAGCGTAACTTGTCCCACATCGGAAGAGTTGTCTGAAGTAATGGTGGTTATATGTGGAGTGTCACCCTATACTATATGAGGCCTTTTGGGGGCAACCCCGAGAATAAAACCGTGCAGGCTGTGCCCAGAGCGGACAATATCATACAGTGTAGGCATGGGTTGTTACAAATGGTATCAGAGCCGAGGACGGCTCTGTCCTCGATGGGGGATAATGTGACGTCCCAGTAACTGCTTCATGTAGGCGGGCACATGTGGGTGGGCCCCAAAGCTGGCTGGCAGGCTACTGTGTGGCTGACAGGATACTGTGCTAGGTGAGCTACTGTTGCAGTTGACTGTAGCGTAACTTATCCCACATCGAAAGAGTTGTCTGAAGTAATGGTGGTTATATGTGGAGTGTCACCCTATATTGTATGAGGCCTTTTGGGGGCAACCCCGAGAACAAAACCATGCAGGCTGTGCCTATAGCGGACAATATCATACAGTGTGGGCGTGGGTTGTTACATACAAACATTTATACAAACACTTAGTTTACACACTTTAGCCTACATAGCGTATGTCGACTCTAAGTGCTCATTTGGACGAATCTCTTCACCAAACAGATCATACACACATTCCTAATATCATAATGTCACGCCCCAAACTCAGAAACTGGGCTCACAAAATTTTCGATCGCCGAATCCGGTGCCGACAGCCTCCGTAGAACCCCATTCTCGGCTCCTAGTTCCCATTCGCCAGGTTCCGATCCTGGGATGCTACGAGGAGGATTTTAAATATCAGTTTGATTCATAATAAGCATAACCAAAGGCATAACCCACAAACGACAACCAAGAACTCCATTACATTTTCAGTATGATCAAAAAAACTTTACAAGTACAATGAGCATAAAGGGAAATACAATGGCAAGAACAAAAACTCCACAACGCTCCGCGACGTGCTCCTGCCTCAGCACTGCTGCGACCTAACGTCACCTTCACGCAACGGTCGTGCATAAGCTTATAGAAAGCTTAGAGGGTGGTGAAAGTGTGTGCGCAAGGTAGTAATATGAACATGCAATGTCAGAGTAAAGCGGAATATGCAGATGGATCTATAATATCATGAGCCGTACCAAGGCTTATGCGATGCAAGACATGAATGGTATCGGTCATCCCAAGGCCATGCGATGTGCAATACAGCTCAAGCATACGGATCCTCATCTATGTCCACACATTAATACAGCTCAAAATATAGAATATCACCAGGGTCTAGTACACCCTAAACCAGATTACCGCCACATCGCGCGCAATAAGGTAAGTGGAAGAGATCACACTATCCGTCTGCCAATATCGGGCGCGACTCGTCGATAGCGGACCCATTCCTCGAGCTAGTCAAACTCAGCCTAGCATTGCCCCCTACTCTCAGGAAGGTAAGGCCGCACCCCCTTCCAACCGACCACGACACAGTGGAGAGCGTAACCGTCTGGTATTCGGCACTCAACGCTCATCTATCCACTCGGTCTAGACGTTGGAGCAACCTCTTGGTACCATAAGGGTTTATGGACTTTCACCCTGGGATATTTATAGTACCCCATGTAGAACATAATTTTCGGTATCCAATCCTGCCAACCACGATACGTCTGTGGAGGCTACGGCCCTGATGTCGCTAGGGCGTACAATAACCATGTCACACAAATGCGGAATGCATGAATCACGCTATCCAGTCATGCAACCAATCCTGTGCATATCGTACGCTCATGTAGGGCAACACCGTCTAACCGGGAGCCCATAAACAACCTGCCCGAAGGTAAATGCTATGATCAGTCAATCCTCATATCAAGCATACACATGATGCGTATGATCATGGGTCATGAAACTATACTAAACATGTAAATGAGTGATGAATCATTCTTACAACGCAGATGGGCCTGGACGGCCGAAACACAACAAGTACTGCCCAGTAATGGGACCTATAGAGAGTCAAAATGTGGACATCCAACCAAAATTACACTCGCAATGTGGACGTCAAACTAACATTGCATCTTAGGTACGATCTTCTTAAATATCGCTACATAATCGGTATTGGGATTACACATTGCAATGGACCTTAGGTTCATCCCATTGGGCTTTTCATATATATGTCAAATGGGCCATATCCTATGGGCCTTTTAATCATCAGATGGGCCACATAAATGGGCCACAACAATGGATCTTATGTGCATTGCAATGGGTCAAAACCCGTGGGCCTTGGATTACATCAATTGGACCTAGTCACATGAGTCTAATATGTATCAAATGGGCCACACCAATTGGGCCCCTAAATGTATATCAAATGGGCCTTAACCCAGAGGCCTTATATGAGTCGAATGGGCCTAAATCCCTAGGCCTTAAACAATTCAAATGGGCCTAATCCATGAGCTTGCATGCATATCAAAGTGGGCCTAATCCCATGGACCCTTTTATAATCAAATGGGTGTAGTCCCATGGGTCTTACAATATAACAAATGGGTCCACTTCCATGGGCTTTAAGAATGCAATAAATGGGTCCAATTTTATGGGCCTTGAAGTACATCAAATGGGCCTAAGCTCTTAGGCCAAAAATGAATCAAATGGGCCTAGCCTATAAGCATTTTATAAATCAAGTGGGCCTAGCCCATGCCCTTTTTAAATTCAAATGAGCCTAGCCCGTAGGCCTTAAATATCAAGTAATCCTAAGCCCATAGGCTTTACATATCAAGTGGGCCCAAATTCTTAGGCCTTAAATGAATCAAATGGGCCCAGCCCATAAGCATTTTATAAATCAAATGGGCCTAGCCCATAGCCTTTTTAAAATTAAATGGGTCCCGACTCATGGGCCTTACAAAACATTTATTTCCATCTAAACTATTCATAGGGACACATGGTCTAGGGCCCACTAAAATTTTCATATTATAAAATATACATTTAAACTATATAACATACATAAATATATATATAATGGTGGGTCCCACAGAAAACAATATGGGTAGCTGGCAGTGGGCCCCATCATCAAAGACAGATGGACGGCGTGTGTAAAACACATACAACAGGGTGAGTCTCACCGTCCACGGGCTGTGGACGGTGAAAATGAAATATATACATTAACGTGGGTCCCACAAATGTGGCCCACCGTAATATTTATTTGAAATCCAACCCGCTCATAAGGTCACCCAGACCTGTATGAAGCGAGGATATAAATTTCAGATTGATCTGAAATTTCTGTGGGCCCAAAAGTAGATTTCAATGGTAGCTGTCCATTCACACTGTTTCAAGTGGTGTGGGCCACCTGCGTTTTGGATCTGTCTCATTTTTGGAGGGGACCCACCTGAGGAGGGGTCCCATCAAACGGACAGAGCAAATGCTCCAAATGCATCACGATGGGGACCCACAGCTGGGCCGTGAGGCCTGGCCGCCCGTCCGCCCGCGCCTGCGTGCGCCTGACACAGCAGCAGTAAGGGCTGCTGCTTCTGATTTTATTTTTTTTGAAAATCATGCACTTCATGGTTTTTGGTAGGTGGGGACCATATCTGACAAATCTGATCCGCTCATTGGATTCTATGGCCCCTGATCGATCCAATGAGACCAATGTGCGATATGTTTTTGACCAATGGAAGAACAAATATGGATTTTAATAGTAAAACCACTATTTACTATGGTATGGCCCGCTTGTTTATCAGATCAGATCTATCTTTTGTCTCAACGCCTAAATGAATCTGAGAAAAAGGATGGACGACTTGGATTATAAACATACGTCAAGACGGGGCCTATATAAGTGGGCCACCCCATTAGCTTGGAAACAAGCTACTTTTTTTTTTGCATTTTGCACAGTGACATTTGTAACAGCCCAAGCATTTAGGTGGGTCTTGCTCCAGTGGGCCAGCACATGATGGATGGTGTATTTCAACATCTAAGGTGGGCCCCACTTGAAGGAAATTTGGACTAAGGAATACTTCAAGGTGGGGTCCATTCAAGTGGGCCACACAATCCTATTGCATAAAAATAAAATAAAATAAAATAAAATAAAATAAAAGAATTAAAAGAGAGAGAGAGAGACATGGAGAGTGGGACACGGCTTGTGATGGAGGGACCCCGACACTATGGGCCCTCCCTTGCAATAAATCATACAATAAACGGATTCCTTTTGTACATGGGATCATCGAAAATGTAAATCAACGGTGGAGATCCATTCCCCACCGATATGGACAGTCTAGATGACCTTTCTAAATGAAATAAACATCATGATGGGGTCCATGGAGAATGGCCCCATCATGGAATGATCAAGTGGTCCATCGGCCACATATTAGGGTCCCAAGTGAGATCCGCACCATTGATCGGTGGGCCTCACTTGGCACATCATAAAAATAAGAAAAACTAGAATGATTTAGCACCCACCGTCCGATCTTCTCACTCCTAGGGGTTCCTTGGCACCTTGGCTTCAACTTCAATGGTTAAGATGAAGATTGGAGGGTTGAGATGGGAGATGATGGGGTAGGAAGGTGGGCCACTTGAAGCTTAGAGAAGCTTGAAAAATTTCATACGTATGGAGTTTTTTTAGAAATCTTTTGTTGCTTGAAAATTTGAAGTGAAAAAGAGAGAAAGAGAGAGAGTGATGTAAGGGAGAGAGAGTGATGGATGGATGTGGTGAGTGATGGTTGTGTAAGAAAAGCTTGACTTTTGAGGCTTTTGTGTAAGAGAGGTATGGGTGGTGTAAGAAAAGCTTGACTTTTGTGGCTTTTTGTATAAGAGAGGTATGGTTTTGGGAGACTTGTGGTTTCTTGGGAAAAGGGATGGAAGTGATGTGTACTTGACATGTGATGGCTTGATGGATTGATTAATTGATAGGATTGATGTGATTGATGTGACACATCGTAGAGATTCCCTTAGTTTTCGCAACGCGCGGCATTTTCTAGCACCGAACGTTGGCCCACATCTCTTAACTAAGGTATCGCCTCGACGCGCGAGTCACGGCATCGGAACCGCGACGACGGCGCGGTCGCTATGGTATTGGTCTCGGGTTGAGTCTACTTGGGTTGTCGGCACATGAATTAGGGTCGTGCGTCGATATCGGTTAAGGGTCGAAAGTTACCGGAATTCGACCGGTAAGACCGCGGAAGTCTACGGAAGGGTACGGACCAAGATATGGGTCTTACACATAACATGACAAATAGCCATGGCAATCATTTCAGCAAAATCTGGACGTATAGTATATTTCCTACAAATACCTAAAATGCCCTAAATCTCATATTTCCCGTACGCAGTCGAAATAGAAAACGAACAGCATGTTCTACATGTCAAACGGTGTTCTCTTCGATAATCTACTATTAAATGACATTGAAAGCTTTGAAATCAATCAATCAAAGCATCTAAAATCCTCACCTTTCGCCTTAGACGTGTATCGATTTGAATAGAACGTCTACGCTTCGTCAACGGTGTTATGGCGACCTAGTGCACAAGATACATAAGCTATTTTGATATTTGAATCGAAAGAATCCTTAAAACAGGGTTTTCTTACCTAGAACGAAGTTAGAATCGCCAGAATAACGATGCAGGTGGGTGGCTTTGGCACGTGGAGCAGCATGGAAGAATCCCCGGAGAAATCACCAGCTTCTCCCTCACTTTCTCTCTCTTTTCTCTCCTCTCTCCTATGGTTTTCCCCAAATTCGTATGGGTTAGAAGGCTAAGGGTTTAAGCCCTTTTTATAAGCCCAAACATGACCAAAATAGACTCCAAGTCAAGGTATACTTGGGTTATAGCCAATCGGGTCTTTTCTGATCCAAAAGAGCATTTCGAGAGGTGCCCTGGCCGAACGCGGTCGGACTTAAGCTCATGTATATCGGATCCTACTCACACCAAGTTTTCAGACCAGCAGAGTTCCCAGATCGCACGTGGCGGTTCAGTTTCAGTTCAGCGGTCACGGAGACTCGATCGAGAATTTCAAGTACACTGACCTGGGTGAGAAATGTTTCCTGATCCGAGGGTGTATTTAGGTCAGATTTCGACGGTCTGAATGCTTATACTGATCCCGCAAGCGAAACGCGTCAGATTCATTTAAATCTCATTTAAATTTTTATGAATTACACTCTTTCTCACACTCCTTGCTCCAGGCTCAATGAAATAGCCTTAGAACATCAGTTGGGCTTGATTTTTGAAATGATAGTCAAGTCCAGCTAAGCGGTCATAACGGTCTAAGATTGTGGATATCGGACTTTTGACGCGCGGTCTAAATCCAATATGAAGTTTCAAAGGGTTCCTGAGAGCAAACGGGTTTAGAGTTTGATCTTAGATTTCAGAGTATTGTAGCGTCATTGGTTCTACAAGTTTTGGATCTTGCAGAACGTATTTAAAGTGATCAATACTAATTTCATAGGTAATTTAGTGTAGCGCTGGCTAATTCATGTTAAATTCTAAAGAATTTGGTTCTAAGTGATTTCTTTAGCTTTGGAACTGGGTTCTGAGAGGTTACCGAGGCGTCATGGTTGGCCCATTGCCTGAGGACGTCTAACCCTAGGTTAGCAAAAATTCGAGGTGTTACATTTGTATATTCTCGAGCTTCTCTTAAAGGTCATCTGAGTGTACAGACTTTCAATGTCCATCTCACTTTTAAGGTTTGTTTGACCTTAGGATAGACTTTACAGTAGGTTATTCTGGATACATAACTCATATATTTTATTATGCTTGTTTGGAGTGTTCTAAGACTAGTCCTAGGGACTTCAAGACCAGTCCTAGCTCTGCTACGACCAGTCTTAAGTTTTTCAGGACCAGTCCTAGGTTGTTAAAGATTTTTGGATCTTTTTGGCTGTCTTACGACCAGTCTTGGAAATCCTACGACCAGTCCTATGAGTTCTACGACTCATCCTTCGACCGGTCGTAGCCCTACGACTCAAACTCCAGCAACCATTTTTGGCGTCCTACGACCGGTCGTAGGTATCCCACGACCGGTCGTAGACCGACCAGGACCGGTCGTGGAACAGAAAATCTTATCTCGCGAAAATCTTTCGAAAATTTTTAAAGCTACGACCAGTCCTAGGTTCCTAAGACCAGTCGTAGATGAAATTTTTTTGGCTATAAATAGATCACGAACTTCAGAGTTTTAGTACTTCAAATTAATTCTATTCAAGCATTCTTTATGTTATACTCTGAGATAAGTTTGTGTTTATTTTAAGCTACTTTGTGCTTATTTAATATTCCTTTTGCTAGATTATTTTTATTTGATTTTGATCTACATTCCAATCTTATTAAAAAAGAGGAATTTCTAATATTCCTTCTTCTTGGATTCAAAATCAAATAGAACTAGCCCTTTTGATTTAAAATCAATTAGACTCAGAACCATTCTTAAAGTGAGTATTGGACTTTGAATGTTGAATCGAACATCTACTCCGATTGGTTCTACCGGGCTTCTTCAAAAGGTGATTCAGGTATTTTATATTTTTGTAATTTACTTTCTTCGATTTTTGTTTGAGATTCGCCAGAAAAATCTCATTGTATTGGTTATCTGAGGAGAGCTAGAAAACTCAAATTGTGGGGTTTTTGGATTGTGTAAGCCTGAGATCAAAGACACAATTGTGAAGGTTTTAAGTGAACCTGTGAAACCTATTTTGATAGTGCATGCTGATATCCCCTGTGTGAGGATATTAAGAGTGGAGTAGCAATCTGTGTGGCTGTTGGATAACAGTTGGTGTACACACAGGCGAACCACTATCTATCGTTGTGTTGTAAATGTGTTTTACTCTTTCATTCTTTTATTCATTCTGTTTTGTGAAGAGTGTTTGTGGATGAATGTTGTAATCTCTTCAAGCAAGTGTGGATGAATGTTGTAATAACTTAGGATTTATTTTCTGCAAGTTATTTTGATTTTCTTGCTTATTATTCCTCATTGATTTGTGATACAAAAGACGTTCTAGAAATAAGGTTGTCCTACTTTAAACCTCTGGTTTTTGGTGTAAGGTTGTCCTTAGAACTGATAAAGTATCAATCTCTTTATTTTAGGGTATTGTGATTGTTTTATATTCAGCATTGTGCTTTATATCTTTTATTATTCCGTTGTTATAAGTTTTATTTGGCATTGCCCTATTCACCCCCCCTCTAGGGCATATAGCTAGGCCCCTTCAAGTGGTATCAAAGCCTAATAGCTCGTGCTTATTGTTTATTTATTGGATTTATTTCCTGAGCTAATGATCTAAGTTATATTACGAAGTCAAATTTTGACAGCCTATCAGTCACTAGGCCACCACCTTTTAATGGCACAAACTATGCTTATTGGAAAGCCAGGATGAGGATCTTCCTTAAATCCTTGGATAAAAGTGTGTGGTTGGCCACAGTGAATGAATGGAACCCTCCTATCACTGAAGTAACTAATAGTGATGGTTCAAAATCAATGAAAGTAACGACTTATTCTATTTGGACCACACTTCAGAAAAGTGAAAGTAGTGCCAATGCTAAAGCACTAAATGCAATTACTTGTGCATTATCACTAGATGAATTCAAAAGAATCATCTCTTGTGAAAATGCAAAACAAGCATGGGATGTATTAGAAATGGCACACGAGGGTACATCTATTGTCAAGAAATCTAAAGTCCAACTCCTCACAACTAAATTTAAAGAAATTCATATGGAGGAGAATGAGATGTTTATGGACTTCTACACTATATCGAATGACATTGTGAACTCTATGTGGGGTCTTGGTGATAGAATCCCAGAAACTAAAGTGTGCGGAAAGATACTACGTTCACTTCCTGAACGGTTCAATTCTAAAGTAACCACGATTCAAGAACTTCATGATACGGATACCATGAGGGTTGAGGAACTAGTTGGTTCACTTCAAACCTATGAGTTATCCTTTAAGGCTCTTAAAGGAAAATCAATTGCTCTCAAATCATCTAAAAATGCTTCACAAGAGAGTACTTCGGATTCAGAAAATACCGAAGATGATATAGCGCTTTTAGTAAAAAAGTTTTACAAAATTTTCAAAAATAAGAAAAAAGCTGATTTTCAAAAGTCAAATGATAAGAGACGATCTAAACCTAGAGCTCAAAAATCATTGAAAGCTAGTCAATGTTACAACTGTCAAGAGTATGGGCACTTAGCTAATAAATGTCCTAAAAAGGACAAACCAAAAAGGAAAAGCATGATGGCTACTTGGGATGAATCGTCTGATTCTGAATCCTCTTCTAAATCAGAAGATTCTGAAACCGAGTCGGGCGATGATGTTAAAGCCCTTATGACTCTAGCCAAGATCACCTATTCAGATCATGATGATATATCTAGTAAAGAAAATTTGAATAGTGATTGCGATAATGAAGATGATCTTCAAGATGCTTATAATGCCCTTTATAAAGAGAGTTGTAAAATTACCGTTAAACTTAAATTACAAAAAGAAAAAAATTTTAAGCTTAAGGAAGATTATGAGTCTCTTGTTTTAGAAAAGTCTCATATTTTCGATTCTTTTGAAAAAATCAAATGTGATTTAGATTTCAAAAACTCTCAAATTGAAGATTTGAAATTCGAAAAAGAAAGACTTAAAAATGAGGTAGCCTCTCTTCTGAGTTTGAAAGACACATGGAGATATGCCCAAGGTGATCCAAAATTGGAAAAATTATTATCCGGATCAAGAAAATGTGACGATCGATCCGGATTGGACTATGATAAAAATACATCTCCTGAACAAAAGAACATTGCTCCTAAATTTGTTAAAGGAGAGTCTTCGACCTCAAAAGAAAAGAATACCTATCAAGGTTTTTTCAAAAATATAAAGGTGGTCATGTCAACTTTAATTTTTAAAACCGAAATCCATTGGCTGAAAAAATAATTGATCTACTCAAGGAGCTATTAAAGTCTAACTCTATGGGTCACTCCTATAACAACAGACAGAAAAATACCATCTATGCTCCTAAACCCAAAACAGTTTTGAAATGGGTTCCTTAGTTGCCAGCTTGGTTGCCCACACTGCTTTCAAAGCTACAAGCCATTCAAAGTGGTACCTAGATAGTGGTTGCTCCAAGCATATGACAGGTGACAAAACTTTATTCACTGATCTTAAAGATATGACTAACGGGTCAGTCACATTTGGTGATGGAAGCAATTGCAAGATTATTGGCCAAGGTACGGTTCAGCTTTATAACATTCTCTTATTTAAGAATGTTTTATATATTGAGGGCTTAAAACACAACCTATTAAGCATTTCTCAGATATGCGATAACAACTATAATGTGAAGTTTTCTACTCAAGGTTGTGAGATACTTGATAAAAGGGGTTCTGTTATATTAATTGGTCGCAGAACTTCTGAAAACTGCTACATCGTTAGTAATGCAAGCTCATCTACTCAATTATGTTACATGGTCCATACCGATGAGACTGAATTATGGCATAAACGCCTTGGACATACACACTATCGGAACTTATTTAGATTAAGCAAAAGAGAACTAATTAGAGGTCTACCCAAATTACAAAAAGTAGATAAAATTTGTGGTGAATGCCAGTTGGGCAAACAAATTAGGAGCTCTCACAAGAAAGTGAACTCCAATGCCACATCTAGACCACTCGAGCTTCTCTACATGGATCTTATTGGACCAACCAGATCGGAGAGTCGAGGAGACAAAAAATACATCTTGGTTATCGTAGATGACTATACTAGATTCACTTGGGTATTATTCTTAAAAGATAAAACTGAAATCCTGGATGAAGTGAAAAAGGTCATCAAACGAATCCAAAATGAGAAAAGTTCTCATGTTAATAAGATCCGAAGTGATCATGGATCTAAATTCGAAAACAGTAGTTTTGAGAAATTCTGTAGCGATCATGGAATATCACATGAATTCTCTGCGCTCAAAACACCACAACAAAATGGTATTGTTGAAAGAAAAAATAGAGTGCTTCAGGATATGGCTAATGTTATGTTGAATAGCATGAAGCTCTCTAGAAATCTTTGGGCTGAAGCAGTTAATACCGCATGTTATATCATTAATTGGGTTTATACCAGTAAATCTGATAATAAGACTGCTTATGAATTATGGTTTAAAAAGAAACCTACTGTCAAATACTTTCGAGTTTTTGGCAGCAAGTGTTATATTTTATGGGATCGTGAAAATTTGGGTAAGTTTGATACGAAAAGTGACAAAGGTAATTTTCTTGGTTATTCTTTGAACAGTCGAGCTTATAGGGTTCTAAATAAGAGAACTGGTGTGATTCAAGAGTCCATCAATGTAGTCATTGATGATCATTTGAATACACCAGCCCTGAGTTCAGATGATGACGAAGCTCTTATTATTGACAATCAAGATATCTCATCAAGTCAAAAAGAATCTGAACCAAGGACTGTTAAAGATCATCCATCCAATCAAATACTTGAAAACCCTCTCACTGGAGTACGTACTCGCAAACAACTTGAGAACATATGTAATTATGTTTGTTTTACATCCCAAATAAAATCGGTCAACGTAAAAGAAGCACTTTCTTACAAAAATTGAATTGTTGCTATGCAGGATGAACTTAATCAATTTGTTCGTAATGATGTCTGGTATCTTGTTCCTAGACCTAAAGATAAACACATTATTAGAACAAAATGGATTTTTAAAAATAAGTCTGATGAACTTGAAAATATTATACGAAACAAGGCTATACTGGTTGTACAAGGGTACACTCAGATTGAAGGTATCGATTACGATGAAACCTTTGCTCCAGTTGCTCGCCTTGAATCAATCAGACTTTTTATTTCCATTGCATGCTTTAGAAAATTTAAAATTTATCAGATGGATGTAAAGAGTGCTTTCTTGAATGGCGATTTACATGAAGAAGTGTATGTTGAACAACCTTCAGGGTTTGAAGACCCTAAGTTATCTGACCATATATTTCATCTCAAAAAGGCTCTCTATGGTCTAAAACAAGCGCCCAGGGCATGGTATGAGAAATTGACTAAATTCTTACTTAGTCATAGCTTTCAAGTAGGTAGTGTCGATAAGACACTCTTTGTTAAGAAGAATAACAATGATATTTTGATGGTTCAAATTTATGTTGATGATATTATTTATGGATCAACTTGCTCTAACATGTCTATTGAGTTTACAGAGTTAATGAAATCAAGGTTCGAAATGAGCATGGTTGGCGAACTTAACTATTTCCTAGGGTTGCAAGTAAAACAATAACCTGATAGAATTTTCATTTCCCAGACCAAATATGCTTCAAATTTGGTTAAAAGGTTTGGATTTGAGAATAGTAAGAACTTTGATACTCCTATGAGTATAACATTAAGACTCTCAAAAGACTCTACAGGTAAAGATATAGATCATAAACTATATCGTAGTATGATTGGTAGTTTATTGTATCTTACTGCAAGTAGACCTGATATCGCATTTAGTGTTGGAATTTGTGCGAGATATCAGTCTAATCCTAAGGAATTACATCTTACTGTTATTAAATGGATTATTAGATATGTCACAAGTTCTATAAATTTGGGTCTATGGTACCCTTTTGATACTAGTGTTCAATTAGTCGGGTACTCAGATGCTGATTAGGCCAATAATATTCATGATAGAAAATCAACCAGTGGTGGTTGTTTTTACATTGGAAATTACTTAGTTTCTTGGTTCAGCAAGAAACAAAGCTTAATATCGCTCTCCACTGCTGAGGCTGAGTATATTGCAGCTGGATATGCATGTACTCAACTAGTTTGGATGAAACACATGCTTAGTGATTATGGAATTAATCAAGATTCAATGATCTTACATTGTAATAATTCCAGTCTATAAACATTTCCAAAAATCCAATCCACCATTCACGCACTAAGCATATTAACATTAGGTATCATTATATACGTGAGTTGGTTGAAGAAAAAGTTATTTCTTTGGAATATAAATCAACCGAAAATTAACTTGCTGATATATTTACTAAACCGCTCGATAAAAGCAGGTTTAATAAATTAAAATTTGATCTTAGTATGTACATTTTACATTGAATATTCTTGCTTGCATGTATCATAGTGTACTATATATAGTATTATTTGTGTTTAAATTTCAATTTTTTCATTAAAAATACATTTTTGGTCGATACTCGATCGGTCGTGGTTGTACACGACTAGTCGTGGTTCGACCGGTCGTGAACCACACTCGACCAGTCGTGGATCTCATGAATGTGATATATTTGAGAAAAATCTTCTTCTTCCTCATTTCCACACTGACCTACGACGAGTCGTGGCTAGACCAGTCATAAGATTTTCTATTTTTTCTTCAAGATAAGTCCTATTTCATCATCTTTCTTGAAGATTCATGTTCTCTATGCTTTGATTTGTTCATAGCATAGCTTGATTTCATCTCTTGTTGGGTTTTTCAAGGGTTTCCTCTCAATTTACTGATCTAGAGAAAACTCATCTTTCTTTTGTGGATCTTGTTTGTTCTTTGTATATCTTTTTGAATATAGACGCTAGAGAAAAAAAGAAAACATCCCATAGTCCATCTTCATCCAGATCTGCACCAATAACTGAACGACACCTTCGGTCACCCGAAGATAATTCTCAAGATGTAAGAGATTTACGTGTCCGTAATATTATCGTTGAGCATACAGCTAATCTCAATCACATTGCTTCATATGGTGTTATCCCTCTCCTTGAATCTGTAGGCTGGACTAACATTTTGCTTTGGGGTGAGCCTGCATACCAGTCCATTGCTCAATCAATGGTTGCATGCATCTCTGAATTTTCTCTTGATAATTTAATTTTTTCAATTGATACTAGAGAAGGAAAATTTGAAGTAGACCATTAATTAATATCAGGTATTATGGATATACCTGTTAATGATGAAGGAATATCGATTCATACTTTATACGACAAACCTTCTGAATCGAAAAAATGCATGTTAACAAGAGATTTATGCAAAATTGATGCACAATGGACTCACATAGGGAATGCGCTCCCTGCAAAGTACTTGTTACCCAGTTACAGAATATTACATCATTTCTTCATTTCCAATGTATATCCTCGGTCCGGCAATAAAATTGAATTGACTTCTTTCATGGTTCGTGTGTTACATTCTATTATTTCTGATACCAAGGTCTGTCTTCCCTCTTTGATTTGTCATTCCATTATTCAGTTTCGTCTCCATCCAAGTCATAGTGATATTCCGTTTGGTTATCTTATGACTATTTTAGCCACTCACATGCTTATCGATAAACCTGTTAATGAGGCACCAATTTCTCATCTTATTTTCAATAATTTCAATCTTAATAAGATGAAATTGGATCTGCTCCCTGGCCAAGTTGATGAAGGTGGTGTTGGTGGTGTTGGTGGTGATGCTGGAAACGAAGGGAAAGCTGGCGATCTTCCTCAACAAGATGTTAATATGGATGACTTATTTGATGATATAGAAACTAATTCACCTAATGATCCAGATTATGATCCATCTGATTTTGATGCACGCCTTCGTGCATTGGAAGAAAAGGTTGATAATATGAATATAGCACATGATATGCAATTTAAGTACATGCGAAAATATCTTCGTCGCATTAATAAGGGGTTACACCAGATTGATCCGACTATCCCTCCTCCCTCCTCTGGATCAGATTAGGTGAATTATCTTCTAGATAGTATCACATTATCTTTTTATTTTTGGATATGTATTATAGATTATGGTTTGATAACATTATCTTTTGGATATTGTATTTTGGATTATGGATTATGACTTGATGCTTTAGGATTATATTATATCCTTTCATATCTCTTTCTCATTATCTGTTTATTCCTCTATATGTTATCCTTCCTATTATGCCTTTCCCTTGTCATTTTCTGACAAAAAGGGAGAGTAGTAAGCTAAAGCTAAAAGGGGAGTAGTATGGAAAGGGGGAGTAAATTTGTTTGAATTGATTGATTAAGAAGGATATGTGGATTGAAGTCTTGAGGTTTTTATGTTGTATACTGATTATATGAGCAATATTCGTATTACTCAGGGGGAGTAGAGTATTTTGTGATTTCATGGCTCATGATTCCTTATTATCTTTTATGCTATGTGTTTTGTCACAAATTTGACAAAGGGGGAGATTGTAAGTGTTATGATTTCATATCCCTTTGGTTGTCAAATTTTGTAGTGCCAAAACCTATATCTATGTCTTGTACATCTTGTGTTTTATGATTGAAGACTATTCATTGCAATCAAGTCATCGCATTTCAAGACAAGATCTTAAATGAAGAAAGTTTTCAAGATATGGATGAAGAATTCAAGTATTGAAGTCTTCAAGTTTGTATTTTTAAGATTCGATCAAGTTCAAGTTTAGTAGAAGACTTTGTCAAGTCAAGATCAAGCTCAAGAAGGCCTACTACAAGATTTGTATATTCTCAAACTTCTCTTAAAGGTCATCTGAGTGTCCATACTTTCAATGTCCATCTCACTTTTAAGGTTTGTTTGACCTTAGATTGACCTTAGGATGGGCTTTACAGTAGATCATTCTGGATATATAACTCATATATTTTATTATGCTTGTTTGGAGTGTTCTAAGACTAGTCTTAGGGACTTCAAGACCAGTCCTAACTCTGCTACGACCAGTCTTAAGTTTTTCAGGACCAGTCCTAGGTTGTTGAAGATTTTGAATCTTTCTGACTATCCTACGACCAGTCCTGGACATCTTACAACCAGTTCTGTGAGTTTTACGACTCATCCTTCGACCGGTCGTAGCCCTACGACTCAAACTCCAGCAACCATTTTTGGGGTCCTACGACCGGTCGTAGGTGTCCCACGACCAGTCGTAGATGGCCCACAACCGGTCGTATACCACCCAAGACCGGTCGTGGAACAGAAAATCTTATCCCGCGAAAATCTTTCAAAAATCTTTGGAGCTACGACCAGTCCTAGGTTCCTAAGACCAGTCGTAGACGGAATTTTTTAGGCTATAAATAGAGCACGAACTTCAGAGTTTTAGTACTTCAAATTAATTCTATTCAAGCATTCTTTAGGCTATACTCTGAGATAAGTTTGTATTTATTTTAAGCTACTTTGTGCTTATTTAATATTTATTTTGCTAGTTTATTTTTATTTGATTTTGATCTACATTCCAATCTTATTAGAAAAGAGGAATTTCTAATATTCCTTCTTCTTGAATTCAAAATCAAATAGAACTAGCCCTTTTGATTTAAAATCAATTAGACTCAAAACCATTCTTAAAGTGAGTATTGGACTTTGAACGTTGAATCGAACATCTACTCCGATTGGTTCTACCGAGCTTCTTCAAAAGGTGATTCAGGTATTTTACATTTTTATAATTTACTTTCTTTGGTTTTTGTTTGAGATTCGCCAGAAAAATCTCATTGTATTGGTTATCTGAGGAGAGTCAGAAAACACAAATTGTGGGGTTTTTGGATTGTGTAAGCCCGAGATCAAAGACACAATTGTGAAGGTTTTAGATGAACCTGTGAAACCTATTTTGATAGTGCATGCTGATATCCCCTGTGTGAGGATATTAGCAGTGGAGTAGCAATCTGTGTGGCTGTTGGATAACAGTTGGTGTACACACAGGCGAACCACTATATATCGTTGTGTTGTGAATGTGTTTTATTCTTTCATTCTTTTATTCATTCTGTTTTGTGGAGAGTGTTTGTGGATGAATGTTGTAATCTCTTCAAGCAAGTGTGGATGAATGTTGTAATAACTTAGGATTTATTTTCTGCAAGTTATTTTAATTTTCTTGCTTATTATTCCTCATTGATTTGTGATACAAAGGAAATAAGGTTGTCCTACCTGAAACCTTTAGTTTTTGGTGTAAGGTTGTCCTTAGAACTGATAAAGTATCAATCTCTTTATTTTAGGCTATTGTGATTGTTTTATATTCAGCATTGTGCTTTTCCACTGTTATAAGTTTTATTTGGCATTGCCTTATTCACCCCCCTTCTAGGGCATATAGCTAGGCCCTTTCAAGTTGTTCTTATGATTTGGGTATACTTATGGTTATGCTTCTTATGAGACAAATTCATGTTGAAAATCCTCCTTATAGGATCCCAGGATCGGAATCTGGTGTATGAGCACTGGGAGCCAAGAATGGGGTACTATGGAGGCTGTCGACACCGGATTCGGCGATCGAGATTCCTATGAATCCGATTTACGAGTTTGGGGCGTGACAGAAGTTGGTATCAGAGCATAACTTGGGAATACCTGAAGATAATATCACATATCTGCTGATAGGTACCCTACACTCTATGATTGTTGAGAACTTAGAATGATTAGATCCCCAAGTTCGAATAACTTAGAGACTTTTGATATAGTTCCCAACCATTAAGAGTATCAGGTTGCATAGTATTCCACCTTCGATTGTTTTTGACCCAGGATCTAAGAGTCACTGGAGTTATCATAAGTGTTGATGAGGCATCCTGAAAGAGCGAAGTTAAGATTGGAGAGCGCTATCTTCATCCTTGTAGATTGATTGTACCTTGACATATATACTTGATGATGTTTTCCTCTTCCCTTGTCTGTTTTATAAATTTTGAGGACAAAATTTTTATTTGGAGGGAAGAGTTGTAAGACCCGTATCCTAGACCGTACCGTTTCGTTGCTTCCGCAATTATTCCGGTAGAATTTCGGCAATCCTCGACCCGTATCCGACGTTTGCGCACGATCCTGAGTCGAGTCTCACATACTGAAGTCGGCTCGAACTGAAACTTGTACCCTGGCGACCGCGCCGCCGCCGCAGTTCTAACACCGCGACTCACGCACCGACCCGATACCGAGGCTAAAAGATGTCGGCCTGCGTTTAATTCGAGGAAAAACATCACGCGGTGTGAACTTCGAGGGAATCTCTACAACATGTCTCATCAATCAATCAATCAATCAATGTCAAGTACAATCAAGTCACTCCATACCCAAGTACAACAACCCATACCTATCATTACCCTTTTCTTACACCAACTACCCAAAGTCAACTCTCCCCATCACCCATCACTCTCTTACCCATCCCTCTCTCTCTCTTTACATCACATCTCTCATCTCTCTCATCTCTCTTATCTCTCTCATTTTTCCTCCCAAGTAACTCACGTTCAAGCTCCCCATGGGAGAGCTAGTGTGGCCCACCTTCCTATCTCTCATCCTCACCCTTCAAAACCAATCTCGACCGTTGAATCATGACCCATTGGAGCTAAGATGAGGAGGAGCCTAAGAAGAAGCAAGAGATGTGGGTGATTTTATTTATTTGATTAGTGATTTGAGGGCCCACATATAGTGGGACCCATCTTGATGTTTGCATTGTTTAGGGCGGGCCCATAGTGGCGGGGTCCCTCCCCTTTTCACGGTCTCTCTCTCTCTTCCTCTCATTCTCCTGTTCTATTGATGGCCCACCTTGATGTCTGTTGATCTGCACCATCCAAATGAATGTTAGAAGATGGGTTGGCTGGAGTTTCTCCAACTATGCTGTTGTCCCTTGACGACAACAAGTTTTGTGGGGCCAACTATGATGTATGGGCCTTACCTGCACCGTCCAGCAGGTCCGGATGGTGGGTACCCTCATTTAATGTATATATTATATCCTCACCGTCCCTGCATTTGTATGTGGACTCCACCATGGCAGCGTGTGGGGCCCACCTTGTGTGATGTGTTGCATCCACCCCGTCCAGATCTGCTCGACGGTGGATGTAGATGTGTTGCATCCACCCACTGAATGGCTAGTGTACTGTGTAGCTACATAGCTGCTGTACTGCACGTCAGAAGGTTCCTGACGTCAGCAACTTCTGTGGGTCCCATCGTGTGTTATATCCTAACCAACAATCCATTTGGCAGTAGCGTGGGGCCCACCCACACGTGCTGCACATGTGGGATGGGACCCACCTTGCTGTATGCATTCTGATATCCACACCGTCTATGTATGGACGGTGCAGAAAGGACCACCGTGATGTGTTACGTCCATCTGTTTTAAACATGGGACCTGTCCCACACGTGTCAGGTGGGACCCACCTTAATGCACGTGTTATGTATCCCCACCGTCCTGGACGGTGCGGTGGATTCCAGTATGATGTATGTGCTTCATATGCACACCGTCCAGACCTCTGGACAGTGGGTCTGGACCATGAAGTATGATTTGTATTCACACTGTCCACACGCGTGCACCCTACCATGAGGTATGGATTCATCCAGACCATCCGTCCGGTGCTGGGGTATGATCATGAGGTATGTGTTAAACCCCAATCGTCCATCTATTTCATGTAGCTGGGTCGTGAATGGATGGTGTACGTGACTTCTATGTATATATATAATATATTATATAATATAAATATGTGAGAGAGGGCTGTAGTGGGTGGCCTACCACGTGGGACCCACACGTATGTGATATATCCACACTGTCCTGCATTTCTAGGATGGTGGAGCCCGCTGACACGTGTGATCTACACCGTGTGTGTAACCCACAACATGCATGTGCATTCCACCTGGATGTACTTATTTTATTTCCTGTCCGTCCATCGTCCCTGTTACTGGACGCTGGCTGGATGATATAATATATATATTGTATACGTAGGTATAATATATTAATATTATTTTAGTATTATATATGAATGTAGATGGTGGGCCACTTCTACGTGGGACCCACCTTTAATTACATAATCTGCACCGTCCAGATGTAACTGGACGGTGGATATAGAGTATATATGTATATATTATTACGGTGGGCCACCCCTACGTGGGATCCACCTGATATAAATAAGATTGGCTGGTGTACGCATGCACCAGCAATATAGCCGACGTGGTGTCGTCAGCAAGTTCTGTGGACCCCACCGAATATGTGTTTCATCTCCACCGTCCATCTGGACGGTGGGATGCAGTGACATCACCAAGATTTGTGGATCCCCACCATGATACATGTGTAGTATCCATAGTGTCCATATTCTCAGCGGCATGGATGTCATCGCATGTATGAAGTTTCGAGTCAATCAGATGGCGGGAACCATGTGATCTTGTATTTTTGGACCAATTTTGCGCCTTTTTAACGCGAATGGCTTGATTTTCTCAGATCCTTGCCGTGTAAATCCATCAATATTGGTCTTCTAGAGTCCTTTCCTTGCTCTGGTGACTTCAGATAATCAAATCCACACTTTTAATATCCTTTTTCAATCAACGCTCCTGATTTCATCCTGTAATAAAAATACAATTAAATTATGGCATTAAGCATTATCATGTTGGTAAAATTAGACAATAATCGGGGTCTAATATGTAATATTTAACCCTCATCAACTATACTTAGTCCAGGAAGTCGGTAACCGAGTAAATTCGTGGTTGGCTTATCTTTGCCACGAAGGACGCGTCGATGAACGTGAGTCGTGTTTTGAGTTGGCGGCAGTGGTTAGGCCACACGAAGTGTTTTATGCACTTCATGTCGTTCATCTTGAGATGCACTCGTGCTAGTCGAGCCCGTCAAGTAACCTGGCTGGCCATTGTATGTTCACCATGTATGAGTCATAACTGCTTGAACCTAGGGTACTGAACTTACCATTGAAAACCCTGTCAACCATGGTACCTTGATCCACAAAGACTCATGAGCCGGGCATGGTAGTATGGGACACCGTGGTCGAGCTGTCGGCCTACGCTGGGTCCACAAACCTCCCCGTAGTGACCAGTGAGCACCTATGACTCGTGAGTAGATTATGGTGGTATAGGACACTATATTCTTGTTGTCGGCCTACACTGATCAGGCGACGAGCCCTTTGTAGTGACCGTGAGCGTATTCTGAGTCAACAGGAGGCGACAACCCTTCCGTAGCAATGAGAGTATAGTAGGCCTATATTGATAAGGTGATGGGGGAGCGGTGCAATGAGTACGAGCAACAGCCCTGGCAGCCCTTGCAGCGACCTACAAAATATACATCGTATGAGATTACTAGGAGTGACGACCCTAGATAGGATCTGTGTTGGGATTGATATAAGGGAATTACCTTAGTTTCCCAATATTCCTATATGAAAAGGACTAATAATAACTTAGTAATCATATCACCATCACATTGCATGTGCCTGGAAGATGTGGAGCACTGTGGGAAGAAAGCATGCTGCGGGCGTAATATGGTGCCGTATGAGGGAGATCGTCGGTGAGGGCATCCATCATGTCACGTTATATTGCATTAACAACATTATGTAGGAATGTTTGAGCTATTGCTTTACTATTATCGCATGATTGATTTGAGAACATGCTAATCTTTGCTCTCTTATCCCACTGAGTTGATCACTCACTCCCACGTTACGGGATGGTGTTCCTGGACACCCACCAGACCCTTTTGTAATTGCAGATGATGGCGCGACCTGCGAGGCGGAGCTGGACTTGATAATGATGAGGAGGATCTCTCCTTTATGCGTGTTCTGATCGACGAAATTACACGGAGGTTAATTAGATGCCATGACACATGTCATTTTATATTTTCAGAACACTCATGTATATTCTTTCTTTCTATTTTGAGGTATACATGTATATGTTTAACCTGGTAACATATTCACACTCTGGAGACTTCTCATCAATTATATATTATATGTATGTATCACAGTCTTTCGCTTGCTAATTTAACTGTCTCTGGAGTATGATATGCTGTTCTGGCTTAATCCCAATCTTGTTTAATGCATTTTTATAGACAACATGCATTTAACATTATCTATGTTGCATAAATAACATTTTAGAACTCGGGAGTTGGGTTTCTACTTGACCCCCGATTTTTTAAATATTACAGATGGTATCAGAGCATGATTTGGATTAAACCGGGCCTGGGTTATGGACACGCGACGTACCCTGTTGCTCCTTTGACTTAAGTGGGTGCGAGGAAAGTTTAGAAACACTCGTAGGACTCTAGTTTCGCCAATAGGCAAAGTTTACTTGAGTCGATCGTTTCGGTCAAGTCCATGACGTATCTCTGGTCGCGTGAAGCGACCTAAGTAGCTCTTAGGTTGTAAGTAGGCGGGTTTGAGACGTTTTCAGAAATATTCTAAACCCGAAAATGCAAATCCTTGGGCTGTGGGGCAACCACAACCCTTATATTCAATCGCTAGGGCTTAAAAACCCCGTTTCACCTAATTTCTTCAAAATTCTTCCTCTCACCACTCCATTCTTCAATTCCTTCTCAGAATTTTCATGTTAGACATTGATCCTAATGTAAAAATGACATAAAATCATGCTTAGATAAAATTTTAGAATGAATAGTAAAATACGTGAAAATTGGCCTTTTGGCCATTCTAACCTTAAAATATTTTATAACTAATGGGTTAATTGGATGGATTGGCTCCTCTTACCCTAAAATCATATGTTACATGGCCTATAAGTTTATTCAGGTTTACAGATTGGCCCCGAAACACCCCAAATGGAGAGTTGGGCCTCCCTAGGCCAATCTACAATGATCTGGGGTGGGGCCCATATATATTTGGGGTCCCTGTGGTAGGGGGGACCCAACTCATGTGGTCCCACCAACCGGATTAGGAGATGGCCGGCAATGCCATCGCCGTACAGTGGAGCCCACTTGCTGTAAAAATCGGGCGCACGCCCTTATGTGGCTAGTACACCCCTCCTACATAGCGCCCATCCGTCGAAAACTCCTAAAAAGGGTACTTCCTTCACAAACAGCCCCCTTCCAAGCTCTCTTGCTCGTTTTTCTTGCTGCCCATCTTAAAACCGTGACCTCAAATCACTCCCAATTCCTCCCATTGCTAAAAACGACCATATCCCATCCCTCCAACGTGATTTGTAACTCCTCTCTCAAAACTCATCTGTTGAAGCTCCCACAACCTCCAATCGAGGCTGAAATCGTGTGGAGCTCCATTCCCCTTTATAGTTCTCTTTTTTCTTTGAAAATTTAGCCTTTGGGAACTTGATGCATCCCTCTACAGGGCCTAGATTCGTTTCAGTCCATTTGGACAACCATTTCTCCGCATTTTTTTCGCTTTCCATGGCTATTGTTAAGGTTGTTTTAGCCTTTTTTCTCCCTTTGCATCGTCCTCTCTCTCATGTCCCTTTTATTTGATCCTCAGACTCATGGAAACCTGCTTCCCCATCCCATTTCTCCACGTTCTTCGCTTGTTTGATTACCGTTTTAAGGATTTCTGTGTTTTGTTGTTGTTAGGTCTAGTGATGTCATAGGTAGAAATGTGTTTGCATAATGGTTTGGCCTTAGCATAGCCGAATGCGTTCCTGTCATAATCCATGTGGAACTTTATTCCATGTATTATGACAAATTTTGTTGAATGGAGTGCATGCCATTTCGTTTGCTGTAAGGTATTGTCCCTAGATTGGGTGTATCATATGGTTTCCACTGCCATGTTGTAAATTACAGAATTAAGCCTACAAAATTAGTTTTTATCCCACCCCACCCTCCTACCAAGCATGCCACACCCAATCCCGACATGGAACTAGAAATGCAGTTCCATTTAATGCAACTTAATGCTACTGGCCACATAAGCCCTTGGCGTTTTGGACCTAGTGTTAGCACTCCTAGATTTGAAGGATCTGACGATATAGGAAATCTAATTCCATTTAGATAATCTTGACCCTAAGCGATAGAGCAATTCCCTGTATTAATAATGGCATGGAACCATTTAGCGTATAAACTTAGGCTTTGGATTATAGCTACTGAGTTACAGACTAGTCTATTAGTTACCTTAAGTAATGTAAAGCCTGTATATGCTAAGGAATAGTAGGTTAGATTTGGTTGGAATGGGACTTCCTTCCTTGGGTAGATCCTCCTAACATTCCTAGGCGCCTTTAGTAACTCTCAGGAAGCTTATTTACCTTAGAACTATTCATTCTCAGGGAAAACTTCTACATCCCTAAAATTGAACTTAGAATAAACGAACACACCCCTTAGAATTGCCTTCCCCAAGGGCTTATTGCATTCAGGAACGTGGAGCAAAGGAACTGCACGTAAGCGATGTATTCGCGGTTTGACTTGACCTCTTAATCCTGATAGTTACCAATAAATCCAATGCTCTGATCAAGCAGAGGGTCGGCATTGGCTAAGATTAAGAACCGATACGAAGAATTTTCTATCAGAGTCTCGGTAGAAGGTCAATGTATCCGGCTCAGACCCACTACACAACCTTTCTTCTGTGATGGTCCAACCACCTACAACCAAACGTGATCACATTGTCTTTGGAAAATGGCGAGGACTTAAAGCCAGTAGAGAATTAGACATCTTGCCACCAACTCATACCTGCCACTGAACTTAACCACAATAGCGATTAGGCTCATCTCTATCACCATAGATACCAATGCCATAGAACGCATCATTAGCAAAGGAAAACTACTGTAATGAGAGGTTATTTCCCAATTCATGTCAAGGATAGCCCCTAAGTTGCACCTCGTTCTGATATACGGAGCGATGCATAGATTCTTGAACTTTAAGTAGAACCAAGTTTTAAGGGGGGTAGAATGTATTAAGTCTAATCCAGTTAGGTCAGCCAATGCAACCGTTCGATCAGAGTGGTACAGTGAAAGCGTGGTTGGCCTCTTCCCCACTGGACCAGGATTGAAACATTTGATTTAGGTTATACGTACGGTTAGGTCATTAAATAGGATTGACCCTTCCTTAGAATGTCAATACTGAAGTCTTGCTAGATACTCCTTACCCTTCGCCAATTTCGGGGATGAAATTATATTTTAAGGGGGATAGATTGTAACATCCCAGATTTTTGCCAACCAGGGATTAGACGTCCTTAGGAAATGGGTCAACCAAAACACCTTGGTAACCGCTCAAAACCCAATTTCATAGCCAAAGAAATCACTTAGGATTATTTTCTTTAGAAACTAAGCATAAGTTAGCTAGCGCTATGCTGGAGTAGCTGTGAAATTATTTCTGATCACTTTAAATACGTTCTACAAGACCCAAAACTTGTAGAATCAATGGTGCTATAATACCCTGAAACTTAGGATCAAACTCTAAACCCGTTTGCTCTCAGGAACTCTTTGAAATTTTGTATTGGATCTAGATCACACGTCAAAAGTTCGATACCTACAATCTTAGACCGTTATGACCGCTTAGCTGGACTTGACAACCGTTTTGAAAATCAAGGCCAACCGACGTTCAGAGGCTATTTCATTGAGCCTGGAGTGAAGAGAGTGAGAATAGGGTTAGATTTGAAAATTTTAATTTAAATCTGGCATGTGACTTGGCGCGTTATTATTAAGCGTTCTGACCGTCAGAATTCAGCCAAATTACACCCTCGGATCAGGAAAAATTTCTCTTTCATATCATAAGACTTGTAGACCTGATCTAGGTACGGTGACCGCTAAACTGAAACTATACCGCCATGTGCGATCTGAAAACTCTACCGGTCTGAAAACTTGATGTGTGCTAGATCCAGTATGCATGAGCTTAAGTCCGACCGCGTTCGGCCAGGGGACCTCCAGAAATGCTCTTTTGGACCAGAACAACCCCGAATTGGTTAGACCTCAAGTAAATATTATTTTCAAGCCTAATTTGGGAAGAAATTAGGTTATATAAGGGCGTTAAACCCTCACTTCTCTCACCCATCCGAATTTTCTAGAAAGCCTAGCAAGAGTGAGAGAGAAAGTGAGAGTTTGTGAGAGAAGGTGGGAGAGATCTTCCTGCCACCTGCACCAGCTGCTACACGTGCTTAAGCAACGTATCCCAATCACTTTCCCGGTGATTCCGCCGCATTTCTAGGTAAGAAAAACCCTAACCACTTACTGATTTGGAGATTTCTTCGATTCAAATAGCAAAGTAGTTGATGTACGTGTGCATTAGGTCGCCTGTACGCCGTTGACGAAGCGTATACGCTCCGTTCGAAACAATACACATATAAAGTGAAAGGTGTGGATTTTAGACGCTTTGATTGGCTGATTTCAACGCTTTCAATATCGTTTAATAGTAGATTATCGACGGCAACACCGTTTGACATGTACAACATGCTGTCCGTTTTCTGTTTCGTAAGCAGACGAAAAATTTGAGATTTAGGGCATTTTAGTCATTTGTAGGAAATACTGTTTGCATCCATATTTTGCTGATATGATTGACATGACTTTTTGTCGCCTTAGGATATTAGGAATGCGTGCATAATCAGTTTGGCGAAGAGATTCGTCCAAATGTGCACTTTGAGTCGACATACAATATGTAGACTTAAGTGTGTAGACTAAGTGTTTGTATAAATGTTTGTATTAGTATTTATTGAATTAAATGGTGTTGTGAAATAGTTTTGAGATTGAATTCTCAAATAATATGCTGATGTAAATGATTTCCTTCATGTTGGCTATATGTATGATTTCATCATATGTCAGAAATGCATGTGCTAGATGATTTACTTAAGTTGTATGTTATAACATGTGTTAACATGCTCACATTGTAGTAATGCATTTTCATTACTTTTATATGATTGCTGATGTGGATTCATAAATGTTTGGGACAAAAACTTGATGTTTTAATTTAAACTAATCTGATTTAAATGATTTTAACTCGTAAGTATACGAATCAGATGTAGATATGGTACGTATTACGAGATCGTTCCCACGAGGACTGGTTGTCACAATTTTAAATTTAAGACTCTTCTTAACTAATCCAACAAAGAGTTTAGGTAATGATTAAGAAAACTAAACAAAAATCAATGAAAAAGTAACTGAGAGTAGTGAGTAAAATCCAATCAATGAGAAGACTAGGACTTTCGAATCCACCCCTAATTATCCTAACCCTTGTTTTGCCTGTTGATTCACCCTAATTCAGATTGATATAAATTTAATAAACAAAACACATCCTATGTCCTTGGTCGGGCACGCAGAATGTATAATCCTTTAAAGCATATGGATCACATCTTTCCATCCATGGTCAGGCATGGAGAGATGTAAATCCTGTTTCTTCCTCTATAGGAGACCTGTTCATGGTCAGATACAAGCACCTAGAATAATATTCCAAACAACATCCATATCCAGACTTTGGTCGAGCTCATAGAATGGAGAAGTACGGAAATCTCAGGAAAGCACACTAGAAAAAGAAACAAATCAATCCAATTAAAATAAATTCAACATAAACAAAAGTTAATCAAATTAGGGGCTTCATCTCAGCCCTAGCTAAGAAGAATTAGCTATCCATAAAATTAATTAGAAAAAAAGAAATATAAAATAAAAACATTAAAAACATCTCCCTTATCTCTCTTCTTCCTTCTTCCCTCTCTCTTCTCTTTCTTCTCCTTGGCTCTGGATCTTCCTTCCTGGCTCTCAATGAATGCTCCCCACGTCCAAAACCTCCTTATATAGCTTGTAACACCCCAGATTTTGGCCAATCTGGGATTTGACGTCCTTAGACAGTGGGTCAATTAAAACACCTGAAAAATCGCTTAGAACCCGATTCCATAGCCAAAGAAATCACTTAGGGTTAATTTCTTTAGAAACTAAGCATAAGTTAGCTAGCGCAACGTTGGAGTGGCTGGGAAACAGTCCCTGATCACTTTAAATACGTTCTACAAGACCCAAATCGAGTAGAACCAATGACTCTAGAATACTCTATAACCTTGGATCCAACTCTAAATAGGTTTGTCCTCTGGACCATATTGAACTTTTGTATTGAATTTAGACCGCGCGTCGAAGGTCCGATACCTCCTATCTTAGACCGTTAGAACCGCCCCGCTGGACTTGACAATCATCTCGAAAATCAAGTCAAACCGATAACCACAGAGTATTTCGTTGAACCCGGACTGAAGCGACCGCGAATAGGGACGAATTGGGAATTTCAAATTCAAATCTGGCACACGACTTGACGCGTCAGTATTGAGCGTTCTGACCGTCAGAATTCATCCAGATTACACCCTCGGATCAGGAAAAATATCTATTTATTATCATGGGACTTTCAGCCCTGATCTATGTGCGGTGACCGCTGAACTGAAACTGGTCCGCTACGTGCGATCTGCGAACCCTGCCAGACTGAAAACTTAATACGAGGTACATCTGGTACCCATGAGCTTAAGTCTGATCGCAATCGACCAGGGGACCACTAGAAATCAGTTTTTGGACCGAAACAGCCCCGAAATGGATAGGTAATAAGTAAACTTCGTCCCGGAGCCTATTTTCGGCGTTTCCAAGCTTATAAAAGGGGTTGAAACCCTCATTCCTTCCTTGCATACGAATTTCACAAACCCTAGAAAAGAGAGAGAGAGTTTGAGAGAAAGGAAAGAGGAGATTTTTTCCGCTTCCGAGCCACCAACGGTTGCTGCATCAGCACTTCTTTCCAATCACCTGGCTGGTGATTTCTACACTTTTTCAGGTATGAAATAATCCCAAAAACTTGCTGATTTAGGGTTTGCTTAGATGCACAACATGTTAGCTAACTAAATCCATAAATCAGGTTCTCTTATAGCCGTAGACGAAGCGTACACGCTCCGTTCAAAATCCCGCGACCGTAAGAGACTAGGTGAGGATTTTAGACGCTTTGATTGACGGTTTACAACGCTTTCAATGTCGTTTAATAGTAGATTATCGACGGCATCGCCGTTTGACATGTACAACATGCTTTCCGTTTCCTGTTTCGTAAATTAACGAAGAATATGAGATTTAGGGCATTTTAGTCATATGTAGGAAGTACGGTCTACATGCATATTTTGCTAACGTGATTGACATGGTTTGTCGCCGTATTAGTGAGTTAGGAATGCTTGCATAATCAGTTTGGCGAAGAGATTCGCCAAGTTGCGCACTTTGGGTCGACATACTATATGTGGACTTAAGTGTGTAGTGTATGTGTTTGTATAAATGCTTGTATTAGTATGTATTGTATTGAATGATACTATGTAGTAGTTTGAGATTGATTTCATGATTTAAAAATGCTGACCTAAATGATTTCCTACATGTTGACCTTATGCATGATTGTATTACATGCATAGGAAGTATGCCTTGAAGATTTGCTTAAGTTGAATATGCATGGAAAGTATGCCTTGAAGATTTGCTTAAGTTGAATGTTATAACATGTGCTAACATGCTCACATGAGGTGTTTCAATTCCAATACCTTGGTATATAGCGTTAATGTAATTCAATAGATTTGTGGGACTTGACTTAGTCCAGGCAGTCGGTAACCGAGCGAATTCGTGGCTGACTGGTCATAGCCACGAACGACGCGTCGATGAACGTGATTCGTGTTGAGAGTTGGCGGCAGTGGTTAGGCCACGCGAAGTGTTTTACGCACTTCATGTCGTTCAACTCGAGATGCGATCGCGCTAGTCGAGCCCGTCAAGTAACCCGACTGGCCGATGTTTGTTCACCTTGTATGTATCATAACTGCTTGAACCTAGGGTACTGAACTTACCATTGTAAACCCTATTAACCATGGTACCTTGATCCACGAAGACTCATGAGCCGGGCATGGTGGTATGGGACACCGTGGTCGAGCTGTCGGCCTACGCTGGGGCCACAAACCTCCCCGTAGTGACCAGTGAGCACCTTGACTCGTGAGCAGATTATGGTGGTATGGGACACTATATTCTAGCTGTCGGCCTACACTGATCAGGCGATGAGCCCTTTGTAGTGACCGCGAGCGTATTCTGAGTCCACGGGAGGCGACGACCCTTCCGTGCAGTAGAGTACAGTAGGCCTGTATTGATAAGGTGATGGGGGAGCGGTGCAACGAGTGCGAGCAACAGCCCTGGCAGCCCTTGCAGTGACCTACGAAATATACATCGTATGAGATTACTAGGAGTGACGACCCTAGACAGGATCTGTGTTGGGATTGATACAAGGGAAGTACCTTAGTTTCCCAATCCTGCTGTTTGAATGGACTAATAACAACTTGGTAATCATATCACCATAGCATTGCATGTGCCTGGAAGATGTGGAGCACTCTAGGGAGTGTGGCATGCCGCGGTCGTAAGATGTTGCCACATGAGGGTGATCGTCGGTGAGGGCATACATCACGTCATATCATCTTGCATTAACAACAGTATTAGGATTGTCTGATTTACTGCTTTACTATTATCGCGTGATTGAATTGTGAACATGCTAATCTCTGCTCTCTTATCCCACTGAGTTGATCACTCACTCCCACGTTACGGGATGGTGTTTCCGGACACCCACCAGTCCCTTCTGTGATTGCAGATGATGGCGCGGCCCGTGAGGCGGAGCTGGACTTGATGATGAGGGGGATTCCTCCTTTATGCATGTTCTGATTGACGGGATTGCAGGGAGGTTGATTAGATACTTTGACATTGTCATTTTGTATTTTTAGCACCCTCATGTATATTCATTTTGTTTACTTTTGAAGTATACATGTATGTGTATAACCTGGTAATATATTCACACTCTGGAGACATACAACAGTTTATATACGTTATACATACTATTACAGTCTTCCGCTTGCAAATTTAACTGTCTCTGGAGTATGATATGCTGTTCTGGCTTAATCTCACTCATGTTTAATACATTATCACAGACAACATTTAATCATACATATCCATGTTGTATAAATAACATTTTGGAACTCGGGAGTTGGGTTTTTGCTCGACCCCCCGATTTTCGGGATGTTACATAGCTGCTGGAGTGGTGAAAATCGGATTTGAATCGGATTTGGAAAGCTATGCATGCCCATTGAAAGCTTTTTCGCAGCCAAGTTCGGTGCCTTGAAACACGCCACTTTCCTCGCTTAAATTCCAAAGAAACACCGTCCCTTAGGACTTTGTTGGCTCCTCTACATGATAGACGGTTCAGATCTGCCATATAATCAAAGATGGTGGGTCACAACCGCCTGAAAAAGTTAATTTTCGCGGATGTGCGAAACTTTTCGCGCCATTTCGCTGTTGTGATCGGTGGGACCCACATCGCTTCGCAAAATGGCCGGCGGCCATGCGTTACGCACTGCTGCTTGAAACGACAGTTACCATTTTTGAACGTAAAGACGGGCAAGCGCGAGTCGGCGTCTGCTGACTGCGTCTGCAGCTCTGGTGTAGTTCAGCTGAGAGTGTACATGGTGTACACCCACCATAGTGCGGGTCCCAACGTGATGTTTAAGAGAAATATGCACCATCCATCCTTTTTCTAACATTATTTAAACCGTCAAAACATTTTTTGAAATATATCCAGGTAACAGGCGGGCCCCAACTTGGAGATTAATGGGTTGATCTATCCGTTGGCCCACTTTTCGAGATCAACAATGGATGAAATTTAATATGTACAGTTAATTTATGGCCCACATCAGATGTATGAAGTTTCGAGTCAATCAGATGGCGGAAACCATGTGATCTTGCATTTTTGGACTAATTTTGTGCCTCTTTAACGCGAATGGCTTGATTTTCTCAGATCTCTGCCGTGTAAATCCATCAATATTGGTCTTCTAGAGTCCTTTCCTTGCTCTGGTGACTTCAGATCATCAAATCCACACTTTTAATATCCTTTTTCAATCAACGCTCCTGATTTCATCCTGTAATAAAAACACAATTAAATTATGGCATTAAGCATTATCATGTTGGTAAAATTAGGCAATATCGGGGTTTGATATGCAATATTTAACCCTCATCAACTATACTTAGTCCAGGCAGTCGGTAACCGAGTAAATTCGTGGTTGGCTTATCTTTGCCACGAAGGACGCGTCGATGAACGCGAGTCGTGTTTTGAGTTGGCGGCAGTGATTAGGCCACACGAAGTGTTTCATGCACTTCATGTCGTTTAGCTTAAGATGCACTCGTGCTAGTCGAGCCCGTCAAGTAACCTGACTGGCCATTGTATGTTCACCATGTATGAGTCATAACTGCTTGAATCTAGGGTACTGAACTTACCATTGAAAATTCTGTCAACCATGGTACCTTAATCCACAAAGACTCATGAGCCGGGCATGGTGGTATGGGACACCGTGGTCGAGCTGTCGGCCTATGCTAGGACCACAAACCTCCCCGTAGTGACCAGTGAGCACCTATGACTCATGAACAGATTATAGTGGTATGGGACACTATATTCTTGCTGTCGGCCTACACTGATCAGGCGACGAGCCCTTTGTAGTGACCGCGAGTGTATTCTGAGTCTATGAGAGGCGACGACCCTTCCGTAACAATGAGAATACAGTAGGCCTGTATTGATAAGGTGATGGGAGAGTGGTGCAATGAGTGCGAGCAACAGCCCTGGCAGCCCTTGCAGCGACCTACAAAATATACATCGTATGAGAGTACTAGGAGTGACGACCCTAGACAGGATCTGTGTTGGGATTGATATAAGGGAAGTACCTTAGTTTCCTAATATTGCTGTATGAAAAGGACTAATAATAACTTGGTAATCATATCACCATCACATTGCATGTGCCTGGAAGATGTGGAGCATTGTGGAAAGAAAGCATGCCGCGGACGTAAGATGGTGCCGTATGAGGGAGATCGTCGGTGAGGGCATCCATCATGTCACGTTATATTGCATTAACAACATTATTTAGGAATGTTTGAGTTATTGCTTTACTATTATCGCATGATTGATTTGAGAACATGCTAATCTTTGCTCTCTTATCCCACTGAGTTGATCACTCACTCCCACGTTACGGGATGGTGTTCCTGGACACCCACCAGACCCTTTTATAATTGCAGATGATGGCGCGACCTGCGAGGCGGAGCCGAACTTGATAATGATGAGGAGGATCCCTCCTTTATGCGTGTTCTGAACGACGAAATTACAGGGAGGTTAATTAGATGCCATGACACTTGTCATTTTATATTTTTAGAGCACTCATGTATATTCGTTCTTTCTATTTTGAGGTATACATGTATATGTTTAACCTGATAACATGTTCACACTCTGGAGACTTCTCATCAATTATATATTATATGTATGTATCACAGTCTTCCGCTCACTAATTTAACTGTCTCTGGAGTATGATATGCTGTTCTGGCTTAATCACAATCTTGTTTAATGCATTTTTATAGACAACATGCATTTAACATTATCTATGTTGCATAAATAATATTTTGGAACTCGGGAGTTGGGTTTCTACCCGACCCCCAATTTTTGGGATGCTACACTCCCTGATAGGCGGAGGTTATCTCACATGAACGCATGACATGCACAGGATTGATACATGACTGGATTGTATGACTCATGCATCTTGCCTTGTGTGTTATACGCCCTAGTGACATCAGGGTCGTAGCCTCCACAGGCATATCGTGGATGGCCAGACGGGATACCAAAAATATTTAGTTCTAGTATATGGGCGCCATAGATGTCCCTGGGTGAAAATTCTTAAACCTCCGTGGCCAGGAGATGACTCCAACGTCGAGACCGAGTGGATATATGAGCGCACGAAGGCCTTATACCAGTAGGCCGCATCTCCCACTGTGCCGTGGTCAGTTGGGAAGGGGTGTGACCTTACCCTCCTGAGTGAGGGAGGCAATGTCTAGGTTGAGTTTGACCAGCTTGAGGAATAGGTCCGTTATCGACGAGCCGGACCCGATATTGGTTGGCGGATAGTGAAGTCTCTTCCACTTATCCAATTGTGCGCTCGGATAGGGGCGACAAGCTGGTGTATAGTGTAATAGACCCCGGTGATGATCCCAGAGATGAACCGTACTGATATGTGGACTTATTGAGCAGGAGTTGCATACTCATTCATTCATGCATTCACTATCCACTCGGGCTGGTGGTGGGCAACTATTTATTACGTGTACCTTCGCAATGGCCAGGATTTTGGTTAGGGCGCGCGACTAACCCGAGATCAGGAGTTTACCACATTGAGTCTGACTATCCAAATTTAGGTATGGGACTGGTTTAGATAGAAGTCCCTTGTGGTGGACCCCGTAGCCTGCGATACTACGTATTATCATCCCGACTTCACACTCCAGCATGGTCATTCCATTTGCACCGCATATTACATTACATCCGCGGCATATGATATTTTGGATTACTGTGTTTCTGCATTTATATGGTCTAGATACGGTTGACGATATTCGTGGACTCATCATAAATTGTAGATTGCATCGCACCCTCGGAATCTGATACTTGGCTTTTTATGACTCCTCATTTACATAGTTGTTCTATATTGCGTATTCTAATATTGATTGACTTATGAACTTGCCCATATTTCCGCTTACTCTGTTATCGTATGATTTATATCCTTGTCAGTATTTCTGTTTATTCCGATAATATACGATTTATGAATTTTCAGTATTTCTGGTATTGTATGATGATGGAATTGTAATGAATACTTGGCACTTACCTTGTGCACACACTTACACCACCCTCTAAGCTTTCTATAAGCTTATGTATGATAGATGCGTGCAAGTGATGTTAAGTTACAGCAGCATGGAGCTTGGAGCATGTAGCTGACTTCTGGAGCTTTGATTTTGACATATGTATTTCCTTTTCAGTATTGTACTCAAATGATTATATTACTGGATATGTGGTGATGAAGTTGTTCTTATGATTTGGGTATACTTATGGTTATGCTTCTTATGAGACAAATTCATGTTGCAAATCCTCCTTGTAGGATCCTAGGATCGAAATCTAGCGTATGAGTGCTGGGAGCCAAGAATGGGATACTACGGAGGCTGTCGGCACCGGATTCGGCGATCGGGATTCCTGTGAATCCGATTTACGAGTTTGGGGCGTGACAACATTGATAAGGAATAGCCCTAAGTTGGGTTACCGGAATTGTTGGATGGCATGGGTCATAACAGAGGCGAGATCACCAGCAACGACGATGGATGAATCAGAAGCCCCGGAATGGGTGCTCTGGTAACACGATAAAATCTAGACAAATAAAAAATTAATTGAAATATTGAAAAATTAGTTGTATATTTTTCATTGAATATATCTATAAATTTATACAAGAGGAAAAACCTAAAAAAAGAAAGATTAAAATTAATTACAATATAATTAAATATCGACACAAAAGGAAAACAAGTAAAAGTAAAATCATATCATTCTTAATACCCCAACTACTAACATTTGGTCTCCAACTTGAAGAACATGATATGGCAATTAAGGATTGGTCTTTATTATTAATTGTTGAAGAATGTGTATTACTCTCTCTAGGACTCCACGTCCCTCTTTCTTTAGGGTTCTCTCTTCCTTACAATTCTATTTATATTATTACTCTTCTACTTTCTTTCAAAACACATATATATGTAACATTCTATCGTAGAGAAGATCAATAAGAAATTCAGATTCTCTCTTACCTTATTTTTCACATGGTATCAGAGCCATCTCTGCTCCCGTAACACTATCAACCACATCTTTCTGCGCCATCACACCTTTACCAAAACACAACCACAGTTTGAAACCCCATTTCGGCATAAACAAAAAAAATGAGGTATTTACTACAGTTCAGTACTCTAGAAGTGTACCTAATCGGTGCACACTCAATTCCAAGCATCAATCCCACAACCATCTCACAGGCTCTACTCCATTGAGAGCAACCTCTACTGCCTATTCGAAGGAACCACTGCAAACCCGAGACAATGGTCTTTCTGATAATGCTCTTGTGCACATTAAAGGGAATTGTGCTTCACGTTGTTTTTTTGGTACGCTGAAGGAACAATTTGGTTAGTACTCTGCAAAACTATCATTTTCTAACTTTTTTCTAACTCATTCTAGGTTGATGGCTTAAATCATCTATATAACTCATGGCTATATTGTTGAAATAACAAAAAGCCCAAAAGCCATCTATTTACCTGGGAAAAATTCAAAAGCAGATAATATTTTTCTCAAAAGGCTCTTTGAACTACTTGAGCAGCTGAATACATCTAAGGATGTCTCTCATTCAAATATTGCTTTCTCTGCAGTTTTTGCTTGGAGACTTCCATTATATATATATATATATATATATATATATATATATATATATATATATATATATATATATATATATATATATATATATATAGACACTCTGGTGCCACTAATCATATGATATGGAGATCAGAAAACCTATCTTCCATATCAGAAAACCTATCTTCAATAACCTTCATAGAAGGAAATAAGATGATTTCCATTGCTAATGGATCGTCAAACTCGGTTCATGGAATTGGAAAAACTAATCTATCTTTCAATATTAATTTGTTGGGAGTTCCTTGTGTTCCTACCTTTCCATCTAACATGTCATCTGTTAGCAAATTTACCAAAACTCTCAAGTATTCTACCACATTTTTTTCTAAAATATTGTGTCTTTAAGGACTTGACCACAAGAAAAGAGATTGGTAGAGGAGAAGAGGCATAGAGGCTCTACTTATTAATTCAAGATACAAGATCTTAATTAAGGAATAAAAATTAGTGACGTAAATAAATATCATATTTGACATTGAAACCTGGGACATTCATCAAACAGACCGTTGCATCATCTGTGTCCATTTATTGCTTCTTCCTTTAATAAATGTATGACTTGCTATTATGCTAAACAAACCAAGGTATATTTTTAGCGCAGTACAAATTAACTTTTGTGACAAGCCTTTGAGTTTGATTCATTTAGATGTTTGGAGCCTTATACTGGTTGACTCTTTATTTGGCTTTAAATACTTTGTAAGATTTATTGATGACTTCTGAAGATTATTATGGATTTATATATTAAAATATAAAAGAGGAGAATTTAATGCCTTTAAAGAATTTCATAAGATGGTTGATACTGAATATGATATCAATATTAGAATTCTAAAATTTGATAATGGAGGAGAATACATGAGTAAAATGTTTCACGATTACCTTGAATATAATGGGATCATCCATTAGATAACATGTCCAAGTACTCTGCAACAAAATGGAGTGGTTGAACATAAGAAACGTCACTAATTTGAAGTTGCAAGGTTGTTTATGTTTCAAATAAGTGTCTCAATTTTTTGTGACCAGAAGTGTTGTTGTCAGCCAACTATATTATTAACAGACTGTCAAGTGTGGTTATGAATAGAAAAGGCCTATTTCAAGTTTTAATTGAAAAAATTCCTAACATATCACACTTGCATGTGTTTGGATGTGTATGCTATGCCATAACCTAGTTAGAACATACTAGAGGAAATAGTCATAAAGTGTATCATTATTGGTTTTCACCACACTAAAAATGATACAAATGTTTTTATCTAATAAAAAGAAAATTTTATGTTACTAAAGACGTACAGTTCGTTAAAGATGTTCTGTATTACTCAAAATCCAAATATTTCTAACTCCAAGAAGTTTTGAACGAGGGGGATAAAAATAGCAATTGGTCGTTAGGTCCTTCCAAAGTTATACAGCCTATCATTCTACAAAACCAAGCAGAAGATGAAGATCAAACAGTGAATGACTTGATTGAGTCATCTCCAATTCAGACTAAGAACCTATTTTCTGAATCTACAAGTATAAACCCTGTGACTTCAAGCTTCTTTCATCAATCTACATACTCTACAAGTGGTTCAAGTTCCTCTCATCAATCTTTATCCTTTACAATAGGTTTAAATTCTTTTTATCAATCTCTATCCTCTACAATAGGTATACTTCCCTCTCATACTCCTATTGCCTTGCGAAAATAAAATAAAATTATTTGTCCTCCTGCCCGTCTATCTGATTTTTCATATGAGGTTTCTTTTTCAATCCGATCATATGTCTCCCTTGAAAAATGTTCTAAGCAACATATAATTTCCTTAAGCTCCATCTCCACCCATGTTGAACCTAACAGCTTTGTATAGTCATGATCATAAGATGAATGAAAGAATGCTATGGATAAAGAATTAGCAACATTTGTAAAAAACGACATTTGAAAAATAGTGTGCTTTCCAGAAGAAAAAAATTAACTACAAATGGGTGTACATAATCAAATATAAAAGTGATGGCACTATAAAAATGTATAAGGTTAGATTGGTTGTAAAAAGATTTACTCAGACTTATTGTATTGATTATCAACAAACTTTTGCACCTATTACTAAGATGAGAGCTATACACGTGTTGTTGTCCATTGTAACAAATCAAGAGTGACCTTTATATCAATTGGATGTTAAAAAAATACATTTTTACATGGAGACCTTCATAAGGAAGTATATATGAATTTTCCTCCTGGACATCCTCAAGAGGGGAAGCCTAGTGTAGTAGTTTGAAAGTTAGAGAAAGAAATTTATGGACTTATACAGTCACCAAGAGCTTGGTTTGAAGAACTTAGATCGGCCCTAATTACTTTTAGATATAAACAAAGTGGAGCTAACTACACGATATTTGTCAAGCAAAAAGCTTAAAAATGGTAATTATTTTAGTGTATATTGATGATATTATAATCACGGGTGATGAAAATCAAACCATCTTGCAGTTGAAACATGATTTTAAGACACGTTTAAACTTAAAAGACATTAGTAAATTGAAGTACTTCTTGGATATATAAGTAGCTTCTTCAAAAAATAAAATTTTCTTATCATAGAAAAAATGCGTATTAGATTTACTCAAGAAAAAAAGAAAGTTAGCTATAAATCCTACTAAAATGCTAATCGACTGCAATGTTCGGCTTTCTAAAAAAATGAAAAAGCCTATACAAGACATCGAACAATATTAATGTCTAGTTTGATTACTCATATATCTCATTATTATCCATTAAGACATTACTCAATCCATTTATTTGGTCAATCAGTTCATACACAAGCCATCATCCATCCACATGGAAGTTGTAAATTGAATTCTTCAGGATTTAAAGGGTTCTCCTATAAAAGAAGTCCTAATGAAGTGTAATGGGAATTTAAAGATTACCAGCTACTCCGATACTGATTTGGCAAGTTGTCCTCTTGATAGAAGGTCTACAACCGGTATGTGCACATTTGTTGGTGATAAATTAGTTACTTGGAAAAGTAAAAAAGTAAATTAAGTGTAGTTACTTGATCGAGTGCAGAACCAGAATATATAGCAATGGCCTCAACTACATGTGAACTTGTTTGGATAAAAGCATTACTTAAAGACATGAGGTTTCATGATGAAAATCATAATGATTTATTTTGTGACAACCATACAGTTATTTATATTGCAACTAATCCCTTGTTTCACGAACGAACAAAACATATTAAAATAGATTGTCACTTTGTCAAAGTGATTTTTACCCCGTTTATATGAACAACAGACCAACTAATCGATTGTTTCACAAAAGCTATTGAAAAATAAATGTTTCAAAATTCGTTGTGCAAGTTAAGTATCGTTGATATCTCAACCCCAACTTGAGAGAGTGCGTTGAAGAATGTGTATTACTCTCTTTAGGACTCCATGTCCTTTTTTTAAGGCTCTCTCTTCCATACAATTGTATTCATATTACAATACCTTTACCTTCCCTCAAAATACATATATAACTATTATTCTATTAAAAAGAAGACATATGAGGAAATCAGATTCTCTCTTACCTTCTTTTTCATATTAATTACAATGCTTTCACCTCCATTTTGGTCAATATTCCTATAATTAGTTGAAGTAGCCATTCAGCTCAATTAAGATCTAAATGCACCCAATAATCGCAAAGTATAATCATGCTCTTTTATTAATCTCTCAAGTAGAATCACATACTTTCAATAATAGAATAATTGCTTGTTGTTAAGGGGTGCAAATGTTATGGATTCTAGCCAATTATTTGAGTGTTTTATAAGCATTCTTCTAAGGTTGTAATACTTAGGAGTTGAATAAGGAAACTAATATTTCTGGTTGAATTTTAAACAAGTATCAATTAGAGTTTGCAGATTAACTTGGAATTGAAATATATATATATATATATATATATATATATATATATATATATATATATATATATATATATATATATATATATAGAGAGAGAGAGAGAGAGAGAGAGAGAGAGTGAGAAGTTATTATATTGGCAACACAATTGCTTTTAGAAATAGTTCAATGTCTCTCTTCTAGCATTTGGATTGTGTTTGGACACACTCTTGAACTGAATTGAGTCTTAAGGAATTTAGAGAGAGAGAGAGAGGAGAACACAAGGGCAAAGCTCCTCACTATGGATGTACAGAGAAGCACTGTTAGCTCTCATCATTTTAGCTTGATTATCCATAGCTCTCATCATTTCAACACTGAGGTCTTGGTATCGATTTCCAAGTGGGGTGTGTGTGCTAACATGCTAACTAAAAATAAATAAATAAATATAAGTTGCAAGTTTATAATTCAATTCACTTATGCATCAAAACACAATCATGTAAAATTATCAAGAAAATCACAATAGGAGGTTTAGCTAGAGGGTTGATCAGAGTACTCTATGAAAACCACATCTTTTAACATGGTAATTGCCTACACACATCAAACAAAATCCATAATCAAGAGTATTTCAATGCTAGTTGGTAGCGCTAACATCAAGTAAATTTTTTTCCATGTGAAATAGAAACTATAATTGGTGTTATGGTTTGCAAAGCTTCAGGTTCAAGTCGGGTCAGGTCAACTTGAGCCCAACCCATTTACTAAACAAACCAGGAATTTGGCTCAAACCTAACTTGTGACCGACTTATAAATTGATTAAGGCCAAGCCAAGCCAAGCCATTTAGTTGTAATTCGGTTAGGCTCGACTTACCCAATCCTATTCGCCCATGGTACCTGGTGGGGTTACTTTTGCAAACCAGGAGCCAAGCAGGTAGAACTCTTATGGGATCCACCACGCTCATTCCACCATGCGTGAGGTTACTTTAATTTGTAAACTGAGAACAATGTGGTAGAACTTTTATGAGATCAACCCAGTCCATTGTCCACCACATATGTTACCTTTTTATAAGGAATAAACCAAAACTAATGATCATCTAAAACTCAAGTAGGCCATACCACAAGAAACAATTGGGATGAAACACCCACCATAAGTTTTGTATAGGACCCAATGGGTCGGGTGTTTATATATCATCCAATCCATTCACCTCTAGTTTTGTATAAGACCCAACGTAGTGTTTATATACCATCTAATCCATTCACACGACGTGCTTCGTTAAAATGAAAGAATTACCCTCGATCAGTTTCTAATGAGAAATCCACGCCGTCCATTTGATTCCCAGTGAAAAACCAGGCAGGAAAGGTAGGTTTGTTTCAATCAAAAACGGATCTTCTTATTTTCTGTCTTTCTTTTGGACAATCAAAAATGGATCTCAGATGCCTTTTGAAATTTAGCCACCTAGACTTGAGTTATATGGTCCTCGTGAATCTTATGGACGGTTTGGATTATCCATATGAACAATGGGTGGGGCCACTATGCAAAAATGGACGGACAGCGTCCGTCCACTGTTTCCGGGTGTGAAATAGATCGGGTCAGCACTCACTGACCCGATTTCTTGGTCAGTGCACCTGTGCACTGTGCACAGTCATGGCTAGTGGGAGCTACTTGAGATATGTATGAGAGATCCATTCCATTCATCCGTTTTTCCACCCCTTTTAAGGGGTTGAGACCAAACTTGAAGCATTTCCCAGTACCAGGCGGGCCTCAAATCAAGATTTTATGGTTGATCTATCAATTTAACCACTTCCACAGGAATCCAGAAGCTGAAATTCGACGTGTACGGTTCATTTATGGTCCTCAGGCCATGTATGAAGTTTCTTGGATCTTTGGCATATGAATTCTTTAATCTTGGTCTCCTAAGATCTATCCCTTGCCTTGGTGATTCCTGAGCATCAAATTCATGCTTTTTAATACTCTTTTTCAATCCAATCTCTTAAATTCACCTTGCAACACATACATACATGAGTAAAATAGAACATTAAGCTAATTTATGTTCATAAAACTAAGATATAATTGGGAAAAATTATGCAATATTTGAGTCTCAACACTAGAGCACACGCATCTCAAAGTGATGATTGATCACTTGTTGGTTGTATGCATGGAAAGGACATGGATTACGAAATTGGACTGCATACTGAGTTACTCAGTAGGCTTTTATCGTATTGAGTAAACTTAGTTGGGCCCACTATGAATGTATGTGGTTTATCCACACCATCCATCCATTTTTCCTACTAATTTTAGGGGTTGATCCCAAAATTGAAGTAAATCCAAAGCTCAAGTAGACCATTACATAGTAAACAATGCGGAATAATGATTTCCACCGTTGAAACCTTCCTAGGGCCCACAGTAATGTTTATTTATCATCCAACCTGTTCATAAGATTACAAAGACATAGATGAAGAGAAACCACAAACATCATCTTAATCCAAAACTTCTGTAGCCAAAAAGAATTTTTCAATGTCAGAGGTTCAATCACACTTTTTCCTGTGGTGTGGTCCACTTGAGCTTTGGCTATGCTTCGTTTTTTGGATCAAGCTCTAAAATTATTTGTTAACATGTATTAACGAAGTGGATAAAAAACATAAATAATGGTGGACCCCACAGAGTTTACTCAGTACACAAATGGTACTAAGTTACTCAGTACACAATTTGCTTCCATGGATCACGTGCTAGGGCTGAAAGTTGGGCGAGTTCAACCCATTCCACCCGTGATAGACATTGGGTTGGGCTTGGGCAGGATGTATCAGTTTTGGCCTCGGGCTTGGGCCATACAAACACCAACCCAATAAAACTTGGGTTGGGCTCGGGTTGAGGTCTCGAGTTGCCCGGCCTAACCCGAATCCGATCGATATATAAACTCCTTGTAATTGAGTGTGAATTTCCTATGTTGAAGGCACAAGAAATTCCAATGCTGTCAGGTTTTATTGGTTCACGTCATTTCCAATTACTCAAGTTAACAAGATATGCCAGATTTCTCTCCCAAATAGACTGTTTGATACACAATACGACCTTTAAAAGTGTAGTTGTCCTGTATTTTAACTTGTTTGTTTTTAAAAAATGAACTTTTTTACGATAAATAAATACATACATAATTAATAAAATTATAGGTATAAAAAATAATGTGTATTGAAAATATAATAGATTAATGTAATAATGAAAATATTAGCATATATCTACCCGAACAATTCAGCTAGCCCGACCGAGCCCGCTTGGGTTGGGATTGGGTTGAGAATTCCCAACCCATTTGGGTTGGGTTGGGTTAGGGTTGGGGTATTGGAACCTTGAGTTGGGAAAGGGTTGAGCACTAACCCAGCCCAACCCAACCCGACCCGCTCGACTTTCAGCCCTATTACATGTTGTTGGCTCGGTGCAGTACTAACAAAAGAGCACCATGTGTATGTTGGACGCGGATTGTGGGACACGGATTAGATATGACAGGTTGAAGTGACGTCATCAAGTTCTATAAGCCCCACTAATGCATGTATTGTATCCACATCGTAAATTCATTTTGAGATATCTTTTTAGGGCATGAGCCAAAGAATAAAGCAGATAAAAATCTGCAGTGGACCCACCACAGAAAAAAGTGAGGAGAGTGATTCCCACCTTTGAAACTATCCTAAGGCCCACCATAATGTTTATTTGAAATCCAACCTGTTCAAAAGTTAAAAAGACATGAAATAAGGGAAAATACAAATATCAGCTTGATCTAAAACTTTTGTGGCCTCTAGAAGTTTTTAATGGTGGGCATCACTGTCCCTACTATTTTCTGTGCTGGGTCCACTAGAGCTTTGGATTTAACTCATTCTTTGGATATTGCCATAAAATGATCTCTCCAAATGGATGGAAGGTGTGGATACAAAACATACATCATGGTGCGGCCCACGGAACTTAGTGACATCACTTCTGTAGGGAGTCGCTACTCAACTTGTCGGTGGGACGCGGATCGCGTCCTTCCCCGCGGTCCCTATACAGTGACGGGAAGGAGATTTGAGTGGGCTACCTTGATGTATAGGTCTTATCCACGTTGCCCATCCATTTTTTTGTATCATTTTAGAATATAATACCAAAAAGGGATAGATCCAAGGCTCGTGTACCACACCACATGAAGCAGCGATGATAATAATTCTCACCATAGAAACTTTTCTAGGGTCCACCGTGATGTTATTTAACATCTAACTTATTCATAAAGTTACATAGAGGGATAGACCTGGATAAAGATAAAACGCAAATATCAGCTCCATCCAGAACTTATGTGGCCACCAAGAAGTTTTCAATGTTGAGGGTTTAATCCCCATTTTGTAGTCCACTTGAGCCTTGGATCTACCACATTTTTTGATTTATTCCCTAAAATGATGTGAAAAAATAGATGGACGGTGTGGATAATACACAAATATCATGGTTGCAACTTAAAGCTCTTACCCATTCTCGGCTAAAGATGGGAGGGGTTAGGACGCAATCTGTGTTCGTGTATGTGAATGTGAGGCATAAGATCTAGGCCGCGGATTTCCTATGAAATCCTTCGGCACGAATTCCTGTCCAAGAACATAGGTGGGGCTGAAAGTAATGGATGTGAGAAATTCACCCTGTTCATCCATTTTGCAATATAATTTTAGCACATGAAGCCAAAAACAATATCTATCTAATACTCAAGTTAGCCACATAATTGAACGTCCACGGTTGAAATATTTTAAGGATAATATTTGTGTTTTAAGTTCATTTAAGTGGGAATGATGTTGTGAAGGGTATGAATTAGGGATGAAAGTCGGGCGGGTTGGGTCGGGTTGGTGCTCAACCCTAACCCAACCCAAGGTTCCTATACCTCAACTCTAACCCAACCCAACCCAATCTCGGGTTGGGAATTCTCAACCCAAGCCCAACCCAAGCGGGCTCTGTCGGGTTGATCGGGTTGGTCGGGTATATACGTGCTAATATTTTTATTATTATATTAGTTTATTATATTTCAATATAGGACTTATTTTTTGTATCTATAATTTTATTAATTATATATGTGATTATTCATTATAAAGAACTTCATTTTTTTCTTTTAAAAAACAAGCTAAAATATAAGACAACTACTCCTTTAAAAGCCATGTACCATAGCACAAAGTCTATTTGGGAGAGAGAAATCTAGCATATCTTGTTAGCTTGAGTCCTTGGAAATGACATGGACAAATGAGACTCAACATCACTAGTGTGCCTTTGACACAAATAATCCACACTCAATTATAATTTATAAGTAACTTATATATTAATCGGATTCAAGTTCGGTCGGGAAACTCGAACCCAACTCAAGTTTTATTGGGTTGGTGTTTGTATAGCCCAAGCTTAAGAGTAGACCCAAAATATCATGCCCGAGCCCAACCTAATGTTGGGTCGGTCACGGGTCCGTCTAACTTTCAGCCCCAGTATGAATGGCATATAAAAGTCACCCTGGGACTCAGGATGGTTTCAAGATTTCTCCATTCAACTTTTCCTTTAATGCAGCCGGCTTGTGTCTTATATCTTACTTGATTTTTTTATTCAGCCTTAAAATGAACTCAAAAAATGGATGGATGGGTGGATTTCTCATAAACATCACGGTGGGGCCCACCTAAGTTTACAGCGTGAACTTCCTGCGAAGGTGTTAGCAAGAAATCCGCATCCCGAGATCTACATTAAAAAGGGTAAATTTGTAATTTTGACAAGAGAATCTTTACTTTTTTACTGTCGGTCTGTCTTGATAGGCCACGTGGCATGATACATGTACAAAAGTGTATTTTCAATTATTAATTTTTTTAAAATATTATTTTAATCCCTCTACTCTTACGCATTTTTTGTGGCTACAGATAATTGGATATGACATTCGCTCCTTAAATGGAGCGAGAGATCAGGAAATAAGTTCACGAGGTTGAGGAGGCTGGCATGGACACGGATTGCGTCCTACCCCGCCCGGACGGTAATCCTTCTGTGGAGCCCACCGTGATGTAAGTGTTTTATCCACACCATTCATCGCTTTTATCAGATCATTTTAATATATGATCCTAAAAATGAAGAAGGGGCACAGATCAAGTGGACCACACCAAAGGAAGCTGCAGTGATAATGACAACCACCATGGAAACCTTTGTAATGGCCACTGTGATGTTCTTTTACAATCCAACCTATTCAAAATGTCATGAAGACGCGGATGAAGTGAAAAAACAAATATCACCTTGATATAAAACTTCTCAAGCTCCCAAGAAGTTTTTAATGGTGGATGTTCGATACGTACTTTGTGATTCACTTAAGCTCCGTAAATGCCTCATTTTTTGAATAATATCTTAAAATGATATGAGAAAAATGATGAAGGGCATCAATAAAACAATTACATCCTGTGGGCTCCACAGAGCCCTGCCGGACGGATTATCGTCCGGGTGGGGGTAGGATGCAATCTGCGTCCGGCTGGCATGGGTTTCTTTTCTTTCTTTCTTTCTTTTTTTTTTTACCTCAATGGAAACCCTATAACCTGTAATGTGGGACCCATTGCAATGTGACAATGTCCTTGTGAAGTCCACTCTATTCGTCAATTTTCCCACCTCATTTTATCTAAAAATTCTAGTGGACCACACATAGGAACCACTAGAGATCGAAACACCCATTTGGCCATATTCACTTGAGGCCTGCTATGGTATTTATATACTATTGATGTGAATTTTTGGTGAACCTTTTGCTCTTCTCGTCTCTCACCTGCACAATATCAGATACAAAGGGGACCCTGGCTAGAGCCGGGGGAACCTCCGATGCTTAAGTCAATTATCAAGGATGATAGCGAAAGCTTTTTTGGGTTAAATTTCCCGTACCTTTCACCGTGATGGGGATGATTATTTAAAGGCATGGGAAGGCCCTACCGTGTAGGGATTCTCTTCCCTTCTTTTCGGAGATTTGATATTCTTGACGGATTTTTCTAGATTTCGAGATCCTCGGAATCGAACATCCAGATCTTCGGGATGATATTATAAACTGCCTTTCACTCACTCGGCTTGGTCGATTCCGACTCATGTGATGGATGAGTCTCGGTTGGCTTACGAGGTAAGCTTTACGCCATTTTTCGGGTAGGAATAGTCTCGGCTCTCTTTCGTTATCCTTCCTTATCCCATAGTCGACATTACCAACTTGTTGAGTCAATTTATTCTGTCGGTCAGGTAGCTTATAGCTTTCTGGCCTTTAGTCGGCTTACGTAGACGCTGCTAACTCATTGCTCGAGTTAACTTAAGTCATCTCATACTTTTGCCTCTTGGCCGTGCACTATTCTCTCAACCCTGACTATTGTCTCGGACAACTCGGGCAGTATTAGTAAGGTTGACCTACTCCATATCCGAGTCTCCGGACTTAAACATATTCTTCCCCAACAGTGAGCCCCCTTACTCCTTATGTATTTTATGACACCAACGAGTAATGAGTTCTTAGGTCGGTTCATATCAGAAGCTGAGGTCATAATGAGACATTTAATGCTTTTTGAGTCATCCTCAATGGGTGACGGTTTGTTTCCCAAGGTCGCACGAGCGGCCAGCTGTCATGTCATTTCTTTTCACGTATGGGCGTCGGACATGTGGTGAAGACGTTACCGTCAGCAGTCGACGTGCCCCACGCGTCGAGCGGGGGAGTCGAAGCAAGCATCGTTTCGTCTACTCATTTATTGTCTCTGTCATGTGGCAGGTCTATAAAAAGGAGGGAGAGACATGCGTTTCACATTTTCGCTGCTGTCTCTCCCTTTCCATTCTTTTCTTTTTCTTTCTTCCTTCTTCTCCTCCCGCACTGTCAGAGTTAGACTCCCATTTTTGTTGTTCCCTCCTTCGTTTTCCTTCCCTTGCGGTTGTCGTTGCTATCACCGGTGAGTTCTGCCCTCCCTTTCTATTAACATTAATGGCAATGCACGGCACTCAGAGCCTCCTAGAGGGAACTTCTGGTGACGAGGGTGAAGCGCAGCGTTTTTGAAACGTTGTGAAATCACTCTCTTTGCTGGCGGAGATCGTCTTTGATGCAAATGCCTCTTTCCTTTTTGAGAGGATCGCTAGACCACCGGTGAAGCGTCCCGCTCTAGCCGATCCTTCGCGAGGTGAATCGTCTCTGATAACTCGCCCAGGGAGACCCAATCCTACAATGGATTCATTGGTGGAGGAAGAGAAAACAGGGATCGCTGAGGGAGCCTCTGAGTCAGCTCCTGTAAATCAGTCGGCATAAGCTTCTAAAGCGTCTTCTGAAGGAGAAGAGATCTAGGACAACTTGAGTGGTCTGGTTACTTCTGTCCTAATTGAGTCGGACTTAGATCGGATCTGAGTCAGATATCATGTCCTCGACTCAGTTATAATTTGTCTTCCTCGTCCGAATGAATTACCCGACCATCCACCTGCTGGGATGGTCGTGATTTTTCGATGTAATGTGGCATGCGTTTACCTCTTCAGCCCATTGCCTGAGACTTTGTCTCATCTCCGAATTACTCCCGGATAGGTTGATCCGAACGGGTGGAGGAACTTGTTCGGGTGCTGTGTGTTGTGGGCTGAGCTCGAACAACCCCCACTGACGATCGATGAATTCCTCCATTTATATCAAGTTCGACGAAATCTGAACTTTTTCGACTTTTACGTTTTGAGTGTCTGGCATGGTAAGGACGGTTCTCTGATAACCGACCCTCCAACTTCTAACAAGCATTGGAAAGAAAGGTGGTTTTGGGCGTGTGGTCGCTAGGAGATCGTCGAACCCGGACCTTTTGAGCCTCGGGTCTCTCAGGCGTTTCGCAAAGCAAGTGACCCGACAAATCCTTTCTTTCCTATCTTTTCATGCCGAGTTACTCTGTATCTGACTGACGATACTTTGCAGATATTTCGAAGAAGAGTCAGAAGCTCGGATCCAGCAGCTTAGCTTGGATCAAGGATCTAAGGACACTAAGTTCGGAAGATCAGTCTTGAAAGGTGCTACTGCAGCCGGAGCATCTTCATCCTTCAGGTTTAGATTCGGCTGTCACAGATAACTCTTACCGCGTCATTACATCTTCTTTAAACTTTATTTGATTTATCTTTTTTCTCTTTCAGATCTGTCTAAAGCTCGGCCTTTTTTTAAATCGACTTCATCGGAGATGGCTGAAGCTCACCCCTCCCTCAAGCCGATATCTAAGGCGAAGGCTCCTCCAAGGTCTGTGCTCCTATCGGAGGCTCGGCTTTCAAAGAAGCCGAAGACGGCTCCAAAAGCCAAGGAGCCTGCTGAATCGGCTGCTCCTCCTCCGGTTGCCCTGACCGTGGTAGTACTTTCAAACTCCGACGAAAGGGTGGAAGAGACGATCGTGGCACCTCAAGAGTCTGGGGCAGCTTCCGAGTCAAGGCGCGCAACCGAGGAAGTCTCGAGGCAGAGGGAGGTACCGAGAGGGGAATCTTCAAGAGGGGAGATGACTCAACAGGAGTCGTCACCCTTTCAGAGGGTTATATCGGGGATGGTTCCTTGGGCGATCGCTCACGGGAGCGAAAAAGACTTCGCAAGTCTTTACAATGCTCCCATAATGCAAACCCTCAGTCATACGGCGAAGATGCTCTTCGAGGTGATGCCTCTTCCTTTTGTTTCTTTCTCTCTAGTCTTGGGTTTTTGTCCTAACTCGGCATTTGTTGCTTGCAGTTGTCTCCTTGCATGGTCAAGGCTTGCTCGGACCTGGCCACTGCTCAGAAGCTTGCAGCCGAGGCATAGGGGTGCCATGAGATTATCGAAGGTCGGATAGGCATCATGACTAGTGACTTGTCGCTCGCCAGGAAGGCTGTCGAGGATGCGAAGAAGGCTGCCGAGGACGCTAAGGCCGAGAGTGCCCGCATAGCGTCGCTGTTGTCGTTGGCTGAAGAAGAAAACTGGTGACTTCTCTCCATCCACGCCGCCTGTGAGCACACTTTGGATCGGGCTAAAGCCGATGCTGCGGCACTTATTCAGCGAGCTCAAGAAGAAGCCAGCCGGGCCAATGAAGCTAAGGATCGAGCTATAGAAATCTTTCTCAAATCCAAGGAGTTTGAGGAGGAGAGAGATTACTTGTATCAGGCAGGATACAGAGATTACGTCCTGCAAATGAAGGAGGCTTTCCCCGATCTTGATCTTTTTAGCTTTGAGGGCGCCCTGAATCCTAAAGATACAGAGGCAAGCGAAGAGGCTCTTGTTGCTGTTGAGGCTGACGTCTCTGGGACTGCTTCAGGAGTAGTTCAATCTGGGACTTCTTCGGGAGTGCCTCCGACCGAGAAGCAGTGACCGTGCTTAATTTTTGACACTCACACCAGCATAATATCGGGCTTTAACGGCGATCGTGTCTCAGCTTCTTTTTTGGTACCATCATCAGCTCCTCAAGCTGACCTTCCTCCAAGGCCGACTCGAGAGCATCCGCGATCGAGAGAGATCACTCTTTTGGTCGGAGCCAACTACGTACTTTTTCAATGTAATCGAAGTATAATCTGATGTAACCCGATGTAAAACACTTAACGTGATGAATGAAAATTCTTAGTTTTATAGAGTGGACTCAGTTTACATGTCTTTTTATTCTTTCAACCCATTATGGCTGACTTAAGTATAATAGATTTTGAGGTACTCGGAGTTCTAGGGGTGAGGCAGTAGCTGCCCGTCTAGGTTTTTCAATCGATATGTTCCGGGTCGGATGGTACTTGAGACGACATAGGGTCTTTCCCAATTGGATCTCAGTGTGCCTCTACTAACTTCTTTTATTTTTGAAAACGTTCTCCGGAGGACCATGTCCCCAACTCGGAATCGCCTATTTTTAACTCGGGCGTTATAGAACCGAGCTATTTGTCTCTGTCGAGCCATCATTCGCAACCAAGATTCTTCTCTTTTTTCTTCCACTAGGTCGAGCTCGAGTGACAGGAGTTCTTCATTGTCTGGTTCGTTGTACAAATCGACTCATTCTAAATGTATCCCAATCTCGACCGGGGTAATCGTCTCCAAACCATAACTGAGAGAAAAAGGTGTTTCTCCTATAGCGGTTCGAGCAGTGTTTCGGTGAGCCCACAGTATCTTCGGGAGTTCCTCGGCCCACTCTCCCTTGGCTCGGTCAAGCTTCTTTCGAAGATACTGTTTGATGATCTTGTTGATAGCCTCAACCTACCCATTCGTCTGAGGGTGATGAGGTGAAGTGTACAGGTTTCGGATCCCGAGATTGCTACACATCTCACGAAACTGTCTGTTATCGAACTGTCTCCCATTGTCAGTAACGATAGTCTTAAGCTATCCCGAACCGACACACGATGTTCTTCCATATAAAATCTGTGATCTTCTTTTCGGTTATTCTGGCTAATGGCTCGGTTTCGGCCCTTTTGCTAAAGTAGTCTACTGCCACCACAACAAACTTGGTTTGATCCTTGCCTAAGGGGAGTGGTCCGATGATGTCGATTTCCCACTGTGTAAAGGGCCAAAGGCCAGTCATGGGGGTCAACTCTTTGGGAGGCTGTCTCAGAATTGCAGTGAAACGTTGACACTTATCGCACCTTTGGATAAGCTTCTGAGCGTCGTGTTGTATGGTTGGCCAATAATATCCTTGTCACGAGACTTTATGGGTGAGTGATCGTCCTTCCGAGTGGTTTCCACACATCCCCTCGTGTATCTCCTGTAACACATAGTCAGCTTCATGGGGATTTAAACACTGTAGTAAAGGGATGTAAAAACCCTTTTTATATAGCATCCCATTTAACATGGTGTAGCGTGACGCTCAGATCTTTAGTCGTCAGGCCTCGACAAGATTCTCGAGCAGCGTCCCTTCATTGAGATACTGGACGATAGGATCGAGTCAGGTAGGTTCCGACTCAATGCCATGTACAGTCAAGTTGATCGATTCGTTGATACTCAGCTTAGCTAGGAACTCGATCGGAACTGACCTGGGTATGTCACCTTCTTCAGCCGAGGCAAGTTTTGCTAGTAAATCGACTTTGGCATTCTCGGTCCTGGGGATCCGAGTTACTTTGCATTGCTAAAATCCACAGATTAATTCTTTAGCTTTTTCCATGTATGCCTTCAAATGTTCTTTATGTGTCTGATAAGCGCCGGTGACCTTATTGACGACCAACTATGAATCGCTGAAAACATTAAGGTGAGTCACGCCCAGACTTTCCGCGAGTTGAAGGCCGATCAATAAGGCTTCGTATTTTACTGTGTTATTAGAGGCTTGAAATTCAAGTCGTCAGGCATACTGCATGTAGGTTTGATCAGGAGTTTCTAAAACTACCTCAGCCCTGCTTGCCTTAGAGTTGGAGGAGCCGTCGACAAACAGATTCCAGGGGACAAGGTTGGGACGTGGGCCGAGAGAAGCGGACGTTGATGCTTTAGTGGACGGGTCAGATTTGGCCTCTGCGTCGGCTTGTGAAGTTAATTCGGCAATGAAGTCGGCCACGGCCTGTCCTTTAATTGTAGTTCTTAGTTTATACTGTATGTCGAACTCGCTCAATTCAATAGCCCACTTCGTAAGCCGGCCGGAAGCTTCAGGTCTCATAAGGATCTTACGCAATGAAAGGTCGGTCATGACGATGATGGTGTGAGCTTAAAAGTATGGCCAGAGTCGTCGTGAAGAAACTACCAAGATCAAGGCTACTTTTTTCAGGGATGGGTACCTTATCTCTGCTAGTAATAATGCTTTGCTGACATAATATACCGGTAGTTACTTTCCGTCATGTTCTCGTATCAGAGCTAAGCTAATCTCTGCATCAGATACAGCCAGGTATAGTAGCAGTGCTTCTTCTGGCTTGGGTTTTAATAAAAGCGGTGGAGACCCGAGGTAAGACTTTAGTTGGTGGAACGCTATTTCACCTTCTTCCATCCATTCCATCGACTGTCTCCCTTCAATTGCTTGAAGAACGAGAGACATCTATCGGTGGCTCGGGATAGGAAGCGGTTAAGTGCGGCTACTCGTCCGATCAGTCTTTGTATGTCTTTAATCGTCTTCGGGGACTCCATGTCGAGCAATGCTTTGATTTTCTCAGGATTTGTTTCGATTCCTAGCTGACTGACCAAGAATCCGATGAACTTCCCCAAGCTTACACCAAAAGCACATTTGCTCGGATTTAACTTCATTTTGTATTTGCGCAAAGTCAGGAACATTTCTTCTAAGTCGGCTATATGGTCGGTTACGAGTATACTTTTGACAAGCATGTCATCTATGTATACTTCCATGGTTTAGTCGATCTGTCAAGTGAACATTTTGTTCACCAGCCTTTGATACGTTGCACCGATATTTTTCAAACCAAATGGCATCACTCGGTAACAATAAAGTCATTTGTCAGTGACAAAGGTAGTCTTAGATTTATCAGGTTGATGCATTACAATTTGATTATACCCAGAATGCGCATTCATAAAACTGAGTAATTCATGCTCTGCTGTGCTGTCTACTAACTGGTCGATTCTCGGGAGAGGAAAGCTATCATCGGGGCAGGCTTTATTCAGATCTGTATAATCAATACAGACGCGTCACTTTCTGTTGGCTTTTTTCACCAAAACGACATTAGCTACCTATTCCGGATAGTATATCTCTTCTATGAACTTTACCTTGAGGAGCTTGCCGACTTCCTCTTCGATGACAGCATACTTTTTTGGGCCAAGAGGACGTCTTTTCTGTCGGATCGATCGGTAGGTCGGATCGATGTTAAGTTGGTGCGTCATGACCGAGAGATCAATCCCGAGCATATCATCATGGCTCCAAGTGAATATGTCTGCATATCTTCGAAATAGAGCTATTAGGTTGTCTTTGAGTGGGGGCTTCAGGGATGAACTGATCCGTACTACCTTTGATTCATTTGTCTCGGCTAGTGGTACTGAGACAAGATCTTTCGCCGGTTGCCCACGTTCGTGCGTCTCAATTCTAGGGTCCAGTGACTCAATCATTAATATTTCGGTCGGGACTTTTACTGTTGTGGCATAGCAGCGTCGAGCATCTTGCTGATCTCCTTTCACGATTCCTACTCCTGAGTCAGTCGAGAATTTTATGGAAAAGGTGGTATGTGGACGCCAAAGCTTGTAAGAGACTCAAAGTAGGTCGACCAAGTATAGCATTGTAAACCGACGTTTGGTCGACAATCAGGAAGTCTACCATCACTGTCGTCTGATACGGGGGATTCCCGGCAGTGAGCGGTAATGAGGCGATCCCTTCTAGGAGCACTTGTCTGCCAGAGAATCCGCTCAATGGGGTTCGAACCGGGCGTAATGTCGACCGTTTAATACCCATTTTGTCAAACGCTTGAGTGAAGAGTACATCCGCAGATGATGCAGTGTCGACGAGAATACGAAACACTTTTCTGTTAGCAATGGTGAGAGTGATAACTAGATCATCATCATGGGGATGATGAATACCTCGAGCATCGTCCTCGGTGAATGAGATACAGTATTTTTCTCGTTTCTTTTCCTTAGGGGGCCGATGCAATGCGAAAACCTCAGATTCAGGCCGACTAATACTCCTGGCGTGATTTTTCCGTACATTGTTAGAATCGCCCCGCCCCGGGGACCACCAACGATCGTTTGGATCTCTTCCGTGACTCGGTTTTCGCTCAGGTGTTTTTCAGCAGACCTGGTTCTCTCAACATGTTCTCTAAGTCGGCTTTCTCTGATGAGTCGCTCGATTTCCTCCTTTAAGTTATAGCAATCACTTATGTTATGCCCGTGATCACAATGATAGTGGCAATATTTGTTTTTATTCCGCCGATTAGGATTGCCTCGGAGTTTATTGGGCCAGTTAACGAAATCTTCACTTTTGATCTCCATTAACACTTGCTCCTGAGTTTTATTCAGGGGGTGTATGTGAAAAATTTTCTGTCGGGTCGCTTGCCGGACTTTCCTTCACCGCGTAGCCGATCGTCCTTACGCTTTCTCCCTCCGGCCGAGTCAGCTTCTTTCTTGACCGACTCTTTGGCCGAGGATTTTGCGTTCTAGACCGTTTCACGCAAGAGTCGCGTTTCTTCGACATTTGCGTATTTATCCGAGCAAGCCATAAACTCGCTCAAGGTCTCCGACGGGTTTTTATCCAAAGATGCTAGAAAAGGCTTATCTTTGACTCCTTGCATGAACGCGTTAAGTGTTGTCTCTTCCGAACATTTTCGAACGTGAAGAGATTAGAAGTTGAAGCGCTTGATATAATCCTTCAGTAGCTCTCCTTTCTTTTGAACTATGTTGTTCAGGTGTGCAGGCGGCTTCAGTTCTTTTTTCCACCGATAAAGTTGGTGAGGAAGGCATCGCTGAGTTCTGTGAAAGAACTGATAGACTTCAGTTTCAATTGTTTGAACCAAAGCCGAGCTACGTCAATCAACGTGAGGGAGAAGGCTCGACACATAACAACATCTAAGGCATCATGCAACTCCTGAAGTATTCAATATGCTCAGTTGGATCAATTTTTTCAGAAAAATGAGTAATCTGGGGGAGGCGGAACCTCTCCGATAACCGAGCCCACATTACCTCATCCATAAATGGGAAAACTTTTACCTCAGACTTAGTCGGGTGTGTATTCCGACCTTACTTCATGTCCGCCATCTCTCTCGCCATTTCCTCCCAAACTTCCTTTTTAAAGTCCTAGATATCAGCTCTCTAGGGTTCTACGCTTTCTGCCGTTTCCTCTATGGGAAGCCGACTGTGCCTCATTTGATCTATTCTATGGCGTAAGTCAGAGGGGAGCAATACGGCTGTTGCTGAACGAGCCGGCGCTGGTTCATTTGGACCTTAGTGCTGACTTGGCTGATGGAGCGATCACGGGGCAGTAGGCTGAGCGCCGGATACTGGCGGGGGAACCTGCGCCGTCTCATGATATGGTTGCATTTGTTGATTATACAGCTGCTCCAACATCTATTTCATGACATTCATATCGGATTGCATCTCTTGAACCTCTCAATCTAGTCGCGCATTCCCTCGATCCTATCGACTGTTGGTCGCGACAGATGCCGCGGGCGGATCTGCTGGCGGCACCGCTGGCGGGGCTTCTTGAGCTACGCTGACAGCGGCTTCGCCTGCTTCACTTTGGTCCACTCTTCTAGTTCTCACCATTAGAACTTGTGAATTTGTTTGTTAACTCTCCGGATAGAGCGTGAAAAATGGCTTTTTACTCGTTTCCCACAGACGGCGTCAAACTGTTAATGTGAATTTTTGGTGAACCCTTTGCTCTTCTCGTCTCTCACCTACACAATATCAGATACAAAGGGGACCTTGGCTAGAGCCAGGGAACCTCCGATGCCTAAGTTAGTTATCAGGGATGATAGCGAAAGCTTTTTTGGGTTAAATTTCTCGTACCTTTCACAGTGATGGGGATGATTATTTAAAGGCATGGGAAGGCCCTACCGTGTGGGGATTCTCTTCCCGTATTTTCGGAGATTTGATATTCTTGACGGATTTCTCTAGATTTCGAGATCCTCGGAATCGAACATCTAGATCTTCGGGATGATATTATAAACTGTCTTTCACTCACTCGGCTCAGCCGATTCCGACTCATGTGATGGATGAGTCTCGGCTGTCTTACGAGGTAAGCTTTACGCCTTTTGTCGGGTAGGAATAGTCTCGGCTCTCTTCCGTTATCCTTCCTTATTCCATAGCCGACATTACCAACTTGTTGAATCGGTTTATTCTATCAGTCAGGTGGCTTATAGCTTTCTGGCCTTTATTTGGCTTACGTAGACGCTGCTAATTCATTGCCCAAGTTAACTTAAGTCGTCTCATACTTTTGTCTCTTGGCCGTGCATTATTCTCTCAGCCCTGACTATTGTTTCGGACAACTCAGGCAGTATTAGTAGGGTTGACCTACTCCATCTCCGAGTCTCTGGACTTGACATATTTTTCCCCAACATATACCATCCAAACCATTTATAAAAAAAAAATCCCTACGTGGTTAAAAGGAAAACATAAATATTCGTTTGATCTAAAAACTTTCTAGTACGGTGGCCATTCAATCTCCACTGTTTCCTGTGGCGTGGCCACTTAAGTCTAGAATCTTCCTAAATCTTGAGCTTACATCCTAACATAAAGGTAGCCTAACTGACAGATGGACTGGATTGAAAGTTCTGCTGCCTGAGATTACTTAGACCTGTTTGCTATAAGACAATGAAAAGGGATTTAACAAAATTTATACACTTTAGATGATTCGAAACAAGTTAAAAAGACTGGGTGAGTCTCAGGGACTCGTTCAGTTCTGAGCCGACTCATGACTCGGCGGAGTGGGGGCTGAATCATCCTGAGGCTGATAGCATTGAACCAGATCCGAGACGACTTGGACCACGTCTTAAAGGCTATGATTGTAAACCTGTAACCCGAGGGTGATATTACATAATGAGAAGAAGCTCATAATTCGACGGTGAGGATCGCTTGATCAAGGTAGAGTTTGGTTAGTGGCTAATAGATGGTGGGAGTCTGCAGTGTTTGGACTGAAGCGGAATTATGAATGCTATCAATGAAACCTCCAGTGTAAGGCCAGGGTCAGCTTTTCTGATCAGAACTGCCTTCGTATGGGCCCATCTCAGATGGTCAATGGTCTACCCGTCTGTAAGACACGGAATCTATGACATGATGACCTGCAGACAAATAGTCCGTGTGGTTGGTCATATTAGCATGTGTTATTAAACCAGAAAAGGCCCATTGAATGAACGGGTAGGATTACCCAGTCATTGTGATTTCTTAAATATGACTCAATTCATGGTGGGTCCGCTAGGCGTGTAATGTAGATTATCAGAATCTTTTGCCACATGTCCTATTCTTGTGCTGTGGAATGGTTAGAAAACCCAACATACGAATTAGGGTTGGCATTTGGTTGGGCTTGGGTTTGGGCCGGGCTAGGCTTAGCACATCCTAGCATAACTCTTTTACCAAGGGGTGTACACGGTTCGGTTTGGTTCTGGGATGAAATTGGAACCGAACCATTCCTAAAGGTTCCAAGAAAATTGGAATCAGACCGTAAAAACTGATTTGGTTATACAGTTCTGGGCTTTTTATAATCCAGCCCAATTATAGGTTCTTTTAATATTCCAGCCAATGTTGGTTCATGTTGTAATCCATTTAGTGAATGGTCTAGATATAATATAAGGTGTGTAAAAGGGCATTTACAGAAACAATCAAAGGGAATATTGTAAACCATAAATCATGAGTCAAATAGAAAACTAAAATATACAGTAAACTCATAAAATAGCTTCAAAATAAATCCAAATTAAGCATGATAATAGCATGATAACCACGGTTCAATTTCAGGTTTGGTTCTATGATCTGGTTCTAGGTTTGGTTCCAAGTACGATTCTATGATCCGGTTTGATTCTACATAATCTCAAACCTTGAACCAAATCAAACTAACCGGTTCTTTGATTTTCAGAATTGGAATGGGACCGGTGCGCTTCAGAACTAGACCAAACCGTTTGGTTTGGTCGGTTCTGGTCCAATTTACCGGTTCTACTAGTTCCATATGCACCCCTACTTTGACCCCCTGAGTTGGGGTGCAACTCAGGCAAGTTGGGCTGTGCGGAGGGCCAACCCAAGCCCAACCCAAGGTGCTCAAACCAAACCAGCACGGATTCCTTTGTACCCAACCCAAAACCACCTTGCCCCTGCACCCAACCCAATTACCGGACCTGAATTTCCACAACCTGAACCCAATTCGATTTCACATCGGGTTGGTTTTCCAACCCTAACCCGACCCAAGGACCCTAGCAACCTAATCCAAGCTGAACCAAACTTAGGTCCATTGGGTTCGGGCTAACCCAAAACCCAAGTAGCAGCCCTACGCCCATGGCTCAAGCTGGGTGTGTGGCCGGCATTGGCCTAGAATGGTAGGCCGAAGCCCAGACTAACCAATTGGTTGGGCCTGGGTGGTGCTGACTCAGCCCAGCCTGAAAAACGATCAATATCTTTTGGCGGATGTTCCTAATCCCTTCCTTGATCAGGTGGGCATAGAAGATTATGAGTGGGCCCGGAGCCGGTTCCTCCATATCTCCCACTATCAATTTATGATGGGCGGGAATCCCAACACATTTGATTTGAATTCAAATTCCCAGTAGAAACGATATTGAACGATTGTTATGACTGAGATTGCCGCAGATGCGAGTTTGAAAGTCCGTAGGGATTCCCGCCCAATGTCCCCCACTTACCTTGAGTACCCTGGAGCACTCAACTGCATGACAAGCCACGTGTATGGAAGATCGGCAATTCATCAGGTCCGGCACCCCGAGATCCTGGCCCGGAAAAAAGAATCAGGTGGGCCACACCTGTATCCTGGATGTGAAAAATATACATCCGCAGAAAATGACCAACGGTTCATATTCAACATACACATGTGGCCTGCCGGATTAGCCGACCAGCCTCATTTTCAGTGTAGGACATCCAGATAATGTAACCTACGTGATCAATGGCCCAGATATCAAACATGTATACCATGTTGGTGTGTGTGTCGTGAATCGCTTCTGTCCATCTAACAAAGGGCCTTGATTGTTTCAACTCCTGTGGCCGGATATAGACAATGTTTGGTGTACATGTCAGGTTCCACCCATGGCATATGAGAATCCACCACAAATCTCTGTAATACATCAGAAATGTTGTCCCATCACATGCATGAAATAGGTAAAATACAAGTCAAGCTACAGGTAAGGCATTTCCTATGTTTGGAAAGGGGTTAATATCACTTGTATAACAATGGGTATGGTGACTGAGCTGATTAGGTACGCCCCAGCCCACACAAGACGGTGCAGCCCTTACGATGGGGCCTACCTTGATGTTTTTATTTTATATCCACACCGTCCATCCGTTTTTTCAGATCATTTTAGTCTGTAAGCCCAAAAATGAAGCAACTCCACATCTCAGATGGACCATACCATCGGAAACAGTTTTGATTGAACGTTCTACCAATAAAAACTTACCAATAATGTTTTTGTAATGTTCATTTTCCATCCAACCTGTTGATAACATCATGCAAACTTGGATGAAGGGAAAAACCAAATATTAGCTTGATCAAAAACTTTTGTGGCCCACAGAAAGTTTTAATGGTCAATCATTATGGTTTCTTAGAGTATGGTCCACATGAGATTTGGATCTGCTTCATTTTCGTTCTATACCTAAAATGATATGGAAAAATGGATGAACGGCGTGGATATAGAATACGTACATTGAGGTCCAGAGTAAGGGGCCACCGTCTTGGGAGAGGCCAAGGCTGCACCCAATCCGCTCCCATGGTGAGTACCGTAGACTCCAGCAGTGTGGGACCCATCGTGATGCGTGAGTGCCATCCAATCTATAACTCAGGTGGGCCATGGCACACCTAAATTCCAGCCATTTCAAAATTAGGTGGGCCATAGAGAGTATGGAGATTTTAGGGATGATTATAAATTGCTCTTTGTGGTGTCTCCCATCTTACTTTGGGATGTACAATCATCATGAGCAGGCGCACTAGACGGACGGTCGGGATTTCATACACATATCATGGGTGGGCCCCACAGAGCTCAAACGATTACATGTGTCACCCATATGGCCAATGTGTCATGTGCATGCCACATTCGACGGTCCAAAATCTGGGTCCCACTTTGATGATCATCTGGTGCAAAAATCAGGTCGATCCACGGATTAAAGTGGGCCATGCTTGATAAAAAATGGAGATCAAATATTACATACGGCTGTTGATGATGATTGATGTGGCCCACTGGATAAATAGATTGGCGGGAGCGGATTAGGTGCCACCCCGCCTCACCCAAGACCTCTTGTGGGGCCACCTTGATTCATGGATTATACATCCATGCTGTCCATGAGCCAATAAATAAGCAGATTCAAATCTCAGGTGGACCATACTATAGGAAACCGTTTTAATTGATGTCAGGTTATTAAAAAAATTTCTAAGGCTCATTGTAATGTTTATTTGCTATCCAACCTGCTCATAAACTCATATAAACCTGAAAACAAATATGAGCTTGATCTAAGATTTTTGGCCCAGTTTAAGATTTTAATGGCCGATCACCGCTGTTTCCTATGGTATAGTCTAATAACTTTCTTTTTCAGTTCATGCCCCCATGTGATAAATAAAAAATAGATGTACAGACTATATTCATGATAAATGAAAAATAGATGTACAGAATATATTCGGAATGCATACGTGAAGGTAAGTAGGCTCAATGTTAAGGACCGTGCTACCTTGGTTGAAGTTGGGGCCACACCTAATCCATTTCCCATATGAATGTGACACGTGGCTGCATGCCTCGTATGATGGTTGAAATGCATCCTAACTCAGAGGCTGGGGGATTGGGTGGTGAGAACCAGGCGGTTGGTGGTGAAATTACGTGGCCAGATTTGATTGGTGGGATGTACGGAGGAGCTTCGGCCTCAGTGGATTCCTTTCATCTATTTTGGCAGCTTGCCAAGTTACCCTATCACCGACCCCAAGGTAATATTATTATTATTTATTTATTTATTTATTTATTTTGTTTTAATGTTAGCTTATTAGTACACCCCACTGTAAGTTCACACCTCACTGTTAGCCACCCCCACTAGGGAATCGATGGCAAGACTGCAGTGTTGAAACGAGGTATCTTTCACTTAGTCTACCACTAGAGCTATGGATCAGGGTGTCACCAACAAGGTAATTGGTGTCAAAGCTATGTGGGTCGCACAATGAAATATGTGTTTCTTCAACAATGCCCATCCATTTTTACAACTTGTTTTTAAATTGAGGTGGACCCAAACCTCAAGGGGATCACACCAAAGGAAAAAATGAATTGAAACCTTCTTAAAGTTCACTAAAATATTTATTTATCATCCAACCTGTTCATAAACTCACACCATGATGTTTATTCAAGATCACAACAAATAAACATCAAGGTGATTCTTAGGAAGGTTCCAACAATGGATGTCATGATCACTGCTGCTTGGGTATGGTCCACTTAAGCTTTGGATCTACCTTTATACTGGGCTCATGCCCTGAAATTATTGGACAAAATGGATAGATGATATGCATAAAACACACATCAAAGTGGCCCTAGGAGCCCTTGCCTAGATAAGTCCATCCAAGCAAGGGGCAGGATACATCCATTCCCTTTAGGTTTTTTCCTATCATACGTATGGACCCACTAATTGAACCTCACCAAATCATTTCATCGCTAAGGTAGGCAATGAGCTACCCACCACCCAATGTTGTCCGCTCACAGAGAACAACTTGCCAAAATTAGGAGATGAATTTCCTGTGGTTGGAAACTAAATGGGCACACCATGATGTTTGGAGAAATCCACAACTTCCATTCATTTTGCCAATTTATGCCAAGATATACTCCAAAAAATGAGGATAAACTAATTTTAATGGCATATAAATCACGATGGACCTTAGAAATGTTTCAATGGTAGAAATCTCTCTCATTATTTTTTTTCGTGTCCAATGGCTTGCTTAGGGGTTGTTTGAATGCCTATAAAGTTCTTAAGTTGTAAAGAGATTACAGGTAATTTGATTATAAAGACTATTTGGATGCATGTATTTTCCTATAAAAGTTTTACAATTCGTAAACATATTATGGTTAAAACTTGATAAAAAGCCATGTTCCAGATTAAATGTAAAGTCTAGTAAAAATGTATAATACATATTAGATATATAACAATTAATATATACTCATGTTATGTGAGGAGTTTTTCCTAATGTGTATGGTACATCTAATTTATTCATCATGTAATTCCTTTAATGCTCTCTTGCTGCTGCTTTTTTTTTTTTTAAAAAAAAAAAAGCTGTTCGTCTATTATTAAATGGACCACATGAGAGGGATGTTCAATATTAAAATTTTCTAGATTGCATTAGGGGCTACTGTGACGGGTGGAAGACATCCAATCTATTTAGTTTGTGCATGCTTTAATGCTCTCATAACTCTTAAAGCCCTAAAAAATCAAGTATTTCTTACTTGATTTATAGATTTTGAAAGGTTTATCGCTCAAGCTTTATGGTATGAATACCTACTTTATTCATTGTAAACATTTTACAAGCTAGCTAAACACATAATCTATTTACCTATAAATATATTACCACTTTAAAGCTAAGTAAAATAATTATAGATGCGCATCGAGTCGAGTTGGACCGATCCAGTTTTTGCACGTACTTGACCCAACTTCGATCCAATTTGGGATTGAGTCCAACAGGGCCGACTCGATCCGAACCAATTTCTTGCTGGCCTAATTTGAATCGAGTCCGGCTCAGTCAGGAAAATCGAGTCGAATCGAGTCTTTTGTTTAATTTTATTTTTAAAAAAAAAAATTTAAAAAATTAAAAAAATATGAAAAAATTTCAAAAAATTGTAAAAATAAAAAATAAAAAGGAAAAAGAAAAAGAAGAATAAGAAGAAATGAAGGGTAACTTTCCTAAGTATGGTCCACCAGCAAGCTAAGGCAAGACCCACCATCGTGTTCAGTAGCTAATCTGTGTCTGTCCCGATACAGGGTAGGCCACGACTGAGGTCCCGAGCCAGGGTGGGAGCTTGAAAATACACAGAAAAAAAAAAAAAAAAAACATATAAATAGAACCTACCTAATGAATGGACGAGAATGACCAGTGAAGATAGGGTGTTTGGCTGCTGAGTGGCCTGGATTCCGATCGAGTTCGGTGTGGCACTAGCTTGGATACTATTAGGGTTCAGGTAGATGAAGGGTAGAGGTAAAAATAAAAATAAAAATTAACTTTAATACTACCCAATTCCGGTCTGGATCAGGTTTTGGATCGGATTGGATCGAATCTGACTAGATCAGATTGGATCGAGTTCATACTCGACCCGAACTTGACTCGGTCGGGCATTGGATCCGAGTGGGTCTACTCGATCCGACCCAACCCGACCCTAGCTTTCGGTTCGGGTCGAGTCGGATCCGACCGGTTTGGTCAAGTCAGCTCGGATCCTACCCACCTCTAAGAATAACATATCAATACACCTAAAACTCTTTTCAAATATAACGTGTTTACAACTAAAAAAATTTACAGGCATCCAACCAACTCCTTAAGCTTTGGATCTACTTCATTTTTTGGCTCACATGTTAACATGAGCTAGTAAAACAGATGGCCATGGTGAACTTCTCACCAACATCTTGGTGGCCCCACCTAGATCATTCTCAAATGCCGATGAAGGGTTGATAACTCCATGCAGCCAAAGAGATGTCCATAATGAGCAATGGTCTGCAAAGAGGGAGTGCATGAGAATCTTACCATGTGTACAGTTGCATTTGAAGCCATTGGCACCCACATGACCTACCGGGACTGTCCATTAAGTCTGGCCCACTCTTCATAGGAAGCCTTTAAAAAATCATAGGGATTTTTATCGTGAATTTTCATGAGTTAGATATTTTCTATGAAGGGACAATCAGAAAATCCACGGAGCTGCTTTTTGAAGGATGAAATTATAAAAATCCCTTCAGCTAACCTTTATTTTAAAAGTTGTGAAAATCAAGACCCATGGCTCTCATGTTGTATGTACGTAACATCCAAGCCATCCTAGATATGCACCCCACCATGCTGAATGCCAGATGAAAAAATCAGCCCGATCAAATCATCTAGGGGCTACACTTGAGTAGTGTATATATTTTTTATGTGGCCCACCTTCTGATTATATTTACCATATTTTGGGTTTGCTAATAATTACATTTCATCCATTGTACAGGTTAGATGTTAGACATATACCATGTCCCCAAGTAGATTGCAAGTAACTTAGTACATTAAGCCTACTTAGTAAACTCTATGGGGCCACTATGTTTTATGTGTTTTATCCGCTTCTTTCATCCATTATACGGGATGATTTTAGGGGTCATTTGGCACCGTGGATTGTTGGATTAATGGGGATTGGAGAGGATTGACAATCCCTAGCTATTTGGCAACATAAAATAACTGTGGGTTTCAAATCCAAGGGGTTTTTAATCTCCTCTTTGAGGGGGTTTGCAATTCACCGTTAGAGTTTAGATTACACCTAAAATCATTTCAATAGTTGTAGGTGTAACATGTGTGTCACTATACATTATCATTCTATTGGGCACATGGCCCACTGATGATGATTAGCACCGTGCAAACATTGTCTAAGTAAATCAACACTGCCTAAACATTGTCCAGCACCGTCCAAACATTGTCCATATTAATCAATGATTAAAAATCGTTGCTTAGTCACTCAGATATAATCTTGTGCTTGTGGTCCATTTGAGACTTCAAATTTTATCATTTTCAAGCAAAACATATATTTCAGCGGGCTTATCACAACCATAATGTCAAGAATTATATACCTCACTAATTAGAGATATTAAAGTTGATTTAGTAATTAAATTCAAACCCCTATAAATATACCATGCATAAGTATTTTTGAATTAAAGTTGATTCACACTTCAGTGCCAAGCACATCGGGAGGATTGCCAATCCAGGGGGTTTCCAATCTTGGAGTTTTTGAATCTAAGATGTTCTAAATCCATGCTCCCAGAGAGGCTCTTAGGGCTTGAGCCCAAAATTGAAGCAAATGCAAAGCTTAAGCTGACCACAATTAAACATATATTGTTGAAAAATTCTTGGGAGTCACATAAGCTTTGGATCAAATTGATTTTCGTGTTTTTCATTTATCCATGCCCATGTGGTCTTATGAACATGTTCGATGACAAATAAATATTTGGAGGAAAGTTTTAATGGTAGAAATCATTATTCCCACGGATTCCTACAATGTGGTCCACTTGGGCTTTGGACATGCTTGAATTTTGGCCTCAATTCATAAAATGAGCTGAAAAATGGATGGACGGTGTGGATAAACCACATTAACCATGGCCCGACAGAGTTTACGAAGCATGATGAAAGCATGCTGAGTTTACTAGTATGCAACTCAATTACCCGGGTGCCACGATTCTGAATTCTCAGCTTTGTAAGGAAAAAATGAAAATTGAGGGTAGTAATGTAATTTTTCACGCAGCCTGAATATCTGGTTCGTTCAGGTATTACTGGGTAAAAACCAAATTGCGGAGGCATCTTGAGGTAAAAATCTGACCGGATGATTTGAACTGTCCGGTCAGTGGCTTGCAGAAATTGGGACGCGGATTGCTTCCTACCCCTGCCCGTCTCGGGCTGGGAACGAGCAGCAGCTTGATATGTGGGTCATATCCACACCGTCTATTCATTTTTTTTCATATCATTCTAGGAGACAAGCTCAAAAATGAGGCAGATATAAGCTCAAGTGGACCACATTACAGGAAGCAGCGGCGATAACGATTCTCACCGTTGAAAATTTTTTAAGGCCCACCGTGATGTTTATTTGCCATCCAACCTATTGATAAAGTTACGTAGAGCTGGATGAAAAGAAAACAAAAATATCAGCTCCATCCAAAACTTCCATGGCCCCAAAAAGTTTTCATCGGTGAGAGTTTAATCCCCACTGTATAGTGGAGTTGAACCTTGGATCAGCCTCGTATTTGAGTTTACACCTTAAAAATGATTGGAAAAATATGGATAGCCACGTATTTGAGTTTACACCTTAAAAATGATAGGAAAAATATGGATAGAAGGTGTGGATAAGACCCATACATCACAATGGCCACCCAAAGCTGCTGCCCGTTCAGACAAGCAGGGGTAGGACGCAATCCGCGTCCCAGATATTGAAGGATAATATTAAAGATGGGTCAAGTCATGGACGTTTGGGATCATCTGATTGTGTAGTTTTTGCAGGGTGATAAAGAATATTAGACTAGATCGTGACAAGTTGAAATGCAACCATGTGCACGGCAAGGTTTCATGCACATAGCTCAATAGATCATTTCTCGTTAATAATATATTAATAAAGAGGAAATCTGGGCTCCGCATTGATCCCGACCGTTCATCAGGTACCGTGCACCGTGATCATTCCACATACCAATATTCGTTTTGTGTCCCACATGCATGTTGAATTTGGAATGTTAGAACTTTTTTTTTATCTGATAAGTGGACCGGTATTATTTTTTGGTCCGGGGCAAGTTCCCAGTGAAAATTACATGACGAACGGCCTGGATCTCTGATATGCATGCCATCGGACGGTGGGTACCAGGTTCCGTATATGTGATGCGACGCACGGATCTACTTCATTTATTTCACGCACCTAAACGCCACGACAAAATGGAAATATCATTTACCGCTGGCAGAATCCTGGCATGCTGATCGGATTCCCCTCGCGTGAGATTGAGGGTTTGATTGATATCTCAAGTGGGTATGTTCCTCACGAATATTAGATCAAGGCCATCCATCAGATGGCCCCTTCATCAATATGCCCTTTCCATACAATCAGGCAGGTTTACGGATGGGACGAGCAAGGTTATGAAAGAATGTGGTTAACGGATCAGAATCAACGTACCCATATGAGCAGTCTAATGGATGGATGAACCTGATTATTGATCAAGGGCATTGTACAAAGTGGGTCCCATCTGATGGATGTCTGGTATTTTCACACGTAGGACACTTAAAGAAGTGTGCTGCGATGAGAACCGTCAATCTCACGCGAATGTCAGAAGATTGTGGATTCTCTATGATGCAAAGTGACTGGTGGGACAAAGCTTTTCTTTCCCCTCCTTGTGAATGACTCTAAGATAACACTGGCGCACGTGTATGAGGTGTCGACCGTTTATCCGCTATGTCCTTTGATGGATGGACCGTGGCCCAAACATGGAAAATGATCACAAGTTCACAGCCAGCGGCCTGCTATGGACAATCAGGAGAATTTGGATCGAAAATCTACATTCAATGAGCAAAAGGCTTCCATTAGATGGTGAGGATCGTTCAGTTAAGTGTGCTTTTGGGAGCACGGCCTGTCTATCTTGGGCCAACAAATGAACAGAAATATGAATAGACAGTCTACATTCAATGATCAAACAGGTTCCATTGGATGGTTAGGATTGCTTTGTTAAGTGTGCTTTTGGGAATGAGCAAACAGCTTAGGGCCTGTCCTCAGCCTAACTGAACCCTGCCGGAGTCAAATCCCAGTCTGTGTTTGGTCAGGCTCAACGAATCACTGGGCTTGCACAGCCCACCCTACCGAGTGATTTAGGTAGATCATCCTGCCCGAATTAATTCAAAGGAATGTTAGCATTGGACCATCTTTTGTTTAAATAATTAAAATTTCTTCAGTTTATATTTAAGGTTTTGCAAAGGGATTGAGAAATGTTGGGTATTTTATTTAAAGACATTAGTTTTTCATTTCGTTTTTTTTGGGTGAGCTTGGTTTTTTAATTTTTTAAAAATGTAAAATAAATGAGTTATTATTATTATTATTTTAAAATGTTTGTTTAAACATAAGTTATAGATTACACATCAAGTGTCAAATACACTTGAAAAGAAATATAGGTAAAGTAAATTGTAATAATTATGTATTTATACTATAAAATTTTTATTTTTTTTAATATAATTTTTAAGTAAGAAAACAGTGTGATGCATGACAATTAGCCCCGTGTCCTATAGGGACTTCATGAGTTCGATGTGAAAATGCTTCTGCATTAATCATTACTAATAAGGATTATTAAATATGAGACCTTCCGTTCTATTATTATTTTGATGAATGATAATTAATCACTTGCTCAAACTAATAAGCCATTGTAAATTAATCCTTTGATCTCATTGCATAGGCCCTACATCACATGGGTTATGACCTCATGCAAACCTCATCGAGAGCCTCATTTCACATAGGTTCCACAACATACAAATCAATTGTTTCACATTAATGAGGTCCACCTCACAGCCATCCATCTCACACAAACTGCTCATTCCAAATGTACCTTTGCATTATAAAATAACAAAAGTATCATTACAGTTAAATACAAATAATATCAATACACAATTACAAGAGTAAATAATTATTATTAATTTATATCATTTATCTTTGTAATAAAATGATCAAAATTATAAAATGTAAGCTAAACATGTTTTTTTTTTTTTTTTTTTCCGTATATTTCATTTACTGTTGAGGGTTGTTACGTTGTGAAATAAAAGAATAGAGCAAAATCTTGCATTCATCTCACGAGATTCATGTTTGGTCCATGAAATTGAATGGTATTGAATTGTATTATATGAGATTAATAATATTATTACCCAATAATTACATGTCTAAAAATATTATGATATTGTATTTATCTAATCTTATATTTGGGATAAAATTTTTGCCATAGGAAACACATAATTAAGCCAAATCATATTTGATGGACCATGAAATTATGATCAACAGTTCAAATTCTCAATGAACATTGTTCACTTGTACACATATATAACTAAGTATTACATATAAATGGTGTATATAGATGGATAGCATGGAAACAAGCATGCATCAATGTGAAGCCCACATGTGCAGTGAATTTCAAAATTCATAAAAATTTTACGTGGAATCAAATGCAATTTCATGATACTTAAAGCAATTCCATCCCATATAATCTGAACCTTTCTCAACCTCTCCATATGCTTATCTTACTTAATGCTATCTAATACTCTGCACCAAATGGCCCTTAAAAAAATTTCTCACGGTGTTTTACCCTTAAAATGAGTTTCATGACAACTAAAAATGCATTCCTTGGTAAATAAGGAAATCCAAAACGCATGACTTTCTATTCTTTGCAGTTATAGATAGGCTTCGAAACAAAGGCAGTGGAAATTGATTTTAAAAAGTTGAAAAAACGAAAGAAAAAAAAAACGGATGACTTAATCGAGCGGAAAATGATCCATGTAGGATTGGTATAAAATGAGTAGCCCTATCATTCATTGTACTAGAAAAGTGCCGTGTCACGCACGTCACATGCAGCATGCTACATCCCCTCATCAGGTGCTCCTATGCCATAGGTATATCTAAAAAGCCTCGCGCCTTAGATTAGGTGGGACACACCTTAACGAAATCTACCAACGGCTTAGTTTCTGTGTACACGTGTGGCCCACCGGACGATCATATCTTTATTTCAGATGCATGCAATCCAGATGTTGGGAAGACCGCCGCCTAACAAGCCAATCCGATCTTACACGTGCCTGACTTATCTCTACGTGCGAGGCATCTGCAGTAGTTACCATTTTTCCTTTACGAGCAAAAGCACCAAACATCAGGTCCTAGTGGGCCACACCAAATTGGGATTTCCGAATAGTAACCTTTACGGAAGTTTTCGGGTCTGGACCCGTCACGGTGTTTGAGAAATGGATACCATCGTACTGCAAGCTCGGATTAGTTATTAACGAATAAAATCCAATTTAGCCTTTTAAATTCGATGATATCTATGAGAGAATTTTAATTTCTCCCACGAAAGCGCTCTCTCTCTCTCTCTCTCTCTCATGAACTCGGTACTTCCACCTGCAAAGTGAAATTGATTAAGAAAAAAAAAACGAAGAAAAGATAAGAAAAGAAAAAGAGAAAAGGATTGCAAAACCAAGTACTCCAGTGTAAGCAGCAGCCTAAAGAGAGAACTAAAAATAGCTGTCTATTTCTTTTATTTTTTTTTTGGAGAGAGAGAGAGAGAAAGGGTTTTGGGTATTTTTTTAATGGGTAGAATCAGAAGAGAAGAGAGGATTGGGAGGTGATGTGGAAGAACTGTTTTGCAAGTGTTACAGTTGAGGAATCAAAGAATCTCAGGGGATTTGTATATTTCTTCCTTGTCCAAGGGGGGAGAGGGAGAGAGAGAGAGAGGGAGTAAAAAAGAGGTAACGGCTTTTTCCTGTTTTCATCATTTCTAATGGAATCTTATACTGGGTTTCGTTTGGGTTTGTTGAAAATCAGACCCTTTTCTTTTCTTTTATTTTTTTACTGCCTGTGAAATTACCGAATCAGAAGCTTTCTGAAGTGGGTTTGATGTGAAATCTTGATTTTCTCTTTGAACTTGGGTTCTGTAAGCTGCTCTTCTTCTTCTTCTTCTTCTTCACCCAAAGCTGGGAAAAAGGGAAATAAGGATGATCCTTTTGCTGTTAATATTTCAAGTAGAAAAATGCTAGATTTCTTTTGGATTTTCTTAGAAAAATAGGCCCTTGTTTTCTTTATTTTCTATCTTTTCTGTGAAATTGCAAAAGAAGGGGAAATGGGTTATTTTCCTTTTTAATCTTGATTTTTGGAAGCTGGGTTTCTTCTTCTTCCTCATGCAAGTTAAAACGTTGATTCCGTTATCCAGTTTACACCATTTTCTTCTTTTGGAATCTTTCTCTGGAAGTACTGGGCTTCACTTGGATCTTGTCTAGAAAAACGTCTCAAGTTTGATTTTCCCTCTTAAATTTTACTGCATGAAGTTTTGTGAAATGGGTTTTCTTGAAATCTTGGTTTTATGAAGTTGGGTTGCTTCTTCTTCATTTTCACCCCAAAAGGTAACCTCTTTCCTCTATTTTTGTCCGTTTTCTTGTGAATATTGCTCTGAGAATGATGCATTTTATGTTGATTTTGTAAGAAAACATCTTGTAGAATGGAAGAAACAAAAGATGAGATTTTAATGTTTCCTTAATATATATATTTTTCCTGTGTGTGTAGATTTGCTTGAAGCTGGGCTGTCGCGAATCTTCGTCGTTTCAGGTTAGTTTCTAGCTTTTATCATGTCCGCCGCTCTTAAAGTCCACAGATTTCATGTATTTCTGCTCCTGTATTTAAGCAACAAAGATGCATGCTTGTCTGAATGGGTCTTGTAATTGGAACTGGATTTCCTTCAAATTGATTGTTTAGGGGGGTGTTTGGCTCATTCCCTTTTCAGTAATTGAGAAAAAATAATTTGTGTCTTTGGAATTTCTACTCTTATTTAAATATCAAAAAACTAGTTGTGGTGGGCATTGGATAGAAAGAGGTCATTTGCATTCAAATGAGTATTTATTATTTATTTTTGGAAATTCTACGAAGAGTAGAAATCCCAAAAGTCACTAATTATTTTTCTTGCTTTCCAAGCCAAACGAGCCAAACATATTCCGCTAATAGTTTCTTTGAATTCCTCCACGTTTTAATCATTATTTCAGATTCTTTCATTCAAAGAGAATGGAGGTGAAGCTGGTCATAGTTTTTTAATTTTCTATGAAGCGAAACCTAAGTTAACCTCAGTTCTTGGACATCAACTCTTTGAAATAAAATGGAATTGTAATCTAAAAACTTCAACCTGTTTAAAGAGCAATACTCTAGCACAATATGGTGGATCAAGCTCATTCATGCATCTGCCCCTACCTATCTCTGCGACCTGTTGATGTAGACAGGCCAAACTGTGCCCATCACTATGGATAGGGCACAAGCTAAAAATCAAAATGACCTGATGACGCAAAAAAATGGGCGGTTATAAAGGAAAATGTTCGATATCCAAATTCAACAGGCAAAATGCTTGTTGGCTTGAGTCATCAGATGGTTGGGATATTCTGGTCAATGTGATTTTTTGGGCTATATGCCCCATCCACAGTGGGCCATCAATTAGATCTTATGTTTGATTAAAATGTATGCATCATGTTTGATGGAAGCAAGCACGAGTATGATCTGGCCTACTCTACCAGTGCATCATATACTTCCTTATGTTAAAAAATGGTGACATTAATTAATGTTTTTTCCTTGCTGTCCAAGAAAACAAAACCGCTTTCTGTTGTTTTTTTCCCCTCTCCTTCTAATGGAAGTGGAGTCCTGAGCAAACACGAATTTCTTTTGTTGGCCTAATTGTTTAAATTGTTACTAAGATCCCAAAGCTCTGACTAATTTCATTCATGCTTGCTTTTGAAGAAACAGTGATGCAACCCTTGATTTTTTTTCTCCTATCATGGAAGGGAAACCTTGAATTCTTCAACTTGGTGGGATTCCTTCTGAGAAGCATCCAGTGGTAACTGGACATGAGTATGTTGGAGGCGGGGACATGCTCAAACCAAGGGAAGCTGATATACCCGCGTTGTTTCTGGTCTTGGTTGTGCTTCCGCTGGTCGCTTACATTTTACTCGGGAAATGGAATGAAGCTGCTAAAAAGAACGCGCGGATAGGTATGCTTGCTCAATTGGCAGCTGAAGAAGCTTTCAGGGTAGAAGCGATGGCTACTGCTAGTGTGATCCCAGTTGGGTCTTCTTCAAAGACTGGGTTTCATCAGTGTGCAAGATGCTTTGCTCCCGCCACTACTCGCTGCTCAAGATGCAAGTCGGTCCGATATTGGTATGGATGCTCTCTTCTTCTTTCTTTCCTTCTTACACCCTCAATTTCATGTTTCCTCTCTATCAGCTCAAGTTTCTTTTTTCCTTGGATGTTTACGGGAGGGATTTGTTTCTAATTCTGAATAAGCTTCTGAGGATCCGATCAAGGTTTTGTTGGTTGAGTTCCTATATTTTCCATAATTTTGAGGCTTTTCTAGTATGTTGTTCTTTATACACAGGGTCATGCTTTGCCCGAAATGATGGAAAAAGAATGTTTGTCCTCAGTGTTGTTAAACCAACTAAAAACAAGAAAAGAAAACATAGATTTGTATTGAGGGGTTGGGCACTCTCACTTGACTAGAGCTCCCACATGCTCAAATGGCTACTTTGCTTACACGCCCACCTCACCAAATGGTTAGGTGACATGAGACCATTATAAAGATAAGCATTTACAATAGCAACAATACCATAAGGCACAAAACAACAACTTTTGAGTTTGTATTCTTAACGCATATAAGGTCTCTAATCCTTACGGTGGCTGTGGATGTTGGTAATGGTCATGAAGCTAGCTTTTGGAACGACTTCTGGCGTGGGGATTTTGTGTTGTGGATAGCTTTCACTCGTCTTCTTTCCTTGGGCCTTGTTCAAGGGTGTCAAGGTGGCGGACTGCTATGAGATGGTGGGAAATCAAACACTGTGGGGTCTAGTGTTTAGAAGGAACTGTATGTTTCCCAGTTAAGTCGTTGGTCACAAAATTGTCCTTTGTTGATACTACTGCTGCCCCAACAGGAGGGATTTGGAAGTCGAAAGCTCCTCTAATGCAGGGGCATTTTCACACCGGACTTGAGTGGGGTTGCCTGTGGGATCTAGGGGCACACTCGGGGTGGGCGGCCTGTGTGAGGCGGTGCCCATGTGATTTGGGGCCCACGAGGAGGGTTCAGTTGAGGTCCTAACCCATGAGATGTGGGGCTTGGGCTATGAGATAAAGGGATTGATTCACCATGCTCTAATAGTTCGAGCTATTAGAGCAAGTGGTTAGTTGTCTTGCATCAAAGTGATATCAGAGTGGGAGGTCTCGTGTTCGAAACTCCTCACCGGGGGTGATTAATGCAGGGGCATTTTCACACCAGGGTCGAGTGGGGTTGCTTGTGGGATGCAGGGGCACACTTTGGGTGGGCGGCCCGTGTGAGGCGGTACCCATGTGATTTGGGGCCCATGAGGAGGGTTTCTAAGGTCCTAATCCATGAAATGTGAGGCCTGGGCTATGAGATAAAGAGATTGATTTGCCATGCTCTAACAGTTCGAGCTTTTAGAGAAAGTGGTTATTTGTCCTGCACCATCCTCCTAGAGTCATTATTTTTGCATGGCTAGTGGGCTGCGAGCGTATACTTATGGTGGATCGCCTATTTGCCTTAGATGCCGGAATATGATCATTGCCAATGGATGCTTTTTGTGCTTGCAGGATGCTGAAATTGTTAACCACCTATTTATGCATTATCATTTCGCCCAATGCAGTTTGGGGATGGTGCCTTCAGCAGTTCAAAGTGGCCTTGGCCATGCCGAGCTATATTCAACAGCTCTTCGAAGTTCAGAGCATTTGTTTACACTGCAACAGGCAAAAACTTATATGGAACCTGTTTTGTGGCTATCCTTTGGTCTATTTGGAAGGAACAACCACACTGTTAATGGCATTGGTGTGCCAGTCTCTACTATTATTAGTAGAGTTAAATGGCTCATTTGGTCTTCGGTGGAGGCCTTGGGTTCCCTGCTTCCTTAGGGGATGCCCCCTTGGTTGGGCCTTTTGTGTAATGCGGCTGCCTTGTAATATCCTCAGGCATTTATTTATTTATTTTTAATATTAATAAAGCTTTTTCTACTGATCAAAGAAAAAAAAACTGTAAGCTCTCTAATCTCGTCACAGAGGACAACCATTCTCCAGGGTTCAAGAGCTTCTTTGCAAATTCATATGGCCATGTCCTTTGGTACCCCCACCACAATGAAGATCCACTGTTGGAATTTGTGAAATCCAGAGCATAATATGATTTGCATCTGTATATGACATCAAACTGCTAGTATAAATTATAAGAAACAACCCATATCTAATTTAATACGGTATAATCTTACTGGACTTGTTGCATGAAATAACCCATATCTAATCTAATTCATGTAAGATATCATGGCCACGCAGTTGTAAGCAGATTACGCCCTTCCACGACTTTGCCATTTCACTCCCTCGCTTGTAAACTAGACTTGATTCATATAACTTGGATTCTTTCTATTTTTCTTCAGAAGTTGTTGAACTCACAACCCATTTGCAGTTCCGGGAAGTGCCAGATTGTTCATTGGAGGCAAGGTCATAAGCAAGAATGCCTGCAGTCGGATGATAGCAACTCACATTGGTCTTCCGATCTTTCCTCAATCAAGGGATCCATTCACCAGAGTGTTCTGTGGAATGAGAATCCAAATTCATCATTCTTCAAATCCGATATCAAGGAGCCTATGCCAGATGCGATACCTCCAGGCATATCACTTCATCCTTCAATTGCAACTTCGGCTAATGCTGCCACTACTGGTACTGCAGCCGATGCATCTCAAGTTTCGCAGGTGGAGAGAAAGCTTTCAGATGGATGGGCTTCTTCTAAATTTAATAGAGATATCTTGAAATGCGACGACACTGCTTCATTTGGCTCTTTAGAAGACATCGATGGCAGCGGAGCCAACATTCCAACTTTAAACACAACTACCATGGCTACCTTTCCTCAGTCGAAGGAAACTCCGATGAGAAATAAGGTTCTCACTTCTAAATCTGGTCCCCATAGCACATATATTATGGTTGAGGAAATATATGATGTTTGCTTGAGTATTTGCTCAGCCTGGACTTTATACGTGAGCCCCACCCTTTGGTGATCCAAATAATTCATAGTGCTCCTAAAGTGGATGGGTGATACCAAAAAAATAAACATAAAAAAATCTTCCCGTTTGTAGGATCCTAACCTTTGGATTGGGTTTCTGTTTACTGAGGATAGTTGGTTTTAGTTATCCATTTTCATTGGCGGCTAGGATCATATGATTGGGGAGATAGGGGGGCATTACCTCTCCTGTGGCCCAAGATCAATGGGTTAGATTACAGAAAGTTGAGCCACTCCTGTACCATTGCTGGGTCAAACCAAAAAAAAAAAAAAAAAAAGAGGAAAAAGAGAGAAAAAAAAAGAATTCTATCAATTGAGCATCATAAAATACCACATTAGGGTCAGGTTGATTTCAGATGTATGTTTCTGACCATCATTCTTCTCCTCTGATGCTTTCAGTTAGGAAATGGCAACTCTGTTGCTTCCTCTGGTGATATTCGGAGCAGCCCTTCCAATTCTGTCCATGGACGTGCTGTTCCAAGAAATGCTATGCACCCGCCTTACACATTAACAGGTCATAATGGAAATGCATTTGAATCAAGCGGCACGTCTGGCATCTCAGCCTCACTATATTCAGATAAAAATGCAATAAATGCACGTGAAATTGAGGTGGACTTGGGTTCAAATAATGGTAATTTCCCCAGGGAATCTTTTTCGAGTAACGGAACACTGAACATGAGCTCTTCCTGTGAAAAGATCTCGGTCAAAGTAAGCAAGAGATCTAAGAGCCCCAGTCCTACCATTTCAGTATCTCAAAGATCAACGCCGAAAGCTTCAAGAGAATACCCATGTCCAGGGATAGAAAAGAAGATGGCCCGCATGACAAATGACACTAGTAGGCTATCTTGGACTATCTCAGAATCTATATGAGAACTTTTTTTCTTTCTTTCTTTCCACTCTTTGGCTGTTGTGGCCTCTAATGCTGTTTGTTGTTGCCCAGAAATCCCTCAAAGTGGTGCTTCTGCAACTGTCCCTGCACAAGGCAACAGTGGCATCGCAAAAATGGGAGATGCAATGATGATGGGCCTGAAGAAGTTACCGAAACTCCCCAGATGGGACGCATCGGGAATTGCAAGGGACGGTCCTAAGAATAAGGTTTAGTATCAAATGACACACTCTCCCTATGTTGCGGGTGAATAATCAAAGCATGGGGCGGATCATTTCTAAGTTCTGAAGCTCCAAAAGATCTCCTTTTCACGTTTCTGAATTTGATGTCTCAGGTGTTGTTTCCTTATGAGGAATTTGTCAAGTTCTTTCATTACGAAGTGTGTGACTTATCTCCGCGAGGCCTTTTGAATTGCGGAAACAGGTACTATCATATTGGATTACGTCTTGCCGCTTATTTGACCCACAGACTTTAAGAGTACAATCCAGGATTTCCTGGGCTATCAGCCTCACCTAAGCAAATGTATATTTTTTTGAGGTCCTCTTCCAACAGAGTATGGTTTGCCAAGGCACAAGATTCCATATATGTGGGACCCATGGTTTGTAATCCAAACTCTTGATGTTGGGTTCCCCATGGAGAGCCCCAAATTCGCCCAGATTGGAATGTACTAATCCTTTGATCTATGGCCTACAAATCGACAGTTAAAGAAACACAGCAATGGTCCATGCTCAACAGGAAGCTGACCAACTGTTGGCTTATATCACAGCACCCCTTGTCTATTCTCTTCTCATACTCAGGATGCTTTCCAACTATTCAGTTCGGCATATTGATTATGTGGTGCTCATAGCTGCTTTATTCTGACCACGATGACCATGAGACATGGGTTGTCTTGCCTTGATAACATAAAAAAGGAGATTCACTGACCAAAGCAGAAACAAGTGAGCATGCTAAGACAAACTTATGAACTAAAACAAAATGTCAGCAAAGTCGGTTGCTAACGTGCATGCGTAGTTTAGTTTTATTATATTTTAACATAAAGTTGATTGGATTCTTAGAGTATTTAATTCCATTATTTAGATGCTTCCTCCACACTTCTTGTTGGATACAAAACGAATTTATACCGGTTCTTTGTTTATCACTGTTGAGTTTTGACTGATGTTGGCACTCTTTCCGTCCCACTTTTGGCTATATAATAGTGCAATTATATACTATCGAATTATCAAAATAGAAAGAAAGGGTGCTGCCATTAAGGGTGGGTGTAAATAGTGGGTCTCTGTACTCTCTCATTAGTGTCATTATTGTTGATTTTTCTTCTATCAACCTTGCAGTTGCTATGCCAATGCTGTATTGCAATGTTTGACCTGCACGAAGCCTCTGATCATCTACCTGCTTCAGAGATCACATTCAAAAACATGTAGTTCCTTCAATTCTCCCTTGCCCAAATTGTAAACAAGCGGATTTTACGCATCTTGTTTGGACGCATCCGTAACTTTCTTTCGTCTACTTCATACATGTCTTAGGCTGGGCAAAAGATTGGTGCCTCATGTGTGAACTCGAGCAGCATGTATTGATGTTGAGGGAAGGTGGGGGCCCGCTGTCTCCCAGCAGAATTCTGTCGCACATGCGGAATATTGGCTGCCGGATGGGTGGTGGAGATCAAGAAGATGCCCATGAATTTTTAAGGTGTGTGAAGGTGTACTTTGCCAATTTTATTGTGGTGCAAGGGTAATGTGAATAATTCCTCCAGCTCCCTTTGGATGTTTGTAACAAAACTCCTTTTTCAAAAGAATTGAGACAATCTATGGCTTGGACACGTGACGACATGTATATCAGAAGTAGAACGGGAACTTTATTATTTTTTCTTTTGTTTCCTATTATAATAATTTTTCATTATTTACATACTAATCATAGAGTTAATATTCTTCCATTTATCTAAGATTTGTTTTATTGTATCTTCCAATGTTATGTTTGACACCCCATGTCCATGTTCAACACTGACAAACGTGTCTCAATCGCATGGATCTGGATTTCATGCTGCAAGACATACTTCTTAACTTTCATGGATACCCTTTTTTTGACTAGTGTTCTCTTTTATGTTTGACAAAGCTGTTTACATTCAGGCTTCTAGTTACATCTATGCAATCGATATGCCTTGAGGGAATGGGTGGTGAGAAGGAAGTCGATTCCAGTTTACAAGAGACAACATTGATACAACAGATTTTTGGTGGTCGTCTTAGATCAAAGGTGATTAGTGAGATTATTACTTCTCTACCAAATCCAATGCTGGTTGAGAAACGTGATGGGTACTTGTAAGCATGGTTTCAAAAATTGTCCTTGTATCAGTTTCGGTTCGAAATGAAATGAGTCACCACACTGATGGGGGTCTGAGTTGGGGTGAGTCCTACCAATTTTGGTACCCAGATGAGTTGCGCTCCAAAACTGCTACTTGAATCCATGCTTGGAAAAGTAGGATTTCTAATTCTACTCTCTTCATGTGTGTTCAAGAACCAGGTCATTCATCAGGTAGGCCCTGTAGTTTATGTGCAGTGCCCCAAAAATCAGGCAGGTCCCATCATTGCATTGCCCACTTGTTTATGAAAAAATGGACAGCTTAAAGGAGTTGAACAATTAATGCAGGAGCATTTTCACATCGGGCTCAAGTGGGGTAGCCTATGGGATGCAGGGACACACTCAGGGTGGGTGGCCCGTGTGAAGTGGAACCCATGTGAAGCGGGGCCCACGAGGGGGTTTGGCCGAGGTCCTAACCCATGCGATGTGGGGCCTGGGCTATGAGATAAAGGGATTGATTCACCACTCTCTATCAGTTTGAGCTTTTAGAGCAAGTGGTCAATTGTCTTGCATCCACAATGGTCCATATTCAGCTTGCACATATACCCCACCTGATGACTGGAGTCACTGGACCAGCCTGATTTCTGGACTACGGCACATATTGTGAGACCCACCATATTGCTATTCATTCGACTGCCAAGATCACTGTTAATACTAATATGTTCGTTTCATCCAAACCAGGTCAAGTGTCTGAAATGCCATCATGAGTCTGAACGATATGAAAACATTATGGATCTTACATTGGAGATACAAGGTTGGGTTGAGTCATTGGAGGATGCACTTACTCAATTTACAGCTCCTGAGGATTTGGATGGGGAGAATATGTACAGATGTGGAAGGTATGATGATTTTAGATTATTATTGTTAGAACTGATCTCGTCTGTTGCAAGTTGTGTAAATTTCACCAAAATTCCATGTTCTACATCTGCTTGTTATATTTTTGTGTTTCATGTTGGGAAAAAAAAAGGTGTGCTGCATATGTTAAAGCCAGAAAGCAGTTGAGCATACATGAGGCGCCAAACATCCTCACGATAGTTTTAAAGCGATTTCAGGTAAAAATGGTGGGGACTGATGACATCCTTTTGTGCTTGGAGCATGCGCCTAACAAATAGGTGTCACCTTGCTGGATTTCTTGCCACAGTTCAAAATATTGTTTAAACGTGTTGTAGCTGTATGAATTTGTTGCACAACTTTTCCAAGATGATGAGGATACCTTGTATAATTCTGGGCCTTTGTGGTACTGGATCCATTAAAATTATCTAGGGAGGAATGCGTAGGTATGTATTGATGATACAAATCGATATAAACCATATCAGCAACATACTAAATCACTGTAAAATGATTTAAAAACTACTTGTTGGTACTGTATAAGGGGTTTATTGGTAATGATTTTAGGAATTTACAGGAGTGTATGGTAACAGAATATAATATATACTCTACATAATGGTAAGATGCAACAATACTCAGGAATATACAATAATATGCACTTTTAATATTCTAAAGAAATTAATTGGATCATGAAACTTGCACATTCATATTATGCAAATGATACTCAAAGCAGCACAAATGCATGTCTGCTATGTTTTCTATGGAAAATATAAAACATTTCTCGTGAAGATTGAGTCCTTACATCCCCCCACCTTCATGGGATGGTGAGCAATGCCCCCAAAGCTTTTAAATGACACATGGGACGACTAATCATTGATTTGGACTGTCCACTAATTCATATGATACATTTTGATAATGACGTTAAAGATTATAGATATATTGTGATACATAGGCAATATAATAAATGAGGTGATAAAGTCACCCTTTTTTAAAAATCAGATTAGAATCCTACCATAATACATCGTGATATAGTATTTATTTACCAGAAACCTTGTGGCTATGATTCAAACGTACTTTCCAATGCATCCCATATGGGGATGTGGACATTTGTAACATGCCGCAGGATGAATTTAGTGTGATGCATTCTTGATATGGTACACATTCCGATACTCTGAACATTGTTTCTGCCCATTCAAAACAAGATATCTTTGCAGAAATGTTTCATATGATTAGTGGCCTTATTTGTTTCTTCTGTTGTGGGTTTTGCTCCATTAGACAGGGAAATATGGCAAAATTAATAAATGCATCTCTTTCCCTGACATGCTGGACATGATTCCCTTCATGACTGGGACTGGTGACAGCCCTCCCGTTTACACGCTGTATGGCGTCGTCGTGCATTTGGACACGTTGAATGCATCATTCTCTGGGCATTACGTGTCATACGTGAAAGATTTGCAAGGGACATGGTTGAGGATAGATGACACTGAGGTAACATCTACTTGCTGTTATTTCCTTTTTGTAGTCAATATTTAAATGGTGGTGTTTGTGAAACTGGCATGCCTTTTGATTTTCAAATCATTTGGGAGATGCCAAAAAACCATTTAAGGCGGACCCGATTCTTCTGTCCCCCCCCCCCCCCCCCCAATAATGCTAAAATTGGCTGTTTCATGGGGCATTTGGATGCTTGACTTGAAAAGGTGTTTTAACTTGAACTTTGACCTAGTTAATCGACTCAGCTGAGTTGACACTCCCAAGTTTCAGGACCTGAGAAATTCTAGAACTATGTGAGGAATATATCTTGTATTGTGTATTGAGGATGCTAATTATTTATCTGGTGTCATTTTTGAGTTACCAGGTCGAGCCAGTGCCGATGAGTCAGGTGATGTCAGAAGGTGCATACATCCTATTTTACTCAAGGTAATAAAAAGAATACTGCTACTAAGGGTGTGTGTGGGTGCCATCGTAAAAAGGGTTTAATCAGTTAGCAATGTCAGTTCCTGTCAGACTGCTGCCCATATCAACAAGCTTGATTTTTCAGGGGATGCCCTTTCTTGCGATGGCCCTTACTGTGGATAGTTTGGATGTCGTGAGTGTGTGGGAGGTGGTAAATCACACCACCTTCAAATGGTTTCTTCAGAAACGAAGGCGTCCTCTTCTGGCATGTCAACTATGTGGGCAGAAATTCATCTAGGGTTGCAACTTGGGCAGGTCAGGTTGGGCTGAAGGTCAACCTGAGCCCAACCAGACATCAAGTTGTGTAAACCTGCGGCACAACCAACCCGAGCCCAACCTAAAGACATACTGTATCCTCAATCTTTAACCCATCTTGAGTTGGGTCGGGTTGGCCAGGTTGAGGCAAACCAGGCCGGAGTCCCATGCATCCTTGGTTCTTCCAACCCAGTGACCAAGTTAGTGACTGGGTTGGGTTGACTCAGCCAAGTCCATAGTTGACTTGCCTGGTCTGCATACTATGAGTTAAATGCTATATGAGTAATATAGGGTTGGGTTGCCTGAGGCGCAACCCAAGCGGAACCTGACCCAAGGTTGGGTTGAGGATTTCCGGCCCTACCTCAACTCAATCCAACCCAACTTGACCAAAATTTTGGGTTGAGCTGGATGCAAGTTGCACCCCTGAATTTATTTACTTCATTTTTGGGTGGCACCCAAACAAGCTCTTATTTTGTAAGCTTTTGTTCGCTTCCATTGCTCTTTTTGATTTGCTTGTTGGGTCCTGCACAGGTCTCACCCACGCCCCCCTAGAGTACACGCGAGGAGAAATTCCTCATTCCAAGCTCCACCTTCTGCCAAGCATTGGATTTCCAAACCCCAAAAGTCTTCTAGACATGGGCAATGCAAACCAAGAGGCATCATGTTTTCCTCAGGGCGTCCATCGCCGCTTCATGCTGCAGGCCGTAACATCCTACCCACAGAGCAAACTTATGCAGACTCAATATGCATGGACTACTCTGATGCCACATCAAGCGACTGGTCCCTTTTCACAAGCTCAGACGAATCATCTTTTACCACCGAGAGTACCCGAGATTCGTTCAGCACCGTAGATTATGGTGACCCACTTAACATCGATCCATTTCCCTCAATATTTAACCCATTATACGGAGCTCCGGAGTATTCCAACAACACCATCTCCTGCAAAACATCCTCGCCTTGCAGGCCACAGACGAGATTCTTCTCGGAGACTAACGGTTTTGTTTTGGATTCTTCAATGTCGAATCAACCACTCGGCAGTGTACATAAGGGAAGGAATCCGGAACGGGTCAGTGTTTCTTCTTCAACTGAGTCTCTAACTTCAGCGGCACATAACTGCAGTTTGTCTGTTAGATACGGGAGTAATTCTAAAGGTAGTTTTGCTCGAACATGTGGTTGTTGTGAGCTGTAGTCAGTAGATTCTTGTAGTTGTAGGTGTGGCCCACTTGATGTGATTGGTCCCTTAGAATTAGATATGCCTCAGATGTTTCTGTTTTTAGTGAAATGGGGCATCCCTCAATCAATGGTCTTGTGGGAAATTTTCTGTCACATTTCCTCTTTTTTTTTTTTTTTTTTGAACAATGTTTAGTGAAATAGACAGTTGAAAGTAAAACACCACAAATCAAGTGATTTTTCTTTATTTGATCTTTGATGTGGACCATTGTTTTATACAAGTGGGGTCCATGATTCAGCAATCAAGATCTTGTCTGGTGAGGTGAGGCAGATCTTGGTGGACCATTCACCAAGTATTCATTGATGGGGTGCAAATTGACAGTGAAAGAAATATTATTGTAACAATGGTGCACATTCAATGAAAGAAGGCCCATGATTGTGTAGCTAGGATCTTCTAGTGGGAAGTTTTATGGTGTAATCTATTTGTAGTGTGGCCCATCATTCAGATCAACGGTCTGGATCGTCGGACCATGGGCCCCAATTATATCGACTCGAGAGTCTATTATGATCTGAATTCCTCTGCTCTTTATCCTTTGAGAATCAGTTGCTTGTTTCTCAAATATCACCATCAATACAAGATTTATTTTCTTTTAAATTTTCGAGAGAAATTGGTATTAGTTGTAGTACTCTTAGTTGCATCAGGACACTTGGACTGTCCAATTGATCAATCTGGACTCCATAGGTTTCACCACAAGTTTCATAGACTACCATGCAGAAATCACATGGATCGGATGATCCCACCGTCCGTTGATTGACTTTCTTTTCGATAGCCATCCATTTTCCAAGTGGAGGATGGGTAAAGGGATTCTTTAGAAATCCAAGATAGGCCCCAACAAATAGATGGTTGAAATTGTTGATTTGCTCCTCCACAAAAGATATGGACCGTCCATTTCTACGATACTGGCCGGAGGTTACAATAATCAGATTTGGTATGATTTCGGCATGGAACATAATGATCGTTCCAGATTGATCGAATGGACTAGGCCGGGCTAATAAAGGGAAGGATCGATCGAATGGACTAGGACTAGGCTGGCCTATACGAGAGAAGGATTCCCTCGGTTAGGATCAAACTCCCAGGAAAATTCCATTCCAACCCTTCACAATAAAGTAATCTGAATCATCTGATCTGACAGATAAAAAGAAAGGGTTCATATCAATCAATCAAAAGTCATTTGGATGATGGGTGCTTGGGAGTTGTTGGATCGGCATGATTTTTAAGCCATGAACCCTCCATGGTAGAATCCACCTAATGAACGGTCAGATCTACATGGGCCATGTGCACATTTTTTTTGGACCATTTACATGAGAGTTATATAAAGCTGTCCACAAACAAACATAGGACAAGTCCCCTCTTTTAGAAGGTCAAAAAGAATGGTATAAAAGCAAAGAGTAGCCAAAGAGCTGCAGAAAAAGAAACCAAAGCCATTTTTTAAAGAAGGGGATGATGATGGGTAGAGCAGCATGGCGGAAGAATCGGAGTACGGTAAAGTCATGTCTCTTGAGAACACGTGATAGGTCCATGTATCAATCATAACCTTCCAGTTAGTGGGCCCTACTATGGATGGAAAATAGTTAAAAGATAATGGATGGAAAATAGTTAAAGATACACTTACATCATCTGATCTTAACCTTTTGATGAACGGACGCGAATTTCATGTGGAACCCCCAAGGCGGATCCTTTATGGGCCCCACCATGATGTCCGTAGGAAATCCACTCCGTCCGTCAGTATTGCGAGTTTACAATAGAAGAGCGAGGCATATCCAAAACTCTGGTGGGCCACCGACCGGAAACTGCGATGGATAAGCCCACGGTTGTGGACCATCATGATGTATATATGTCATCCAAACCGTTCTTGAGGTTAGGCTGATCTAAAATTTTGTGGCCCACAAACGTTTCGATGTTGGGGTTTCCATTCTCACTTTTCCTATGGTGTGGTGTACCTGAGTTTTGGAACTGCCTCATGTTTTGAGCTTCTGTCCTGTCCTGTCCTATCGTGAGCTTCCGTTTTTTTTTGTTAGCTTGTTGGTACACACCCATGTCAGTACACACACTCCATGTCCTATCGTGAGCTTGGAGAACTGATGGATGGATTGGATTTCTCGTGGACATTGCGGCGGCTCATATAGGTTCCGCCTACAGGAATTCGCGTCCTATGATGAGCACACTACGCACCAACGGCTCAAGATAGAATTAGTTGATAGAGTAATAAAAGGCAACGGTCACGGTTGTCTAATAGGTGTCATTTTGAAAAGGGAATTTTACAAAACACTATATCATTAATGTGGTATTTTAAAAGTGGTATGTTTTTATTTTTCAAAATGGTTTTGCATAAGCTATCCCGTGAATTGGGTCCTTACTCATGCCTCACGAGCTCATGGGTTCGACTACCAATGGTGGCTTAAAAAGCCACCGTGGTGTGAGTGCGTAGGTGTGTGTATGGTGGTGTGAGTGCATGTGTAAAAAATAATAATTTAAAAAATAAAGCTATCATGAGAATTTAAATAATTATCGTAGAAGTACCTGTTGCCACATTTCTCAAGGGATGTGGGGTGGGGCGAGCAAGGGTTCCCGTCTCCGTTGAGCCCCATTACGATGTTTACATGAAATCCACCTGACTACTAAGTGCAACGCTCTATGTTAGGCCTATGGCTCAAAAATAAACTTCATCCATTATTCAAGTGGACCACACGATTGAAATATTATATGAGGCATTGCCCACTCTACAAACTATTTTTGTTGGTGTGGCCCACTTGAATCACGGATGGTCCTAATTTCGGGCCCGGACCTAAATTTTGATGCGGCATCCAATAGTTGGAGTGGATTTTATACAATCATTACAATAGACCTTGTAAAAATCAACCCGTACCTCTCCCTCCCTGCTATTTCCTTTACTGCAATGCGCTTTATTTTCCGGGCCCGGGCCTAGGCCCGCAGTGACGCGGGATAGCAGTTCTAATGGTTAGAGTGGATCTCACATTCACGTCACGACACAAAAAAAATCAAAGTGGGCCTCATTAAACACTTTTACATCAATGGGACTCTGGAACAGTTGGCATGATCTAACCTCTGTACGGAGTAGCAGTGATAATTATTTAAATTAAAGGTATCTTATTAAAAATCATTTTAGAAAAGGTAGCTGAATGTAAATATCATATTAACATGGTAATAATTTGTAAAATTTTCTTTTCAAAATATGGACCATCCATTGTTGGACGGACTTATGGGACCATCCCAATGACACATTACTTTGCCATGTGTACGGTAGAAAGACGGATCTACCAATTTTTTTATCTTCGGCTCTATCATGTCATGTCCCCTTAAAAAAAAAAAAAAAGAAGAAGTAAAATACCATGAAAATAAAAAAGGAGAACCTTAGGGCATGTTTGGGTTAGGAGCGTGGATTTGGAACCCCTTGGATTTGTAATCCTTTTGTTGCGTTTCGCCCCTGGATTCAGAATATCCTGTCATCCAAAAGTAATGCATAATATATTTATAGGCGTTTGAATTTAATTAATAAATCAACTTTAATATTCTAATTTGTGTACATATATAATGTTTAAAACAATGATTGTAATAAGCTCATTGAAATATATACTCTACTTGAAAATGATGAAATTTCAAGTCTTGGACGAACTATAATCATAGGATCACATCTGAGTAACTAACCAACAATTTTTAACTGTTAATATACATAGACAATGTTTGGACGGCGCAAATCATCCTGTTAAAGTAATCATAGTGGTGCACTTGATACTCTACTGTTTTGGGATATCATCAATGGGCCATGTGCCCAATAGATTAGCAGCTTGGTGACACACATGTTACACATGAGACTTCTGAAAGGATTTTAGATGTAATCCAAGCTTCCATCTTGGATTTGAAACCCCCTGTTTGAGGGGATTTGAAACCTCCAATTATTTTATGGTACCAAATGTACCAGGGTATTTGAAATCCCATCAAATTCCTCCAAAGCTATAGAGCCAAACGACCCCTCAGGGTTGATCTAAAGTGGGTGGAGCTATTCTTGATGAAAAGGGAGGAAGATACATTTCATCATACCCAAGGAGCTGATAAACATGGTTCCAATCAACAGACATAAGAAAGAATAGAAATGAGACAACGAAGGTTGATGGTTATTGACATATAAAATTGCACTCTAAGGCAAACATGCCCTACACTATTTCACTTGCGTTGAAAGATGACTTCAAGATTATGTGCCCAAGAAGCAGGAACCGGCAATGCCTTTGTGCCATGTTCAGACCGCTCCTATATTAAAACTACTAATTAAGGTAGGTTCAAAGGTTCCAATATGATGAATTTGCTTTGCAGTGAGAAAATTGGGCCCCACAGGCCTATGAATACCCCTCAATGCTCCTATTTCGAGGAGAGAGATCTTCAAGACTTTGATACTCATACATACTGAGGAATTAAGAAACTGTAGGTGGAGATGGTCACCAATGTCAGCCTCGCTTGCTTTAACATTCTATCCCCTCTGAGAGTGTCTTGCGCCATGCACATGGCCTCCTGAGGGTTGTCATATAGGCTAGGGCTTTGCTCCATAACATAGACCTATCGCAACATCTGCGCTAAGGAGACGAACGCTTTCTCGGCCTTTGTTTAAGGTCCGTGTGCGCAATCAACATGAGACCAACATCTCTCACAACCTAATCTCCTGAGCTAGGTGTAGACCTATCGTAGCATTTGTGCTCGGCACAGAGGATCCTATTAGCAGATGATAGGCACTAGATAACCAACTTTATCTCAACCCTAGCATATAAGGCCCACAGTATTCCTGGACCAACGATGCTTGTGTACACCGGAGCTATCATAAGACCCACTCCAAAGTAATTGAGGATCCAGACAATGGTGCCATAAGTTAGAATTGGTAATGCTATTCCACAACAAGATAGCTCATTCTAGTTTTACCTTTTAATTAAGAGTTTTTTTGGAGGGATATAGTTAAGAGCCTATGTCATACCATAGCTTGGAATGTGACCCGTTCCTATATATTAATACAAATCTTTATACAGAATAGTGGTGGAGCACTGTGATAGATAGGGACTGTACTTGCTTGCTTGGCTATTTTTGGTTACTAACTGCTTGCCATGTAATGGCATATTCTTGGGTAAATATCATGCAGATTATAAGTATGCTCACAATAAGAATTATATGCATTTTAATCAAGTGTTCAACTTGAAAGCCCAGTACTTCATGAAGATCCTGTGGACATTAGCTATCTGGCGTCTCACTGACTACACGACCATGTGATGCTATTGTCTCTCTGGATAAGCTCATGATGCCCTTCGGCTATATGAGACGCCTGATGCCCATAGCTATATGAGATACTCTAATGGCCAATGGTGACATGAGATATTTTGCTGGTGACATGAGATATTTTGTTATGAACAATGCTGTGATTGTTGTAACTTAGAAGAGAGGATAAAATCAATTGAACATATAGAATCAAGAGCTAGGAAGATATATTGGAAGAAGAAGAGAACAAGGATTGGGGCATGCTCGAATAGAATAAGAATGGAAAGTTAAAACTTTTAATAACGAAACATTCACTAGTATACTTATTAATCCTGCAATTACTATAGCAATTGTAGCCATTTTCTATTACTCTCTCAGTTGTGCAGGATGCCTAGGATTATGCTAATCTACTATGCAAAGAAGCCATGTCTCACTTCAACCGGTGTCTGATTTGGTTTAAACAAAAATCGGGTGGTTTCTCAGTTCGCACGCTATATATGAAGATTTGCTTGTTTTTGGTTTGACTGAAAAGTGTGAGTCGGTTCGGTCCAACAAAATGGGTTATGCAAATTAGCACAAGTTGAGGTACTTAAGTTCGATCACAATCAGGGCTTCGTGAATACGAGAGCTTTCTCTTTAAGGGCAAGGGTTTACGAGGTGAGAGGGTTCGAGACATTTGAAAAGGCTTGGGAAGAGATTTTCTCAATGGACTAGGATTTTTTAGGTGCGCATCACAAGGGGAGATCAGATTAATCCTATAATAAAAGAAGGTGAGCAGTGTAAAATCTAAGGTTTCGATTATATTGGATCTCTGTCACTTTATGCCATGTTTTTTTTTTTTTTTTTTTTTTTCCATAAGGGTTTTCTACGTTAAATATTTCATGTTTTGTGGTTGCTTACTTGATTGTTTGATTAATATGTTATATTGTGATTATTCTATATTTGTTTATCGTGCTTTCACAAAGAGCATGAATTAACGGTGGTGTTAGATCCAACTTTCTAATACGTGGGTTGATCTGAGTTTGTTGTGGCTCAGGATTACATCATAATGGTGTGATATGAGAGCCGAAACTCCAACAAAGTGGTATCAGAGCATCAGGTTTAAGGACGTTCGGGAATTCAACAAAGATGTTAGTGTCAAAGTTCAATATATAGAAATTTAATAGGAAGAAAAATTTTAGTTTGTGGTGGTGAAATATTAATAATACTCTAATATTATAATGGTTGAGCAAGGTGTTGTTGGAGACTAAACTAGAGAAAATGTCAGATGATGACTAGAGTGAACTTGGAGAGAAGACTATGAGCACTATCTGTCTATGTTTATTGGATGAAGTCATGTACAATATTTTGGATGAGGAATATCCCCTAGAGATGTGAAAGAAATAATAAGATTTATACATAGCGAAGTCCTTCGTAAATAAGTTTTTGTGAAGAAACAACATTTTGAGATATAAATGAAGGTGATCATTAACAGATATGCATCTTTAATAAGGCATTAATGTTGAAGGCTAACAAGGACACTGCAGAGAAGTCGGAATAAAAATATGATAAGGCCGAAAAATTGTCAGTGTAGGTCATTTGAAATTTCTCAGCTTCATCATGTTTTTTCTCGGCCTATCGATGAGTGGCCCACATCCAAGGTAGGCCCCACATGATGGACGACCTACATCAAAGACAACGACCACACAAGTGAACAACCCACATTAAAGGTCAGCCCCAGTGATGGACAATGGATATGAGGGGGACCAAACAGACTTGAGGGATAAATACTAACGATGTTGAAAACTAAACATACTTTTCTACTAAGTATACATTGTTTACCAAATATACTCATGTGTTGAGTAAGTAGAAACCAAGATAAGTTACTTGTGTGATAACTAGCTTATCTAAAGTAACTTATTATCTAAATGCCCCTTAGCAAGAAATGTGCTAGTAAACTTTCACCTAATGTTAATTAAGGACAATGAGCTACTGTCAAGCTTGGATATTAGCAGCCAAACATCTCAAAAAAGTCCTTGATCTATACCGTTGAGAAGCATGTCCACGTATCAACTTCACAACTTCACCAAGTTTTCACTATATATATATATATATATGGGAAAAGGTACTATGCGATAAGTGTAAGGCCCACCCCCACAACACATGATATTGTCCGCTTTGCCCGGTAGGCTCACGGCTTTAAAACGCGTCATATTTGTTAAGGGAGAAACCCCACATATAACCACCACAACTCTAGACAACTCTTCCGATGTGGGACAAGTTACACTACAGTCAACTGCAACAGTAGCTCGCCCAACACAGTAGCCTGTCAGCCTTCCTTGGGGCTCGCCCACATGTGCGCCCGCCCACATGTGCCCGTCCACATGAAGCAGTGACCGGGGCGTCACATTATCCCCCACCGAGGGCAGAGCCGTCCTCAGCTCTGATACCATTTGTAAGGCCCACCAACACAACACATGATATTGTCCGCTTTGTCCGGTAGGTTCATGGCTTTAAAACGCGTCATGTTTGTTAAGGGAGGAACCCCACATATAACCACCATAACTCTAGACAACTCTTTCGATGTGGGAAAAGTTACGCTACAGTCAACTGTAACAGTAGCTCGCCTAACACAGTAGCCTGTCAGCCACACAGTAGCCTGCCAGCCTTCCTTGGGGCTCGCCCACATGTGCGCCCGCCCACATGTGCCCGCCCACATGAAGCAGTGACCAGGGCGTCACAATAAGCTCCCGTGAGGTCAAGCTGTGTGGGTCCCACCGTGATGCGTGTCAACCATCAACACTGTGCATTTGATGGGTAGCCTTTAAATTGTGGGATATCTCAAAAATAAGCCGTATACGGAACTCAGGTGGGCCATACCATCTAAAATCATGTGAAAAACTGTTAAAACATATAAAAGCACTTGGTGGGGCCCACTTGAGTTTTGAATGCTGCTGAAACTTGGTCTGAACCCTCATACAAGTGGGACACACATAATGGATGGGATGGATTTGCAAAACACATCTTTTGTGGGCCCCAAAAATGATTATGAATGTTTTAATGGTGCATGGCCCCTCTCCACTTCTGTATGTGGTGTGGCCCACACAAGTCACTGATTGACTTGATTTTTGAGACCTAGGCTCACGATGGAATGGTGCATCTGACTGATGGGGTAGATGTTCGAAACGCATCACGGTGGGGTCCACACAGCTCAACCTCATGAGACGGACTCGTGAGGTCGAGCGCATAGTACCTTTTCCCTATATATATATATATAATATATATATATATATATATATATATATATATATATATATATATATATATACACACACACACACACACACACACACTATGCGCTTGAGCTCACGATAAGCTTATCGTGTGGTTGAGCTGTGTTGGCCCCACCGTGATGCATGTCGACCATCAATACCGTGCATTTGATGGTTCCCCTTTAAATAATGGGATATCCCAAAAATCAGCCGTATACGGAACTCAAGTGGGCCATACCATCTAAAATCATGTGAAGACACTGTTAAAACATATAAAAGCACTTGGTGGGGCCCACATGAGTTTTGAATGCTGCTCAAACTTGGTCTGAACCCTAATACAGGTGGGAGACATATAATGGATGGGCTGGATTTACAAACCACATCTTTTGTGGGCCCCAAAAATGTTTATGAACGTTTTAATGGTTACACAGCCCCTCTCCACTTCTGTATGTGGTGTGGCCCAACAAAGTCACGGATTGACTTGATTTTTGAGACCTAGGTCCACAGTGGGATGTCGCATCTGACTGAAGGGGTAGATGTTCGAAAGGCATCACGGTGGGGCCCACACAACTCAACCGCATGGGACGAAACCGTGAGCTCGAGCGCATTGCACCTTTTCCCATATATATATATATAGAGAGAGAGGCATGCTCACCTGTGCACGTGCGCACCTTTGCACACGTGTCATGAGTGTCAAATCCGAACGGTCTATAGGATGCGGAATCTCATGAAACCTTAAGGGGTGAATTTTCACCCGGATCTAAGATTCTGGTGGGTCATAGCAAAGAGAAATTCAAATCAAGGGAAGAAACTGTTTGCATTTTTATGGCCCACTAAAGTTTTGGTTCAAAGTAAAAACTGGTACTGAGAGGTTTCATGAGGTTTTGCTTCATTTGGACCGTTTAGATTTGCGAGACTCATAAGATATGATGAGTTCTCAAAAAAGTTCACAGGTATGTCCGTCCACGAGCGTTATTTATATATATATATATATATATATACACACTTTTCCAAAAATACTCCTTGAAGCATTAGACTCACTATCAAAGACAATCTTAATATCACTTTTAAAGGTATCAACCCAAATATCCCCGCCTTCAGTTCTCAATTGCAGAATCAAACGTATCGACTACCAGGCTACGGAACCGATCTTGAGCGCATCAAAGTTAGAAGAGTGGCTGGGTGGAAAAGCAAATCTCTCTATGACTAAACAGCTTACCATGCAACAATCTGTTATTAATTCAATCCCTAATCACTAGGGGGCATTGGGATCCTAAGTTGCTTAAGATAAGCTACTTATTTCACAAGTAGCTTATCTTAGTTACTACTTATTAATATAAAAGAAAAGTAAGTTTGGCGGATCACATACTTATCAGCTTCTTTAATAATTCATCTCTCCAGATGCCTCTCTTCACAACTTATGAAAAGTAGAAAAGTTAAAAAACAAATTAACTGAAGTGATTATGTACTTGTAAGTAAAAAACTTATAACAAATCATAAATCAAACTTATCTGAAATAAGTAACGTATCTACTGTTGTAAGTAGCAAAAGTCACTTATCCCTAACGAGACGTCTCACAAGTTAAAACCGAGTCTTGCTCATCAGTGAGTCACTTATCTAGAGGCTTGATTCTATCTACTGCAGTCGTTTATCACCTCCCCTCGTAAGGGAATACAGAAATTCAGAAATTTCAACGAACCTTCCTATGGAATTCATTCCCATTCAAATCCTTCCCGTCATTCCATCCATAGGGAGCAAGTCTAAAAACTAAAACACATGGCTAGACTAGGCCTGAGATCCTTAAAACACATGAATGTGGTCCTTCTAGCTATCTTGGAACCACCCTCCCCCCCCCCCCTCCGGAATTCTGCACGGGAACGTACTGGATAAGGGTGTAGGGACACTCATGTCATCGACAGGTTAGGCTTGATTTCCCGGTCGTTGGGAAGATGCATATTTGATGCTCTTGGGATTCGAACACAAGACCCTCTGCTTTGATATCATATCAAACAACTTATTTCTCCAAAAGCTTGAGTCATTAGAGGATGGCCTATCAATGTATATGAAGGGACTTTAACACGGTTGAACTCCAATTGCCGACTATAAAATTTGGGGTCTAACAACTTCTGGCTAATTATTCAAAATGGCAAACGTCTCAAGCTAGCACAAGCCTCATACCTACCAATCACCCTCTCAACTCCCTTAAAAAATTCAGACATTCCTATAGCTAGCATTACACCAAAGAGTCTAAACCAAAGACCATTTAGCAACCAAAAACATCCCTCTTAAAACAATCTGTTCTTTGTGTAATCAGCATCTGGAAACAAATTCCCATTTGTTCCTTACATGCACATACACCAATGAAATATGAAACCATTTGGACTGCTCTCTTTCATCTGCAACGGGTTGAAGAACGATCCATTCCTGCACCCTTCACAACCTCAACCTGGCTTCACTTTAAGTTGGGACAAGGCCACCTTCAGACCATTTGGCAACAGCTGTTCCCATTTAGGTTATGGGCCTGTCCTTTTGTTGGCTGACTTGGGTCCAATGTTTAGGTCCCTGGGCTTTGAGAGCTACAAACAAATTGACCAGGATCAACCTTCGGTTTATCCCAGAGACCTTTCCAAGGACAAATTCAGGCCATTTCAGGCTATCGTGGCTGGAGTTCGGCAAGATTTCCATGAGATATATTGGGCCCTGTGGAGCAGCTCAGGTGTATTTTTGGGTCCAAAATAATCATTTGAGACCAGGATGAAATCGTAACAAAACTTTCTATTTCAGACACATCAGAACTTGAATTTGGACCCAAATTCATCTGCAATGCTCCTTTCAGGGCCACTGGCTAACACCAGGTCTGAATTTACAGGCCCAAAATTTAAATGGGTCAGGCTCAAGTGGACCACAACCTGGCCCAAACCTTGCACATTGACAGTCCTAGATGAGACTTCAAATGACAAAGCAAGCAGTTGGTCTTTTTTTTTTTTCACGCCACAATTACTAGATGGAATGTAATTGGCTCCTGCTTAGTTTCATCTCATGAACAGATGCAGCAGGTAAAGCAACTAAATAAATGCTTTTGCTTTTAAAAATGGAAATATCAATTGGTTTTCCATTTCCCTCCAAAACTTTGTTCTTAAAAAGATTTATTTCAAAAGAGGCATTTTTTATCTTTTGAAAATGAATTCCTTCCGGTCCCAACAACAAGATGTATATGACAAGTGGGTTAAATATATGCAAGACTGTAGACATCCCACCTAAAATGAGAATAAGCCACTCTTTAAGCTTCAACTTGACTTTAATAAATTGTCTTTTACTTACTAAAAAATTATTGAAAATCAAAACGGATTGAACATAGAACATGTCCCAGATACAACCAATGGATCCAATCGGCTAATGCCAAATCCAGTAACGAGTAGGTTACCGTTGTACATCCTTTGACTTGCTATATTTACTAAAGCATACACATAATGGCATGGATGATGGGTGAGAAGTCTAACTTACCCTGGATGGGAGTTAGGGTACCCGACCCTCAAGCTTAGAGGATAATTAGGACCAAAAACCTATATGGGTCCTAGCTTAATATGTTTTTGAAATCGAATCCGATCACTAGTCAGGTAATCTAAATTTATCAGCAGGTATCAATACCTTGACCCATTCATGATTCAGACGGACTGTACGGAAACATTGCACGAGGTGATGCCCACCCTCCAAAGAGCTTCCCTCAATGTGACACACCCAAATAGCGGATTGTCATGAATTTTTATTTGTCATGAATTTGGGCCCTTAAATGTTATTTTTTTTTTGGCATGTAACGGTTCAAGTTTCGGATCCAAAACTCTGGTGGTCCATGGCAAAAGGGAATAGTTTCCTCCCTTGATTTGCCTTTCTCTTTCGTCATGCTCTACCAAAGATTTGAATTAGTGTAAAAGTTGGGCCCCGAGGGTTTCGTGGGGTGCTGCATCAGGGGGGACGGTTCATATTTTGGGCTCATATCTCCGAAGATAAGTTCTGAAAAAGTTCTCGTGGAACTCTAATTGGTGTGAAGCTCAGCATTCCCCTCTCATATGTAGGAATGCTCCCATGGGCCCTAGAATTCTTGAGAGCTTTTTGAGAACTCATCTCATGTTATATGTGTGTAAGATCTGAATCGTCCACGTGATGTAGCAGCCTATAAAACCTCTTGGGGTCAACTTTTACACTGATTCAATACTTTGGTGGGCCATGGAAAAAGAGAGGTAAATCAAAAGAGGAAACTATTTCATTTTTCCATGGTCTACCAAAGTTTTGAATCAGGTTAAAAATTGGGCACTAGGGATTTTATAGGCTGCTGCATCATGTGACGATTTAGATCTTATACTCACGCAAGGTGAGATGAGTTCTGAAAAAGTTCTCGGTGCACATGTGGGCATTTCTATGTATATATTAATGCTCACTTGTGCTGCAGCGCACCTTCTTAGATGAGTACCCGTGCACACCTTTGTACCGTATCATGGGCACATAATTTGAACGGTTCACATGAAGTGATACCTCTTGAAACCTTACAAGCCCCCAACTTTCATATCAACTCAAAATTCTGGTGGCCATGGCAAAAGGAAACAGTTTTCTCTCTTGATTTGCTTTTCTCTTTGCATTTGTCTACCAAAGTTTCGCATCAGGCTTAAAATTGGACTCATAGAGTTTTAAAGAGTGCCACATCATGTGGGCCGTTCAGATTTTATGCCCATGACACATGTGCAAAGGTGTGCATGGGTTCTCACATAAGAAGGTGCCCATGTAAGCATACTACACACACACACACACACTCCATCCATCAGTTGAGTCCTCTCATTTTCGCCTTACATTTCAAAAACTATCTTGAGGTAGAATGAAGGTGGGTCACACCATTAAGAAAATATAAAATCACCAAAACCTACCGGGCCGTTTGGCACCATGGATTGGAGGGGATTTGAAGGGGTTTTAAATCTGCGGTTGTTTGGCAGCATAAAGTAACTTGGGGGGTTTCAAATCCAGGGGTTTCCAAGAGCCTCTTTAAGGGGGTTTGTAATCCATAGTGAGAGATTGGTTTACACGTAAAATCATTTCAATAATTGCAGGTGTAACAAGTGTGCCACTATACACTATCATTCTATTGGGTCCTTACTCTTGCCCGGGTGGTAGACTCCTAGGAGTTTCAACTCCTGGTCAATGGTTCGAGTGCCCATAGGTGGTGAAATTTCACTAGCATGAGTGTGTGGGGGTGTGTTTGCGTGTGTTAAAAAAAATAAAATAAAAATTCTATTAGGCACATGGCTCACTAATGATGATCAACACCATCCAAACATTGTTCATGTAAATCAACACCGTCCAAACATTGCCCATGTAAACCAACAATTAAAAATCGTTGGTTAGTCACTCAGACATGATCTTGTGCTTGTGGCCCATCAGAAACTTCGAATTTCATCATTTTCGGGCAAAACATATATTTCAGCGGGCTTATCACAACCATTGTGTTAAAAATTACATATCTCACTAATAAGAGATATTAAAGTTGATTTATTAATTAAATTCAAACCCTATAAATATACTATGGATATGTACTTTTGGATTAAAGTTGATTCACACTCCAGGGTAGATTTGGGCATCGGACCGAGTCAGATTGGATTGGGTCCAACTTGACCCAAACTCAATCCGATCTAGGACCGAGTCCGGGCCACCTGACTCGGATTGATTCGAAACTTGTATTACTTGATCCTATCCGAATCTGACCTAGTCAGATAAATCGAGTCGGATTGGATTGGACACAATTCGAATGTCCGAACAGAAAGTGCTAAGGGTCAGAAGAAGGCTGTTGGGGGAGTGCGGCCGTGGGCATTGAATGAGTGGAGAGGATTTCACATCTCCTTCTCTTCTAAAACAAGATTCATTATAAGGATTTCTAAAGGGAGAGATGGGTTTCATTGTAGGCTGCAAGAGAAATTGCAGGAGGCGGTGACTTTAGTGGGTTTTTTTCATCATCATTTCTACTATTTTCTTTTCTTTTTCTTTTTCAAGCATTTGTAGCAGTGGGTTTTTTGTTCTTGTTGAAGAGAACATGTCGCATCAGGTGAAGCTAGCGTTTCTTCAGGCAACAGAGCTGAAAATGGTAGCATCTACCCTCAGTCCTTCCCCTTTCCAACTCCACCTCCACCAAAGAAGAAGAGAAACCTTCCAAGAAATCCAGGTTTCTCTCTCTCTCTCTCTCTCTCTCTCTGTCTCTCTATCTATCTATCTATCTATCTAATCAATCTTTCATGACTTGGGTTCATTTCATTTGGGTATGTGATTTTTCTTGGTTTTGGAACAGACCCAGATGTTGAAGTGATTGCTTTATCTCCCAAGACTCTGATGGCTACAAACTAGTTTGTTTGTGAGATCTGCAACAAGGGGTTTAAGAGAGACCAGAACCTTTAGCTACATATGAGAGGGCACAACCTATCATGGAAACTGAGGCGGAGAACAAACAAGAAGGTGAGGAAGAGGGTTTACATATACATTATACATACTACATCCGGATCAAATCAGATCTGTCCGGATCGGATCTAATCGAATCGGATCTGTTCGGTTTGGTATTTATCCGAACTCGATCCGAAACAATCTCGGATCTGGATTGTCCTACTCGATTTGCATCGATCCAGGCCGTCGAATCGGGTCAGGATTGCCCAACTCTACTCTAGGGTGCCAAACACACCGGGAGGATTGCAAATCAAGAGGGTTTCGAATCGAGGGGGTTCCAAATCCACGCTCCCAAATAGGCCCGTAGGTTAATTCGGCATGGTCCTCATGAGTGTACCTTAATCTTGATTATTAGAACCTAGTTAACGGTTGGATGAATATATAAACATCATGGTGGGCGCCACAAACAAACAAACAGTTGGTGTCTCCTCCCTTTTTGCTTGTGTTGTGGGTCCTACGAGTTATGGATCTGGCTGACCTTTAAATTTTTTATTTTTGCCCTAGGGTCCGATCAAGTGCCACACTTTTTTTTTTTTTTGTTAAAAACCTTCGTTCATCAGGAAGCAAAATTTACATGATGAGGACATTCGAATTGCCAAGGAAAAAAGGACATGGACGACGCCTATTGTAATCTAGACAGAAAATGAAGGCAGAAATTTTTACAGGGCCTACAAAAGGCACACTGAAGACGGAGAGGAAGCCACTAGTTCCTGCTTGCAGAGAACTTCCTGACTACCTCAAGACCCACGGAGTCTATGAAAAGGAGACCCTGAACCTAGGTTGGGAGCTCTCCAAAGTTCTGGATAAATGAGACAGATTGAGTCTCGCTACCCAAGTGAGCCATACCATCTGCCAGCCCATTTCCTTCCTTAAAGATGTGCACAAAAAGAACTTTCCCTCTGAACTTCAACCTCTGCATTCTGGCCAACCAATAACTCAATTTCCAGCTCGGGAGGACTGTATCATTTAAAAAGCCTAGCACTAGATGGGAGTCAAATTCCACCACCACATTGGTTAGGCCCAGAGAAAAACAAATCTATAACCTGTCATGCACCGCCCTAAGCTCTGCTCTGATGTTGGAGCTAGTACCATAACCTTATGAGAAAGCAAACATAAATTCCCCCTTATCACCTCTACATACACCCCTGCCACTAGACAGCCCTGAGTTTCCCCTAGCCGACCCGTCAACGTTAACTTTTGACCATCTAGGCGAGGGCCTAACACATTCCACGATCCTAGAAGAAGCTGGAAAGAGGAGAGAAGAATTCGTCCCCTAGTCCAGCTGATTTTCCCTGATAGCTGTCCTAGGCAAGTGGGACCGGACTGATTGGCCAAACAGGTCAGCCACCTATTGACGCTCGCAATGACTTCGGGCATTGAGGCAAGCCTGTTGTCAAATCTAGCCTTGTTTCTAGATTTCCAGATTTCTCAAAGAATGAGGCATGAGACTAACATTTTTTAGAGGGGAAACTTTAGAGGGGAAACTTTCCCATATGACGAAGCAGCGTTCCACCATTGGTTCAACCCGATGACAATTGACTCACCCCCCAATAAAAACATTGCAAATCCCACCAAAATGCTCCCAGGTGGACCTTGCCAGCACACTGTCGATAAAGAGGTGAAGAGATCAAGCGCCACACCTAATGGAAGGAATAGATAAGGGCTCGAGTGTTTTGCCTGATGGGTCCAACCGGTGTTGTAGAGGGTTCCGCTTCCCACCTCGGTGGCTCATAACTCAAATGGAAGCAAATTACCTGCCACCCGATTGCAAAGAAGTTCGTGCAGTTAGAAGGTGGGGTCACTGTGATGTTTGTGAGAAATTTACCCGTCCATTCGTTTTTTCAATTCATGTTCTGAAATGAGGCCAAAAATAAAAAAGTGAGGATTGAATGGCTGCTATTGAAACATTCTAATATTTGTATTTTCAATTCATCCCAATGGAAATGACATTATTAATCGTTTGGATGGCGTATAAACATCACAGTGGATCCTTGGAAGGTTTCAATAGTAGGCATCTCCTTCTCCCATGTTTCCTTCAGCATGGTCCACTTGAGTTTTGTATCTGCCTATTTTTTTATGTATCTCCTAATCATGAGCTGGAAAAACGGATGGACATGGTAGATTTCACACAAAAATTGGGGCTGGTTCCGCTTTGCTTGCGATCAAACCACCTTTTTGCGCTTGGGTCCTGCGGCAATCGAAGAGGATCGCATCCTGCCGATTGTAATCCGTCCAGCCAGCGGCTCTATCAGGGCCACCGGGATATAAGAGTTTTATCCACGCTGTCCATCCATTTTTGAGATCATTTTAGGATATGAGTCCAAAAATAAGGAGACTCAAATATCAAGCGGGCCACCATGACGTTTATTTGCCATCAACCTATTGATAAGGTGATATAAACCTTGATGAAAGGAAAACACAAATATCAACTTATAAAAATTACGTAAAAAGTTTTTAATGGTGGGCGATTCAATCTCCACTGTGTACGTGGTCGTCTTGAGCCTTGGATCTGCCTAGTTTTTAATGGATTGCCTCCTGCCCTTGGCCGGATTATAATCCATCCAGTGAGCGGCTCTATAGGCCCATTGTGATGTATAAGTTTTATCAATGCTATCCATTCATTTTTTTAGATATTTTAAGACTTGAGCCTAAAAATAAAATAGATTCAAATTTAAGTGTATCACACCACATGAGGCAGTAGTGATAATGGCACCTACAGTTGAAAACTTTCTAAAGGCCACCCTGATGTTTATTAGCGACTGAACCTATAAACCTCGACGTAGGGAAAACACAAATATCAACTTGATCTAAAAATTCTGTTGACTACCAAGAAGCTTTTAATGGAGGGCGTTCAATCTCCATTGTGTGGTCCACTTAAGTCTCGCAACTACCTCATTTTTTTGGACCATGCCCTGAAATATGTGGAAAACATGGATGAAAAGCGTGGATAAAACCCATAAATCACGGTAGACCCCACCGAACCTTGGTTGGATGGATTATGGTTCGGGAGAGGCAGGACGCAATCAGCCGATTTCCCAGCAATCCACGTCCTGCATTAATTTCGTAACTCTGTAGTGCCTACCAACACGAATGTCCAACAGAAATATGAGGTTGAACGTGTATCACAACTAAAATTTGGGGTGGAGGTTGCGTCTTTGACTCGAAAACCCCCCCAAAAGACGATGGTAGGCAAAATACATTGGTGGGCGTTGGATTCTAATACTCATCATAACCATTTTCAAATACATTGCAACTAGTACAAACTGTACGGATACTCTTTTGGTGATACAGGTGAGGTCCCGTTCGTTCCCAAAAACATCCGACCGGCTATTTATTAGTTGGGTCATGCATAAATTAATAGGGAAACGTTTGCATGCGCCTTGCGTCACACATTCACAGAACGTCGCTTCCGCCTCAGCAATAAATAGGGTGTACATTGAATTGAACCGACTTAAGCTGAGGCCACTAGCTGACCTCAGCTTGGCTCAGTTTGTCCAGCAGCTTGGGCCAGTTTGAGTCAAGTTCGAGCCAATTAGATCAAGTCAGGTTTTCCATTGCAGCACTTTTATAAACATCTGGACTGCATCTTTAAAATCTCATCGTATTTGAGAGAGTTGCAATGCTTTTATAAATATTTTATCAAACACCTTCTAAGCAAAATAAAAATTAAGAAAAAAAGAGTATTGGTTTCATATACATACCTTTCTTGCCACCAGCCATGCTTCTTTGAGTCATTTCATCAAATGCTTAGTGAGCAACATCAACATCAAAGTAACGTCCGAGTCACTGAACTGGTTCGATTCGAGCTGGGTTTGATCCGAGTCGAGTCGAGCTGGGGCCAACTTGAACTCATTTTCGAGCTAAAACAAAAAATCAGCTCGAACTCATTTTCAAGCTCAAAAAAATTAGCTCGACTCAGCTTGAACTCAACCTTGAACCGAGTCGAATCGAGCTAACTGAGCTAGCTCGGTTCACGTACACCTCTAGCAATTATCTGCTCAGGTAAGGCATCTATGAGGCCCACTGTGATGTATGTGTTTTATCCACACCGTTCATTCATTTTTTCACATGATCCCAAAAATGAGAAAAATCCAAACCTCAAGTGGACCACACCATAGGAAGAAGTGGTGATCATGACACCAGCCATTGAAACCTTCGTAGCGGCCACCGTAATGTTTATTTGCCATCCAACCTATTGATAAGTTCATATGGACCTTGATGAAGGAAACACACAAATATCAGCTTGATCCAAAACTTCTGCAGTTCTCGAGAATTTTTTTAATGGCATTCAATCCCAAATGTGTAGTCCACTTGGGCCCTGCATTGAACGGCACGGGTAAAATCCATATACCATGGTGGGCCCACAGAGCCCTGCGGACGGATTATTGTCTAAGCAAGGGCGGGACACAATCGGCTTCACACATAAGTGCAAATGGAAATTGGCATTTTAAATGCTCGAAAATTCATCTCCAACGTTTTTAAACGTGGGAGATGTGGGCGCAATGTGTTTCGTGCGCATACGGATGGAATTAATCCATGCATAAATGGACAGTTGGGAAAAAACAAAGACGGTCTGCATTACAAGTGGTTTTGCCCATCCAACAAGTAGGTCCGCTGATTAATTTTAATTTTAATTTTAATTATTATTTTTGGGTTCACATCTTAAAATTAATTAACAAAATGGTTTTTTAACATTTAGAAAAACTATAAACTATAAACTATAAAAAGGAGATTACTACGTTTTTCAAAACTATCAAAAACTCTCTTTTCCTCTCTCTCAAATCTCATGGCCCTTTAGATGGCACGAAACATGGCCTATTAGGATTACCAGGCACAACACACAGCACGACCCGTTTAACATGATTAACAGCCGGCATGGTATAACCCTCAAACGGCTACTTTTGTGAAATTGATCATTTTTTGCCTCATACCCTAAAATTAGCTCTACAGTGATTATTTTACATTTAGAAAAACTATTAAAGGGAATCACTCCATTCTTCAAAGATATCAAACTCATTTTCTCTCTCAAATCTCCTGGCCCGCTGCACGGCATGAAGCATGGCTTGTTAGTATTGGTCATTTTGTCCCGCCCTAAAACAATCACAAAATATCTAGTTTAGGGACAAAAATAATTAACATTTAGAAAAACTAGAAAAATGGATTATTCCTTTCTTCAAAGATATCAAAATCTCTCTCCCTCTCTCTCTCTCTCTCTCAAATCTCTCAAGTTGTCTAAATACTCAAGCTTTTAGGCTTCCAAGTGATTAAGTCCATGGGTGTCAATTTCGTTAATGTCTTAAACTTCTCAAATCAAAATCTAAAAAAATTTCAAGTTTTTAAGTTCTCAAAATTTCCAATACTTGAAGTTATCAAAATTTGGTAACTTTCTTATTAAATTTTGTTTCTTATATCTTTTAATTATAATATTATATAATTAATTTTCATTCTCTATCACACTCCTTATATAGTATAATTAAGATAAATTTTCTATATATTTTGTTTAATACATATTAGATATGGATGCTAGATTCTTTAACATTAAAAAATTAGAGTATATTAACCAAATAATCCCTGATTACATATTTACGAGGTTCTCTGCCACTCTCTAATTCAAATAGTTAAAAAGGACCTGTACTTCAGAAGTTTGAAAATATATAAAAATAACTAATTTTAAAAATAATGAAGGTCAAATTATAACAACTTGAATTTTCATGATCCAAATACATATTCATGTCTAAGAATTCTAAGTGCTAATAATGTAAAAATTGAATGCTTCAAAATTGTACCTTATTATTATTATTTTTCATTTATATCACATTCAGTTATATTTATTGAGGTAAACATTCACGAGAGTAAAATCAACTGTATTTATTATTAGAGAAAAAATGTTCGACTAATCTTTAAACACCCTCTCAATGGGAGCTTATTATATAATATTAAAGTAAACAATGTAAAACATATAAATAAATAAATTTCAGTATCATTTTTCTTCTTTATTCAAACGTAGCTTCCACATAAAGATTATTGTCCGTATCATTAACCTGTAATTCAACTGCAACATCTCTATAGTTAGAGATGGTCAATCCCCTACTCATATTGATAGTTATCCTTTAAAATTAACAATAATTCAAGAGATTTATAAGAATAATTTGAAGGTTTTGATATGTCTCATACTATACCATTACGAGGGACATCAGTATGCACAATCAATATATATATGAATACATGCCTAGTAAAGTCTGTGTGGTCCATCATACATAGTAATTATCACAATATGGAATATAATTTATAAAAAATTCAACTAGTCCTGCATCCCATACTATGGAGATTCGTTGGCATGTCTAATTCATGGGTTCTCTGCCACTCTCCAATTCAACTAGCTGAAAAGGACCTATACTTCATAAGTTTGGAAATATAAAAAAATAACTAATTTTAAAAATAATGAGGGCCAAATAGTTTCTAAAGCTGTTTGTGTCTTATGTAAAAGCTAGTATAATTGTGATTCCTTCGATAGTATCGATCACCTAAAATGTCACAGTGGTTCTCACACTGATCTGCCCGTTCTTTGATAGACACTGGCAGGGCCAGGACACAATCCCCTGCCGTCTACAATAATAGATATCTTTTCAGATATAAGAGCTCTTTTGAAGAAACCAACCCATGCCCAAATTATTTATACAAAGAATTGATGTTATTTACTCATCTTATATTTAGATCTACTTTGGTCTTTTACAATAAGAAGCCTACTCAACGTAATAGAAGTTTAACAGAAGGCTTGTACTCACGTGGAGGCATGAGTATCCGTTGAAATGGATGGAGTACTTGATCTGGATGAAATCCACCCCATCAATCATGTACAACCACCTTATGTATACAGGGGGCTCAAAAATTAGGACGACTGTAAGCTTAGGGGAAGAGATGGAAAGTCCCACCATTATAATCATCTAAATTATGTGTGGATCCATTATAGTGTGTATATGCCATCCTATCTGTTCATCTGATGCTCAGATGAATGGATTTCCATGAAATCATGACATTCCAACTCATGTGGGACACACCATGTGAATTTAGAGTTTTTAAGCATGAGTTTACATGGTTACCCATGGTGAGCCTGCCTATGTCTTGATTTACCCTAATTTTTAATATTCATTGTGAAAATGTGTGTCACACTTGATGGGAAAGTGCCCCAACTCACATTCATCATTACGCGGTGTTCACTTAATTGTAGGTGCGCCATTTATCAGGCTAGTGCAGTTCTTCGATTTACAACCATATAAGTAATTTATGTAAAAGTATAATGATGATAAATTATAATACCTGGGTTGTCAAAATAAGTAATTTGACTAGTAATTCTAACATGCATGGAAAAAATATACTAAGAGCTTGTTTTACCTTGTGAATTAAAGACTTCTAAAAGGTGAAACAGCCGTCCAGGGACGAGCAGGAATAGATCGTGAGGTGGCGGTGTGCGGGAAGATGGAGATTCTTAAACCACTGCTGAAGTGCATTGATTAGCAAAGGCGGAAGGTATCCTAGAACCACCACTGCTGGGCGACAAATCTGGCGTGTAGGCACACATAGAAGATGAGGATGAACTAAGGAATGACTAAAACTATCCCTAAGGGCTAAGGGTCCATGACTGATGAGCGGTGGGGAAGTTAATCCTAAACTACGCCTATGTTAGGCACGGGAGTATTTGTGGGGTCATATGAAAGATCGAGAAGTTTTTGAGATTGTTATTGTCCCTTCTTCGAATGCTTCTTTTCTTTTTTAATTTATAGTCTTTTAAGGCAAAAATAAATTATAATCGATCACTTGATGTGGCATCTCCTCATGCAATCAGCTGAAAAAGAATAGTTATGTTTTCTTTGTTGAAAATCAATGGTTTTTCAAAATAAAAATGAAAAATTCAAAATTTTTAAAATTTTAGGATTTTTCTGCCAAAATGTTTTTTGAAATTTTTTGAATTAAAAAATACGGTGTGTGCTTTATCCCACATCGAAAATGGTTGAAATCCTTTTATGGTTTATATGAGATGTTATGAAAGTAGTCTTACTTGGAGCTTTTGGAGGAGGTGATACACGGGTTGCGTGTACGCTCGCGCTCGGGCAAGGGCATGGGCAGTGTGGCTGCAATGGCGTTAGATGACACACTTTGCACTTAGCACGTGCGCATCGTGTCGCAAAGTGGTCGCTCCCTCACAACCTTACGCGAACTGCTGCGAGACGGTGCGATCACAGTGTAATGAGTCTGGTCAGAGCTTTAAGGCGGTGTGGATCTGAAATGAGCCTGGGTCTTTATATGTGACCGAGAATGGTCGGATCTTAAATTCGAAATGTTTAGCAGTTTTAGAAAATGGCTCTATGCCTTGAAGGCCAAACGGTTTGAAAACAGACGGACCATGATGATCCAATGGTTAGATCCTTTGATCCAACAACCAGAAACATCTGTGATTAATAGACAACAGCTAGAAACATTTTTTAAACATTCTGGACCATTGATAGCAGTCTAGCAACGGTCCACTACCGGATGCTTATATAAACTAGACCATTCCAGTCCGATTTCATCATCTCAACACACCCCTCTCTCCCATCAAATCAGATACAATCCATAACTCCATTCTAAAATACTTAGAACATCTTCACCATATGAGTCTGCCAGAAGAAATCTATTACGTTAAAATTGTTCCCAGTGGACCTATCGTGATTGCTGCATGCTGAATCTAGAAGGCTTGTCTTATCCTGGAAGCAATTCGCCTGTAACCCATTAGCAGTTGATAAGGGAGCGAATCACATTTTAAGGACAACGTATTTATACATGATTCAGCCTAGTGAAACATTTGATTTTTGAATTATTTTTTGATATTTTCAGTGTATCCAAACTCATATTCCCAACAATCTTAAAGCGTGATTCTATGGACATTGAAAGTATTGCATCAGTCAAACTGATGAACCAGGATCTGATCCGATTGGATCGATTCGATGGTTCAAATTTCACTAGATGGTAGGATAAACTGAAATTCTTGCTGACTATTTTGAATATCTACTACATCCTGGACCCGACTTTCCAGCCTCTGCCTGAAGCAAAGGACACTGATACTCCTGAACAAGTTTCTGCTAGGATCAAGCGACAAGAAGATGAATTGCTGTATCGTGGCCACATCCTCAATGCTCTCTCTGATCGGTTGTACAATTTATACATGAGGACCACATCAACGAAAGAAATTTGGAGCGCGCTGGAATACAAATACAAGGCTGAAGTGGAAGGTATACAGAAATTTCTAATTGTCAGGTATTTTGACTTCACGATGGTAGACAATCTACCGCTATTTACCTAAATCCAAGAATTGCAGCTTATTGTAAATAAAATAAAAGCCATAAAAATTGATCTTCCTGAATCCTTTTAAGTCGGAGCTATAATTGTAAAATTACCTTCAAGCTGGAAAGACCACAGGAAGAAACTACTGCATAAATCCGAAGAATTAACCCTGGTACAAATCCAAAAGCATCTTCGTATTGAAGAAGAATCCTATAATCGAGACAAAAAAGATGATGCTAATGGTGTATCCTCATCCAAGGTGAATACAGTAAAAAGGCCATCCCAAAATAATGAGAAAGTTGATTCCCTTAAACTTAATAAAGATCAAGAAAAATTCAAGAAAACTCAAAAGAAGAAAAACAACAAACCTAAGAGAGCTTGCTATGTTTGTAGCAAGATTAGGCATTTCGCTCGAGTCTATAGGGACCGAAAAAAGCCTAAGAAAGAGGCTAATGCAGTAGATGATGAAATTGTAACCATGGTCATACAAGTGAACCTAATTCAAGAGAAAATTTCTGGTTGGTGGTATGATACGAGTGCCATAGTCCATGTATGCAAACGATTGATCTGCTTCAAAACCTCTGAAGACAAGACCAATGGTCAAGAGGTTCAAATGAGAAATGAAGGACGGTCGAAAGTTGCAGAAAAAGCCGTTGAATTACTATTTAGCTCTGGAAAGAAGGTAATACTGACTAACGTACTCCATGTCGTAGACATAAGGAGGAATCTTGTCTCAGGAGATCTCTTAAGTAAACCTGGGATTAAGGTTGTGTTTGAATCAGGTAAGCTGATCTTGTCTAAGAATGAGAACTTTGTGGGTAAGGGTTATGCTTGTAATGGGATGATCAAACTTTCTTTGATCGAAAAGAATTCTTCTACTTACATGATTGAGTCTATAACGCTATGACATGGTAGACTAGCTCATATTGGTTACAGTACCATAAAACTTATGACTAAGAACGACCTAATATCATACAATAATAGTGACAAAGATAAATGTGAAGTATGTATATAGTCTAAAATAATCAAGAAACCATTCCCTAACGTTGAGAGATCATCTTAAATATTAGACCTAGTGCATACTGATATTTGTGAACTAAATAACGTTCTTACCCGTGTAGGTAAAAGGTACTTTATAACGTTTATAGATGGGTTGTTCAAGATATGTATATGTATATCTGTTAAAATTGAAAGATGAAACATTTAATGCATTTAAGATCTACAAATCCGAAGTAGAAAATCAATTAGATAAAAATATTAAAATCCTTCGAAGTGACCGAGGAGGAGAATATTTTTCTAATGAATTTTTTAATAATTGTGAAGAACACGGCATAATACATCAGTGTACAACACCTTATACACCACAACAAAATGATGTAGCAGAGAGAAAGAATAGGACATTAGTATAAATGGTTAACTCAATGCTAATACAAGCACAGTTGTCATTAAATCTATGGGGAGAAGCACTGTTAGCTGCATGTCATGTTTTAAACCGAATTCCATCTAAGAAAACTAAGACCTCTCCATATGAAATATGGAAAAGAAGAAAATCAAACATAGGGTATCTTAGAGTGTGGGGATGTCTTGCATACTGCAGAACACTAGAACCTAAAAGAACTAAGTTAGGATTAAGAGCTATCAAGTGCGTCCTTGTAGGATATGCATAACATAGTAAGGCCTATAGACTTCTAAGCTTAGACACCAATGTAATCATAGAGTCTAGAGATGTAGAGTTCTTTGAGATTTCTGTATTCACGGAGAAAAAGAATGCTGAGATTCAATCTCCTAATGGAATCATAAAAGAAACACAAATAGAACAAAAAACTCTTAGTGAACCTCATAGGAGTCAAAAAGCAAGAGAAGAAAAGAGTCTTGACCTGATCAAATAAACTCTCAATGACTTTTTTTTCATCTAGTTGAGGGTGATAGAGAGAATGTGATTAGAAAAATACCTATAGTTTTAACTATATAAGATGAACCTAAAACCTTTAGTGAAGCTATGACTTTAAGAGATTCCACTTTTTGAAAAGAAGATATTAATGATGAAATGGATTCCATAATGTCTAACCAAACATGGGAATTAATAGATCTACCTCTAGGTTCTAAACCAATAGGTTGTGAGTATTTAAGAAAAAATATCACAAAGATGGTACAATTCAAACTTTTAAGGCAAGATTAGTTTCTAAGGGTTTCCGACAGAAAGAAGGAATCGACTATTTTCACACTTATTCACCGGTAGCTCGAATAACATCAATCAAAACAGTGGCATGATAAATTTGATTCCAAAGTTCTGTTTTATAGTTTTAAACATAATATTGCTGATAAATGCATATATTCAAAAGTGTGTAATGATTATATTGTAATTATATGCTTGCATGTAGATGATATGTTAATAATCAGTAATAAAATGGAAGGTGTAACTGAAACCAAAAAGTTTCTCTTCAGTTTTCAAAATGAAGGATCTTAGACAAGTGGATACCATATTAGGTATCAAAGTTAAAAAATATAGTGGGAGTTTCATATTATATCAGTCTCATTATATTGAGAAAATAATAAACAAGTTTTATCACTTGAAAATTAAAAAGACAAAGATCCCGTTTGATCCAAGTATCAAGTTAAAAGAAAACAGTAGAAGAGCAGTTGCACAACTAGAGTATGCTAGTGCTATAGGCAGTCTTATGTATGCAATGCAATGCATAAGACCGGATATAACATACGCTGTGAGTAAACTAAGCAGGTTTACGAGTAATCTAAATACTGAACATTAGAAAATAATAAGTAGAGTTCTAAGTTATGTTAAAGAAATCAAAGAACTATGATTATTTTACTCATAATTTCTAGCAGTATTGGAAGAATATACTATTGCAAGTTGGATATTGAGTGCAGGGGACAACAAGTCCACTACAGGGTAGATATTTATTATACGAGGTGCAGCTGGATCTTGGGGATCTAAGAAACAAACTTGTATAACGCACTCAACTATGGAATCTGAGTTCATAGCTTTGGTTGCTACAAGCAAAGAGGCTGAATGGTTAAGGGATCTTATATTAAAAATTTCATTCTATGCGAAGCCTATACCGGCTATTTCATTTTATTGTGATAGTAAAGCTACTCTAACGAGAGCCTATAATGGTACTTATAATAGGAAGTCCAAACACATAAGTTTGAGACATGACTATATAAGACAATTGATTTAAGATGGAATCATTGCGATCTCATATGTAAAGTCAAGTAATAACCTGTCTGATCCTTTTACTAAACCTCTAACGAGAGAGATAGTAAGGACAACATCTAGAGGGATGAGGTTGAAATTCTTTGCTTAAAGTTTCACAAGTGAAAGAAACCCGAAAGAAACCCAACCCTAAATTAGAAAATCTCTAAATATTGGGTTTAACGAGTAACAACAATTCACTGATAAGTGAAACGGTTCAGCACTAAATAAATTAATAACCTCATCCATGATGATAGTGCTGGTCATTATAAAAGAAGGATGAGTATTAAAACTCTTAATGAAGTCCAGTCAAACAAGACAAGTGTTTTAACTGAAACACTAGAAGGATTTCACGTATGTGAATGTAGAAGTGGTACTGCTTCTCATGAGAGTTAGAGTTATCTCAGAATCGTTTATGAAACAGGATAAGCACATGACCATTAAAAGTGCTAAGCGAGATTATGAAGAAATACGTAATGCAGAAACTATTATGTGTATAGTATTTTCGGTTATATCATATAGAAATAACTGGTTCAATGCTGCGACAACCAGAAATTTCAAAATAACTTTAAAATACTTCACTAAGGAAATATTCAAATCGCAAGATATCTTTTTTTATGCATAATAACTGTTATTATTTTAGCAGAGTTTTCATTATTTTAAAAAACCAGTGGGGGATTGTTGAAAATCAATGGTTTTTCAAAATTAAAATAAAAAATTTAAAATTTTCAAAATTTAGAGATTTTTCCGCCAAAACGCTTGTTGAAATTTTTTAAATTAAAAAGTGCAGTGTGTGCTTTGTCCCACATTGAAAATGGTTGAAATCTTTTTGTAGTTTATATGAGATGTTGTGAAGAGTATTCTTACTTGGAGCTTTTGGAGGAGGTGATACATGGGTTACGTGTTCCAGTGCGTAGCATTGGAACACATGCACGCATGCGCACGCTCGGGCTCGGGTATGGGCGCGGGCGAGGGCGTGGGCGTGGGCAGTGAGGCAGTGTGGCTGTCGTGGCGTTAGATGACACACTTTGCACTACGATCGCGGTGCGATGGGTTTAGTGCGATGAGTCTGGTTAGAGCCTTAAGGCGGTGTGGATCTGAAATGACCTGAGTTTTTATAAGTGACTGAGAATGGTTGGATCTTAAATTCAAAACGTTCAGCAGTTTCAAAAAATGGCTATATGCCTTGGAAGCTAAACAGTCCGAAAACGGACGGACCATGATGATCCAATGGTCAAATCCTTTGATCCGACAACCAGAAACGTTTGTGATTAATGGACAACATCTAGAAACGTTTTCAAATATTTTGGTCCATTAATAGCAGTCTAGCAACGGTCCACTACCTGATGCCTATATAAACTGGACCATTCTAGTCCGATTTCATCATCTCAATACACTCCTCTCTCATATCAAATCAGATACAATCCATAGCTTTATTCTAAAATACTTAGAACATCTCCACCATCTGAGTCTGTCAGAAGAAATCTGCTGCATTAAAATTGTTCCTAGTGGATCTATCGTGATTGCTGCACGCTGGATCCAGAAGGCTTGTCTTATCCTGGAAGCAATTCACCTGTAACCCATCAACAATTGATAAGGGGGCGAATCACGCTTTAAGGACAAAGTATTTATACGTGATTTAGCCTAATGAAACATTTGATTTTCAAATTATTTTTTAATATTTTCTGTGTATCCAAACTCGTATTCCCAACATTCTTTGATACTGGTGGACTTTCACCAAATGCATCAGATTGTTGACGTGGAGACTACCATTGTAAGGTATTTTGGAAAAGTCGTCATGATTTGCTCCATTAATCTCATTGTAATATTTAGGTACAAACACTAGTCTGTCTAGCTACCACTGAGCCAGGGAGTCTGACCTGTAGTGTGATTCACAATACTACCATGCTTAGTGATGAGTCAATTTAATTAGGGAGTGGAATGTAAATACTAAATTAATGAGGCAGTAATACATAAAAATCCTTAAAACTTAATCACTTTTTATTCCATACATCCCATATTATTATATTTTCTTGCTAATCATACTACACAGTAACAAAAGTAACACCCACCGCCCACAGTAAAATACCATGCACAGGCCTCAAATTTACGAACTTGCCATCCTCACTTCTTTCCCTCCATCTTGTTTTCCTCAAGCTCGAAGGCTGACACCGGGAAGTTCATCCTCAGCCCGGCGGGCCCCTTTACCATAAGCTTCTCTGGCGCAGACTCTTCGATGTACATCTCTGAGGCCGAGACCCAGATCAAGAGCTCCTTTGTCTTGACACCGGTTATCTTCCACATCCGACGGTTCTGAATGAACCCTGTGATTTCAGCCTCGTACAACACCTTGCGTCCGATCTTGCGGAAGACGTGCTCGTATTTCTTCTTCTGGCGTATCCAGATAAAGCCAGCTGAGCGGTTGTGGCCGATCTCGATCATGTCGTCAAGCGGCAGAATGCCCTTTGGTAGGGACATCTCTTCCAGCAGCTCTATCGACTTCTTCTTGCAGGGGGCGCTCCCTTGGTAGATTTCTGCTGCCTGGCGGTATTTTTCAATATCCTGAGAGGACATTTTCGGAATATTATTATTATTTTTTGTAGGTTGAAGAGGGGAAGAAGAGAGGAGTGGACTAGAGAAAGAAGGGATTGATGGTGCTGGAGTTCTTCTACAGGTTGGGGCTTCTTATATCTGTTTTTTTGTCGTGAAAATGACTAAATTGCCCTTCTTCTTCTTTTTCTTGTCCCCCCAGTTGGTAAGGTTAGAGCTTAGGTAGACAAACGCAAATATTGAAGGATACTCGTGGATCGCGTGCCCACGTGAACGCTGCTCGAGCACAAAGATCAAGCTACTCCATTCATCAGGTGGGCTACACATGTGCAATGAATCTGGACCGTTGGATATTCTTTTCATAAAAGTTCATCTTTCTCGCAGGCGCCCACCTGACGAGTCCACCGGACTGATTTTTGGTTAAAACATCCTACTTCAATCCACGTGCCAACTTTCTCAGCATTTCTGGGGACGCGGATTTCCTGCGAAAGCCAGGAAGTTCCTCCGCAAGGATTCTGGGTTTGGCAAGTGTGGTGTTTGTTAGAAATCCAAACCGTCCATCCGTTTTTCGAGCTCATTTTAGAACATGAGACAAAAAAATGAGGAGGATACAAAACTAAAGTGTGCCATAGGAGATGAAACAGTGGTGTAAGGAATGCCTACGGTCGAAACCTTCCTAGCTCCACCATTTAGTTTATATGCCATCCAAACCGTTTATAAGGTCATTTTCACTTAGATGAAGTAAAACCTCTGAAAACTTAGATCGATACAAAACTTTTGTCCCAATATAAATGTTTCAACGGTGTGTAATAATCCCCACTGTTTCATTTCCTATGGCCCACTTGAGTTTTGGATCCATCTAATTTTTGATCCAATGTCCTAAATTGAGCTCGAAAAACGGATGGACGGTTTGGATTTCTCACAAACACCACACTGGCCCCACCCAGAATCCTTGCGCAGGAAGCGTCAACACGAAAATCGACTCAATGAGTTTTGGAGCCGAGTCTCACGGAAACACGCTGACTAGCGTGACTCGGTCAGGACTCGAACAAGACTCGTCGAGTCGACCGAGTCACTGCTCGAGAATTGAATAGGCGACCACGTCTGTCAAAGCAAGAACTCCCTGCCAACATGCCATACAATTCAGTTGTGTTTACTGTATGCGGAGAATCGAGTCATTTTACGACTAGGCCTCGTCGAGTCAGTTAAAGACTTGATTAGTGGAGTCGGAATAGACACTCGATAATTAAAATAGAAACTGAGTGGCTTACTTCAAGCAAAAACAGAGCCAAGATTTGTGGCGAGGATCTTCCATCTGCGAGACTAAGATTTCTAGTGAATGGTAGACCCACGGTGGGGCCAGACACGCCAGTGTTCTTATCAAGATTAACTGGATCGCAAGTCACTTTGAAGTCGCGATACATGGTATGAAGATGGACATGCAGGGCACTACTTGCTAGGTACCCTAGCGTGTAAATTGATATTTTAATTTATGCGTTAAAAATGAACGTGGGGATTACATGATATGGGGTGGGTACGGCGTGTGCAACACATGCATAGTGTTGCGAAAGATACATTCTACCAGTGCATTACTTGCGAGGTACCCTTGCATTCTACCTATCTGCTGGGCAGAGAAGCCCTATCTCGGTCTCGGTTTGACCTAAGTTTTTTTTTTTTGGTATGGGTGGATTGATTCCCAATTTGCTTGTTGTGAAGATTTACAAGTTTTTGGTTTGATAAAAAGAAATGTTAGGGGTGTTTCTCAATTTGCTTGTTTTTGCTTGTTGTGAAGATTTATAAGTTTTTGGTTTGATAAAAAAAGTGTGTCCGATTGGTTCAGTCCATCTGAAGGTTTCATTCGGTGTAACCAACAGATTATGCATATTAATGCAAATTAAGGTATTTAAATTCAGTTTTGATTAGAGCTTAATTAATGCATGTGTTTTCTCTATAAGGATAAGGGTTTTGCGAGGTGAGGGGTTCCTAAACACTTGCAAGGGTTCGGGAAGAAAAAAGCCAGTAGCGTAAAATCTAAGGTTTTTATTATAGTGGATCTTTGTTGTTTGTAATATAATTTTTTCTCATAAGTGTTTTCTACATTAATACTCCCCTACATCCTCACCCTTTCATCCATGCCATATTTTCCTACCTGGGACCTTAATATTGCCCGACACCCTCACCCTTCCCTTCCCTACGTAATATGTCCTCCCACGTACTCATACCATATACAGGTTGGACTTGTCATCGCCCTCTCTCTCTCTCTCCAATATGTGAGGCCACTATGGTGTTTTTATAACATCTCGCCCATCCAATAAGGTTGTCCCATTACGAAAATGGGATACCTCAAAAATCAGGTTGTTCCAATTATCAGGTGGGGCAAACCATAGAAAATCATGAACAATCATTCTAAAACTCCACATTCAATTCAGGCATCCCATTTCATGGTTGGACGGACCTAATTTGTATGTAATCCCATTTTCATGATGAAAAAACCTTGCTGATAAGTTCTCGTGAAACTTTGTGTGAACTTTGGACATGTGATGTGGGTATAATATTCTGAAAGTCCACTAGATGAATCTCGTCATAAAATCCCAGGCTAATTTTTCCAAAGGTCGTGGCAAAATCAAAGGCAAAGGCATCGGTGATTTTTACTTTTACATGGCTCACTGGATTTCTGAATTAGGCCAAAAAAATCTAACCCTGAGGTTTCATGAGGTGACTCCCCCAATAGACTGTCTAGATTTTATGCCTGCATGCATCACGTGTAAAAAGTTCTAGTTGGTGAGCAGTTGTTTGTTGAACTCAGATGGTTGATTATTTTTATTTTAACCATCTATTAAATGTCCACCATTCACTTAGTTAGAAAATTAAATCCTTGTAATTTCCAATTTAAGGGCCATTTATATTAGGCCGCAATTTAATTGTTTGGTTTAGTTGTTATTAATTACGTGCCATGTATACAATTTCTTAATGCCTTCTCGCAGCTTAGTTCACCTTTCCATGCACCTAATTGCATTTAGACTCATTTGGTAATCCCATTACCCATCTGAACCGTCCACTTGATCCAGTGACCTCATCTTAGGCTTCCTTAAAAAACTCATGCCCAGCAATGATTTAAACCACAAAGTCAAAGTCAGGCATAAAGAGATGGACAACATCATTCATAAAAGATAGGTCCAGTCACAGATGACCATCAGATTGTTGCTAGTCTTTAGTAATGAAATAAGAGTGAACTGAACATAACAGACGGTCTAGATATGGGTGATGTGGATGCCAAAAGTTCATATGCAGCTGGGTGCATGGAAAGGTTTCCAGCCACTAAGACTACTAAATCATTTACTAATGAAAATGAGAAAATTGTTATTTGGAAAGAAAAGGGAGCCCTTGCTTGACGCGGATTAGAAACTTACAGGTTGTGCAGCGAGACCGGCAATGCAGTGACGTCACCAAGTTTTGTGGGACCCGCCATGATGTTTGTGTTGTATCCACACCGTCTATCCATTTGGAGATATCAATTTAGGTCATGAGCCAAAGAATGAGTCAGATCCAAAGCTCGATTGAACCCCACCACAGAAAACAGTGGAGAGAGTGACGCTCACCATTAAAACTTTCTAAGTGCCACCAAAGTTTTTTATCAAGCTGAAATTTGTGTTTTCCCATATTTGATGTATATCTTAACTTATGAACACGTTGTATCTCAGATAAAAGTCATAGTGGGACCTTAGTAAGGTTTCAACCGTGGGCGTCACTCTTCCCACACTGTTTTTTGTGGTGGGGTTTACTCTGACTCATTCTTTGTTTCATGGCCTACAATGATCTCTCCAAATAGATGGATGGTGTGGATACAACACATACATCATGGTGGGTCTCACAGAACTTGGTGACGTAACTTCAGTATCTCCGTTGTTCGGAGGCCTCACCATGATGTATGTTTTGTATCCATACGTTCCATCCATTTGAAGAGATCATATTAGGACAAGATCCAAAGCTCCAGTGGACCCAACGACAGAAAACAGCGGGGATTGACGCTCACTATTAAAAACTTCTAAAGGCCACAAAAGTTTCGATCAAGCTGATATTTATGGTTTCCTTCTTTAATGTCTGCGTTAACTTACTAACAAGTTGGATCTCAAATAAATTATGGTAGACCTTAGGAAGGTTTCAATGGTGCGCATCACTCTCCCCACTGTTTTCTGTGGTGGGGGTCCACTACTGCCCTAGATCTTCATCATTCTTGTATCGTGCCCTAAAATGATCTCCCCAAATGGATGGAAGGTATAGATACAACACATATGTCATGGTCGGTCTCGCTGCTCAACCTGTCAGTAGCCAATCTGCGTCTCTTGGTTCTTACCAAGAGGCCCCACTATGTGACGATCCAGACCGTTTCATCCTTCGATATATTCAGCCTTTTTGGAAGGACACTACCCAAATCACAAACATCTGAAGTTCCCCAACCCTTTGATTATTGTACTCTCTTTTATCAATCTGAATCATTACTGTATTTCTCCTTAATCGTCAATTTTAAGTTGTTGATTAAACGAGTTTAATTTACTAATCAGGAAGATTTTCAATTCATCCACCATCCGTAGCTGGAATAATCAAACCAACGGTTTAGATCATAAATATACCTCTCTGCATGTACGGAGTCCCTGTCCACCGGTCGCTGACACATGGAAGCGGATTGGCTGGTGTACCACACACCAGCTATATAGCTGGTGTAGATACGTCTTACGTGTCGTGCGAAGACGAGCTCCGAGTCGTACAAACGGTTCAAAGGAGATCAAAGTTACATGGGCCCACAATTGATGTATTTATTATATCCACACGGTTCATCCATTTTTTGAGATCATTTTAGAGTATTTGATAAAAAATGAATCATATCAAAAGCTCAAATGGACCACACCAAAAATAGCAGCGAGGATAATGATTTGCACCATTAAAAAATTCGTAGGGCCCACCATAAGGTTTATTTTCCATCTTATCTGCTGATAAGGTCAAAAATACATGGATGAAAAGGAAAAACAAATTTCATATTGATCCGAAACTTCTGTGACTCCCGAAAGGGTTTTAATGGTAGACGTTCAATCCCCCACTGCTTTTTGCAGTATGGTCCACTTGATCTTTAGATCTGTCTTATTTTTAGGTTCAACCATTAAGATGAAGTCGCCAAATGGATGGACAGTTTGAATATAACACATACCTCTTGATGAGAGGAGACCCCACAGAGCTTAGTGGCGACAATACACCTGTTATATATCCGGTGCGTGGTAGTACACCAGCCAATCCGCGTCCCTGACACATGCATTGAACATGGAAACATGGAAAGAGTGGGACGCGGATTTCCTGCGAAAGCTTTCTGCAGGAGGTTCCTGCGCTGGGAACCAGGTGGGGGCCAATGAGATGATTTTGAGAAATCCTCTCCTTTCATACGTTTTGTGAGTTTATTTTAAGATATAAGGCCAAAAATGATCCGTATCTAATTCTCAAGTGTGCCGAAAATGTGAGAATTGAATTTGGACAATTAAACTATTCGTGGGTCACAAAAGTTTTGAATCATTATAATATTTGTTTTTTCTGTTCATCCCAGTAGTAATAGCGTTATTAACGGTATGGATGGCATGTAAACATCACTGTAGAACCTAGGGAGGTTTCAACAGTAGGAATTTTCCTAACCACCTTTTCCTTTAGTACGGCTCACTTAAGTCGTTGATCCTGCTCAATTTTGGTTTTATAGACTAAAATGAGCTCACAAAACGGATGAACAGGATGGATTCCATACAAACATCACAGTGGGCCCCACCTGGGTTCCCAGCGCTGCGAAAGCCGGCTTTCCCAGGCAATCCGCGTCCGAAAGAGTGGGTCAAAAGCAACAATCCAGCCGTAGATCTAGATAGACAATTGAGATGTGAGATCAGTGGAGAAAAATATCAATACTCTAGTATCTAGCAAAGCGGAGGTAACGGTAGCAAGGGGCCTAGCAGCCTACCTGGTCTAACGATCCCAACCCAGATTTAGACGGGGCTTGGACCAATTAAAATGGCCCATAGGCCGGACATAGCCCAAGTCATTTTAGCCCGTATGTACCTCAATAAGGCAACCCATGCATCTAGGTCCGTATAAAATAAGAACACTCGGGCTAGGCTAGGATGGGTCGGCGGAGGGCCCAACTAACTTCTTTGGGCTCAATCATGGACCTATTATGCTAGTCCCATGTTGGGGTTGGACCTTGGGACTATGGGCCTGTTTGTTAATGATAAATATTTGCACTTAACACAGAATTGAGAAAATGTTCCGTGTTTAATAGTGTTTGTTACTGTATTGTTAACGTGGAAGAAGGAAAGCGCTAAGTGGTTTTTTATAAAATTCTTTCCGTGATAGGAGTCTGGCTTAATGGTGAATGCGGAATGCGTCCATTGAGTTTTTCATTAAGCAAAAATTTTTGCTTCCAAAATTACTCATTTTCAAGTTGTTATGCCAATTTCTTCTCTTTCAATTGTTCATTGATGAGGGTCAAATATTGCATATCATACTTCAATTATTGCCTAATTTTACGTATATGATAATGCTTATTGTCATATTTTAATTTTGTTTTTATTACAAGATAAAAACAGGAGCATTGATTGAAAAAAGATATTAAAAGTGTGGATTTGACGCTCCGAAGTCACTAAGGCGAGGTGCGGACTCCAAAGGACCAATATCAATAGATTTACACGCAAGGGATCCAAGAAAATCGAGACGTTCGCATTAAACGGGCTTGAAATTGGTGCAGAATGCAAGATCACAGGGTTCCGCTATTTGATTGGCTCGAAACTTCATACATATGATAGGGGCCATAAATTAACCGTACAAATAAAATTTTACCCATTGAATATCTCAAGAAGTGTGCCAACGGACAGATCATCCTATAAACTATTGATTTCAGGCCCGCAAGATATCTGAATATACCTTAATTTTGGTCCTAACCATTAAAATAGTATGAGGAAAGGGATGGACGGATCGGATCTCTCAAAATCATTTCAGTGGACCCCACATGTATAGCATGTGCACAAACCGCAGTGCACTGGCCGTGCATCGAACCAAAGCAAGTGGTAAAAGTCGGTATTCACCGACTCCTCGAGCAAAAAAGAAAAGAAATTTCCGTTTTTCTACAGCGACCGTGAAGCGGACGCTCAGTTGGCAGTTGTGGGCCCTGTACAATGTTCAAACGGGTGATCCACACCGTTCATTCATTCCCTGGGGCAGCCAAAACTCACGTCTAGCTGATAGAATTTGAAGACATCACGTTATAGGTTTTTTTTAACCGTTCAAACACAAACGGACGGTAGAGAGGAAAATCAGGTGGGTCGCGTCAACGGACAGCCAAAACTATTCATGTCCGATCTATTTTTCGTAAATAAGCCAATGGACGGCATGGATTGATGAACACAATAGCCTAATGGGCCCCACCAACATCACAGGGACGGTTCCGCATCCCTGTTTCGGACGGACGCTGTCCGTTTTCACGGAAGCTAGTGGGCCCCACCCATTGTTTGTACGAACGATCTGATCCGTCCACCGTGTAGAGGGCTTTGAGATATAAAAAACTATGTTGTCACTTTACAAACATACAAGCATACGTGTACGATACAGGGGCCACAAAAGGACTGCCCTGCAACGTTTAAATCTAATCTTTTAGTGATTTCTTCTCTGGGACACGTCAATGGACGTTCAAAACTACTCATTCTTAACTGAAATTTCATCCTGAATCCAATGGACGGGTTAGATTTTTATAAAAATACTTTTGTGGGGCCCACGGATCACAACAGCGAAAGAGTGCGAAAGGTTTCGTATATCTGTGAAAATTGAATTTTCCAGGCGATTGTGGCCCACCATCTTTGATAATATAGCAGATCTGAACCGTCTATCATATAGAGGACCTAAGAAAGTCCTAAGAAATAGTGTTTCTTTAGAATTTGAACTAGAAAAGTGACAATTTTTGAAGCCCCGAATTTAGCTGCGAAAAAGCTTTCGCCGCGCATGCGATAGCTTTCCAAATCCGATTCAAATCCAATTTCCACCACTCCAGTAGCTATATAAGGAGATTTTGGATGTGGAGAGCATTCATTCAGGCCTTGAGAGGATCCAGAAAGAGAAGAAAGAGGAGAAGAAAGAGAAGAGAGAGAGAGAAGAAGGAAGAAGAGAAATAAGAGAGATGTTTTTAATATTTTTATTTTATATTTCTTTTTTCCTAATTAATTTTATGGATTGCTAAACTTTTTATCTAGGGCTGAGATGAAGCCTCTAATTTGAATAACTCATTTATTTTAATCTGATTGATTTGTTCCTTTCTCTAGTGTGCTTAAATGTAATTTTCATGCTTCTCCATTCTATGAGCTCGACCAAAGTCTAGATATGAATATTGTTTGGAATCCTAATTAGGTGCTTGTGTCTGATCATGAACAGGTCTTCTATAGAGGAAGAAACAGGATTTACATCTCTTCATGCCTGACCATGGATGGAAAGATGTGATCCATATGCTTTAAAGGATTATACATTATGTGTGCCCGACCAAGGACATAAGATGTGCTTTGTTTATTAAATTTATATCAACTGAATTAGGATAAATCAACAGGTAAAATAAGAGTTAGGATAGTTAGGGGTGGATTCGAAAGTCCTAGTCTTCTCATCGATTGGATTTTACTCACTACTCTCAGTTACTTTTTCATTAATTTTTATTTAGTTTTCTTAATCATTACCTAAACTCTTTGTTAGATTAGTTAAGAAGAATCATAACATTCAAATTGTGACAATCAGTCCTCGTGGGAACGATCTCGTAATACGTACCAAATCTACATCTGATTCGTATACTTGCGAGTTTAAAATCATTTAAATCAGAGTGGTTTAAATAAAACATCATTCGTGCAGTACAAAACCAACTTTTAACTGTGAAACTTCTTTATGCCCTGCCATGATGTATGTGTTTCATCCATTCAATTCATCCATTTTTAAAGATCATTTTAGGGCTTGATACCAAAAATGAGAGGGATTTAAATCTCAGGTGGACCACACCACAGGAAAACAATAGTGATTGAATATCCACCATTAAAATTCTCCTAAGGCCCAATGTACTGTTTATTTGACATCCAATTTGTTGATTAGGTCATATAGACCTAGATGAATGGAAAAAACAATGATCAGCTTGATCCAAAACTTTTATGGCCCCCAAAAAGTTTTTAATGTTCGACATTCATTCAACACTGTTTTCCTGTAATGTGGTCCGCTTGAGATTGGGATATACCTCAATTTTGGTCTCATACCATAAAATGATCTAGAAACATAAATGTATGGCATGGATGAAACACATACATCATGGTGGGGGGCCACATAGCACCGACCATTAGCCATTAGTTGGTGGCAGGGAGTGGCCAATCTGCATCTGTGGACGCAGATTGGATACTAACAGGTTGAGTAGCAACTTGCTGTTGAAGTTACATCCCCAAGTTATGTGGGCCCCATCATGATGTATGTTTTGTATCCATGCCGTCCATCAATTTGGAAATAAAATTTTAGGTAAAGATCTAAAGAATGAGTCAAATCCAAAGCTCCAGTGGACCTCACCACAGAAAACAGTGGGGAGAGTGATGCCAACCATTAAAAACTTAAATAGGCTACAGAAGTTTTTGATCAAGCTGATATTTATTTTTTTCCCTTCTTTCATGTTTGTATTAACTTGTGAACAAGTTGGATTTCAAATAAAAACCACAATGAGCCTTAGGAAGATTTCATTGGTTAGCATCAATCTCACAATTGTTTTTTTGTGGTGGGGTCAACTACATATTTGGATCCCTCATTCTTTCACTCATACTCTAAAATTAAATCTCCACACAGTTGAACGGGGTAGATAAAGCACATACATCATAGAAGGCTCACATACATCATAGTGGGCCCATGAAACTTGATGACATCACTTCGGTAGCGAATCTCGCTATTCAACCGGTTAGGAACTAATCCGCGTCCAAGTAGGATGCAGATGGGTTGGTGTACCTCACACCAGCTATATAAATGTTGTATTGACGTCAGCAAGTTCTATGTATCCCATCATGAGATACGTGTCATATCCAAACCATCCATCCATTTGGTGAACTTGTATCAAAACTTGAGATGAAAAATAAGCTGCAAAAAGCAACAGGGAATTGAACGTTTACCATTGAAACCCTTTTTAGGGTCGCATAAGTTTTAGATCAATATGATTTTTATTTCCTCTTCATACAAGTATTTGTGACAATGAACATATTGGATGGAAAATAAACTTAAATAGGCCATGGAAGTTTTGGATCAATATGTTTTCACTTCATCCAATTAGGAATGACCTTATATACGGTTTGGATAGCATATAAATATAAGGTGGGCCTTATTTGAAAGTTTTGTTATTACTGGGTTTCAATCCTATACAACACATAGTGACAATCTTTCACTTAAGAGGAAATGAGGGCCTTGTGATGATATTTTAATTTTTTTATTAAGTATTTTAGTTTATTTGAATTAAATATAATGATTTTATTTTCATTTAATAAAAAATAATTTTTTTTATAAGTTAAAACATTTCCAAACGAGTGATAGGGGCAAAATGTGTCAAATTAACATATTTCACACATTTAAGATTTGTTAACAAATAATTTGTTCTAGATTTAGCACTTAATTTTTAGACTTCAGCCATAATTATCAAACAAGGTTTTTTTTTTTTTTTTTTTTTTTTTTTTTTTTTTTTTAAAAATTTTATTATATAACTTCAGGTTTCAAATTCAGGCTTTAGATTTTAGATTTAGGCTTTAGATATCAGATTCGGTCTTTAGACTTCAAATTTAACAAAGGGGGCCTATGTCTAACAATATCTAGAAATTATTCTTAACTCCTACTATCATTATTTTTACGATGAAAATATTCAAATGATTTTCTCGGACTGGTCTATTTAATACCCACCGAATCCAGGGTCTGCCAGGTCCACCCATTCCAATGACTGATTCGAATCCTTTTGTTTGCCTGCTTATCTAGTCGTCCGTATTTAATTTCTATACGCGGTGTATGCACTCTATTCACATTGTTCAGCTAGAAAAAGGATTACAGATGTTCCATCCAGATAGGTCCCCTTTATATAAATATACTTATTAAGGAGAATGAAAATCCCATAGTATGTTAAAAATACCACTTTTCTCAAATGTTTACCCTTTAATGTAATGAAAGTTTCATTGATAATTTATGAAAATGCCTAGGTGGCACCCAAATACCCTTAGGATTGGGCTATTGAATATTTTCCAACCACCCATTAAATGTCCACCCATTGTCCATCATGAAAAGTAGTTGTCAGTTGATGACCATTTAAGTCTAACCAAGAACTACCACATTTACAATTTATCATGTTTTTCCCTTTTGGGAAGTTTTGTTTTCCAATTCACTATTGTAAATACTGAAATAGTTAATTATTTTCCGTAATAATTCTAATATCATCCCGGAGAGTTGACGTTTTGATTTAATGTTAAAATTGAGGTGGAATGTAGATTTTATGTGGGGCCCATTGTGATGTATATGGATTACCTATGTGTTCATTCAGCTATCTGATTTTAGGGCATGAACTAAAAATGAGGTAGGTCTAAAGCTCAATTGGACCAAATCACACATCATAACAAAAAGTGAGAATTGAATGTCTATTGTTAAAAACTTTTTGAGATCTTTGGAAGTTTTGGATCAAATTGATATTTGTGTTTTCTCTGTATCTAAGTCCGTGTGACCTTATGAATAGAGTAGATGACAACTAGACCATCTTATAAGCTTCGAGAAGAAAGAAAAAAATAAAAAATAAACCAATAGTAAAAGTTTTACCACCATTGTTTCTTGTGGTGTAGGCCACTTGTTCTTTGAATTTGCTTCTTTTTAAAGCTAGCTCATACTCCAAAATGTTTGGGTAAAACAGATGGACAGTGTGGATATCTCACATACATCATGGTGGAACCCACAAATATAAGTCAATCATCTTTTTAATTGATTTTTGAAACCGAAGTACTCACAAAAATCCAACTTACTCAGGGAATAATCATGACTCATTTACCAAGCATTTTTAGTGAAAATAAATAATCAAATAGCTCCTAAAATAGGAGGGCAGAATTTTTAACAGACATAAATGAATATTTTAACATCGTTTAAGGATGGAGCCGTTTCAAAATGAGATTTTCCACGGTGCCTAAGCTAAGGATATTCATCCCATTAATCGATGCAACCCTCCACGGTGAATCATGGACTTAAAAATTAAGCCAATTCATAACTTAGGTGGGCCGCACAACAGACAACAGTTGAGAGTGGATACTCACCCATTGAAAGCTTCCTAACTGTATATATATTTAAGTGAGATATGGTATGAACATTTAGCCCATCCATTGTGTGTCCCACTTAAATCAAGGGTCATCCATCACACTGCCGTAGTATGAAAGTTTTTCTCGTAGAACAAAAATAAAAATAAAAATAAAACCAACCAAACAAACAAACATTAAAAATTAATTACCACCTTTATTGGGGATTACTAAGCATGGTATATTTTCTTACTGGCAATCCTAAACACCATTGACAGTAAAATACCCAACAAGTGGTCTAAATTTACGAAATTGCCACGCTCACTTCCCCTCTTCCTTCTCCTCCTCCTCCTCCAGCTCCTGCTCTTCTTCCTCGATATCAAAGGCCGACACTGGGAATGTCTGACTCAGCCCAACTGTCGCCTTGAACGTGATCTTCTGAGAGGTGGGATCTTCTATGGAGATCTCGGAGATTGGGACCCAGAACAGGAGCTCCTTGCTCTTGACGCCTGTAAGCTTCTTCATCCGATGCTTCTCAACAAATGCCGTGACTTCGGTGCCGTACGAGGTCTTCCGTCCTATCTTTTGGAAGAAATGCTGATAGGTCTTCTTCCGGATCTGCCAGACGAAGCCGGCGGAGCGGTTGTAGCCCACTTCGAGGATGTTTCTGTCCATGGGCAAAATTCCCTTTGGTAGGGACAGCTCTTCCATCAATTCCATCGATTTTTGCTTGCAGAGGTCATCTCCATGGTAGATTTCAGCTGTCTCTCGGTATTTTTCGATCTCTTTGGAGGTCATTTTTGGAATATCAGGGTTTATCGAGAGAGAGAGAGAGAGAGAGAGAGAGAGAGGACGGGGTTGGCAGTTTGAAAGCTTGGTGAGGTTCTTATAGATGGTTTTCTGTGTTGAATGCCTGAAATGCCCTTAGTTCTTCTTCTTCTTCTTCTTCATTTTATTTTATATGTTTAATTTTATCTGAATTATGAGGTGGGGAGGATTGTATAATTCCACTGGGGGAATTGTTCGATAATTGGACAGATAACGACCTTGATACGACTGGCACTTAGATATTATGGACGTGGAGTGCTCCGGAACCGGTCGAAGCTCTGTGGGCCCACTATGATGTATGGGTTTTATCCTTGTAGTTCATCCATCCCACAAATGCAGTAGATCCAAAGCTCAAGTGGACCACACCACAATAAAAGGTGAGGATTGATTGTGCACAGCTGAGAACTTCCTGTGGGCCACAAAAGTTTTGGATCAAGTTAGATTTATTTTTTTCTACCTTTATCTAGCTTCATGAGAATAGGTTGGATGACAAATAAACATTGGGGTACACCTCAGGAAGGTTTTAACAGCGGGTGACTGTCATTATCCCCACCACTTCGTATGATGGTCTACCTAGCTTTGAATTTGCCTCCTTTTTTGTTTCTTTCTTTTTTTTTTTTTTTTCTTGCTCATGTTCTAAAATAAGCTATAAGCGGGAAAAATGACTAGATAGAATGGATAAAACAAATACATAATGGTGAGGCTACAAAGCTTTTCCAATAATAACCAGTACGAAGCTTGATATGAAGGTTAATTAATGAATTATAGTTTACATACACATACACACACATATGTTGTGCAGCACGCCAATAACATAGTGAACCGAGATCCAATCTTCGGTGTCATCCACAAATGATAAATAAGAAGAAATATAAACTAGAAACAGATCAAAACAATCTAAACAAACTACAAGATTAGATATATATGAAAAAACTTCAAACTAAAGTAAAAAATCAAGAAAGTAAATTTCCACTATGAAGAAAAATGAAGATTACAAGGCAATATATTAACCTCTTCATTGTAAATATAGAGAAAATTCTTTGCCAACACCTTAGAATTATTTCCTATCACCCTAGAAAAGCCCTAGGGACACGTATATATAGTTTAGGTAACTTCCCTTTCACACCCTTGTGAAAGACGACTAAAAACTCTGCAGTCCGCATCAAATCCGGAAATGAATTTGTGTAACTTCTATCGGTCGAGCAGGCTATACGACCGGTCGAGCACCTTGGAATCCAAAAACTAATGCTCGTTGGACTTTGAGTCGAGCCACTCCACGACTAGTCAAGTGGGCCACTCGACGGGTCAAGTGGCCCCCAAATGTGGCTCTACATCTCAACAATCTCCCACTTAGAGACACATCATCATAAACCCTCTTCTTCTACATCTGGAGTGCACCACATCTCTGTCTTCAAGTCTAAAGACCAATCAAAGTTGAATAGAGCTTCAGCTTCTTCTGTGTGACCACCTTGGTCAGCATATCTATACTATTCTCACTTGTACGAGTCTTCTCTAGAGCAATCGATCTATCTTCCAGTAACGTATGTACGAAGTGATATCTGATGACAATATTCTTGGTCCTTGAATGAAAGACTAAATTCTTAGCCAAGTGTATTGCACTCTTGCTGTCACTGTACAACTTGTAATCTGCTTGCTTCTTACTCAACTCTTTCATGAAACATTTCATCTACACCATCTCCTGACATGTTTTTGTATCCGTAACATATTCTACTTCTGTCATACTGATAGATACTATCTTCTATAACTGAGGGACCCAACTGACTGTAACACTACTTAGAGTAAAGATATAACTTGTAGTGCTTCTTTTACTGTCGATATCTCCTGCTAAATCTGAATCCACGTAACCTTGTAGCTTGATTTTCGATCCAGTACAACACAACCCTACATCCTTAGTACCTACCATGTATCTAAGGATTTACTTCACAGCTTCTCAATGTTCCTTCTTGGGGTTGTTCATGAACCCACTAACAACTCTCACTGCTTGAGCAATGTCTGGTCTCATGCTTACCATAGCATACATGAGACTCCTAATAGCTGACATGTATGGGACTTTGGCCATGTAGTCCGGTTCTTCCTACGTCTTTACCCCTTGCTCCTTAGATAGCTTCAAGTGGTTGGCTAATGGAGTGTTAACCGACTTAGCATCTCCCATATTGAATTGATCAAGTACTTTGGTTATGTACTCTACCTATGACAAAACCAGTTTCTTGTTTTTCCTGTCACGCTTTATCCTCATGTCTATGATTTATTTTGTAGCTCATAAATCCTTCATGACAAATTTTCTAGACAGTTGTCTTTTGAGATCTAAGATGTCTTTCATACTTGAACCGGCCACAAGCATATCATCGACGTATAGAAGAATGATGATGTACGACGTATCAAAATTCTTCAAATAATAACAATGGTCTGCATGACATTTTCTAAAACCGTCTCCAGACATGAAACTATCGAACTTCTTATACCACTGCTTCGGGGCCTGCTTCAGGCCATATAGAATCTTCTTAAGTCTGCACACTTTGTTCTCCTTTCTTGGTGCCATGTATCCTGTTGGCTGATGAATGTATATCTCTTCTTTAAGGTCCCCATGAAGAAAGACTGTCTTAATATCTATCTGTTCTAGATGTAAGTCCCTTGTAGCCACTATACTTAAGATCATGTAAATGGTACACATTTTTATCACAGGTGAAATCAATGCTTGCCTTTTGTTGAAACCCTTTCATAACCAATCTGGCCTTGTACCATTTGGAACCATCGTACTCCTCCTTTAGTCTGTAAACCCACTTGTTATGAACAGCTTTCTTACCCTTGGGTAGAGTGACTAGCTCCCATGTACGATTAGACTCAAGATAGTCCATCTCATCATCCATGGCCTGCTCCCACTTAACCCATGTATCTGACTGTAACGCCTCTTCGAAACACTCTGGTTCACCATTATTTATCAGTAGTAGATAATGTAAGGAGGGTGAATATCGGACCGTGAGTCTTATTTCCCGAGTAAACCTCCTCACAACCGGTGTCTATAGCTCTGCCGTATAATGCTCCCCGTGCATGATTATCCTGTGGCACTGTAACACCCTTGACCGGTAACTCTTTCAACTCTACGAATTCTTTTTCTTCGGCCTTATTTTCTTGCACACTGTCCTTATGCATCATTTTTCATTCAAGAATACGTCCTTGCTTCTAATGATTTTCCTGTTTTCTCCATCCCAAAACCTATAGCTAAAATCATGCTGCTCGTAGCTTATAAATGTGCACCTCATGGACTTCGCATCCAGTTTGTTTCTGTATTCTGCATCAATGTTAACATATGAAGTGCAACCGAACACTCTTAGATGTTCAAGGTTCACTTCTTTCCCAGTCCACGCTTCTTCTGATAGCCCACCTTCCAATGGTGCTAAGGGACTTCTATTGATGAGATATAAGACAGTATTCATAGCATCTGCGCAAAATGTCTTAGGCAACCTTGCATGTAACCTCATGCTCCTGATGCGCTCAAGGATGGTTTGTTAATGCGCTCAGCCACACCGTTTTGTTGCGGTGTTCCTGAAATCATTTTTTGATGTTTGATTCCATTTATTGCACAATACTCCTCAAACCTCTTATCATAGTACTCTCCCCCATTATCAGATCTGTGACATTTTACTATTTTACCTGTTTTATTTTCTACCATAACTTTCTACTTCTTAAATACATCAAATATATTAGATTTGTGCTTTAAGAAATAAACCCACGATTTTCTATTAACATCATCGATAAATGAAACAAAATAACGTGAGCCACAAAGAGATGATACCTATGCCGATCCCCATACATCAGTGTGTAAAAGATCTAATAGATGCATCTTTAAAGCGAGTTATGTCTTCTTAAAGTTTACCCTCTTTTGTTTGCTATACACGTAGTTCTCACAGAATTCTAAGTCAATAGACTTCAGCCCTGGTAACTTCCTTTTTGACAATAGAACTTTCATTCATTTCTCACTTATATGTCTCAACCTCTGATGCCATAATTGCTTATTCACTCCAGTTGATGCAACTGTGAGTGAACTATACGATCATGAAGTCACGTACAAAGTACCTTCCTTTTTACCTCGAGATATCATCAAGCCACCTTTTGTGATCTTCTAAGAATCACTAGTGAATGTTGTCATATAACCGATATCGGCTAACTACTTCACCAAGATCAAGTTTCGTTTTAAACTCAGTACATGTCTGATATCTTTCAATTTCAAAGTCGTTCTATCTTTCTGATTTATATGAACGTCTCCCTTTCCAACAATACTGCACGGCTCATCATCACCTAGGTAGACTCTCCCGAAGTCACCTAATACATAGTTACGCACGACATCCTTATACGAAGTGGCATGAAACGAAGCACTCGAGTCTATAGCCCAAGACTTATTCCTCGCATCAAGAGACAAGATCAACGCCTTTGTGTCAATCTCCTCAAATAGATTCACTGAATCCTTCCGACCTTGAGAGCTTCTTTCTTGTTTCTTAAGCGCCCTGCAATCATGTTTCATGTGCCCCTTCTTGTCGCAATGCTAATACCCATATTTGTCTTTCGGTCCTTTAGACTTCTTTCTCGACTTAGAACGTCTGTGTTTATTGTCTCATTTGTTCAACAATCTTGCTCTTCCTTCAACGTTTAAAGTATTCCCTGAATCCCTTAAAACTCCTAATACCCTTCTTTTAGATTCTTCGTTGAGAATTAGATCGACCACATTATCAAATTTCAGCTTTGTCGACCTTGAAGAATTGCTCACAGCAATCACCAAACCATCCCAACTGTCTGACAAACTTGATAAGATCAATAACGCTCTGACCTCATCCTCAAAAATAATGTCAATGGATTCCAATTGGCTCGTAACTGTATTAAACTTATTTAGATGTTTAGTAATGCTCCCACCATCTGACATCTTTATGTTGAATAGTTATTTCATAAAATGAACTTTGTTAGACGTTGAGGATTTTTCATACATGGTGATTAAGGCTTTAATTAATTCTTTTGTAGTTTTCACCTTAAATATATTGAAGGCGATGCTCTTAGAAAAAGAGAGTCGGATCGTTCTTAAAGCCTTCTTATCTAGTAAAAATCATTTATCATCTGTCATCTTTTCTGGTTTCTTCTCTTTTCCTCTTAAAGGAATATAGAGGTCCTTCTGATATAGATAATCCTCCATTTACATCTTCCAAAATGTAAAGTTTAAACAATCAAACTTCTCAATTTTAATTTTTCTTTCTTCCATCATCGTTTCTAATAAAACTAAACCAATAGCTTTAATACCAATTGTCGCGTAGTACGCCAACAATGCAGTGAACCGAGATCTAATCTTCGGTCTCACCCACAAATGATAAACAAGAAGAAATATAAACTAGAAATAGATCATAAGTAATCCAAACAAACCACAAGATAAGATATATATGAAAAAAATTTCAAACTAGGAAAAAAAACCATGAATGCAAACTTTCATTATGAAGAAAAACAAAGATTACAAGACAATATACTAACATCTCCATTGAAAATATAGAGAAAACCCTTTGCCAACACTTTAGAATTATTTCTCATCACCCTAGATAGCCCTAGGGACACCTATATATAGTTTAGGCAACTTCCCTTTCGCACCCTTTAGAAAGCCGACTCAAAAATCTGCAATCCGCATCAAATTCGGAAACAAATCTTCATAACCTTAACTGGTTGAGCAGGCTGCATGACCGGTCGAGCGGATCCCTCGATCGGTCGAGCCTGGGCCACAATTGGTCGAGCACCTTGGAACCCAAAAACTTGTGCTCGCTGAACTTTGAGTCGAGCTACTCTACGACTGTTCGAGTAGGCCACTCGACCGGTCAAGTGGCTCCCAGATGTGGCTCCACATCTCAACAATATATATGTGTGTGTGTGTGTGTGTGTGTGTGTGTGTGTGTGTGTGTGTGTGTGAAAAGGGTTTATGTAGTCGAGCTTACAGGGACTTCTCATGAGGTCAAGCTATGCGGGCACCACCATGATGTATGTTGAACATCAACAACGTGCATTTGATGGGTCCCCTTTTAATTATGGGATATCCCCAAAATCAGTTGTTTACAGAACTCAAGTGGGCCATACCATCTAAAATCATGTGAAGACATGCCTAAAACATATAAAAGCACTTGGTGGTGCCCACCTGAAATTTGGATGCATCTGAAACTTGGTCTGACCCTTCATCCAAGTGGGACACACATAATGGATAGGCTGGATTTGTGAACCACATCTCAGTGGGCCCAACAAATGATTATGAATGTTTTAATGGAGGATAACCCCTCTCAACTTTTGTATGTGGTGTGGCCCACAAAAGTCACGGATTGACTTGATTTTTAAGCCCTAGGCCCACCATGGTATGGTGCATTTGACTGATGGGGTAGATGTTTGACACGTATTACGGTGGGGCCCACAGCTTGACCTTATGGCCCATGAGCTCCACGGCATAGAACCTTTTCCCCACACACACACACACACATAATTATTTTACTCATGTACTCACATCTTACACCCACCCATCCCCTCACACGTTGTGGGATTTTACTACAATGGGTACTTAAATCCACGACCACATGTTGAAACTCTTAAGAGTCTACCACGGAAGCATGAGTAAGGACCCAAAGCTTGACCTTATGGCCCATGAGCTCCACGGCATAGAACCTTTTCCACACACACACATACATGTTATTTTTTTATACCCATGTACTCACACCCTACACCCACCCATCCACGCACATGTGGTGGGATTTTACTACAATGGGTACTCAAATCCACGACCACATGTTGAAACTCTTATGAGTCTACAACGGAAGCATGAGTAAGGACCCAAAGCAGTTCATACATCAACTCAATCTAAACCAAATGGTGAATACCACTGTGGCTAAGTCACACTCCCAAAATCAATGTGGCTTAGAAATCCTGGTCTCTTAATCATTTGGCTGAAATATGATATTTAGATATTAATTTTCGTTTTAACTGCCGATAATCTCAACCAATTTGATACTCTGATGATCAAATAAGCTTAGATTTTGGTTGGTGATACATGCTAATTAATGGGAACATAATTTGGACAATCAAATTTGAATAACTCGCATGCCACGTATGTATCTTCCATGTCCCTGCAGCGTATCATCTATCACACTTACCTAGAATAAATATTTTCCCACTTCCTATTTCTTCACATGGTTTCCTATTAGGGTAACTAATGGGGAGATATGAAACTTTCTTTTATACGAATCATTTCAAAATTCAAAAATCACAAAGGTAATTAATAGATGGATGCAAATAAATCCATACCACTACAGCAAGGAATCTAATAAAAATTACAGGGTCACACTGGAAAACCATCAAATATTTTATACAAGAATGGTTGTATATATAATATTAATAAAAATAAAAAAGATACCGATTTAAATGAAAAGCCATCCTAATCAAAGAGGGAGGGGTCGCCAACCAACTTTATTGCACAATAATGGGATCGCCAAGATTTTTTTTCTCAAGTCAACAGTTTAGAATCACATCTCTCTTATCATCTTATGAAAAGAACATATGAAATGCATCATCTCCACACGCGTGCGCATAGAGACACATGTGCAAACATTACTCAGGACATAGGTTCTTACTCCGTCCTTGAAAAATATACCACGTTAGCAAAAATAAAGTGGTCACGCATGCGTATGGACCATTATACATAACTATAGAAACTTTGGCATTAGTAGTGCATGATCATAAATACTTCGTCATTTAAATAACCTCCAAAAATGAATAGTTAAAACCAAAAGCAGTCAATGTTCATGAATTCAATAAATGGATTTCAAGACCTTATCAACTCTATTATGAGGTCATGACACGGTTAGATAAGAATTAGCTAATGTATGGCACATACGTGTGGAATCTTGCACACCCACTTGCAGCCACACGAGTCAACATGGGAAACACGTGCAAGATTGGATCTTTCCATATGGTTGGGAATAATGCTTAGATCTTTTGCAAAGAAATCTCTACCTAGTTTCACTCCTTATGCGGGCCACAGTGTATAGAATGAATAGAGGGTTAAGACAAAATTTTCAAGAAAACCATTTATTTGATATGTTGTGGCCCACCTGAGGTGTGAAATAGGCCAGCAGATCTAAACAATGTAACTCACCTTATGAAGTCTAAGATCTATCACATACCTTTCACATTAACACATATGACTGCATGTGGATGGGTAGTATAAATGATATAATTGAAAAATCTTAAGATCATCTCTTAATATAATTTTCAGTTATTTATTTATTTATTTAAGGTTTTGCCTACTTGAGTAAGATGGTAATCTTCTTCTTATTATTTCACACCCTTCCAACCCTAATTTCTTCTTAAACAGATCTAAAAGAAAATTTCAATGGTGGCTTGTCTCGTTCACCCATGCACCACACAGCTCACTACCAATGACACATGATGTGGATAACAATGTAAGCATAAATAGCATGACTTTTGAAGAGAAAGACGGGTAACCACCTTGTTAGAACGGATCTTAAAGCTTCGATGCTCTTTTATGATGGGACCAGCGTTTTGGGTAGGTAAGATGTGGTACAAACTGCGTAGGTGGATATTTATGTGTTGGTTGGATGATAATTTATGCCTCAACTACTTATAGTTGACATATATCTCTAATACATAACTATTGTTAATTAAAATGAGAAGAACTCATTTTTAGGTTGTCCATCAAACAAGGCCTTTTAGTGATTTCAAAGAGGTCTGCTAGTTCCAGGCACCCATTGGGCCATGCACATCCACACGAGGGCAGCCATGCAAATACCGAACATCTGTCTGAGGTCTTAGCTTTCTATAAGTTGGAAATAGAGCTTATTTTCAACTTAAAACACATACAATTTCACTCTTTAAGTGGGCCACGATGTATATGAAAATTGGTTGGGGTATTGGGTACTATCCTCACTAGTTAGATGCCAATGGTCTTGTTAGGGGATCTCTGTGGCCCACCAAGTTGCATGTGTTTTATCCATGCCATCCATCAAATTTTCAAAAACTAGGCAGATCCAATGTTCAAGTGGACCACATCAGATGAAATGGTGAAGATTGAATAGCTACCACAGAAAACCTCTTGGGGACCACACACGTTTTGGATTAAGTTGATATTTAGGAATTTCCTTCATCCATGTCTATGTAACCCTATGAACCAGTACGATGACAAATAAACATCATTGTGGACCTCAGGAAGGTTTCAATGGTAGGCATTGTCATCACTGCTTTTGTGGTGTGGTCCATTCGAGCCTTGACTATTTCCTTTTCAAGCTTGTGCTTTAAAATGATCTTTTAAAATGGATGAACGGCTTGGATAAAATACATATATTTTGTTGGGCCCCACAAAACTTATGTTATGACTGTCCATCTCTAACCACAAATGGGCAGTTATGTGAGTGGGCCCATCATTTCTCTCATGTCATTTTAAGGTATGTGAAAAAAAATGAGGCAGATTCAATGCTCAAGTGGACCACATAAAATAATAAGCTTAGGTTGTATTAAATGCACAAAGTATTAAATGCAACGGTCATATGTGGTGGGGTCCACTTGAGCATTGAATTTGCCTTATTTTTGTGCCTATACCTTAAAATGATTTGAAATAAGGAATGGATGGCATGGATAAACAAATATATCAGGGTGGGCCTGCCCACAGAACTGACCGTCCGTGGCTGGACAAAGGCGGGTAGGCCTAATGAAATCGGATTGCATATTGAGTTACTCGGTACGTATCTCAGCTACTGAGTAAACTATGTTGGGCCCAAACGTGAATGTATGTGGTTTATCCATGCCGTCCATATGCTTTTCAAGCTCAGCTAAGGGGTTTAGCCCAAAATCTATGTATACCCAAAGATCAAGTAGACCATGCCACACGAAAAAGTTAGAATAAATTTCCACTGTTGAAACCTTTATAGGGCCCTCAGTGATGTTTATTTCTCATTCAAACTGTTCATGAGATCACGTGGAGACTGATGAAGGGAACAAACAAATACAAGCTTGATCCAACACTTCTATGGCCCCAAAGAAATTTTCAACGGTAGACATTCAATTCTCACTGTTTCCTGTGATATGGTCCACTTTAGATTTTGATATACTTCATTTTTAGGCTTAAGACTTAAAATTATCTAGTAAAATGGATGAACTGAGTGGATAAAATACAAAAATCCTCACTGTGGTCAACTTGAGCCTTTTATCTGCCTCACCTTGGTCTTATAACCTAAATTTATATGAAAAATTGGATGGACAGTTTGGTAGAACCCATAAATCACAGTGGCCCATAGGAGGCCCCGCTTGTTCCGATCATAGAATTGCACGGTAATAACCTATCATCTTGGACGCAGATTTCCTAGAAAGCCTTTCGCATGAAGTTCAAACTTAGATGGAGCCTGTCACGCCCCAAAATTCGGGTATAGAGTGTGTACCCTCAGACCCAAGTTTCAGTTCGTAACTCAAGTACAAGGTGTACTAACTTAATTCTTTAATTGATTTGATCGTATGTGATATTTAGGTTCAATATAAAGTCCGTCATAATCTCAATCTCATATGCATTATACTTAACACCAATCAAATAATCATAGACAAATCTTGACAACCCTTAAAATAAAATAAACTTTAAAATTATTCATTTATTATGCCATTATACTATAATGGTGTTTATTCTATGCTAACATTGTTCCAAAGAAATAAAACTATATAATTTCTTAAAGTCTCAAAATAAATACCAGTGCATTATATTATAATCGAACTATACTAACAAAATAAAACATATAATTAAAAATTTTCTAATGCCACCACTTCGTCTTCAGATAAGTATGCCCATGTTTCAGGTGAGTCATGTTCAGGTACGGTAAATCCTTTCGGTTCTTGCGCCACGTCATCTGTTAATGACTCCTCTGTATGGTTTGTTCATTAATAAAAATGTAAGCTGGCCAAGCTTAGTGATATAACCCAGCATGGTTCATAATCACAGTAATTAAAATAATACATAAAAAAAATATGTACAATAATATGAATGTAAAATGATGTATGAATGCATCAGATGGGATAATCGTCCATCTGCTTAGGTTGAAGATCATCAACACCCGCATCCACCCATTGGGTAGGCTTCCACCTTTCGGTAGGATTGGGCATAGCCCGCATCTGGTAACGCTCTACCAGGATCGACATTTCTTCCAGGGAGGGCCCTTAGGATCGACCGTGCATTATGCAATGTAGTGAATAATGGATGATATTTAACTGCATATTAGGCATAGTTGTCTCCATTAGATATTCACATATAAATTTTTTGTACATCTATCATATCAAAATATTCAAACCAGTAAATCAATCAAACAATCATAATTATTTATTTTAATTTTTATGAATTATGTGATAAGTTGGGTCACTCACCTGAGTTTGGTAGTATTGACTCTGCAATGTGATTAGGTTGATTTGAATTCCGATATCCTATCAATTTTATCAACGATATTATTATTCATTTATTTTTTTATTACATGGTGGGGGCCACCTTTGATTAATATCCTAGGTGGCCAGATCCAAAATAATTAAATAATTCTTTTTAAGATTATAAAATTGAATGAAATTTACTTGATCGGGGTGGGCCATCGGATGGCTAGATCATTCAGATTCTTGAGGTATTGTTATATTTTGCCTCGATGCATTGGAGGAGTGGTGTGGATCTACCCACACATTCACCAATGGCCCATCTCGACCTTCAACGCCAAGTGATACCAATACTTGCGCAAAATATCTAAGATTCCTTTATCAAACACTTCTAGATCTAGTTAGTGTGGTTCATCTGATGATTAGATTGATCTTAATATTAGGGTCCTTATGTTTTTTGGCCTTATGAATTATATGATCCGATCAGATCTAATCTAATTTAATCAGATGCACACCAACTACAATTATATAATTTTAGATTCGCCTCACCTTTAAAGGGCATCCACCCATGATTCAATATAATGAACGTGTGACCAATCCACACCGTTCATTGCATTCACCGAATCAAATTATATTAAATATATAAAAATATTAAAAGGACGATAATATACATACCCGATCTAAGCACTCCAAAATTCTCTTTCTCCCTTTCTCTGCTGTCGCATGTAGCCTTTTTCTTTAATATTTAAATTTGACTAGACGTCTTTTATTCTTGAGAGATGTGGAGAGTGATATTTAAATTTAACTAGAAGTCTTTTATTCTTAAGAGATGCGGAGAGGGATATTTAAATTTGACTAGAAGTCTTTTATTCTTAAGAGATGTGGAGAGGGATATTTAAATTAAATATAAAATAAAGTTAAGATTATTTTTTTAAAAAAATCTTTTATTATTATTAGTAAATTTCACAGCCCTTACAGAGCCCATCATTTTGTTAGTGAGAAATCTCATTTTAATCCTTGAGACCAAAAGTGAACGTGTTCCAAGACTCAAATGTGCCGCCCTAAAGGAAAAGGTGGGATCAAAATTCCTCCAGTTGAAACCTCCTTGGGAGTCTACCGTAATGTTACACACACACACACACACACACACTGTAACTCCTACCGGAATGAGCTGCCAACACAAATATTAACCTGATTCAAAACTTAGGCAGCCGACTTTAGTATTTAGTATTGGATTCCGTTTTAGTAACATGTGGATGGATTTCTCATAGACATCAGGGTGGGCCCAACTAAGTTTCTGTTATAGTAACTTCGTTTAAATATTCTGCAGCAAATCCGCGTCCATCTAAGTTACTGATAAAAGTTCCGTGGGGTCCACCTTGATGTATGTGTCGTATCCACACCGTCCATCCATTTTAGATATCAATTTAGTCTATGATGCAAAGAATAAGTCAGATACTCAGCTTGACTGGACCCCACCACAGAAAACAGTGGAGAGAGTGACGCCCGCCATTGTTTCTAAGGGCCACAAAAGTTTTTGATCAAGCTGAAATTTATTTATTTTTTCCCCTTCTTTCATGTCTGTATTAACTTATAAACAGGTTGGATTGTAGATAAACATCATAGTGGACCTTAGGAAGGTTTCAACAGTGGACGTCTCTGTCCGCACTGTTTTCTGTGGTGGTGTTCACTATAGATTTAGATCTGACTCATTCTTTGTCTCATGACTTAAAATGATCTCTCCAAATGGATGGACAGTATAGATACAACAAATATATTATGGTGGGCCCCACAAAACTTGGCAAGGTCACTACAGTAGCGAGTCTGGCTGCGCAACGTGTCAGTATCTAATCCGCATCCCTATTCGCTTCTGAAAATTTATTTAAGAGAAATTTAGGACTGTGGACCCCACCTTTTAGCTAGCTTTTTTTATGAAAGAAGACAAACTTTGTTTTGCAACTTGGACCTGCTCGTACGGACAGAAAATTTGAGGACGAAAATACCCTCCCTTTCGAAGACGAGCGCTGACGCTCCTCCAGCCGAGAGTTATACGAATGGCTCAAAAGAGATCAAAGTTACATGGCCCCACAACTATGTATTTATTATATCCACAACGTTCATCCATATTTTGAGATTATTTCAGAGCATTATCCAAAAAAAAAAAATCATATCCAAAGATCAACTGGACCACACCACAAAGAACTACAGGAAAATTGATTTTCACCGTTAAAAATTTTGTAGGGCCCACCATAACATTTACTTTACATCCAATCTATTCATGAGGTCACAAAGGCCTGGATGAAGAGGGAAAAAAAGTTTTCATAATGATCTAAAACTTTCGTAACCCCTAAAAGGGTTTCAATGGTAGATGTTCAATTCCTGCCTTTTATAGTGTGGTCCACTTGATAGTTAGATCTATCTTATTTTTCGTCCCAAACCTTAATATGAGCTCTCCAAATAGATGGATGGTTTGGATATAACATAGACATCATGATGGGACCTACAAAAGCAACATAGCAAAAAAAATAAAAAAATGGCCGCGGAACTGCCTGTCCGCTACGGTAATAGCTACGGTTATAATCCGTAGCTAAAGTGTATCAAAAATTCTAAATTTTTAAGGCAAAATCGCTGGACAGTTTTGAACTTTTTCGATATATCGACGAAAGATCGTCGATATATCGACGCAATTATAGCTATGGTTATAATCCGTAGCTAAAGTGTATCAAAAATTGTTATCTATGACTAACGTCGATATATCGATGATATGTAGATAATATCGACAACTTATGTCGATTATATCGATGATATGTAGATAATATCGACAACTTATGTCGATAATATCGAGGATATGTCGATAATATCGACGTTTGCATCTTTTGTATATAAAAAAAAATTATATATATTTTTTTGTTTTGTTTTCGTTTAGGTTATAGGTTTAGGTTTAGGTTATAGTTTTTTATTTAGGTTATAGGTTAACGGTTTAGATTTAGGTTATAGGTTTTTGGATTTAAGAATGGGTTTGGGTTTAGGTTTAGGTTATAGGTTTTTGGATTTGAGAATGGGTTTAGGTTTAAGTTATAGGTTTCGGTTTTGGTTTTGGTTTAAGTTATAGGTTATAGGTTTAGGTTACAGGTTTTGGGATTTGAGAATGGGCTCAGGTTTATGTTATTGGTTTTGGTTTTGGTTTAGGTTATAAGTTTTGGGTTTTGGTTTTGGTTTTGGTTTAGGTTATAGGTTATAGGATTTGAGAATGAGTTCGGGTTTAGGTAATAGGTTTTGGTTTTTGTTTAGACTATAGGTTTTGATTTAGGTTATAGGTTAACGGTTTAGGTTAAGGTTTAGGTTTAGGTTATAGGTTTTTGGATTTGAGAATGGGTTCGAGTTTAGGTTATAGGTTTTGGTTTTGGTTTAGGTTATATATTTTGGAATTTGAGAATGGGTTTAGGTTTAGCTTATAGGTTTTGGGATTTGAGAATGGGTTCGGGTTTAGGTTATAGGTTTTGATTTTAGTTTTGATTATAGGTTATAGGTTTAGAGATTATAAGTGTAGATTTAAGTTTAGAGATTTCAGAATACATTTAGGTTTCGGGTTTAGGTTATAGGTTTAGGTTATAAGTGTCGGTTATATGTTAAGGTTTAGAGAACTGAGAATAGGTTAAGGTTTAGGTTTAGAAAATCGGATTTGGGACCAGGTTTAGGTTTGAGTTTTCAAGTTTAGGTTTAGGTTAAAGAGTTGATATTAGGATTAGGTGTAGGTTTAGGTTTAGGGATTTGAGAATACATTTAGGTTATAGGTTTAGGTTTAGGTTATAAGTGTCGTTTATATGTTAAGGTTTAGGGAACTGAGAATAGGTTAAGGATTAGGTTTAGGAAATCGGGTTCGGGACCGGGTTTAAGTTTGGGTTTTCAAGTTTAGGTTTAGGTTAAGGAGTTGATATTAGGATTAGGTGTAGGTGTAGGTTTAGGTTTAGGGATTTGAGAATACATTTAGGTTTTATGTTATAAGTGCAGGTTATAGGTTTAGGTTTAAGTTAGGTTATAGGTTAAGGTTTAGGGAATTGAGAATAAGTTAAGGTTTAGGTTTAGGGATTTGAGAATACATTTAGCCCTAAAAGGGTTTTAATGGTAGATGTTCAATTCCCCACTGCCTTTTACAGTGTGGTCCACTTGATAGTTAGATCTATCTTATTTTCATCTCAAGCCTTAATATAAGCTCGTAAAATATATGGACGGTTTGGATATAACACGTACATCATGATGGGACCCACAAAAGCAAAAAAAAATCAGTTTGTCCTGCTCAATTTCTAGTTTGCCCCGCTCAATTTTCAGTTTGCCCCGCTCAGGTAAACTGAAAATTGAGCGGGGCAAACTAGAAATTAAGCCGGACAAACTGAAATTATTATTTTTTTGATATGTTTCTTTTGTGGGTCCCATCATGATGTATGTGTTATATCCAAACCGTCCATATATGAGCGGGGCAAACTGGAAATTGAGCGGGGCAAACTAGAAATTGAGCAGGACAAACTGAATTTTTTTTTTTTGCTATGTTGCTTTTGTGGGTCCCATCATGATGTATGCGTTATATCCAAACCGTCCATATATGAGCGGGGCAAATTGAAAATTGAGCGGGACAAACTGAAAATTGAGCATACATTTAGGTTTTAGGTTATAAGTGTAGGTTATAGGTTTAGGTTTAAGTTAGGTTATAGGTTAAGGTTTAGGGAATTGAGATTAGGTTAAGGTTTAGGTTTAGGGATTTGAGAATACATTTAGGTTTTAGGTTACAAGTATACAATATAAGTTTTGGTTTAAGTTAGATTATACGTTAAGGTTTAGAGAATTGAGAATAAGTTAAGGTTTAGTTTTAGGGATTTGAGAATACATTTAGGTTTTAGGTTTAGGTTTAAGTTTTAGGTTTAAGTTTAGGTTTAAGTTTTGGGCAGGGACAAACATGAAATTAAGTGGGGGTAAACTAGAAAATCAGCGGGGCGAACATGAAATTGAGCGGGGGAAACATGAAATTGAGTGGGGCAAACTAGAAATTGAGCAGGGAAAACATGAAAAATGAGTGGTGCTTGTTTAATTTTGTGACGATATCTATCATGCCATTAAGCGAAAGAAGCATTATTAGTTTGAGCGGGGCACACATGAAATTCAGGAGGACAACCTGAAAATTGAGCGGGTCAAAATAAAAATTCAGTGGGGTAAACAAGAAATTCAGCAGGACAACCTGAAAATTGAGCGGGTCAAAATAGAAATTCAGTGGGGCAAACCAGAAATTCAGCAGGAGTAACATGAAATTAAGCGAGGCAAACTAGGAAACGAGCGGGGTAAGCATGAAATTGAGTGAAGAAAACTAAGAAACGAGTGGGATAAGCATGAAATTAAGCTAGACAACTAGAAAATGAGTAGGTCAAGCATGAAATTGAGAGGGGCAAACATGAAATTGAGCAGGGCAGACTAGGAAATGAGCGGGGAAAATTTAAATTTTGAGCGGAGGAAACTTGAATTGATGGATTTAAATGATGAATATCCAATCACTATTATTTTCTTGTAGCATGGTACATCTAAGATTTATATCCCTCTTATTTTTAGGATGAAGCCCTGAAATGATCTTTACAAATGGATGAATGGAATGGATGAAACACATACATCATGGTGGGGCCCACACAGCACTGACCACTAGCCACGGGGCTGGTGTCAGGGGGAGTAGCCAATTTATTTCCTATACTACATACATTTAATGTGGGCCCAACTGATGCGTGATTTCTACCCTAGACTGACCATTTTCGGAAGAAGAAAAAATGCTGATAACGGGAGCCTACAAAATGAGTTTTTTTCATCTTTCTTGTGGAAAGGGAGGTGAAAGAAACGTGAAAGCAGTAGTGGAGAGAGAGATGAAAATCAAACAGTAAAAATGGAGAGAAAAAGTAGACAGTAGTGAAAAGGAGGGATATTTTCATCCTGGAATTGGGTCTCCGCACGTGGAGGTCTAAGTTGCAAAAGTAATTTTGTATTCTTTCATAAAAACAGCTGGATAAAATGCGGCAAACTAGATTTTAACAGTGAAGTCAATTTCATGTTTGCTCTGCTCAATTTTCAGTTTGTCCCGCTCAATTTTCAGTTTGCTCCGCTCATATATGGACGGTTTGGATATAACACATCATCATGATGGGACCCACAAAAGCAACATAACAAAAAAAAAAATTTCAGTTTGCCCCGCTCAATTTCTAGTTTGTCCCGCTCAATTTCCAGTTTGCCCTGCTCAAAATTTATTTATTTTTGCTTTTGTGGGTCCTATCATGATGTATGTGTTATATCCAAACCGTCTATATATTTTACGAGCTCATATTAAGGCTTGAGACGAAAAATAAGATAGATCTAACTATCAAGTGGAACACATTGTAAAAGGCAGTGGGGAATTGAACGTCTACCATTGAAACCCTTGAAAGCCTTTTAGGGGTTACAGAAGTTTTGGATCATTATAAAAATTTTTTTCCTTTTCATCCAGGTCTTTTTGACCCTATGAATGAACTTAGATGGAGATTTCTCACAAACATCACAGTGGGCCCCCTAAAGGTTTTTAATGGTTGACGCTCATTTAACACTGTTTCCTGTAATGTGGTACACTTGAGATTTGGATATATCTCATTTTTGGTCTCATACCATAAAATGATCTCGAAAAATATATGGACGGCATGGATGAAAAGCACACATCAAGGCGGGGCCCACATATGGACGGTTGGTGGCAGGCAGAGTACCCAATCCGTTTCCTTGAAAGGGAGGGGTATTTTCGTCTTCAAATTTTCTGTCTTTACGAGCAGGTCTAATTTGCTAAACAAAGTTTGTCTTTTTTCATAAAAAAAAGCTGGCTAAAAGGTGGGTCTACAGTCCTAAATTTCTCTTTATTTAATGGTTAAAATTTATTTCAGCTACTCATTTATTTTATAGGTTGTGGCTAAGATTTAATGCGAATGGTTGTAGCGCTCGAATTTAATGCAACTACAGTATTAGTATTGCAGGTGGACAGACATAGATTTAAATACGTTGCTAGCGGACGCTGATTTGCAATACGATCCGAGTGTATTGATTTAAATCCACGTCCTTTATTTGTCATCCACTCATTGATGAGGTCACTCAGGTAAAGTCTCTGAGAGGCCACCGTGATGTATGGGTTGTATCCAGGCAGATCCATTCAAAGTTAGTTTTTTAAGGTATAAGCTTAAAAATAAAGTGGTTTTAACTTCACCACACCTTCGGAAGCGGCCATAATAATCATGACCACCGATTGAAACCTTCCTAGGGCCCATTGTAATGTTTATTTGATATTTAAGCTGCTAATAAGGTTACATAGATCTCGATGAAGGGAAAACAAAAATGTTAGCTTGATCTAAAACTTCTATAGCCCTAAGAAGTTTTCAATGGCAGGCATTCAATCCCACTGCTTCTTGTAGTGTGGTTCACTTGATCTTTAATCTACCTACTTTTCGGGTTCACGCCATAAAATCGTCTGTTAAAATAGATGAATGGTGTGGATAAAACACATACATCATGGCAGGCCCACAGAGGCCCTATTAGGACAGTCCATCTCTAGCTAGGTCCTGGTGCGGGCGGTTAGCAATTCGACGCCCACATGCTAGTTGTGCTTACCGGTGGCAAAGCAAAAAGAAATCACCTTACGATATGAAACTGTTTGGGAGCGTGGATTTGAAATCTAGGCTTCCGTTGTGCGCGGCCACGCTGAATTCAGAATCCCTTGTAATTCAAAAACAGCTGTACTTAGTATGTCTACTTTAATATATCTAAGTAGTGTAGGTATGTAATGTTAGACACAATAGTTGTGATAAGCATGTTGAGCTATATACTTTGCCTGAAAGTCATGAAATTCTAAGTCCTGTATGGGTGACAAGAATAGGGTCGTATCCGTGTGACTAACCAATGATTTTAACCATTGTTTACATGGACAATGTTTGGACAACACATATTATTCTATTAAAGTAATTATAATAATGTAGTTAATAATTTAATTGTTTTGGAACATCATCGATGAGCCAGGTGCCTCATAGATTAACAGCCTAGCTAGTGACACATGTTACACATGCAACTCTTGGAATGGGTAATTTGGTACCATGAATTTGGGAGGGTTTGATGGGATTTGAGAGAATTTCAAATCCCCTTGTGTATTTGGCATCATAAAGTAAAAGGTTTCAGATCGCCTCAAAGTGGATTAGAAATCTAAGGTGAAAGCTTGGATTGCATCCAAAATCCTTCTAAGAGATGCATGTGTAACATGTGTATCACTAGGCTATTAATCTATTAGGCACATGACCCATTGATGATATCACAAAACAATTTGATTGTCAATTGCCTCACTATAATTATTTTAATACAATGATATACGTAGTCCAAACATTATCCATGTAAATCAACGGTTAAAAATCATTGGTTAATCACGTGGATGTAATCTTGTGCTTGTGGCCCATTTGACACTTGAAATTTCATCATTTTTGGGCAAAGTATATATTTCAACAAGCTTATTACAATCATTGTGTCAAACATCACATATATACACTATTTAGAGATGTTAAAGTTAATTTAATAATTAAATTCAAACTCTTGTAAGTGTTCAGAGTCAGCCGTGGTGTAAATTTCATTCTATATTACCTGTCATGGCAGCATCACACGGAAAATGGAAGGTTCTGATTAGGTCACCTGTACATGTGGGCCACGTCTTGCAACCATGATGGTGATCTTGAGTTGCCACGTAGGCAAAACCAACTCTTCCCAGCTCACACGGTATCTCAAGGCATTGGTGGGCTAGACCTTTCTGTATGGTTGCAACTGGCCAGGCCCAAGGTTGTCTATCAACGACTCATGAGCTAAGCACACGAGTCAAAGCTAATCTCAGCCTATAAGCAAGATCCACTAGGCAAACACCCAACCTTGAAAACAAGTTAGGCTGAGATTGGATAACCCATTAGGTCTGCCAAGCCCAGCCCAATTTGACTCGCTATGGGGCTTGAAAACTCACAAAGGCTAGGGTAATGCGGGGGTTTTTTCACACCTGGCTTGAGTGCGGTGGCCTGTAAGATGCAGGAGCTCACTCAGGGTAGGCGGCTTGTGTGAGGCAGGTGGCTCGTAAGATGCGGGCCCCACCCGTGTGACTCAAGTGACTCGTGTGAAGCGGTACCCATGTGATTTAGGACCCACAAGGGGGGTTCTATCGAGGGCCTAACCCATGAGATGTGAGGCCTGGGCAATAAGATAAAGGAATTAATTTGTCATACTCTAACAGTTCGAGCTTTTAGAACAAGTAGTTAATTGTCCTACATCAAATTGGTATCAGAGCGGGAGGTCTCGTGTTCAAGCTTCCTCACCCGGGGTTCAAGCTTTTAGAGCAAGTGGTTAATTGTCCTACATCATAGGGTTGTCCATTGACGCCGGGATGAACATGATGAGGTCAATCACTGTCTTCCTCAAGAATAACTACTCTTAATTTATTCTCTTAATTATTCTAAGCTCTTTTTGTGTTGGGATAGAGAAACGACCATCAATTCAGGGATATTTTGCAAATCTGACTTGTGCAACCTGGTGCAGCGAGGTTGGGTAGCTAAAGTAGCTCGTTCTACCCCAAAATTATATATTGTACACCCAATAACTCATTTTGAATTGTGAGATATGCCGGATCTAAGGTCTAACGGTCTAGATCATTTCTGTCGTTGATTGGGCCCTTTATTATTATTATTATCTATCTTGGCCATCAAACTATCCATAACCTGCTCAGCTAGGCTGGTCCATCAATCTTGTAGGCTTCACCTATTTTGGGCTGGGCAAGGTCTCGAATACTAGGCCTAGAGACAGCGGCCTAAAAAATATAAGTACATTTATTAATTGGGTTAAGTACAGAGTCTAAGAGGCCATCATCCCAGGCCAAGCCTAATCCATTTCATGGTGGAAACAAAGAGAAAAGAATAAGGGATGAGAGGGAAGGAAGAGGAAGAAAAGGAGGGGCTTGGTTAGAGATGAGAGAATGAGGAAGTAAATCAGATTTTTTTCTTCATCTCTTATTACAATCACGTAACTTTATAGGATTCATTCCAAGATCCTTTACTTACTCAAATTACCTAAAAATACAAAACAGAAAAAGAAGCTTATCAAAATAATAAAATAAATTACACTTATTTTAGAAGTCATTCCTAGTGGAATTGTATCATCCCACCCTCCATCAGGACAACCTTGGCCTCTAGGTTGGAAATTTGAAAACTGTTGAGAGAGCTCTGGCCACGATTCCCATGTAGCATCTTGGATTGCCGCTCTAACCCACTTGACCAAGGCTTCCATCACAGCTACATTTCCTTTTTTGACCATGCTACGGTTCAAAACTGATTTTGGCTCGGCTTGAATAATACTGTCATTTATTAAATATGGAAAATCATGAACTTAGATATTTCCAGCATCGAGCTTTTTCTTGAGTAAGGAAACATGAAAGACCAGATGTATCTTGGAGTTGGGTGGTAAATCTAGCATATATGCTACCAATTCAATCTTTTTAATGATGTTATTCCACCATTCTGCGACGACATAGTAAGGGCTACTTGAGCAGAGTGCAGCCGCTGTGCTTAAGAAATGGTTACTTAGAATAGAGGCCAGAGTGAGTGCCGTCATAGAGTGGGCCGCTGTGGACATCAGCTGTAGAGCATGATGGAATGTTATGGTCTCAAGAATTTAAATGTCTGACTTCATACCTTTGTCTAAGTTCTTAATACAAAGGTATCTTTTTTGTAAATCTTGTCATGGTTAAAGGACTTAACAACCGACCGACTTGTTGAGTCTCTAGTGGATTTGGGGGTGAGTCAGCCTAACTCGACTAAGTTAGGTGTGACCCATGATTAGAGTTGGGCATCGAGTAGACAACATTCCAGAAACGGTGGTGAATGAATATTGTGTGGATCGGATCAGATCAGTCCGGATTGGCCATTGAACCGAACTCAACTCGATATACAGTTAGATCTGAGTGGGCTTATTCAATCCGACCTGATCCTGACTTTCGGTTCAGATGGGATCGAGTCGGAGTATGCCCAACTCTACCCATGATATCAATCCACACAAAGTCTGACTTAGTCCGAGTTGACTCAGACGAGTCACATTAGACTTGGCTGAGTCTTAAAACCATGTATCTTGTATCACAGGGCACGCCTAATGATCACTGCAGATCTTGCACTGAAGTGGGCGGACTGGTTCAAGACTCAGACCCGACTCTGGCTCCGGCCATGCATAATCATCATGGCTGGGCTCAAGCCCGATCATTTTGGCCCACTAAGGACCAAAGCTGTGTTCCAGCTTAGATTTATTATGCAGGCTGGGTTTTGACAAAACCCGACCAGCTCACAGACAGAACCTCAATGCCAACACCTGGGCCTCTCCACTCATCCATAAGAATTACACCCGACACATTAAGTTGGGCCCACCTAAATCAAGGATGGATTCTATGTGGGGCCCGAATGCATCCAGATCCACAAGCTGACGCCTATGGAGAGATCATTAGGAATCAAATCTTGAAACACTCACACATGCTGCACCGTCTTTACTGGCTCTGCTTACAAGCTAAAGACCCCTCTCTTATATCGAGACGCAGATTGCGTGGTGAACCCAACACCTCGTAGTTACATGATGTAAGGACTCTATGGGGCCCACCATGACGTATGTGTTTTATCCATGCCATGCATCCGTTTTTTCCAGCTCGTTTTAAGGCATGAACAAAAAATTGAAGTATATCCAAAGTCAAGTTGACCACACCACAAGAAACGGTGAGGATAATGATATCCTTTGCTGAAACCTTTCTAAGGTCCACAGTGATGTTTACTTGTCATCCAACCTGTTCATAAGTCACATTGTCATATGGATAAAGGGAAAACACAAACATAAGCTTGTTCCAAAACGTTTTTAGCCCATCAGAAGTTTTAGACGGTATGCATTCAATTCACACGGTCTAGGTAAAATATATAGACCGCCCCCATAGATTACTTACACTACATAGACTCCATGGTGTTGGGATGGGATCACTGTACAATTTATGTGGGTCCCATACAAAGTATATTTGAAAGTTGTTAGGTTGACTATTATCATGATACTGCACATGAAAGTAACACGTAGTCTAATCAAATCCCATTACTTTCTTATACTACCAAGCCATGTGATGTTGGGTCACCACACAAGCTAGTGGAACTTTTGAACGTAGGTGCCTAATTGAAAGTTTGGATTTGATTAGGGTGATTATGAATCCTTCAGCTATGCTTGAAAGCTTGTATTGGGAATCCCTAGCAAACCAAAAACAATAATACATTAAAATTATATAATATATTTATATGAGTTTGAGTTTAATTACTAAGGCCTTGTTTGTTAAATCTGAAGTCTAGAGACCGAATGTGGAATCTAAAGCCTGAATTTGAAATTTGAAGCTTGAATCTAAAATTCTAAGTAAAAAAAAACTTGTTTGATAATTATGGTTGAAGTCTAAAAATTAAGTACTAAATCTTAAATAGATTGTTGGTTAACAAACATCTTAAATGCTTGAAATATGTTAATTTGACACATTTGTCCTTATGTCTCATTTGGAAATGTTTTACATTATAAAGAAATTATTTTTTATTAAATGAAAATAAAATCATTATATTTAATTTAAATAAACTAAAATACTTAATAAAAAAATTAAAATATCATCATAAGGCCCTCAATTCCTCTTAGTAGGAAAATTATCACTATGTATTGTATGGGATTAAACACCAGTAGCAACAAAACTTTCAAATAAGCCCACCTTATATTTATATGTTATCCAAAGCGTTTATAAGGTCATTTTCAATTGGATGAAGTTAAAACATATTGATCCCAAAACTTTCGTGCCCTATTTAAGTTTATTTTCTATCCAATATATTCATAAGGCCACAAATACCTGTATGAAGAGGAATTTTTTTTTATAAAAAAAATCATATTGATCTAAAACTTATGTGACCACAAAATAGGTTTCAATGGTAGATGTTCAATCCCCCGTTGCTTTTTGCAGCTTATTTTTCATTTTAAACTTTAATATGAGGTCACTAAATGGATGGATAGTTTGGATATAATACATACCTCATGATGGGACCCACAGAACTTGTTGACATTAATACAACAGATATATAGCTGGTATGAAGTACACCAACCAATCTGCATCCTACTTGGACGTGGATACTTACAGGTAAGTGATGAGGGTCAAATATTGCATATCAGACCCTGATTATTGTTAGATTTTACGTATATGATAATGCTTAATATTATATTTTAATTGTGTTTTTATTATAAGATGAAATCAGGAGCATTGATTGAAAAATGATATTAAAAGCAGAGATTTGACGCTCTGAAGTCACTAGAACAAGGGACAGAATCTAGAGAACCAAGATCGAAAGATTTATATACCAAGGATCCGAGGAAATTAAGCCGTTCACGTTAAAGAGGCACAAAATTAATTTAAAAATACAAGATCAAATGGTTCCCGCCATCTGATTGACTCGAAACTTCATACATGCGATGAGGGCCATAAATCAATCGTACATATTAAATTTCAGTCATTCAATATCTTGAGAAGTGGGCCAACGGACAGATCGGCCCATTAATCTCCAATTTAGGGCCCACCTGATATCTGGAACTGCTTCAAATTTGGTCTCAACGTCTTAAGTAGGGAGACTAATTAAATGAATAGATTAAATTTTACAAAAATGTTACAGTAGACCCCACCTAATGTGGCATGTGCATAGTGCATATGTGCACTAGCCGTGCACGGCAAACGTTGACCGAAAAAAAATAAAAAGAAAGAAATTTCTTTCTTACATGTTGCGAAATTGACCAATAGACAGTTTTACGGACAGTATGGGCCCCACCCATTGATCGTACGGATGATCCAAGCCGTCCATCTTATAGATGGCTTTGAGCACTATAAAATTATGCTAACCGTTTTCATCCATGTAATCACACATATGCGGTACAGAGGTCACAAGTGGACTGTTATGCAACATTCAAAACGGTTTCAACATAATTTCTTCTCTGAGCCACTTCAATGAACGTTCAAAACTATCAATATTTGACCGAAATTTTGGTCTGGATCTAATGGATGGGGTGGATTTCTCTGAAACTGCTTCTGTGGGGCCCACCGATCACGTCAGCGAAGGACATGCGTAGGCTTACGCACGTCTGTGAAATCTGGAGTTTCAGGCGATTGTGGCCCACCATCTTTGATCAGATGAAAGATCTGATCCGTCCATCATATAGACCAGCCAAAAACGTCCCAGGAGACATTGATTTTACAGATAAAGTGTGAATAACAAGGGATTTATGAAGTCCCGAACTTTTGTGCGAAAAGATGTGTGCGAATTCTACTACGACAGTTGTACGACCGATTCCAGCCCTCCACTGACCTCCCTGCCTATAAGAGGCAGTCCTTGGGAGGTCAGAAAGGGGGAAGACCAGAGCCAGAGCCTGGGGAGAGCCAAGGAGAGGAGAAAGAGAAGAAAGAGGGGAGAGAGAGGAAGGAAGAAGGGAGATGTTCCTAGCGTTTAAATATTATTTTTTCTTCTTTTTATTTGAAATTATGGATTGGTAATCTTGTAGCCAAGGCTGAGATGAAGCTCCTAATTTGAATAACTTTTATCTATGTTGAATTTATTTTAATCTGATTGAGTTGTTTCTTTATCTAGTGTACTTAACTGTAATTTTCATGTTTCTCCATTCAATGAGCTGGACCAAAGTCTAGATATAGGTGTTGTTTGGAATCTTAACTAGGTGCTTGTGTCTGACCATGAACAGGTTTCTTATAGAGGAAGATGTGATCCATATGCTTTAAAAGGATTATACATTCTGTGTGCTCGACCAAGGACATAGTTTGTAATTTATTTAATTTATATCAATCTGAATATGGTGAATCAATAAGTAAAATAAGGGTTAGGATAATTAGGGATGGATTCGAAAGTCATAGTATTCTCTTTAAATGGATTTTACTCATTGCTCTCGGTTGTCCTTTTAGATTATTTTTCTTAATCACTTGCTAAATTATTTGTTGGATTAGTTAAGAAGAGTCTTAAAATTTGAAATGTGACAACTAGTTCTCGTGGGAACGATCTCATAATACATACCATATCTATATCTGATTCGTATACTTGCAAGTTTAAAATCATTTAAATCAGATTATTTTAAATTAAAACATCAATAAGTCATCAAGTTCTATGGGCCCACTATGATGTATGTGCTTTGTCTACACTATCCATCTATTTGGAGATTTAATTTTAGAGCATGAGTTAAAGAACGAGGTAGATCCAAAATATGTAGTTCTCTTGTGCCTACCTTTGAAACCTTCTCAAGACTCACTGTGATTTTTATTTAAAATTCAAATCCAACTAGTTCACAAGTTAACAGGGATATGAAAAAAGGGAAAAAGACAAATATCAGCTTGATCAAAAACTTTTGTAGCGTATTTAAGTTTTTAATGCTAGGAATTACTCTCCTCACTATTTTCTATGGTGAGGTCCACTAGAGGTTTGGATTTGACTCATTTGTTAGTTTTTTATCTAAAATTATATTTTTCAAATGGATGGCCGACGTGGATACAAAACAGACATCATGATGGGGCCCACGTAACTTGGTGATGTAACTTCAGTCTCGCTACTCAACCTGTTAGTATCCAATCCGCTTCCGCGGTATCAAATTGGTTACTCCCCTACCACTCATCAATAGTTGATGGTCGGTGCTATGTGGGCCCCCTCATGATGTGTGTTTCATCCATGCCATCCATCTATGTTTATAGATCATTTTATTGTATGAGACCAAAAATAATTTATATCCTAATCTCAAGTGGACCGCATTACAGGACAGCAGTGTTGAATGAACGTCGACCATTAAAAACTTTTTGGGGGCTATAAAAATTTTGGATTAAGCTAATCTTTATTTTTTTCATTTATCTAGGTCTATATAACCTAATCAACAGATTTGATGTCAAATAAATATACATTAGGCCTTAGGAGAATTTTAATGGTGGATATCCAATCACTATTGTTTTTCTGTGGTATGGTTTACTTGAGATTTATATTCCTCTCATTTTTAGTATCAAGCCCTAAAATGATCTTTAAAAATGGATGAAACACATACATTATGGTAGGGCATAATGAAGTTTTACATATTAAAAGTTGATTTTGTATTGCATAAACAATTTAAAGAGAAAAATTTTACATAGTAACCTGAAAAAGGATAATTTTGGAAGCAAAACTTTTTATTTAATGAAAAATTCATCGAGTGCATTTTGCATTCACCAATAAGCCAAACTCCTATTATAGAAAGAATTCAGTGAAAAACTACTTAGCGCTTGTCTTCTTCCGCGTTAACCACGCATTAACAAACATCCTGAACACGGAACATTTTTCCAATTCCGCGTTAATTGTAAAAATTCACTGTTAACAAATAGGCCCTAAATCAACTTTAATATTCCTATTTAGTGTATATATGTGATGTTCGACACAATAATGGTAACAAATGCATCTAGTGTGTAGATATGATGTTCAACATGAGGATAGTAATAAATCCATTGAAACATATAATGTTACAATTTAGTGGCTAACTAATATTTTTTAACGGATGATTTACAGTACCAATGTGTTGGATTGTTCAAATCATTCTATCAATATAATTTTGATGATGCAGTTCATAATCTAGTTATTTTATAATCCATCGAGGGGTTATGCGTACAATAGATTAGTAGCTTATTAATACCTTATTAATATTTGGGTTACACTTCAACTTTCTTAACTTTAAAAATGAGGAAGAAATAAAAAGCAAAAAAGGGAGTGGAGTTGTAATCTCCACAAAGGAAGAGATGGTAAAACTCATTAGAAATGAAGATATACCCCCGAACGGCCCATGAAATCTAGATACCCTCCAATACCCTTCAACCGCCCATGACCCGATAAAATCCTGCCACACCATGGAGCGGTGTCGGGTCACGAAGCAATCCGGATCTGTCATTTTCATCATGCTCCCTCCCTTGTTGAGAAAAGAACTTTCATACCTGACAGAGAATGAGCGTTAATTCACAAGTGATGAGAAACAGTACAATTCTCAGACGATCAACTCAAATCAAACCGTTCAAATCTTGGTCCCTCGTTTTGATTCACACCGATTCATTTTTTTCTTACTGGGCGATTGATTGGGCATCATTGAATGGTTGAAATGAAAACATTGAATGGTCTGGATTCAGCAAAGAAATTCCTCGGAATCAGATACCAGGACTGTCCAATCAAATATTAGTTTGTAATTATATACCATAGCCTATACATAATTCAAAAACCAAGGGTGTTTATTTTGAGTCAATGAATGCATATGGACATACACGATTTCTGAGTACCCGCGTATCAACCATCACTCTGCCAGACTATCAAATAACTCCCACTCTCTCTCTTGTCTCTGGTCGCATCTTCACAAAGGAATAAAACATTTTTTTTAAATAAAAAACCCAGAATTCGTTGAAGAGCGATGTCGAAGAAGGGGTTCTCCCTGTACTACAGGTTCGTACCAGATCTCTAATCTTTCTCATGCAGATTTTTCATTTTCTGTATAGCTTGTAGCTTGGATTTTCTTGTGCGCGTTTGGCTTTGCTATCGCCGTTGAAGTTAATGATCGCGACATTTTCCAACTAGAAATGGTTGGTTTTTTTTTTTTTTTTTTTTTTTTTTTTTTTTATAACTTTCAACTCCAACTCAATATTTAATTCAATCCGATTCAAGGCTGATTTAGGGGTCGTTTGGATGCGTGGAAAGCTCACATAGCCCAAAAATGTCTCTGTCTAGGATTTAAATGATGGAAACGGATGTCAAGATGTTCTGTTTGGATGCGTGGATAGGGGCGCCCATGGATGTTGAGGAGAGCTATTGAACGTGTGTAAACATCGCACACGTGCGCAACATCAGCTCCCTGTAATAGGTGGTCCTGAAAATCGAACATTTGTTGGTGTGCGGGTTCAGTAAGGACGAGGAGCAAAGAACTTTTTTGGGTGAGGGCGTTTTTGTTACTCTGGCAGCGTATGGCGCTTGATATGCAGGCACTAGACCATGTGCCACACATGAACTCAAACCAAACCGACTACATTGTGGAACCCAATATCGGTCTGCCAGTCCCCGAATTAGATCAGTTGAAAAATCCGAACCTCTAATTGATGGACACTTAGTCTGTTAAAATAGGACCTTTGGATATTTTCATTTTTAAACGTCCTATAACTGTCCACCAATCTGGTAATCAGATAATCAAATAAGTCTAATGTTTGGTTCATGATGCATCTAAACTGAGACACATGAATTAGAGAGTGTAATTTGAATTAGTAGTGTTGATGCAAAAATCTGGTTACCCCGACCAAGCTCCGATAGCTTGCTCCGAGCTCTGTAAGCCTGCATAGAAGAAAGACAAAGGAGACCTTGGCTAGAGCAGGGGACCCTCTAATGCCAAAGTCAGGCTAAGAATCTGGGTCTAAGTGGTATCACTAGGAATTAGGGTGCAAGATCTTGCGTACCTGTTTCTGCTGATACGCTCTCTATTTATACCTTTGGTGTGGAGTGAGCGTGTCTGTTAATCTCGGCACGATCCTTGCCATAAGGCGAGAACTGCGCACGTGTTGATGTCGGCCATTACCCTGAGATCGTGCGCCGGATAACTCTTTAAACATGCCTTCATGGGGTTAATCCCTCTGCGTGATCATCGGCCATGTATGCATCCGAGCCGATCTTAGCCCACGGCCCTCCGAGCTCACGAACGAGCTAATCTTGGTCAGATCTCAGATGACTCAGATCGGCACCAAGTACTAGACCTCCGACTCTGGCCGACGGGTCGGACGTGTAACGCCATATTCTCATATGAGCAGGGCTTCGCTTACGATCCTCCGAGCTACTGATCGGAGTCGACGGGTCGGGTGTGTAATGGCTTCTTCCGGGCTCCAGGCCAGTGTCAAAGCTGTACAAAAGAACTTGGAATCGGGTCAGTTCGGATGTAGTACTATTAGTCCGAGGTTCTGCCCATTGATTTCTCTAAGTCAGCCTTTGTCGGGTTCGGCTCAGATTTTCCCATAACAATTAGTATGCGAGATATGCAATTCCTTAGTAACTTTTTAGTGCCTACATATCATCCATCACACTCTACCAGAGTATCAAGGTTCTTCTCCTTTCATGGAGGTCTTTGTTCATGAATTGCTGCACCCTGGGCTTTAGGACAGCACAATATCCGAATTTGTGGACAGCCCCGTCCAAACGGAAGCCCATGTCCATATACGAGGATGCGCCAATTGCAGAAACATGCCCTTGAATATGGATATAAGGCCTTAAGTGGATCTTTCTATGCATCCAAACAACTACTAACTAACCCAACTTTCGACATTTTCTCTTTGTTGTGACTAAATATTGCAGTCTCGAGGTTTGTTGGCTTCACAAGCGGACCCTCTCCACACGTGCCAACCTGGAAGATCCATGCATGAGGTGGCTCCTACCTTCCACATGACCCAGGGCATAAATCAAGCTGATCAATTTACCAGGTGTGCAATCACTATACAGAAGCAATTGACTGGTCAGAAGAGCTTGTCAACTGTCCACCAAAAAAAAAAAAAAAAACACATGGCACACAAGATGAGTTGACCATGTTGGTTTTCGTACCAGGTCATCTGCAGCACAGATGGTCCTATCTCATGCATGGATCAGATGTTCCACATGCGTGCTAGGTTCTCTGGCTTGCTTTGCTTTTCAAGCTCTGCTCGTTGCTTCACAATCAGCTTCAAAAAAAGGCGGCATTAGCTGAACAAGCAACGATTGAAAAGCTGTTGTGTGCTAGCGTGCACATACATTTTGAAGCTGAAAAACGTGAAGCGCCCCCTTTTTTATTATAGGGCTATGGAGTTACTTTCACTTTACTTGCGACTATGGAGTTAGGGGCCTGGGCCCTAAAGGAGGCCTTTGAAAAGCGCAATGGCTTCGAAGCTAAAGCTCGCTGAGCAAGCAAGCAATGGCTTCAAAGCCTATTAGTAAAATGCACTAGCACACATTCATTTTGAAGCTTGAGGAAAGCACACCATTCATAAAGTTGGGCCTTGTTTCAGTGATTTGAACTAGTGTATTAAATAGTGAATAGCATGTAGCATAGCGTTCACTCAAAGAGTGAGACTTAAGCTTCATAATGTGTAGTGTAAGCTACATGCTACTTTTAGATTTTTAATTAAGGTTGTGCTTGGTTGCACTAAATGTTATGAAATATCTGGAAATATTGTGATATTTTGTGCAACCAAACACAATCTAAAATAATTAAAAAAAAATAGGACAATGATTAACTACAAAGATAAAGAAAGATCAACATAACTAATTTAATGCTGTTACTTCTATTATTTTATTAAAATCATTGAAAAGATTAACTAATTTTATTGAAAAATAGAAAAATGTTACAAATCATTAAAAAATTAATTGAATTTTATTTTAGTGAATATAAACTTGTATTGTAAGCTATGTGTAGCATAGGCTATGTAGTGTACAGGCATATGTAAATTAACATGCAGCGTGGGCTATATGTGACTTAAGCCAGGTCCTTACTCATGACTCGGTGGTAGACTCACAAGAGTTTCAACACAAGGTCGTGGGTTCGAGTACCCATTGTGGTGAAATACCACTGTGGTGTGAGTGCATGAGTGTGTGTGTGTGTGGTGTGAGTGCGTGTGTTAAAAAAAAAAAAGAAGTGACTTAAGCTATTTTCATGAGCTACGTGGCATAAGGCTAAGCTACATAGCGTAAGCTACATGCTACATACTGCAGGTTATTTAAAACACTGATCTTAGCCATCATCTCATGCGTGCCACCATAGATGGGGATTTCCCAAAAATATCCCAGATAGGAAGCTCCTAAACCATATAAGTGGCTGTATAAGTGGCCATAAGGAGATGGTTAGGAAAAGAATATAACAATGGTTCTGAAAAGAGCTATCATGGAAGTCTTTTGGGCCATCCTGATCCTCATTGGGGCCCATCAGTTCACAATGTGTGTTGCCAAACATGAACTCTCCTTGTCTATACACACAAGGACCCTATAATTCGTCTTTTTATCTGGTCATGGTTCTTGTAAGTTTCTCTTTTGAGTTTTTGATCGACTAATTGGGAGTGTGATATAAATTGGGTAGACTTAAGGTGTAGGATTGGGCACAATTGTGGAGAACTGGAGTCTTTTGGCTGTTTGGAAATGAAAGCTTCCATTCATCTTTTAGAAAAACTGTGTTAGTTGATGGTTTTTAAGAAAATTATTTAAAATGTTATCATCCATTCAGTTGAATTGGAAAGTAGTTGAAAGAATTTTTCTTCGGGAGGGAAAGTGCAGAAGTTGACATGAAGAATGGAAGGTGCCTAGGTTTCAAGTCTTATTAAAGACTAGTAAATGTTCCTTAACGTTATGCCAAACAAGATTCTGTTTCATACTTGGGAGAATCTTGAAGTGGATATTAAAATTTCAAAAGACTGGGGCAATGTTGACTTGAGATTTATTTGGAAAAATTGAGTGGGATTATTGGCAGTTGTAGTTCTTTTGCTTATGTCATTGTGTGGCCCACCCAAAGACGAGACATAATGGTGACCTTGGACGGGAGGAAAATTGAAGTATTTGTCTTTGCTGATTGCAGCCTATAAAATTCTTCCTTGCAATAAGTTTGTTTCAAATATAAAAGCTCCCCTTAGGCATGATGCTGGTGATGCAATCTGCTGCAAACATCATAGACCTAGAGCAGGAGTGGTGGCAAAGTGGCAGTTCTCAAATTTTAGCATGTATGAACACTGAATGCCTGGGATTTTCAGTAGCAGTGGGATCTAGATTATGAATTGGGAGTCGTATGTAGAAGGTTTCTGTAACCATGTCCTGAGTGCATTTTGTGAAGGAAAATCATGGGGCAGAAAAAAAATCAACCAGGTGTCCTTTGTATCATTAATGCAGCTTGATGTGTTATGCTTTAGACCAGTGGCTTGGAAGGACTAGTACTTTTATCTTTTTCTTTTTTAATTCCCTTTTTTTTTTTGGGGTAATTTTGTGGCTGAAAGTATTCTTTGTATACAAACCTCAATGCGAATGTTAGCCCATGCGTACAAAAGCTCAGCGTTTTGTTTCTTTTCCTGGTTGAGTTCCAATTTTCGTGAGTGTTATTATCCATTTGAGTGCCAATTTTCGCAAGTTCCATATCCTAATGCCAGCACCGCCCCCACACTGAATGTATTTTCTGTGGGAGGTCATCCACAATGGCTTGTGGTGTCTCCGCCCATTTACCATAAGCGGGTGAACACCAACATTATTGTCATGGTTCATTCAGCATTTCACTGATTTTTATTTATTTATTTTAGCATTCCACTATAAATGGTGCATAAAGAAAACGTGTCCTTGATTGGATGATTCTAACTGTTTAATCAATGAGGCAAAGTTTATTGGTTAGATGGTTAGGATTGTTCAATAAAGTCAGTGGCAATCAATGTTGGAGCTCATGGGATGAGTGACCCACATCTCGTTGACATTAGCACCATCTGCACGGCAAACCATACAGACACATAACAACTCACATGGCCCTAGGAGAGGTGGATGAGTCCTTGTTTTCTTAAAATGATGGATGTTCCTTGGGAAATCATAAATTAACTTCAGCCTGATGCAATTGAAATGCTCAACTTTCTAGTATGTTGCTCCAATTCTGAAGACCAATTTTGGTTTTTTTTTAAAATGATATATTGGGATGTTACTCACTATACACTGCATACACTTGCATATCCAGTTTCCTACACTGTAGCATTTCAGAAATGGCTATATCACATTACTTTCTATAGCTTCTCACTCATTTTCAAGGAGAAATAGATGATCCCCATCTCGGATAACATCTATGTCTTCTATTTCTGCATTCTCTGCACTGAGCACTTTTGTAGGATGGCTGCCAGCAAACTTTTGACCTGCAGTTTTGTAAGATTGATACAATCCATGAAGAGATTATAAACAAGACCAATCATACCAGATTTACTTTCATCAATCCCGGTGCAAGTTTGGAAACTCTGGATTATATTCCAGCTCATTTTAAAAAAAATAAAAATAAAAAAAATCTATGTTATTTTAGAGGTCTGCTTATACAAGTTGCACGGTTAGGATCTCAAATCCTACTCTCCCTACATTCCAATGCAGCATGTTTGTGAGATCCAGGCTGTTCATCAAGTGAGATCCACCATATATTTGCTGTGACCAAAATCAAGCTGGTTTGCTCATTGGTGGGCCACACGTGTATCCATGGACTATTGGTCAGTTTGTGCATCCTCTCCCTTCATGCATGTGTTCCTCTCCTTTCATGCATGTGTTACCTACCTGATGAGCAGCCTGGATCTTCACACAGTAGCGTCTGAAATCCTTTTCTCACTGGTATTTTCATAGAATCATATCTCATTATTATTTATGCTAATGAGATTGGATTTGAAAATAATCATAGTTTCTCTGGTGGAGTTTTCAGTTCAATAATCAAATACTCTTATGAAAGCAAACAAGACTTACTGCCTATTCTGAGGAGCTCTTCTATAGAATCTGGTAGGAGTATTAACTTCCCTAGCTGCCCCCTTGATGCATTTGCCCTTCGGAAACGCATTTGGATTGTGACCCTTTTGTTGGTCAGTTTCATGACTTCATTATCATTGAGATGGTTACCACTGTTTGAATAGCAATTCATTGCTGTCTTCTTGAAACAAGACTCTGCAAGGTCAGGGCTCCCTCTTATCTTGCTTTGACATTTACTATACCTTCTGTAATTTAGTGTTTCTGTGTTACTTAGTTCTATTTTATGATCCTCTATGTTCTTGTCTTTGTTTTCATAACATTGTAAGATATTGTAGATGTCTTTCCATCCCCGTTCCTCTGCAATTACTTTTGGCGTCCGCCCACCAGCATCCATTTTATTCACGTCGGCTCCTCTTTCCAGCAAAATTCTGACCATTTCTAGATGCCCCTTGTGTGCAGCAACATGGAGGGCTGTTTGGCCGCCCGAGTCTGTTGAATTTATATCATCTCCATACTCCACAAGATGACAAATTGTGTTTAGCTCACCCTTTTCTGCAGCCTCACATAGGATTCCATGATCTGTTGTTGATTGGTTTCTACATGGACAATCATCATGATATCCTACATGAGAACAATGGCTTCCTCCTATAGGTCGTCCATCAAGCCATTCTTTGAGGACAAACTGTGGATCCACATGTGGGTCTTTGTAATTCAAGCCTTCGAGTCCCTTCAGTTGCTGTAAAATTGAGAGCAGAAGCATCAGCTCCTATCTCTCTCCCATAAATGGACAGAACAAAAAAAAAAAAAAAAAACCATTTAAGAATATTGCATGACCCATGTTTCTCCCTCTCTAACCTAATATGTACCTGCAAAAAGTTACTCATGAGGACACTTCCATCTTCCATGTTTGCTTGAATGACTTTCATGAGTGAAATCCTGCTTAGTCGTAGAATTTGAGAAAGCTCGCATGTCCGTGCAGTGAATGGTTGTGGCCTCTGGCATAAAACCCCTATCTCCCCAAACATTTGCCCCACAGCTGCCTTTCTCTGAACCTGGATTGTATAAGCAGGATTTGTTGATGTTAGTCTTGGCCTGCATGAAATTTTCTATCAATGGAAAAATTGACAAATAATGTGTAAACAAACCTGTACTTGATCACTCCCATCAATATATTGTATCAAATCCTACAACCATAGTCAAATCACCATTGTACAACTCAGTCAACAGTCATAGTTGCCTTTGTACTACTAAGAGTTTTATGGAAGATGAACTATCAGGTCCTGAGCCTTAGCAAATATATAAATTCTGTGGCTCTATACATGCAGGGCCCTTGGTTGACTGACCCATTGTTAATCTCATGGCCCTCTGTGATGGGGGATCCCCACCCCCCCAAAAAAAATAAAAATAAAAAATAAATAAATAATAATTAAAAAAAAAAAATCCAAATTTGGGCATCCCCCATCATGATGGGACCCATGAGAACAATCATCAGATCATAGTCCCCACATATGCGGAATCCTGTTTTTTGGGAAACTATATATTTGTCGAGGCTCAGGACCCTTTAGTTCTTTTTGGTAAAAGTGTTTCAGGTGTGTTACTAACCACTGATCCTGATACCAATATATAAAGATCTGTTGGAGCCTCATTCTGGAGTATAACATCTTCCTTGGGTGGAAAGTATTCAGCCTGCATTTCTGTAACCTTTTCATGATGGAAGATGATATCAGTGTTGCGTGATATCAATAAGATGTCATTGTGCCGAATGGGAAAAAAAAATGTGAAAGTTAAGTGATATATTTACCAGTTGGAAAAGGAAATCATAAGAAACCCCTTGGAAAAGATGGACTTTTTTAGCAATGGAAAAGAACAGAGTGTGTGCTATGTTTGACCGAATGGCTTTTGGGAGATCATTTAATGTCTGTTGCTGTTTCAGTCCTTCTGTTTTGAACCTGAGACATATGTGGGACAGCATTTGTTCCTCTATGCGCCGTGGCAACCGATTTCGAGCTGCGAATTCAGAAGCAGCTCGAACAGTATCCCTCTATGAAGAGGAGGAAGAAGAAGAAGAAAGAAAGAAAGAAAGAAGCCAAACAAAACAAAAGCAATACCAGTCAGCAGCAACATAGTAAGCAGAAACCTTCTGTATGCATAAAAGCTGAAGAAGTTGAGCTCAGTTATCAGGAAGTTAATGTCATAGCTCCCGATACTTCACTTTTGACATGGGCATTGAGTTTTCTTTTTTCCTTCTGTGGTATAACTTCCCCATTTCATTGAAAAACATGGTATTAACTAAGCGAAAACTATGGGTTTAATCATAGGCTGACCGAAGTAGTTGGGATAAGGCTTTTGTCCTGTTTGGTAGATGCCTAAAATTGAGTTAATCTTATCTTAGTTAACAGTAATTATGCATTAATCTTGGTCTCTAATACATAGGAGTTCATGTTAATAGTGATTATGATCAAGATCTTTAATACATAATTACTGTTAATTAAAGTGAGTTGAACTCAATTTTTGGAGTCTACCAAACAGGGCCTTAGGTGGTTCTTATGGAATTATAGAAGAGAAACATGGATATTCATTCAATTAGAACTGTAGTCAATTTAACGAGCAATATAAACAAATTTTCATCTGAACTGGGAGGGTTTTATTTTTTTAATGAAATCCAGATGAAAATTCACCCTTTAATCTCCTATAAAATGCTTTAGGGAGCATTTGCGTGTATATTTGACTTGAATTGCAATAATACAATTCAATATAGAAGGAATGACCACATTTCAAACAATATATATAGAAGAAATGACCAAAGTGGATGTGATGCCATTTTAATTTGTAATGAAATGACCGCACTACTAACTGCAATTTCCTGTGTCTAAAGTGGAATATAAAACATTGGTTGTTTTAACTTGGGGGGCTGGTCCTCATTGTAAAAAGAATGAGGGATTGATCATCCAAACACAACCTTATATTTCGGGGTCTCTAGAAGGAATATTAAAACTCTGAAGCGTTTGTTTTTTCATTCCTCATAAAGAACATATCAATATATATATATATATATATATATATATATATATATATATATATTTCATTTCAAAATTATTTTTGATTGTCGATAGAATAATGGTTAACTGGGAAATAGGATTTATTTGTCTAACTGCCACTAAACAATATTGATTAATCTTCCTAACTGCTCCCTGAACAGATGGAATAAAGCAGCAGTATCAGCAGAATAGCAGAAGGCTTTCTTGAACTAGGAGAGGGAAAGAAAACTTATGAAGTTTCTGGTGCGGCTGGATATATATATATATATATATATATATATATATATATATATATATATATATATATATATATATATATATATATATATATTTCATCTCGAAATTATTTTTGATTGTTGATAGAATAACGGTTAACTGGGAAATAGGATTTATTTGTCTAACTGCCACTAAACAATATTGATTAATCTTCCTAACTGCTCCCTGAACAGATGGAATAAAGCAGCAGTATCAGCAGAATAGCAGAAGGCTTTCTTGAATTAGGAGAGGGAAAGAAAACTTACAAAGTTTCTGGTGCGGCTGGTCCCATGGACGACAAGGTTTGTCATGTTCCCGATGAGGTAAGCCGTCAGCCCCAAGTTGAAAAGCATGTAGACAATATCAAACAGCATCTCTCCAGGGTTTTCTGCATGCAAGTCACCATACCCAGTTGTTGTCAGGGTTGTAATAGACCAGTACATTGCTGTCACATATCTTATCCGGAGACTCTTTTCTTTGAAATCCGGCATTACTGCACCAATCCAAGTTCTCTTTGGATTTGGGTATCTGTCGGCAATCAGATAGTTCAAGCATGCGCCACAGTGAACTGCAAACAGAGTGACCTGTGACCGAACAAAACTAAAGTTAAAAAGAAGAAGAAGAAGAAAAAGAAGAAAACACACTATCAAAAGGGGGGGAAAACATTATTTAGATAAGTATCGTTATGGTGTGATGTGTGTTTTGATGTTCAACTGAACTGTAATAATTCAGTCAATAAAATGGAAATGACCAATGTGGGGCCAGCCCCCATCCATCCATCATTAGTAAACAGGCCTCCAAATTATTACCATTATCATTTCAACTCCAACTTGTAACACATCAAATTGCAAACATGGGATTTGATTGTCATCATGAATTACAATGGATTCATGCCCGCTTTGAATATTTATTCTATATTGAATTGATTTTTTTTTTTTTTCTTTGGGGGGTGGGGGCATTTAATCAAATTTAGCATCCAATTGCCATCCTCATGATAGACCAGGGGAAAGGAAAAGAGAGGTGTCTGTGACTCACTGAGATAAGCTTTGTGCACCGAGTCCAGAAGTAATTGAAACGGATGTCCTTCTCAAGTCTGAAGGAAAGCAAACCTGCTTAATGAATATCACTCTTCAACTGCAATTATTCAGAAATTGGGGAAATGAAATGCAGAAATTTGAATTCGAATGGTGGACCTTGCGAACAGAGAGCTAACCCGCCGCAGGCGCCAGAGCCGGAGCATATTGAGTATTTTAAATCCTAGGCCCGCGCTTTGATTTGTGAAGAGGAGACTGAGAGGTTGTAAAGGCACTGTCGAACAGACATCGAAGACAAACCAAGTGGACAGGTACCTGCACTCAAATTGTGCAGTGGACTTGAGATATATCTTCCTACCAACTTCACTCATCAATAATCAGCAAAATAGAAAGTACAGAGTCTGCATTTGGATGCACTATTCCAAATTGCAATAACCTTTCATTCCTTTCAATTTGGTCTTGAAAGGGATGTTATTGCAATTGGAGGACTACTTTCAATTCAGGAGTGCATCCAAATGCGTGCCAAATCAAATAGTAGCAGGGAACTTGGAGAAATAAGAGAAGTATTCATCTACCTGATTGCAATTTTGTTGGGACCATCAATCAGAAGATAGGATCGGTGATCAATATATGCAACGAAGAAGGTGAGAATGATATCAACAGCAAAGAAGCTATTGACGATATTGTCGACAATGAACAGTGTGTCTGGTTTGTATCTTAGGAAACCAAATTCGAAGGGGCAAATCCAGGCAGAGTATATGACCAGAAGAATCAGAAACATCTCCCATGCTCTGAAAAGGAAAATAAAAAAATAAAAAAATGAAGAGGTGATGATGGTTTGTTTTTTGTTTTTGTAAAAAGAATAATATAATAAAAGGAATCTTGGTTCACCTATATCTCTGGTCGAAAGGGGAAACAATGAATTTCCGAAGCCTGGTAGTTTGGTTGATTCGGGCGCCAAGGGATGGCAATAGTAGATCATTGGAGAAGCCATAGCTACTGCTTTCCATTCGGAATTCGTCACTGCAGAATCTATGGAAGAAGGATTTTGCGCGGGAAAACACCATCGTCTATTATGCAATGCCTTCAGAGGCTATCATCAAGCATAAGACTTCCGTGGGTAAGACACGGGAGAGCTGTTATAAATAACCAAGAGCAGTGGGTACTTTAATGTTGTGCCTTTCAGAGACTTTTGAATGAATGTGATCTGCACGATTAGTCCGTGGAATAGCTATTAGCTGACTGAATGAAAACAGAAAAAAGGCGATTAGCTTGGCTGGCTGCCAGCGAATCAAAAGATCAAAAGAAAATCATGGGTTGGGTGAGAGTAGTGTAAGTGGCAGACATGAGCTCTCTGCAATGCAGATGCAGAGAGACTGAGTAAGAGAAGTAATGAGGTTTGTGGTGGGGGTTCCATTAGCAAAGGTGGTGGTGGTGATTTAAGAATTTTGACAATGCAATTCATGGATTTTTTTTTTTGGGGTAATTAATAATCCAAAAATGACCCAACATTTCTTTGAGGCCAGGGGTTTAAATCATGGATGACACGTGGACCAATGAGGACCGGAAATTGAGTGAAGGGACGTTGAAACTACCCAGGCTTTCAAGAATGCAACGGCTATCCAAACCGAAGGTAGTGCAAAAATATCGCCCGGGAAAGTTTGGAAGAGTCATAATAAGCAGTTGGTCATTCTGGTACTAACCGCGTGGTCCCACCTAAGCAAGGGCCCAAGACCCACCCGGCAGCTTTTACTCTTGTGGGTCCCTTGCTTAGGTGGGCCAATCAGGAAAGCAGTTGCAGTTCTCTCTTTATGCCATTGTTCCTTGCTTGTCTACTGAGAAATGTGGCGTTTTTACCGTACAAGTGGTCGGGTATGGTGGCAATTGGAACCGTCCATTCTTTTAACCATGACATGGATGGGCCAGATTTCATAGGCATGTATGTTGAGCGATCATGGCCATCTCTTTTCCTTACACTTTCTAGGATGTAAACTGTAAACTGTTTTTCGTTTCTTGCATTTCGAGGGCATGAGGATAGGATTCTTATGTAAATAGTAGGGCCCATTAGATGGATGGTTCTGATTGTTGACACCCCACTCTGCCACGTGTACTGTGGAGACGTGGCTATATCGTATTTCGGTTTGACAAGTTCCACCGTATCATTTCCAGGAAGGCATGTCGCCACCCTAAAATGAATGGTTCCTGGAGTTCTATATGTGGGCCCCGCTTCATCAACCAATGACGGGACAGAGGGAACAGTCCGCTGCTTTTATTATTTTTTTAAACGTTTATTTATTTATTTATTATTTTTTAAATGTTAGAAAGTGATTTTTATTTGTTTTTTTATATTTCAAGAGACGTGTTTTAATTTCTCAGGGAAGGACACGGTTTCCTTGCTTGCCTCAAAGACAGAAAGTATATCATCATCGAGACTAGCACGTGCACTATATCCACGAGCCTTGCGTTTGCAGAAGTGGGGTATATCCCCCGGTGATCTAGACCATTGATCTCATGGGCCCCACTGTGGATGAGCGATTAGTCCCCCCCAAAAAAATCTCCTTGATGGAAGAAATCTAACTCATTCAAGGGTGACCTGAGGAAAAAACAGCAAATGGACTACATTCAATAAAAGAGGGTTGAAACTCAGATGGCTACGATCTTTCAATCTAGGAGACTTTTGGGGAATCCTCTATCCACATGGGGTCCCATCAGATCGACAGTCCAAGTCACCGAGCCGTGGGCTCACTTGTTCACACTCAAGGCTTGTGTATTCGTCCTCGGATAGCAATGTCTTTTCTGTCGAAAGAAATTCACTAGTTCTTTTTATTTTTTTATTTTCTGAGATAACGAAAGAAGCTTCACGTGGCTTGAGAATTCGAGAGTTACGTAGCTAGTCCAGGTGGCCCCACAAGCACAGTCCACATGCACTCTTACACTCCCCACAAGTGCCGACCCAGAGCGTGTGGGCCATCCGACTGGTCCACGAGTTGGGTGAAGGTGACCATACAAAAATCAGGCTTTTCCAGTGATCCAATAAGACAACCACTATACAAAAAAGAACGTGATGGCTCACAAAAAATTGCCAACGGTCCACATTGAACCTCTCATTAGGAGGGTGATTAACATAAAATAGCAGTGGTAAGCGGGCCCCACTGCTTCTTGCTATTTATGGGATTGTATAGAAAAGGATTTATCTATGCATCGAATATGAAATTTGTAGGGACAGGAAATATGAAGAGTTATTCCATAGGAAATATGAAGGATTTAACTATGCATCGAATCTGAAATTTGTGTGGATAGGAAATGTGAAGAATTATTTACAATATACTTTTAGAGAAGTAAGAAGGTGAGAGAGAGAGCTTCATACCGGTGTTGGGAGAGATCTTCACATGGGTGTTGATTTTAGGTAGCGAGTTTGTTTAAATAGATGTAAGATAGAGGAGTTTAAAACCCACGGAAACTCTCCCTTCTAAGAGTCCAATATCCTACGTACATTCAAACACCATATGTATATATCGCAACATCCAATACTTCAATAGATTTAAAGCATGTATCAATTAGGATATTTTACCAACAATTGATTAATTATTTCGACTTTATAGATTTCGTATAGAGATTTGATGAGGCTTGCTCTCATCTCAAAGTCGAGACTGAAATTTTGTCTTGGATCCTTATCACTTTTCGTCTAAAGTCCTAAAATTAGCTCACAAAACGGATGGACCGGGTAGATTTCTCACAAACATCACGGTGGGCCCCACCGCAGGAACTTCCTACGAAAGGCTTTCACAGGAAATCCGCGTCCGAGATCTACCCTGTCCATCCGTTTTTCCGGCTAATGTTGAGATTTAAACCCAGAAATGAGTTGTTTTGGATCAAGCTGATATTTTTGAAATCATTAATCCACGCCGTCCATTCGTTTTTCCAGATCATTTAAGGGGTCGAGACCAAAATTGAACCATATTCAAAGCTGAAGTCGACCATACCACAGGAAACAGTGGGAATGATGATTTCCACCGTTGAAACCTTGCTGGGCCCTGCAGTGATGTTTATTTGTCATCCAATCTGTTCATAAGATCACAAAAACATGGATGAAAGTGAAAACACAAATATAACCTTGATCCAAAACTTCTGTGGCCCTCAAGAGTTTTTTTACGGTAGATTTTCAATTCACACAGTTTCCCATTGTGTGGTCCATTTGAGCTCTAGATATGCTTAAGTTTTGGGCTCAGGACCTAAAATTATCTATTAAAATGGATGGAAGGAGTGGATAAAATATATAAATAATGGTGGACCCCATAGAGTAGGCGTACTGAGTTACTAGGCAATCCGCTTCCGATATTTTTGTTTTGGGAATTTAGCCTTGCTAACCTCCACGTTGGTCAAATTACCCAACGACATTCAACCGTTCAAGTATCCCAAGAGTAACCTTTTGACAAGCTTTGGATATTGTTTCAGACAAAAATGCTTTTGTCCTTGGTTCAGAAGTCGTACGGTCTTGGAGTGACGGATTGGCTACTCTCTTGAGAAGGTGACGAATTGGCTACTCCCCCTGCCACCAGCCAATGGCTAGTGCTCAGTGCTCTGTGGGCCTCACCATGATGTATGTGTTTCATCCATATCGTTCATAATTCATGCCACCTATCATTTTTGCCGTGTCATTTTAGGGATAAGGTCCAAATATCAGCCGACAATGTGGATAGAAGTGGATATTGTCCAAAGCAGGACTTTTTGGTCCCACAGCGAGCTAGCCGACAAGGTGGATGGATTAGATCACTCCATTGTGGGCCTTAAGTTATGCTATCAATGGTTTGGTAGAAAAAGAAGTGAACACGTTCAAAATCACAACCATGATCCAAGCAATATGACGACCACTACCCATATAACGTGACAATTATGACCTATGTAAACCACGACTTATATGAGACCCATATGACAACTACCACATATATAACATGACAACCACAACCCATATAATATGAAAACCACGACCCATATGAGACTTATATGACAACCACGACCCATATAACATGACAACTATGACCCATATAATCTGCATTTTCTGCTCCTACAGTCTATCAATAATCATCTCATATGTGAAAAACGTCAGGCTAACTTTGGTATGGATGAGCAAGTTACTTTTCTAATTTTGATGAACGTAAGGATCTTTTGTGCAAGTCACGCTATAATCATGCAGATGGATACGTCACCAAGTTAGTGTAATGCGGTAAGGGTCATGGTTGTAATGTGGTAAGGGTCATGGTTGTCATGAGATAAGAGTCGTGGTTGTCATGTAATATGGGTCGTAGTCTTCATTTTATATGCCTTGGCCCTAAAATGAGAACCACAACCTATATAACATGATAATCACGACCCATATAACATGATAAATACAATCCATGACAATTACGACACATATAACATGACAACCACGATCCATATAACATGATAATTATGATATATGACAACATGACCCATATAACATGACAACCATGACCCTTACCTCATGACACGACCCATGACAACTACGACCCTTAGAACATTATAACCACGACCCTTACTGCATTATAACCACCTAATGCGACCAATGTTGCTATACAGATATCGTTTGCACGACTAAGGCGTGACTTGCACTAACTTGGTGACTACATGGGATAAACATACATAAGATCCTTACCGTCCATCAGATGAAACTGCATGGGTCGCGGTTGTCATGTTATATGGGTCATGGTTTCCCGTTACTTTTCTAACTTTGATAGACGATAAAGATCTTATGTGAAAGTCACGCCATAGTCGTGCAAACGATATTTGTATAGTAGCATAGGTTGTATCAGGTAGTTGTAATGCGGTAAGGGTCGTGGTTGTAATGTGGTAGGGGTCATAGTTGTGATGGGTCATGGTTGTCATCTTATATAGGTCGTGGTTGTCATGGGTTGTAGTTATCATGTTATATGGGTCGTGGTTTCTTGTGGAGTAGCCATATGGGTCGTTGTTGTCATATGAGTCGTGGTTTGCATGGGTTGTAGTTGACATATTTATGGGTCATGGTTGTCATGTTATATGGGTTGTAGTTGTCATGGATTGTAGTTATCATGTTATATGTGTTGTGGTTGTCATGTTATATGGGTCATGATTTCTCATGGAGTACTTATATGTGTCGTAGTTGCCATATGGGTCTCATATGGGTCGTGTTTTGCATAGGTCGTGGTTTTCATGTTATTTAGGTCATGGTTGTCATGTTATATGGGTTGTAGTTGTCATGGATTGTAGTTATCGTGTTATATGGATCGTGGTTGTCATGTTATATGGGTCGCGATTGTTACATGTTCATTTCCTTTACTACCAAATGAAAAGATAGTCATTGGTATAATAGCTTAAGGCCCACAATGGGGTGATCCGTTCTGTCCACCTTATTTGTCAACTTGCCTTGGGCCCAAAAAGGATGGGCGGCATAGATTATACATACATCAATGTAGCCCCACCATTATTTTCTATTTTTTGGCCTACACGAGTGCTGGATTAAGCTTATATTTAGGCCTTACCCTTAAAATGGCACGTCTTAAGGCCCACAATGGGGTGATCTGTTCCGTCCACCTTGTTGGCTTGCTCGTCGTGGGCCCCAAAAGTCTTGACTTTGGCAGTGTCCACTTCTAACAAACATCACAGTGATCCTGAAAAGTTTCAACAGCAGGTTCTATTATCCCCATTATTTTCTATTATGTGGCCCACACAAGCTCTGGATAAGGCTAATATCCTAGCTCTAAAATAACATAACAAAAAGGATGGGCGTCGTGGATTATACACATATGTCACTGTGGGCCCCACTAGTTTGGTCCTTGCTCACGTGCAAAAAAAGGTCCGCACACATCACTTTCTCGGTATTAAATATGAGGTAACTTTTTATTTCCAAAAAAATGTACAACTACTGAAACAAGGACAAAGGCATCATAGTCTAAGTGATTTATGAAGCTTGCTAGAAGGCCAGTCTTAGAATATTTGAAAAGTTGAATCTCGTTTGGTAAATTGACCAAACGTTGACGTTAATATGGCCAAATTCACTTTTGTTTTCCATTCATCCTGGCGTGTGTGACCTGGAACCGTTTGAATGACAAATAAGCTTTATAACAGGTGTAAGAAGGTTCCAATAGTTGGGGTCACTGTCCCACTGCTTTATGTGGTGCGGTCCAATTAAGCCTCGGATCTAGCTCATTTTTGGGCCCATGCCCTAAAATGATCTCACAAAACATATGAACGGTGTGGATATAACACATACATCATGGCGGGGCCCAAAGAACTTGGTGACGTCAACACACCCCGGGGTTGGGCAGACCCCGTAATCCGCTTTCCCATTTCTAACTCAAAAGAAAATATTTTAATTATTTTTTTTAAGAGGGCAACGAAGGAATACATTAGCGTTGGACAGAAGAGTGTGCCTGCACGTGGCATCTTTTACATGAAAATCAGTTGGGCATGGCCCAGATGAAAGCCGGTGGAAGAGTTTAGTTTGCTGGTCCAAGAGACTACCAAAAATGAAGATAATCAGCGGACACCTATGGGCCGAAAGAAGTGGGACCCACCCATAACAGTTAACACACGCCATCATCCACTGATACCATTTTGCCTCAGCCTATAGGATTCAAGGACCATTTTGATGGTCCTTGGGAGTATCTTATTTTAATAGTCCTTCGGACTACCATCCATTTGAACTAATTAAATATTCATTTTATTATTTTCTTTGGTTTTTTCCTTTACAAGAGGGCCGGGGCAGGTAAGACAGTTAGAGCAGATAAGGGCTGGAAACACCAACATGCATTTCCACGTGATACATGAAAGAAAGAGTGACCACCAAATCGGTAGCAATCTAAGAGGCTCTTCCCCACCACCCACTTTAGTCCGAAAATGCCCTCGCCGTACGTACGAGTTCATTGCATTTCTATGGCTTGCTTCGCTGTTACCATGGGCATTCTCGTCATTTCACGTGCAATCTTTTCTGAGGTTTGCTTCTGCTCCCTTGGGAACCTCATGATCACGAGCTCTGTTTTTAGCGGACTGACTAAGCCAACACGCTTGTGGAGCCTTTGCCAATATGTCACGAGTGCGTGAGATCGGGGCTTTGCATCAGGTGGGCCACATTGTCTAGAACCTGTGGGCTGAGAATCAGTGCGTTTATCCGTAGCACAGAAATGATGGTTTAGCCATCCATTTGGTATTTGTGGAGTGGCCCACAGGAGGAGTGAAATAGCCTGATTTTAATTCCAAAAGATCTAAACAGTGTGGTCTATTTGATGGAATAGTGGGATCTTGCACGTGTTGGCATGTGTGATTACGCACCACATGACGTGGGCTTAAGTAAACATCTCTCTCTAGCTAAAACGCTTTAAAGAAAAATAATCCAGATTCAGACCCTAATCTTATAGTTTTGATTAAAAAAGCGAAGGAAACAGAGCATATGGGCACGGAAGTAGTTATGAAAGAGAAGCCATGTTCACATGCACTTGAAAAGGTGCATTGAATGATTATAAAGCATCCGTGAAACGTGAGGGCGTAGAAGCCTAAGGGCGTGTTAACTTAACGCTGAAATTTTGCACTTAAAGCCGAATTGGGAAAATTTTCCGCATTCAGTAGTATTTGTTAATGCATCGTTAATACAAAAAAAGGAAAGCGCCAGGTGGTTTTTCACTGAATTCTTTCAGTGATAAGAGTCTAGCTTAATGGTGAATGCAAATTAATAAATTTGTAATTAAACAAAATTTTTTGCTTTCCAAATTATCCCTTTTCAATTATTAAGCCAATATTTTTTCTTTAAATTGTTTGCACAATACAAAATCAACTTTTAACCTGTGAAACTTGTTTATACTCTACTATGATGTATGTGTTTCATTCATTTTTAAAGATCATTTTAGGGCTTGATACCAAAAATGAGAGGAATATAAATCTTAGGTGGACCACACCACAAGAAAATAATAGTGATTGGATATCCACCATTAAAATTCTCCTAAGCCCCAATGTACTGTTGATTTGACATCCAATTTGTTGATTAGGTCATATAGACCTAGATGAATGGAAAAAACAAAGATCAACTTAATCCAAAACTTTTATGGCCCCCAAAAGGTTTTTAATGGTCAACAGTCATTCAACACTGTTTTCCTGTAATGTGGTCTACTTGAGATTGGGATATACTTCATTTTTGGTCTCATACCATAAAATGATCTAAAAACATGGATAAACGGCATGGATGAAACACATACATCATGTTGGGGCCCACATAGCACCGACCATCAGCCATTGGCTGGTGGCAGGGAGTAGCCAATCTGTTTCCACGGAAGCAGATTGGATACTGCCAGGTTGAGTAGCGAGACTGGCTAATAAAGTTACGTCACCAAGTTATGTGGGCCTATTATGATGTATGTTTTGTATCCACGCAGTCCATCCATTTGAAAATATAATTTTAAGTAAAGATCCAAAGAATGAGTCAATTCCAAAACTCAAGTGGACCTAATCATTGAAAACAGTGGGGAGAGTGACACCCACCATAAAAAACTTAAATAGGCCACAAAAATTTTTGACCAAGCTAATATTTGTTTTTTCCCTTCTTTCATGTCTCTGTTAACTTGTGAAGAAGTTGAATTTCAAATAAAAATCACAGTGAGCTTTAAGAAGGTCTCAACGGTAGGCATCAATCTGGCCACTATTTTTTGTGGTGGGGTCAACTAAATATTTTGATCCTTCATTCTTTGACTCATGCTCTAAAATTAAATCTCCACACAGATGGACGGTGTAGATAAAGCACATACATCATAGTGGGCCTATGGAACTTGATGACATCACTTCGGTAGTGCTCTTCAACCTATCGGTAGCTAATCCGCGTCCAAGTAGGATGCAGATTGGCTGGTGTACCTCATACCAGCTATATAGCTGCTGTATTGACGTCAGTAAGTTCTGTGAGTCCTATCATGAGGTATGTGTTATATCCAAACCATTCATCCATTTGGCAAGCTCGTTTTAAAGCTTGAGATAAAAAATAAGCTACAGGAAGCAGCAAGGGATTAAATGTCTACCATTGAAACCCTTTTTGGGGTCCTAGAAGTTTTAGATCAATATGATTATTTTTTTCCCTCTTCATACAGGTATTCGTAACCTTATGAACATATAGGATGAAAAATAAACTTAAATAGGCCATGGAAGTTTTGGATCAATAAGTTTTCACTTCATCAAATTGGGAATGACCTTATAAAAATGGTTTGGATAGCATATAAATATAAGATAGGCCTTATTTGAAGGTTTTGTTGATATTGGTGTTCAAACCTATACAACATATAGTGACAATCTTCCTGCTAAGAAGAATTGAGAGCCTTACGATGATATTTTAGTTTTTTTTATTAAGTGTTTTAGTTTATTTGAATTAAATATAATGATTTTATTTTCATTTAATAAAAAATAAATATTTTCAAATGAGAGATAGAGGCAAATGTGTCAAATAAACATATTTCACACATTTAAGATGTTCGTTAACAAATAATTTGTTTCAAATTCAGTACTTAATTTTTAGACTTCAGCCATAATTATCAAACAAATTTTTTTTTTTTAACTTCAAATTTCAAATTCGGTCTTTGGACTTCAGATTTAACAAACGAGGCTTAAGTCCACAATCACCCAAAAGACACGTGAAGGAAATGAGGGTCCCACTCTATTAGTTATTCAAATCAATCCCCATTTTAAACTATTCTTAATCATAGCTCAAAATCTCAATTCCATATTTGATTGGGTCGAGTTGATTGTGAAGACTCCGAAAATTTGATACTCGGGATCTAACAAATTAATTAAATAATATAAGGCCTTTTTTGGTAGATATCTAGAATGAGTTCAATTCATTTTAGTTAACGGTGATAATCGTGGTTACCAAAAATAATGTGATGAACAAATTTTTAAGTGTCTACCAAATTAGGTTTTAGATTAGTAATATATGTTTAAAATAATTTTACACACATAGATGCTCACATGGAGCTGGTTCTTGTGAGAACTCATGGGTTCTTTTTTACACATGATGTGGGTAAAAATTCTATAAAGTCCACCGGATGATTTACCTCATGAAACCCCAGTGCCCAAAAGTTGGCACAGTCCAAAAGTTTGGATAAGAGATAAGTAGGGTTTTCATGAGGTGACTCATTAAGTGGACCATCAGGTTTGGTGCCCACATCACATGTCAAAAAGCGCTCATGGGTTCGTAAGAACCCACATATGTATGTGTGTGTGTGTATATACACATATAAAGAGAGAGAGAGAGAGAGAGAGAGAGAGAGAGAGAGAGAGAGAGAGAGAGAGAGAGAGAGAGAGAGAGAGAGGAATGCCCACTTGCACACCTTGTTAGGTTTGCGCCCATGCGCACCTTTGCACATGTCATCGACATAAAATTTGAACAGTCCACATGATGCGACACCCCTTGAAACCTCATTGGCCTAACTTTCAGCCCGATACAAAACTCTAGTGGGCCATGGAGAAAGGAAATAATTTCCTCCATTGATTTGCATTTCTTTTTGCTATGGCCCACTCAAGTTTTAGATCCGGCTTAAAATTGGGCCCATAGCGTTTCAAGGCGTGCCACATCACGTGGACCATTCAAATTCTATACCCATGACACGTGTACAAAGGTGCGCATGGGTGGTCAAATAAAAAGGTGCGGAGGTGATATATATATATATGGGAAAAGGTACTATGCGCTCGACCTCACGATAAGCTCCCATGAGGTAGAGCTGTGTGGGCCCCACCGTGAGGCGTGTCGACCATCAACACCGTGCATTTGATGGGTCCCCTTTAAATTATGGGATATCCCAAAAATCAGCCGTATATGGAACTCAGGTGGACCATACCATCTAAAATCATGTGAAGACACCATTGAAACATATAAAAAACACGTGATGGGGCACACCTAAGCTTTTAATGCTGCTGAAACTTGGTATGACCCCTCATCCTAGTGGGACACAAATAATGGATGGGCTGGATTTGCAAAACACATCTCGGTGGGCCCAAAAAATGATTATGAATGTTTTAATGGTGCACGGCCCCTCTCCACTTCTGTATGTGGTGTGGCCCACATAAGTCACGGATTGACTTGATTTTTGAGACCTAGGCCCACGATGGAAGGGTGCATCTGACTGATGGGGTAGATGTTCGAAACGCATCACGGTGGAGCCCACACAGCTTGACCTCATGGGACAGACTCGTGAGGTCGAGCACATAGTACCTTTTCCATATATATATATATATATATATATATATATATATATATATATATATATATATATATATATATATATATATAAAAGAGTTGGTTCATGGGAATTTTGGGAGAACTTTTAACATGTGATGTGACCACAAATCTAAATTTAGACTGTCCACTAGACGAGTCACTTCATAAAATTAATTTAGCTAACTTTTTGGACTAATCATAAAATTTAGGGGCCATAACAAAGTGAAAACCCTCAATCTTTGCTTTCATTTTGTCACAAAATATATTCTTGGATCAAGCCAAAAAGTTAGCTATGGAGTTTCATGGGGTGATTCATTCAATGAACCATCCAAATTTTGTGGCCATATTACATGTCAAAAGTTTTCAAAAAGTTCCCACGGGCACTAGCTAATTCCTGAGAGCATTTGTGCCTGTCGAGTTTTGCTAACATCCCGTGAAGTTGCTTTTAGCAATTTACACATTGTATGCTCAAGCATTAATTAGGACGATTCATTCAATAATACCATTGGGAGCAAGCCATGGTGCAAGAATGATCCCAACCTTATGACTGAAGCCAATTTCTTCTAACAATATATTCTTAGGACCTATAGATCATATGATATGGTCATAATCATTAAACCAAAGTGCTACTTTGGAATCAAAATTAATACAAAGAGGGATCTATCAAATAGATGGTTCAAGATAATGATTGGGCTTATTTTGTTTCTCCGCTCAATCTTAGCTGTCCATTTCCCATGCTGTTTTTCAGATCCTTAGGATCATCTAATTGGTAAATTTTTACACTATGGCTTGTACCTAATTGTATGAAAGAATGGACCATCTAGATTAATGATTAGGCACCCCAAGCGCCACTAAAAATCATTGGGGACATATAATTGCTTCTTTTTGTCAAAACTTTATTTGTAACTGAGTTGACTCGGTTCGAGTTGATTGAGTCAAGTCCACTCATGAGTTTCAAAACTATAATAAAGGAACGATGATTATGGAAAAAAAATTCTTATTTTTCTCTTTTCGCCTTTGTTTGCTAGGTAAGCTGGACACTGATTGGGTGGTGACCCCAACACCACGCAGCTACCTTGTGAGTTGTTGATGTAAGGATTCTGTGGGACCCACTGTGATTTATGTGTTTTTCTCATGTTGTCCATCCATTTTTCAGCTAATTTTAAGACATGAGCCTCAAATTGAAGCATATCTAGAACTCAAGCGGGCCACACCATAGGAAACAATTGGGATTGGTCATGCCTACCGTGTGGGGAGCAAAGAGGTTTTGAAGGCTGATATTTGTATTTTCCCTTTGTTTATGCCTGTGTTATCTCATGAATAGGTTACATGACAAATGAACATCACTGTTGACCTTGGGAAGGTTTCAACGGTGGACATCCTTATACCACTGTTTCTTGTGATGTGGTCCACCTGGGCTTGGATACGCTTCAATTTTGGCATGCATAAAACACATACATCACAGTGGGCCCCACAGTCCTCACACCAGGTAACCACGTGGTGTTGGGGTGATCACCCAATCCACGTCCACCTAAGCTGGGATGAATTTTCACTATCATTGATCAGCCAGCCGAAGGACTATGGCTGTTGTGGTCCAGTGAGGTGGTCCTCCATGGCTGCCTCACAACCTTCCATCCACATGTGGTCCTTGACCCTTTCATAACAATAAGATTAGGTCCGGATGTGAGTATGCATTTCATTGGAACATCCCATATCATAACCGCAATAAATGTTGGATTTCAGTCCACTTGTCACTGTTCATCCGGATTCCTTCACATGCCCACGATACCATCGCTATTCATTAAGTAGCAATGGGCCAGTGACAGACAATCCATCCAACCAGAAAAGAATCTAACGTTTCATGGAAGGATTAAGAATGTGGAAGTATGGGCATCGGTGGCTGGTCTAAGATAAACCACATGTTACAAATATCTGACGAACAATCCTTGTTTTCAAAGGCAATAATATGATTAGAGAGGGGTCACTTCGTATGCCATTAAAGAATACTTTCAAGTCTATGTTTGATGGGAAAGCTTATATTTCCGTATTGTGTATGATGGGAGTTGCATTCAGTCAGTAAAAGTGCTGTCAGCCTGCTATGATGACTATGTAACATCCGCCAATTTTATGATTAGACATTAGCTCCTAAAAAATGGGAAGGGCATCGCATGAAAGTGATTGGATTAGTTTTGAGGTAACGAGAGGACGATGCGTGGGAGGAATTCTAAGTAGATTAGAAGAGTCGGGATGAGATGGGTTTACCATTTGGATGGGCGATCGGATTTGGCCCTCCAGCGGTAAACTCGTGAAAGTAGGCGGAAATGTAAGAATTTTTTTAACATAGGCATCCTTAGCACCACTGCTTCCTATATTGCGGTCTATTGCAGCCTTTGATTTACCCTTGTTTTGGTCCAATTCTCTATATTGAATGGATCTTATATACGAATAGTGTAAATCGAAGTTATACATCATGGTGGGCCACTTGTGAGGCCGCTTATGGTCCCATCCCATATCCCACACTACATCGAGAGATGGGCGAGGTCTGATGGAAGGATTTCATGAATCCCTTCTAAGGCTGGTGCATTTTACGAGGCATTATGCACCAAGTAACATACAACCATCCAAACAAACTATTGGATAGAAATTGGGATTAAATCCCACTTAATACCATCCAGTGCATCAGGCCAAACACACCCTAAATGGTGTAGAAATGCATTGGATGGGATTAATATTGTTATTATGTGTCTAGAAGTACCATGGTATTTTGGACATCCAATTCCCATGTTTGGGATTGGATTCTTCATCAGGGAAAATATTATATTTAAAGAGACCCATGTTTGATGGATCGTGGAATTGCAATCAATGGACCAAATTTACAATTAATGTCACTGTCCTACATGTGTATATAATTTGAATGTCTAATGTAAAAGGCATGTATGGATGAACAACATGGATATAACACAGTGCATTAATGCAGAGCCCACAAATATAGTAAATTTCAAAATCCATTAAGAATCCTGCACAAGACCAAATGCAATTCCATCCCACCTAATTGCAATCCTTCAAATAGGCATTCTAAGTTGGCCACAACACTAAAAAAATAAGGCATGGGTTACCCACTATTGAAATTCCTCTCTTTTTCTCTAGGGTGTACCTTGCAATGGGTGTAGCTGTATCCACCTTCTATTCAGCGGCTTGGATCATGGAACCATATACCCTACTTGTATATGGTTGGTACGTTGATGCATTATTCACATCTTGATGAATTGTCTTTCTTCATCCATGGTTTGTACCATTGATTGGACACATCAATGTAAAAGTGGGCCATGTTTTGATGATCCAAACTATTGATTTAGGGATGTGGAATATCCCAAACAGTGTCACGGTTTGAAAGGTCTTATCTTTCAATTCAGTGCTTTGGTATAGACATCTAAGAAAGATAAGCATTTGGATAAAAATGTATCTCTGGAGAATCCACATGGGTGTCTAGCCCATTAAATCAATGGTATGGAGAACAACATGTATGAATGAAAATGTTGGATACATCCAGATGTTGAGGGTCAAATATTGTATATTAGATCTCAATTATTAATCAATTTTACGAGCATGATATCATTTAATGTCCTATTTTAATCGTGTTTGTGATGCAAGGTGTATTTACGAGCGTGGACTGAAAAAGGGAACTAAAAGCGTGAATTTGATGCTCTAAAGTCACCAAGGTAAGGGATGAACTTTAAGGAACCGAGATCGAAGAATTTACACGCCCGATATTTGAGAAAATCAAGTAGTTCATGCTAAATAGGCCTGAAATTCATCCAGATTGCAAGATCATAGGGTTCCCACCATTCGTTCGGTTCAAAACTTTATATATAGCCTGAGGACCACAAATTAACCGTACATGTCGAATCTCAGCCTTTGAATCCTTGTGGAAGTGGCCCAATGGATAGATCAGTTCACAAATCTCTGATTTAGGGCCTGCCTAGTATCTGGTAATGCTTCAAATTCAGTATCAACCCTTCAAATTAGGTGGAAAAATGAATGAATGGAGCGGATTTACCAAAAACATCACTGTTAGACCTACCCACGTGATACGTGTGCACCACATATGCACGGTCAAGCCGCACTGAATCAACCAGGTCGGTTAACGTGCGCTGACCCAACCTGGTTTCGAATTCAAATCCCACCCGCGTGGATTTTGGAACAAGGACCTACGGTCCTTTCTTGTGGGCCTCCATCACGATTCAAAGGTTCGATCCGGACTGTCCATCAGAGTCCTACAACCCCACTGACCAAGACTAGGTGGAAAATTTTCAAGAAGCAACGAGGATATGATTTTAGCCATTCAAATGGAAGATAGACGATGTAATAAAATAATTTATGGGTCACACCGAATCTGTAACACCTCGGATTTTTTCCAACCTGGAGTTAGATGTCCTTGGACGTAGAACTGCCCTAGGACCTTATTCTGTCATAAATAGGGGATAATTTAGTTAAGTACTAAACTAAATAATCACTAGAATTAGCTTGAACCACTTTAAATATGATTTGTAAGATCCAAAACTTGTAGAATCGTTAATACTATGTTACCCTAAAGTCTAGAATCCATCCTTAAACTCAGTTGCTCTCGGGAGTATCGTGAAACTTCATATTGGACCTGGACTGCACGTCAAAGGTCTGATTTTCACAAAACTATATGGTTATGACCGCCTTGCTAGACTTGACAACCATCTCGGAAATCAAGTCCTAATAGTACTCAGAAACGCACAACTTGAGTCTGGAGTGAAGCGTTGAGAAATGTGAATATTCTTAAAAATAAAATCCAAACTTAAGTAAACTGAGTCGTGTCGCTTGCGGGCCAAATATAAGAATTTAGACCATCAAAATCTGACCCAATTCTACACCCTCGGATCAGGAAAAATTTCCCACACAGGTCAGTGCACTTGTGGCCTTGATCGAATACCGGTGACCGTCGAACTGAAACTGGTCTGCCACGGGCGATCTGTAAATCCGATCGGACTGAAAACTTAGCTTGACCTGGATCCAATATTAGGGAGCTTAAGTCCAACCGCATTCAGTAAAGGGGCCTCCAGAAGTGCTCTGTTGGATCGAAACAAACCCTATTTGGCTATAACCTAAGTATACCTTGGCCCTGGGGCCATTTCCATCGGTCCTGGGCCTATATAAAGGCTTAAACCCAGTCCATTTTTATTCCATACGAATTCTTTAAAACCCTAGGAGAGAGAAGAGAAGAAAGAGAAGGAAAGAGAGAGAAAGTGTGAGAGAGAGTTGGAGTTTATTCCTGAAATTATTCCCTGCTGCTCCACGTGCCAAATCCATCCATCTGTATCGCTATACGGGCAATTCCGATTCCATACTTGTGTAAGAAACCTAACCCTAATCTGTTTTTAGGGTTTCATATAGCGTAAGTGATGAATTAGCTAACCTAATTCATGCTTTAGGTTCCCATTCTGCCGTTGACAAAGGCTAAGTGTTTAAAACGAATCCGTTACACATTTATCGGCATAAGGTACGGACTATAAACACTTAGATTATGGTTTTTAAGGCTTTCAATGTCAATAATGATTTATAACTGACTTGATTACTTCCACATGTGCCTAGATATGAGGTTTACGGTATATTATGCATATATGTAAACTATGTTGATTTTACATATATTTCATATGTTTGTTGAAATGTTTGAATGAGTATGGAATTATGATTTATGCTTGTTATGTTTATTGACTGTTAATGCATGTTTGTTGTACGTATGGTAAAGCCTTTTGTAAAGGGAATTGCTATAATACCTATTATAACTACTTTATTACATATATAGGATATGTTTAGCCTAAGTGTTTGATAAAATGCCTGAATGTGAAAATGTTCGTTTAAATGTATGTACCGAGGGTGTTAAGATGAGATTCTCAATTCCCATAATTATGGTATAGTACCCTTTATATAACCCTATGTATTGTATGGATGAAATGCCTATGTATGTTAATATTTATAGTATGCGTTTGCTACATTACTCAATTAAGCTTCATATCTGATTTCTGTTGTCACATGCTGTTTGGATTTCTTTATGTGAATGCTATCATTTGGTATGTGCTTGGGGCTACGATGTAGTCCAGGCAATTGGTAATGGTACGTAATTGGTGACCAAATTGTTTAGCCATGACAGACACGCCTGATGAACCTGAGTCGTACGCTGCTTGTCGGCAGTGGTTAGGCCACACGGAGTTGCTTGCATGCTCCATGTCGATCGGCTCGACGTACGCTCGTACCAGTCAAGCTTGTCAAGTAACCCGATTGACCCAATCTAGGTTCACCATGTATTGACGCTATTGCTTGAATCTAAGTTACCAAACTCACCAGTGAGACCCGTTTAACCTTGGAACCTCGATCCACACACCCGTAGTTACCAGTGAGCAACCTAAACTCGTGAGCGGAATACGATGGTATGAGACACTGTATTCGAGCTATCGGCCTACACTGATCATGTGACGAGCCCTTTGTAGTGACCTCAAGCATACTCTAAAACTGTGTTGAGGCGACGAGTCTTTTTGCAGCCATTAGAGTATAAACTAGGCCTGCACTAATCAGGTGACGAGCCCTTTATAGTAACCTAGAACCATAACATTGTATGAGATTTGCTAGGAATGACGACCCTAGAATGAATCATTATTTAGAAATTGATATAAGGAGGTACCTTAGCTTTCCAATCCTGTTGTATGAATAAATATAATTAGGTATTGACTAACATGAGCATGTACCGCATTGCATGTATTTTAGCGAGGAAGAGCACTTTCGGATGGTTGCCATGCACGCCATAAGATGAAGACGCTGAGGGAGTGCAGGTGAGGGCATGCATTATTATCGCATATCGTTCTTGCATTAACAAGAGTACTTAGGACCTTACTGTTGTACTGTTTTATCATTATTGCTTGACTAAATTGATAACATGTTAACCTTTGCTTTATAGCTCCACTGAGTTGATCACTCACTCCCACTTTCTGGGACGGTGTTTTAAACATCAATCAGACTCTGTCTTAGTTGCAGATGACGATGTGACCCACGAGGCGAGGCCAGATTTTGAGAACGATGAGGAGGCGTTCTCCTATATGCAGTTATCAGGCGGGTTGATGTGAGCTATGTTCTGATTGTCGGAGCTACAGGGTTTTGGACTAGATGACATTACACAATACACATTTTGTATATTTTGAGAATTTACATATACTTCTTGACCTAGTAACATGATCACACTCAAGAGACCTTCGATTACTTATACGTTACATATATCTATCACAGTCTTCCGCTCGCTTAAATTAATCATCTCTGGAGTATGGTATGTTGTTTTGACTTAATCTCATTTATGTTTAATGTACTAATACAGACAACATTCAATCATCATTATATATGTTGCATAAGTGATGTTTTGGAACTCGAGAGCTAAGCTTTACTTGACCCCCGATTTTCAGGGCGTTACAGAATCCAACCCAAAACTAACTATTCCCGATTGATTTTTTTAGGGTCATTCTATGGACAGAGTGGATTTCTTAGACTCCAAAGAAAGTAGGCCCCACCAGTGCATCCTCCTGCGTAAAGCTTCGCACATTCGATGTGGGGCCCACACTAATGGGAGGTGTGGATTACAATACATACATTAGGTGGGTCCCATGTGGGGCCTACTATAATGTTTATTTTCCATCCAACCCATTGATAAGGTCACTTAAACCTGGGGCCCACAGTAATGTTTATTTTTCACCTAACTTGGGTCCACTGTAATGTTTATTTACTTCCAATCTGTTCATAAGGTCACGTGGACTAGGGGCTCACCATAATGCTTATTTGCATCCAATCTGTCCAGGGGCCCATGATGAGGTTTATTTACCACCCAAACTATTCATAAGGTCACATGGACCAGGGGCCCACCATAATATTTATTTGCATCCAATCTGTCCAGGGGCCTACAGTGATCTTTGTTTGCCTATCAACCGTTCATAAGGCCACACAGACCGAATGAAGAGGAAAAAAAAACAAATATCATATCTGATCCAAAACTTTTGCAACCCAAAAGGGTTTCAATGGTAGGCGTCCAATCCAACTGTTTCCTGTGATGTGGGCCACCTGAGCGCCACATGTGGTTGATTTTTGGGCGGCCCACAGCTGGGAGGAGGGCCCACCAAATGCAACGTGTTGATGGTTGACACACATCATGGTGGGGTCCACAGCTGGGGTTGTGCGTCCCAGCCAGCCCAACGTCCATGTAGACGCTGCTGCGTTGCTGCTGCCTCATTATTTTTTTTTAATGTTTTCTTGAGGTTTCTCCTAGGTGGGGCCCACATCAACAAAATCCACTCCGTCCACTCGTTCCTACGGCTCAAGACAAGCCAAACGAGTCTAATATCCGAGATATTTTGGTGTATAGGATCATCAGGTAGATTTTTAATAGTAAATACCACTATTTTCTAAGATATAGTCCACCAGATACTCGGATTAACTTCAATTTTCAGCTCAACGCCTAAAATGATCTGGGAAACGGGATAGACGGGGTGGATTATATACATACATCAAGGTGGTGCCTACATGAGCGGCCCACCCCAAAAGTATATATTTTTTTGGTTAGCTTTGTTAGTACACACCCATGTCAGTGCACATACTCCACATTAGCCACACTCGTCCAGCGTCCAAGGATGCTGGACAGCATGGATAAACACATGCATTGTGGTGGGTCCCACATGGACATGGCCCACCATTCTAACCAAGGTGGGTCCCACATAAACGTGGCCCACTTGACCTAGATCAATCTGATATTTATGTTTTCCTTCCATTCGGGCCCGCTAATGGGCTGGATGGGGTAGATCCAACACATCCATCCAATGGGTCCCACATGAAATTTATGATTCATGGTGGGCCACACTCACCCCTTCATCATTATCATCGTTCAAAGAGAGAGAGAGAGAGAGAGAGAGAGAGAGAGAGAGACAGACGGTGATAGAGAAGAGGAACCCCGCTACTATGGGCTCTCTATTGATACAATACATACATCAAGTGGGTCCCACAACAAGTGGGCCTTTAAAGTTGAAATAAACGTGGATCACCCACCTCTATGCCTTCTCCTTGCTCCCTTAGGCTCCTAAGCTCCTTGCCTTCAACTTTGATGGAGGTTGATGGAGCTTTGATGGTGTAGATGAGAGATGAGAGGGTGGGCCACACTTGGTGTTTTGGGGAAAACTTGAGAATGCTTAGACGTGTGGAGATTTTTGTTGCTTGGGAGGTTTGAGAAATGAGAGAGAGAGTGAGGTGATGGAAATGATAAGATGTGATGGAGTGATGTGGTGACTGTAAGAAAAAGGTGATGGGAGGTATGGTTGTAGTTGAAAATGGGGTAAAACAGGGATGGTGAGGGGAGAGAGAGAGTTTACTTTTAAAAAGGGAGGGATGACTTATTGTACTTAAGGTATGGTTGTACTTGACATTAATTGATTGATTGATGGGACATGTTGTAGATATTTCCTCGATATTCATAATACGTGGCGTTTCTTCGTAATGAACGTAGACCCACATCTTCTAGCCTGGGTATCGGTTCGGTGCGCGAGTCACGGCGTTAGAACCGCGGTGACGGCGCGGTCGCTATGATACAAGTTCTGGTTTGAGCCAACTTTGGTATGCGGGACCCGGCTTGGGATCACGTGCAAACATTGGATATGTGTCGAAGGTTGCCGAAATTTGATTGGGAGGACTGCGAAAGTATACAAAATAATACGGTTTAAGATACGGGTATTACAATTAAGGTCACCATCTAAGTTGTCAACCTTTGATAATACAATGCCTCTACTTAATGGTACCAATGAACAGAGTGTTCACATCAATGCTCCCCATAATGATCTTCAATCTGTCTATGTAGGTCAAGAGCAAGAGAGCATGTGTCCATCCAATTCCATAGACGATGAAATCCTTGGGCAAATCATCACAGACTTTAATGCAGAAAATGAGCCACTCTCAACTGAATTTCTCAACTCTTTAAATAAATGTTTGGCACACTTTATGGATTCCGACAACCCCGTGATACAAGAAATAGTGGATACCTTGCTAGACAGTACCTTAGTGGATGTCACAGAGCGAGAAAACCCTTAATTTGAAGTCCCTTCTTCCACAGATCCTAATCGTTTACGATTAAGGGAGGAGCTGAAAATTGAACTGAAGTCTAACACTTCAAAATGTGTTGAGGATACATCATTCACTGAAAATTATTTTGAATCTTATCTACTTGTAGTCTCTGATTCACCATGGAATACTAACTTTGAAACTTTTTTTTATCACAGGTGATTCATATATACTTTGGATACCTCAGGCGATTCAATTAAAATTTTTTGATGAGGTATATAAGTTTCTCTAGTAAGTTATGCTCTAGGGCATCCAAGCCTTTTACAAAAATGGTTTTTGGATGATCCTGTTGAGAAACCTACTGAGAAATTTATTAAGATATTGGCCGAAAGAGGAACCTTGCGGCATGACTGAGTAGTTTTTCCCCTACTTTCATGGCTAGGGTAGTTTGTTTTATGTTGTTCTAGGATAGTCAGTTTTATGCTATTAGGATAGTTTAATTTCGTTGGTTTCAGTCTTTTGCTGACCCGCTCTTACGCTAAAATCTCTTTGGTAAAAGCTTCTTGATTCGTTTGTCCAGGTACTATCTTCCCATCACTTCTCATTTACTTTTATTATCTCATATGCATTACATGCTCATATCTTTTACATTGAGTACAATGTAGATTTTCGATTGGGGTGGGAGATTAGGTTACCTAATTAGTGTTTTCTTAGTCTTAATAAAAATTTGTAAAAAAATTTCAAAATTTTCTGGACTTTCTTGTGATTTTGAAGGAGATTCGTGATTTGAGAAGTATAAGATACAGAATGTTGGTGATTTACCTTGGATTTAGTTATCTGTTAGATTTCATAGTTACATTCAAATTATTAATCCATGATTAGAAACTGTAAACATTGATTGAGTTATGATTTTACATGCCACATCTCACTTACACATTGAGATTTCAGTTCGATATTGAAGGATTAACATGGTAATCACTAAGCATGAAATGAACCAACTTGAGAAAATCGAAACGGTTGGGCGAATGGTCTTCACCATAGGTTTGTTCTCTATATGTGAAGGTTTAATTCTTCAAGGTTGACATTCGAAAAGGGTTGGGCAAATGGTCTTCACCATAGGTCTACTCCCTATAGGTGAGGATTTGATTCCCCTTTTTTATTTTTAATGAAAAAAATCAAAGGTTGGTATAATGAAAAGATGATCTGTGAGGCACATTTTGGTTGTCCTAAATGCTCTTGTTGGTTACCAATGATATCATGAAATAAAGAAGTAAATCTTTATGATGATAAGCCGAGATTACACTATACACCCATGAAACTCAATATTTAGAATTGTTCTAATTGATAGATTAATACTTTGAACTTGATTATGAAATCTACCGTGCACTTGAGTCTAGGAGAAATTAATGCCCAACATTCATGAATCTTAGAATTCTAGTATTTGGATTATTTTTTAAAAATCACTTGAGTTTATATAAATTGTCTTATAATTCTCAACTTATTTTTCACATACTTTGCTTGGGACTAGCAAAATGTTGGTTGAGAGTTGTGTTGGGGGTCAAATATTGTATATTAGACCCCAATTATTATCCGATTTTACAAGATGATACCGTTTAACGCCCTATTTTAATCATGTTTATGATGCAAGGTTTATTTACGAGCGTGGACTGAAAAAGGCTACTAAAGGCAAGAATTTGATGCTCTGAAGTCACTAAGGCAAGGGACAAACTTTAGGGGACCAAGATCGAAGAATTTACACATCTGATATTCGAGAAAATCAAGTAGTTCATGCTAAAGAGGATTGAAATTCGTCCAGATTGCAAGATCATAGGGTTCTCACCATTCATTTGGTTCAAAACTTTATATATAGCCTGAGGACCACATATTAATCATACATGTCGAATCTCGGCCTTTGAATCCTTGTGGAAGTGGCCTAATGGATAGATCAGCTCACAAATCTCTAATTTGGGGCCCACTTGGTATCTGGATATGCTTTCAATTCAGTATCAACCCTTCAAATTAGGTGGAAAAATGAATGCATGGAGCATATTTATCAAAAACATCACTGTTGGACCTACCCACGTGATGCATGTGCACCACATATGCACGGCCAAGCTGCACCAAATCAACCAGGTCGGTTAGCGTGCCTATGGGGATTTCGGAACAGGGACTTGCGGTCCTTTTTTATGGGCCGCCATCATAATTCAAAGGTCCGATCCGGACTGTCCATCAAAGTCCTATAGGCCCACTGACTAAGACCTAGGTGAAAATTTTCCAAGAAGCAGCGAGGATCGGATTTTAGCGATTCAAATGGAAGATAGACAGTGCAATAAAATAATATGTGGGCCACACCGAATCCAACCCAAAACTAACTATTCTTGATTGATTTTTCGAGGGTCATTCAATGGACGGAGTGGATTTCTTAGAGGCTGAAGAAAGTAGGCCCCACCAAGCATCAGTGCAACCTCTTACGTAAAGCTTCGCACGTCCGAGAAACCCGGATGTTCCGGGCGATTGTGCATCCATGGTCTGGATTATGGCCTTGATCTGAACCGTTTGAATGATAGAGAGCAAAGATTCAACCACTTCCATGCTGGCAGAATTGATCAGAAGATGAAAAGCGGGCCGCACGAAGTCTCTAATCACCATGCATAGAAATTCACAATCCCGGCTGCGTAAGCTACATCGCGTCTTCTGTCAATGTAACACCCCGAATTTTGGCCAATTTGGGATTTGACGTCCTTAGGCAGTGGGTCAACTAAAACACCACGAAAATCGTTCAGAACCTACTTCCATAGCCAAAGAAACCACTTAGGACTAATTCCTTTAGAAACTAAGCATAAGTTAGCTAGCGCAACGCTAGAGTACCTGAAAAATAGTCCCTGATCACTTTAAATATGTTCTACAAGACCCAAATCGAGTAGAACCAATGACTCTATAATACTCTATAACTTCGGATCAAACTCTAAGCAGGTTTGTTCTCTGGACCATTTTAAAATTTTGTATTGGATCTAGACCGCGCGTCGAAAGTTCGATACCTGCTATCTTAGACCGTTAGAACCGCCTAGCTGGACTTGATAATCATTTCGAAAATCAAGTCCAATCGACGTTCGCAGACTATTTCATTGAGCCTGGACCGAAGAGAGTGGAATTAGGGCTAGATTTGGAATTTGAAATTCAAATCTGGCACACGACTTGACGCGTCAGTATTAAGCGTTCTGACCGTCAGAATTCAGCCAAATTACACCCTCGGATCAGGAAAAATTTTTATTTCATACCATGAGATTTGCAGACCTGATCTACGTGCGGTGACCGCTGAACTGAAACTGGACCGCCACGGGCGATCTGCGAACCCTGCCAGACTGAAAACTTGATGTATGCTAGATCCAGTATGCATGAGCTTAAGTCCGATCGCGTTCGGCCAGGGGACCACCAGAAATGTCCTTTTGGACTGAAACAGCCCCGATTTGGTTACCCCTCAAGTGAAACTTGTTCCCGAGCCTATTTCGGGCAAGTTTGGGCTTATAAAAAGGGTTGAAACCCTCACTCCTCTCTCCCATCCGAATTTGCAAAAATTCCTAAATTGGGAGAGAGAAAAGGTGAGAGTTTGTGAGAGAGAGTAGGAGAGAATTTCTTACTGCTCGTGCCACCTGCTGCAAGTGCCTAAGCAACACACTCCGATCACCTGGCCGGTGATTTCTCCGCATTTTCAGGTAAGAAATAACCCTAGAAAGTTGTTGATTTGATGTTTCTTCCATTTCATAGCTTGATAGTTAATAGATCTTGTAAAACAGGTCATCTATTCGCCGTAGACGAAGCGTATACGCTCCGTTCGAAACGACACGTTTATAAGAGACAAGGTGCAGATTTTAGACGCTTTGATTGACTGTTTCCAAAGCTTTCAATGTCGTTTAATAGTAGATTATCGACGGCATCGCCGTTTGACATGTACAACATGTTGTCCGTTTCCTATTTCGTAAACCGGCAAATAATATGAGATTTAGGGCATTTTAGTCATTTGTAGGAAGTACTGTTTTCATGCATATTTTGCTGATGTGATTGACATGGTTTATTGTCGCATTAGAATGTTAGGAATACGTGCATAATTAGTTTGGCGAAGAGATTCGCCTAATTGCGCACTTCGGGTCGACATACTATATGTAGACTTAAGTGTGTAGTGTAAGTGTCTGTATAAATGTTTGTATTAGTATGTATTGAATTAAATGATGTTATGGATTAGTTTGAGATTGGTTTCTCAATTAATATGCTGGTGTAAATGGTTTCCTACATGTTAGCCATATGCATGATTTCATTATATGAATGAAATGCATGTGGTTGATGATTCACTTAAGTTGTATGTTATAACATGTGCTTGATGATTTCACTATGATTTAGTTTGAGATTGAATTCTCAATTAATTTGCTGATGAAAATGATTTCCTATATGTTGGCGATATGCATAATTTCATTATATGTATGAAAGGCATGTATCAGGTGATTTGCTTAAGTTGTATGTTACAGCATGTGTTAACATGCTCATATGGTGGTATTTCATTTCCAATTCTTTCACATGCTTTGCTGATGTGATTCCACATGTTTAGGACTGTACTTAGTCTAGGCAGTCGGTAACCGAGCGAATTCGTGGTTGGCTTATCTTTGCCACGAACGACGCGTCGATGAACGCGAGCCGTGTTTTGGAGTTGGCGGCAGTGGTTAGGCCACACGAAGTGTTTTACGCACTTCATGCCGTTCAACTTGAGATGCGATCGTGCTAGTCGAGCCCGTCAAGTAACCCGACTGGCCGTTGTATGTTCACCCTGCATGAGTTATAACTGCTTGAACCTAGGGTACTGAACTTACCATTATAAACCCTGTTAACCATGGTACCTTAATCCACGAAGACTCATGAGCCGGGCATGGTGGTATGGGACACCGTGGTTGAGCTGTCGGCCTACGCTGGGGCCACAAACCTCCCTGTAGTGACCAGTGAGCACCTATGACTCATGAGCAGATTATGGTGGTATGGGACACTATATTTTTACTGTCGGCCTACATTGATAAGGTGATGGGAGAGCGGAGCAACGAGTGCGTGCAACAGCCCTGGCAGCCCTTTGTAGTGACCGCGAGCGTATTCTGAGTCTACGGGAGGCGACAACCCTTCCGTAGCAGTAGAGTACAGTAGGCCTGTATTGATAAGGTGATGGGGGAGCGGTGCAACGAGTGCGAGCAACAGCCCTTGCAGCGACCTACAAAATATACATCGTATGAGATTACTAGGAGTGACGACCCTAGACAGGATCTGTGTTGGGATTGATATAAGGAAGGTACCTTAGTTTCTCAATCCTGCTGTTTGAATGGACGAATAATAACTCGAAATCATATTACCATACCATTGCATGTGCCTGAAAGATGTGGAGCACTTGAGGGTCGATTGCATGCCGCGGTCGTAAGATGGTGCCGTATGAGGGAGATCATCGGTGAGGGCAAACATCACGTCATGTCATATTGCATTAACAACAGTATTAGGATTGTTTGATTTACTGGTTTACTATTATCGCATGATTGATTTGAGAACATGTTAATCCTTGCCCTATTATTCCACTGAGTTAGCTACTCACTCCCACGTTACGGGATGGTGTTTTCGGACACCCACCAGTCCCTTTTTGTGATTGCAGATGATGGCGCTGCTTGAGAAGTCGAGCTGAATTTGATGATGATGAGGAGGATTCCTCCTTTATGCGTGTTCTGATTGACGGGATTACAGGGAGGTTGATTAGATACCTTGACACTTGTCATTTTATATTTTTAGAGCACTCATGTATATTCTTTTGTTTACTTTTGAAGTATACATGTACGTATATAACCTGGTAACATGTTCACACTCTAGAAACATACAACAGTTTATATATGTTATACATACTATCACAGTCTTCCGCTTGTAAATTTAACTGTCTCTGGAGTATGATATGCTGTTCTGGATTAATCTCACTCATGTTTAATACATTATCATAGACAACATTCAATCATACATATCTATGTTGCATAAATAAAATTTTGGAACTCGGAAGTTGGGCTTTTGCTCGACCCCCCGATTTTCGGGATGTTACAGTCAATTTCTTGTTGTGAAAGGAAGTTGGTTCTCATGTTGTGTAAGGAGATCTCCTCCACTGACATCTCTCAGCCAACCGACCTCCTGACAAATATAAAAGACAGAGGAGAGGAAAGAAAAAGACATCCATTGCTTAGATGTCTGGAGAAGAGAGAGAGATTAAGAGTGTTTGTTTTTCAATTTTTTTAATGAATTGTTGGAGATTTAGCCCAATCATGTCGGGCTAAACCTCTTAACTAGGACTAAGAGATGAAGCTTGTAGCATGATGGGAATGACTCTACGGGTTTGATTCATGTTATGAACTGATTTGATTATAGTTTGATTATAAAGGCTGCTTCTAGTTTTTAATGGTTTGTTGTGACTGAAATTACAATAGATCTACGATGGCTTTGAGTATTTCCTTATTATTTTGATTGTGATGTTAGGAAGCCCTGTTGTTCACGATTGCCCCTTGGACATGGTTGGATGATGGAATCCTTCATGGGCATGGTCTTGTGATGGAATCATCTCTAATTTTCATACCTTTCATCTCTTTGAAAATAGATCACCAGACTTTTTAACTCACTATTGTACATAAATCATATTGTACACAACCGTTGGATGGAAAGTTTGTAATCCCATTTGCGCAATCTCTTCTCTAAATGCTTTCTCTCATTAGATTGTATATTTGCAATTTTATTTGTCTCTAGTTTATTAAATTTATTCCCATAACACCTTAATCCTTTCTTAGATTGTCTTTGCAAGACGAGCTTAGCTAAACCCACTTGCATGTGCGATGCAGCTCATATGCATGTACCAACACAAGAACTGGCATGTGGCACATTGGAATGAGATTCAATCCTTTCATTATAAGGGTCACACTATGATGATTCCTAGCCTAAGAATCAGTTTGAATCACTGATCAGGTGGCCCATAGTTTATGAAACAAGTCCCACCTTATTTACCCCACTTATTACAATGCAAATTAGTCGCCTATTTAAGCAAGGTTTTTCCTATGTATCTATTTGGTGCTAAAAAAATGAGTTCGCCTATTTAAGCAAGGTTTTTCCTATGTATCTATTTGGTGCTAAAAAAATGAGTCTATGTGTCAGGAATATGAGTATTTTAAAATGCTTATTAACATGATTCAAAGCATCAAGTGGGGCTTACTGAATTTGAATTTGGATGTATCATCCATTACGCAAATGTATCAGTGTCGTTCACGAATGATCTTAACACAAATAGAGAGAGAACTGCTTCTCATAAGAACTTCACGAGAACTTTTGACAAGTGATGTGGGCATGAAATCTAGATGTCCACTAGATAAGTGACCTCATAAAATACCCGTAGCTAACTTTTTTGCCTTCTCCAAAAATCTAGTGAACCATAGCAAAGTGAAAGGAAAATCAAGTATGCAAGATTTTCACTTTTTTATGTCCCACCAAAATTTTGAATTACGCCAAAAAGTTCACATGAAGATTTCATAAAGTGACTCATCTTTTTATTTATTTATTTACAGGCACCCGATACACACCCACGCACGCCATAGTGGGATTTCACCACCTATAGGTATCAAACCCAAGACCTCTTGTTGAACTCCTCAGAGTCTACCATTGAGGTAAGAACTTGAACCTTAAAGTGACTCATCTAGTGGACTGTCTGAATTTTGTGCCCACATCACATGTCAAAGGTTCTCACAAAGTTGTTATGAGAACTTGTTCACAGTGTGTGGATAGTTATATTATTTATTCCTAAAATTCTGACGAGGGGAAGGACGTGAGGTCGAGCACCGTCTTCCTCAAAAAGATAACTATTCCGAATCCACGAAACTTCTTTGGACTCCGCATAGAGACTTCTCGAATCCACGAGGAAAGAAAGCAGAAAATAGAAATAAATTCTAATAAATTCGAAATTGATTAATGAATTAATAAAAATGAGTTCACAACCCTTTAACTAGGGGTACCAAGCAATGGGAAAGAATTCAAAATCAAACTACAATTAAAACTCCTAGAATCCGCGACTTACTATAAATAGTAAACTTACTATTTATAGATGGTCGTGATATCTACTAGTGCGCAAGGTTTTCGTCCAAAAATAGTAAGTGTCCTATGTGGCTTCACCAAACCGTTCTCCTAATTATTCTAAACTCTTTTCACGTTGGACACAACTCCTAAAGCCCGACGGATGAAGAGTTATAATCAAACTAAAACTTACTATTTATAGTAAAAACGGAATTAAAATGGGGAAATGACCATCGATCTGATGGTATTTCGCAAATCCAGCTTGAGCAACTTGGCATAGTAGTGTTGGGTGACTAAAGTAGCTCGTCCTACTCCAAAATAATATATTTTACATCTAATAACTCATTTCGATTTGTGAGATACGCCCGATCTAAGGTCCGACGGTCCGGATCACTTCTGTTGTCGACCGAGCCATTTCTGATCCATCTTTACCATGAAACTGTCCGTGACCCGCTCTACATCAATCCCTTCCACTTCAAAAGAACTCGTCCTCGAGTTCTCATCCTGCTCTGGATCATGATACTCGGTCAGGTCCGCGACGTTAAAAGTCAGTAAGATCGCCATGTCATCTGGATGATCAACAATATAAGTGTTGTCATTAATCTTTCGAATGATTGGAACGAGTCCAATCTTCTTATTTTTCAACTTGTTGTACGTCCCGGTCAGAAATCTCTTTTTGCGCAGATGGACCATAATGTGGTCGCCCACCTCGAATACCTTTTATCGTCGGTGCTTGTCCGCTTGTTCCATTTACTTCTCTTTCGAGGCATATAGCTTGGTCTGCACTTATACATGGATGCCCATGATCTTGTCCGCCATATATTCTGCTGCAATGCTCATGCTTAGGTGCTCGGGTAGAGGGAGCAAGTCAAGTGTGTGGCGAAGCACTCGTCTGTAAATAAATTAGAACGGTGATTTTCCTGTCGAGCGGTTCACCATGTTGTTGAATGCAAACTCTGCTTGTAACAAGGCCAAATCACACTACTTCAGTTTTTCTCCTGAAATAAAGCGAAGGAGGTTTCCCAACGTGCGATTCACAACTTCGGTCTGCCCATCAGTCTGTGGGTGGTAAGCACTACTGAATTAAAGTCGTGATTGAGTCAAGTCTACAAAGTCCACCAAAAATGGCTAATGAACTTCGTGTCACGATTAGAAGTAATGGTCTTGGGGACCCGGTGTAGCCGTATGACCTCCTTGAAGAATAGATTCACCACGTGTGTTGCATCGAGGGTCTTCTTGCATGGGATAAAGTGTGTCATCTTGAAGAAATGATCTACCACCACAAACATCGAATCCATGCCTTGTTGTGTTTGTGGGAGACCAAGCACGAAGTCTATTCATAAATCCTCTCAAAGACCGTAAGGCACAGGTAACGGGGTGTAAAGGCCCGTATTCTGAGATTGCCCCTTGGAATCTGACAAACATGACAATGTTGTACGACTTTTTCCACGTCACGTACTAATTGTGGCTAATAATATCACTCTTCCATAAGAGCTCGCGTCTTGTCTCGTCCAAGGTGTCTACCGAGGCCACCTCCATGTAGCTCCTGAATAATCTGCTCCCTTAGAGAACTTTAGGGGATGCATAATCGATTTCCTTTGAAGAAAAAATTATCCTGTATATGAAGGTCACTGGAGTGACCTTCTTGATACTTCATCCAAGAATCTTTGAAGTCCTCATCTTTGGCATACAGCTCCTTGAGACAGTCGAAGCCGACCACCTCATTGCTCATCATAATAAGTAGTACTGCACAATGGCTAAGTGCATCAACCACCTTGTTCTTCTGCCCTGACTTGTGCTTCAGAACCAACGTGAATTCCTGTAAAAATACAACCCATCTAGCATGCACACGATTCATATTAGTCTGACTATTAATAAACTTTAATGCTTGATGATCAGTGTACGGAACAAACTCTCTTTAAATCAGATAATGCCGCCAATGTTGCAGTGCCTGAACAACTGCGTACAACTCAAGCTCATAAGTCGACCACTTCTTTCGGGTTTCGCTGAGCTTCTCGCTGTAAAAGGCTATCGGCCTGCCTTCCTATGATAATACTCCTCTAATTCCAACGTATGAAACGTTACACTCAACCTCAAATAATTTGTTGAAACTAGGAAGCACTAAGACTGATGTTATAGACAAACGATGCTTGATCTCATGAAAGCTCTTATCAGCTTTATCGGTCCACTGGAACGATCCTTTTTTCATGTAATTTATTATAGGCGAGACTATGGTGCTAAAATCTCGTATAAATCGACGATAGAAAGTCGTCAACCTATGAAAACTCCTTACCTCATGAATTTTTATCGAGATCAGTCATTCCCTAATAGCTCGTACCTTTTCATCGTCCACACGAATGCTTGTGAATGTTATAACAAATCGTATAAACAACAAGCTGTCAGTTAAAAAACTACACTTCTTCAAGTTGAGGTACAACTTGTTAATTTGTAGGACCTCCAGCACCTGCCTGAGATGTTTCCTATGCTCTGCCTCATTCTGGCTATATATCAATATGTCATCTAAATATACTACCAAAAATCGGCTAGTGAACGGTTTTAAAACTTAATTCATCAAACGCATAAAAGTATTTAGTGCGTTCGATAGGCCGAAGGGCATGACCAATCACTCAAATAACCCTTCCTTGGTCTTGAATGCCGTTTTTCACTCATCATTGGGTCGGATACGAATTTAATAGTACCCACTCCTTAGATCTAGTTTAGAGAACACCTTGGACCCTTCTAGCATATCGAGCATGTCATTTAACCATGGTATTGGGAACCGATATTTGATGGTAATTTTGTTGATTGCTAGGCTATCAACACACATGCTCTAGTTTTCATATTTTTTTGGCATTAATAATACTGCTACAGCACATGGACTCATGTTCACTCTCAAGAGACCCTTACGGATCAATTCCTCCACTTGCCCCTGAAATATCTCACACTCCTTCAGACTCATCCGATAATAAGGGCGGTTGGGTAGGCTAACCCCAAAGACGAGGTCTATGTGATATTGGATGTCCCTCATGGGGGAAATCCATCAGGTAAATCATCAGGCTAGACTTCATTGAATTTATTCAGCAACAGTCTTAAACTTAGTGGGATGTTTAAGGGTTCCTCTTCCTTGCCCTTCACCACTACAACGTATACCTCGTTGGTTTTCTTGGATTCCTCCATGAAATTCTGAGTGATCAAGAGAAAACTCTCCTCCACTTTAGAGGCTTCAGGGTGGTTCTCTGGTGTCATATGGGCAAGGATTATTTTTTGACTATTCTTGACAAATATGTAGACATTGTCTCATCCCCAATGGGTCGCATCATGGTCCGACTATCAGGGTTGACCGAGTAGCATATGGCACGCTTTCATGTTAACCACATCACAAAGTATTTGATCCTTATAATTTTTACCAATTGAAGATGAGATAGTGCATTATTCAGTTACCTTGGTCTCATTCACCTTTTTTATCCAGCCAATTGAGTACGAAAAATGATGTTTCGTCGTCGGTAGCTGCAACTTGTCCACCATCACTCTTGAGAAAATGTACTCGCTACTACCACTATCTATGATCACATCACAGACTTTTTCGCTAACCGTGCACCAATTACAAAATATATTATGTCGCTGTGGATGTAATTCCTTTCATAGGGCATACAGTAATCGCCTCACAACTAGAAATTCGCCACGATCCTCGCCCGTCACTTCATCGTCATCTACTATTTCTTCAGTGGTTTGTTCATGTTTATCAAAGCTATGGTCTTCTTCTATGACCTCATCTTTAGTGCCCCCTTCATTTATAGTCAAGTGTGTTACGGGATGTTGAGGACAAGTGTTTGATAAGTGGCCTGGTTGGCCACAGTGGTAACAATTGTTCGACCTTGGCCGAGCATAAGAATTTAGAATGTTACTCGAGCACGCTGTTGTGAGTGCTGCACGTTGAGGTCTGGATGAGCCACTCCCCATATCACGGTTTGCGGTTGTAGAAGGTTAAGAATGTTCTCTTACTGGATCTTTTCCTCGTGCTAGCATTGGATCCTGCGTGGAACCCATCATGGGGGGTCGATTTGAAGGATAGGAATGAGCAGGAGCTCTTACAAATTGTGTTTCTACCTTACCCATCAATTTGAACTGCTTCATCCACAGTCTCGATTGGGTACATCTGAACTCAGTCTTGAATTGTTGGTCGCAATGTTCACTCCTCAAGTGTAGGGTTGTGATGTAGTAATAAACTCGGTAAGACTGAGGTCGAATCCTAAAGGACTGATACCTATACGTTATCTGAAACTAAGTAGAAGTAGAACTAGACTAAGATGAAAACTAAATTAACTGTAACTTGAGGAATAATGATGAAATATTAATGTAAAACTTAAGAAATTCAGAGAAAAGGAAACTAGGGATTCAGAGGATCCACTTATAGAGATCAGGAAAATCTTATGCCTGTTTCAAGAACTCAACTGGACTTAGTGTCCCATCTTCATCCAGTTGAAGAGTATAATCATGAAAACCATACTGAACTTCCTTTGATATAGTTTTTAAGAGATAAAAGGTATATGAATTAGAATGGATTCCATCACCAAATCATGCTCAGGAGACAAAGTAAACAAAAAAATTAAACTAATTACCAACCAATCACAATGTATGAAGGTTAGGATGGGTACCGTTATCTGATCATGCCCAGGAGATGATGGTAAACAATAGGGCTTCTTGACGTCATAAACATAAAAGGAAAGAAACATGCTCAAAGCCATCGCAGACCCATTATAATTTTAGTCACAACAGACCATTAATAACTAAAAATATTTTCTTAATTAAACTAAAACCAACATCAGTTCAGTCTAAAAAAACACAAACAAAGAGTCTCCATCCCGCTACAAGCTTCACCTCGTCCTAGCTAAGGGTTTAGCCTAAAATAAACATTGTTAAGCTAATCTCAAAAAGAATAAAATAAAAATAAAGGAGAGAAGAAAAAAAAAACTCTGTTAACAACGACTCCACGTCCAGCCTTCAATTGAAGGATCTCACCTCCCACCCCCCCCCCCCCCCCTGTCTCCCTTCCTCTTTATAGCAATAAGAGGGTCGGTCGGATGGAGGTTCCGCACCTAGAGGCGGTGGAGAGAAGAAACTTCATGCAGAAGTTTCCTTATGCAGAACAGTCGGTGTGCATTTCCTTTATGCATGCGTAACAGAGCTTACGCCGGTCATTTGGTGGGGCCCACTCCTGATTTCGGTAGAAGAATCCAAGCCGTCCATTAGATGAAGAACAAAAAACTAGTCAGAAATGACGTGGTATGGCTTACATTCGGTGTGGCCCACAGAGCTTTTTCTTGCACCATTTGTCTTTCTTTTAGACGGTTGAAAATCAATCTTCATTACTTCCTGAATTTTATTCATCTAGGCTTGGATTATAAGAAATGTGGGCTTCTGATGGACGGTCCAGATCAGGTTCTTGAAGTATGGTGGTGGCCCACAAAACTTCATCCGTAGGCTCTGTTGTGAAACAGAGCCTGCGTATTCGGCGCTGTGACAATTGGTGGGCCCCACCTTGATGTCTATAGAGAAATCCACCCCATCCATTGAAATCCTGGCGAAAAATCAGTTGGGAAGGAGTATTCTTCGAGTGAAATTAGTGTGGCCCACGAACTTGTCTACTCTGTCGTCAATCTTACGTTTGACGGCTAAGATTTTGTAACGGCTTGCATGGTCTCAAAAGGCCACCTTGGTGAAGTTAATACTCCCCCTCTGTACACAATGAACGGTTCAGATCAGGCGAAAGGATTACGGGTGGGCCCCACTACTCGAAACCAGTAGTCATGGTGCATCTGCTGTTTGAAACAAAGAAAAAGAAGGAGAGACGGGTCAGCCTGTCTTTGACCGGGCTGACCGTCCGATGCGGCTCACGTGTGCGTGCACTCTATGCACGCACACCCTCATGTGGGGTCCACTGTGACGTTCGTGAGAAATCCGTTTCATCCATCCTTTTCTCCATTCACTTTAAGGCATTGACAATGAAATTGAAATATATCTAGATATCAGACGGGCCCCACTTAAGGATTTAAGGGGCTGATCTGTCCATTGGGCCACTTCCACAGCGATCCAATATCTGATTTTTGACGTGTACGGTTAATTTATAGTCCTCAGGACATGCATGAAGTTTTGAGCCGAATGGATGGTGAAAACCCTGTGATCTTATATTCTTGCTGACTTTCAAGCCACTTGAGTTTCAGTTTCTCAATTTTTACAGATCTCTGGCATGTAAATCCGTCGATCTTAGTCTCCTGGAGTCCATCCCTTGCCTTGGTGACTTTAGAACATTAAATCCATGCTTTTAGCACCCTGTTTCAGTTCAAGCTCGTAAATACACTCTGCGTCATAAACACGATTAAATCGGGCCATTAAACAGTATCATGTTCGTAAATCCAAGCAATAACTGGGGTCTGATATATAATATCTGACCCTCAACACACAACCCACCTATAAATTGTACCACCTTTTGTGACTCAGATTCTGACAGATCATTTCGTGTAGCCAACCACTGAAATTCTTCAGTGTAATCTGTGACGGTTCAATTTTTTATCAGCAATTTTGATATTGCTAGAATAATATCTGCTCATAATCACTGGGGAGAAATCGTGATTGAAAAAAACTTCTTATCCGTGGCCATGATGAGATGGGCGTCTTGTTCTGACGAGTTCGTGAGAGTTGTAATTGTTCACACCATGCAGAAACACAGGATTTTAATTTAAATACTATCAATTTTACCCTTTAATGATATGGCATGTCCATATAATCAAATTATCTCTCTACTTCAGCTAGTCAATCGAGAAAATCTTCTATACATAATAAACCATTAAAACTAGAAAGTTCAACATTACCTCAATAGTCTCTTTCATCACGACCTAGATAATCGCCTTCATGGATTGGTCATTGACAAAAACTCTCATTAAGGTTCTCGTCGCTAGAACTTGAATCATCTAGTGTAGCCCTAAGGTTTGCCACTGGTAGTGCTATACGAAAATTGGGGTTGTGTCATACAGCAACCACGAGTGGTGGAGCCACCATGGGTGGTGGAGCACTGCCTAGGGCTCGGGGCGGAAGTAGAGCATTCGCAAGATGGTCGAGGGTTACCTGCAGCCCTTTATTGTCAACTAACTCTTCCTGTGGAAAGCTTTCATTCTTTCCTGAAGATAACGAATCTCTGGATTATTGTCCGTAGGATTTCATACCTTCATTGTTTGTCATTAGCCTGAGGAGAATCCTCGCTCTGATACCAAATTGATGCAGGGAAGGCCGTGAGGTCGAGCACCGTCTTCCTCAAGAGGATAACTATTCCAAATCAACGAAACTTCTCTGGACTCCTCACAGTGACTTCTCGAATCCACGAGGAAAGAAAGCAGAAAATAGAAATAAATTCTAATAAATTTGAAATTGATTAATGAATTAATAAAAACGAGTTCACAACCCTTTAAATAGGGGTACCAAATAATGAGAAAGAAATCAGAATCAAACTACAACTAAAACTCCTAGAATCCGCGACTTACTATAAATAATAAACTTATTATTTATAGACTGTCGTGATGTATACTAGTGTGCAAGGTTTTCAGCCAATAGTAAGTGTCATATTTGGCTTCATCTAACCATTCTTCTAATTATTCTAAGCTCTTTCCACGTTGGACACAACTCCTAAAGCCCGACAGATGAAGAGTTATAATTGAATTAAAACTTACTATTTATAGTAAAAACAAAATTAAAACAGGAAAATGACTGTTGATCCAGGGGTATTTCGCATATCCAGCTTGCACAACCCGGCTTAGCCGAATTGGTTGGCTAAAGTAGCTCATTCTATCCAAAATCATATATTTTACACCCAATAATTCATTCTGGATTGTGAGGTACGCCCGATCTAAGGTCCGACGGTATGGATCACTTCTATCATCAACCGGGCCTTTTCTGATCCATCTTTACCATGAAACTGTCCGCGACCCGCTCTACATCAAATTCACTCACGCGTCATATTTCAATTTGTTAAAAACTTTGATACTTCGGCAAAAATGTGATGAATGATGCTACATTTACAAAGTATATCTGGTATATAAGTAATTAAAATTAAACTGTTTAAATTATGGTCCAACGTATAGAGAACTAAAAATTATGCTTAGTTGATTATCTTACTATTAGATTGGTGTGGACATTTACTTAGCAGTTAATGATAAAAATATCCAAGGATCATATCTTAAAGAACAAGTGTCTACAAATCATAGGTTATGATTTCTCAACCCATCTCATGTTGACATTGATTGAGCGTAAGTGGATTCCACAATTTAGTCAGTCGAATTTGAGAAAATGTGTTACATGCGTATGAATTTTTAGTGCCATGTCAAAACACATGCTCTCATAGAAAATCCAATAACTTCACTTTCAAATATGCAGACTTATCTATGAGACGGATACATCCGCTAATCTCCTGCAATAGTTCACAACCATTTTGAAAATAGTGAAGTGCTTATTACCTGATTTTTTTTTCACTCAATCTTGTCGGGCACCGAGTCGACTCAGGGGTGACTCGTTCTGGTCATCCTTAGTTGGGCATTTTTACTGAGAAATTAGACTCGACTGAATCTGAGTCAACTCAGACGAGTAGGCAATCCACTGCATGCTATGATCATCATTCACGTTGCATGCGTGTCTTACAAATGTACAGGTAAACCCATATCAAGAAGATGTATGTTAGCCGATTGTTTAAAATTAAATAAAAAAGAACCGACGATATACACTATATCCTTAGCTGTAGTTTGGACAAGTGGGGCCCATGGATCTGTGATCCAAATTGTTGGTCTGTTGGCCCCCACCTACAATGGGAAAGTCCCCCAAAAATATTCTTGATTGAGCAATCCTGACCCTTACATCACTGGCCCCAAATGGATAGCTAAGAAGAAAATATAGCATGCAAGTCGGTGGCCTGAAAATAGATGGTTTAGATGAAATTACAACAATTGCCTATCTTTAATGGAAATAATAATAATCAAACATTGAAGTACTATAAGTTTCAAGTACATGAATTTTTTTAAGGCCTGATCTATCCACACTGAGACCTATCAATTTAGTGATTGGGATCGTGGATGCAGCATTAGGCTCCTCCTGTAACCCCAAGCTCTGAATGGCCCACCATGATTTTTGTGTTATGTGAACTCCATCGGTCAATTTCATGAGCTTAGCATAAGGCATAAGGAATTCTAAAACTCAAGTAAGCCACAACACAAGAAATAACTAAAATTGTGCGCAAATCATTAAAACAAGAACGAAGCCATAGAAGTTTGGATAATGATAATATTTGTGTTTTCCTTCATCTAAATAGGAATCACCTTCTAAACAAGTTGGATGGCATGTAAACATCACATCGGGCCCTAGGAAGGTTTCAAAGATGGCTATTTCCATCCCAAATCAAGGGACCCATGATAAATTGGTCATAACCATAATTTGATTAGATGATCCAAATCACTTATGCTGATTTTGTTCATCGATTTCAGATCATCAAGAATACTTCTTGTTTAATCACGAAGAATATTTCTCATTTAATCGTGCTTTAAGTGTCTGCTAATTCACTAGTTAGGGCATCAATTGTTTCAATTCATGGTAAGATTTGTCTTATGGTCCATCCAGAGCTGGATATAGGTTTTGGACTGTTTAGTTTGGAATGGAATCAAACATGAAATAACTGTTTTGGTAGATGCTTAAAAATGAATTCATCTCATTTTAATTATAATTATGTATTAGAGATCATTGTTGGTTATCAGGATTGCTTTTAATCTTATGGGTGTGTTTAGTTGCACCTAATTTCACGATATATTGTGAAACTTTACACAAAATTAGACTGATGATATTTAGTGCAACAAAACATGCCCCCCCAAATAAAAATATGATCTATAAGAGTTTTGCTTAGTGCATAAGCCTACGCTATAAAGCTCGTGAATGTGCCACATGTACAAACTTGGCACATAGGTATGAGATCCAATCCATCCATCAGGTTGGTCCTACTACCAACCTTTTACATGTTTTTCAAAGATTAATCTGGTCCACTCAGCATGTAGGCAGCAATAATATTGAAAAAAGTGATTTGGCTAGAAAACTTCATCCAAGTTTTTTATAACCCTACATTTGTTTTGTGAATTGTAGCCCACCTTACAAGTGTGTCAACCTGATTATTGAGCTGGTCATCACCAAGAAATGCCTGACTTATCAATTTGGCCGGTAAACTATTCAGAGCTCTTTTTTCTTTTCTTTTCTTTTTTTTGGGTTAGCTGGTTAGTACACACACTGCTGTTAGCAAACCCTCCACTGTTAGCCACCCCCATGAGGGAATCGATACCATGACCTCAGTGTTGAAATGAGGTATCTTCTCACAGTTTACCGCTTAGATATGGATCAGGGTGTACCATCCATGAGCTTTATTTCATACATATACCTGCTTAGCAAAGCTCGATCTATGACACATAAATTACCTAAAAAATGAGATTAGGCGTCTACCAAAGAGGCCCAAAGCCTTTCTTCTTCTTTTCTTTTTCTTTTTCTTTTTCTTTTTTTTTATTTTAAGAAAATTGTAATATTGAAAAACAAACTATATACCTCTAATGATAAATGGTCCAGCGGGCTCAATGTATGGAAAATGTTCGGTGCACCTTATGCATCTGTACTCATTTGCATTGTCATCACTTTCTGGACCTTTCATTGGATCCGGTCCAATCTTATATAAATCATAAATAAATATCTAATATGATTCTTTTAAGGCAGGCTATGAATAATAAATGAGCTATTGGGAATTTATACAAATTTAGATAATATCTGTAGAATGTGTAAATCAAAAATCACTATGATCAGAACTTAAGGACAGGCTGAAGCACGTCTGAAAACGCTGTCCTTAAAGCGTTATTTGCCCCTACTCAAGTGAATTGAGTATGATGATAGGTTACAGGCAAACACCTTCTAGGATACGACAAGTCTGGTGTGGGTCTGCGTTCAGCAAACACAAAGGCCCACCAAATGGAACTCTTATACACACTATCTGGCAGAATTACAACAAAAAGAAAAAAAATCTCAAAGAAAAAGAAGAGAATGATTTTGTGATTTAAGACCACTGCACTAGTCAGATTCTTCAGCCCCTGGTTCAGTTGAACCATTCTTAAACCACACCTTCGGTCTATTCTTCAAGCAATGGTTCTGATTACCTTGCTATACTGCTAATGTTTTTGGTCTGTAGGAGAGAAAATGTTGTAATTCATATTGAGATTGCTGGAGTGCTGTGAGATGGATTGGAAACCCATCCAAGGCCTCTTTTTATAGGCTTAAGATGGCTGGGAGTTATGGTCCAGGGACATAAATCTCACTAGCCATTTTATGGTTGTTAGAAACTAGCCATTTTATGGCTGTTGGATACTAGCCGTTTTATGGTTGTTGTAAGAGAACTGGCTAGCCGTTTTATAGCTATTGGGTTAGCCGTTTTCTAGCTGTTGGCAACAGTTTTTGCAATAAAAGCCATAACTGTTACACATTTGTGCAACAACTATATTTCCAACCACTATATAATTAGAGGGACACTCATTCAGTCCTTTAGTTTTCGTCCAGCCACCTATCTACCTTAGCCTCTTTGTCGCACTGCGACTCACACCCGTCTTGCTCTGGTTTGCGAAGAGAGCGACTCTCTGCTACACGATGCGCACGTGCGAAGTGCAAAGTGTGCCTTTACGGCCACACTGCCTCACATGCTCACGCCCTCGCATCGAGTCCGAGTATGAGTCTGAGTCTGAGCCCGAGGTCGAGCGCGTGCGCGTGCGCGGTGTTCCAGTGCGTAGCACTGGAACACGCAAGTTTCATTCTCCTTTGGACCATTTGTGTAAGTATTATAATACTCTACACCTTTCATATGAAGTACTTTTTCTTCTCTCTTTTTCTAATGTGAGACTATTCCCAAAAACCCACAAAAGGTGTTTTTCAAACAAGTTTTATATATTATTTATTATTTTTATTTAAAATATTTTTTATAAAAATCAATATTTATGTAACAATCCCCCACTTGATTTTTTATAAAAATATTTTTTTTTTTTCGGTTAAACATTTCTGTTAGAATAATCAGCTTATATGCATAAAGAAATATATCTTTCGATTTTAATCTTCCCTTAGTGTAAGTATCTCAAAACTCTATCAAAATGACTGGTAACCGTAGCTTTGAACCAGTTATTCCTAAATAACAGAGTCGGAGAAATCACACACATATTCGCTATGTGTTGTTAGAGTTCCTACAATCTCGCTCAGCACAATTAATGACCATGTGCTTATCCTAATTCGTGAACGATCCCAAGAGAAAGCTCCTAACTCTCATGAAAGACGGCACCATCTCTACGTTCATATAGGTGAAATCCTTCCAGCGTATCCGTTACTATAAGACACTTGTCCTAAAGACTGAATTTCATTAAGAGTTCTAAGACTCAACCCTCTTTCCTAACACTCAGCACTTATCTATTATGGATGAGGTTATATAATTTAGTGATGAAAATTTTTCACATATCAGTGACTTGTTCTTACCCATTAAACCCAAGATTATAGATTTTCTAACTTTAGGTTGGGTTACCATCACTGGTGGAAGTTTAGTTGAAGAGTCTTAACCCCATCCCTCTAGATGTAGCCTTTACTACCTCTTTCAGTAGAGGTTTAGTGAAAGGATCTGCTAAGTTATTGCTTGATTTCATATAGAAAATAATAATTATTCCATCTTTAATCAACTGTCTGACATAATCATGTCGAAGACTGATATGTCTAGACTTACCATTATAAGTGCCGCTATAGGCTCTAGCTAATGTGGCTCCACTATCACAATGTAGTGACACAACCGATATAAGCTTTACACAAAAAGAAATTTCTAATAGAAGATTTCTTAGCCACTCAGTCTCTTTGCCTATTGCAGCCAGAGCTATGAATTCAGACTCCACAGTCGAGTACGTTATGCAAGTCTGTTTCTTGGATCTCCAAGATACAGCTGCACCTCTTAAGGTGAATACCCACCCTGTAGTAGACTTGTTGTCCTCTGCACTCGATATCCAGCTCGTATCGGTATATGCTTTCAACACGGCAGGAAACTTTGAATAAAATAGTCCTAAGTCTTTAGTTACTTTTAAGTAACGAAGGACTCTACTGATTGCATTACAGTGTTCAGTACTGAGGTTACTAGTAAACCCACTAAGTTTACTCACAGCATATGCGATATCAGGTCTAGTGCATTGCGTAGCATATATAAGACTTCCTATAGCACTTGCATATTCTAATTGTGTAATTGTTCTTCCAGTATTTTCTTTTAGCTTGATGCTTGGATTAAATGAGGTTTTTGCTTCCTTTATATTTAGATGGTTAAACTTGTTTAGTATCTTCTCAATATAATGAGATTGACACAAAGCATAACCCCTACAATATTTTTTAACTTTGATATCTAGGATGGTATCAACTTGTCCAAGATCCTTCATTTTATATACGGAAGAAAGAAACTTCTTTGTTTCAGTCACACCTTCCATTTTATTACTTATTATTAAGATATTATCAACATACAGACAGATAATAACGATATAATTACTATCTACTTTAGAATATATGCATTTGTCAGCTACATTATGCATGAAACCATGAGATAGTATTTTGGAATTAAACTTCTCATGTCACTGTTTTGATACTTTTTTTTAATTCATATAATGATTTGACTAATCTACATACTTTATTTTCATTTTCTGGTAGAATGAAACCTTCAAGTTGTTCCATATATACCTCCTCATTGAGGTCACTATTCAGGAATGCATTCTTTACATCCATTTGGTGGATATGAAGATGATGTATGAAAGCTAGCGTAAATAATATCATAATGGATGTTATCCTAGCTACAGGTGAGTATGTGTCAAAGTAATCTATCTTTTATTTTTATTTAAAACCCTTAACTACTAGTTGAGCTTTAAAGGTTTGAATAGTCTTATCAGTGTAATATTTCTTCCTAAATATCAACTTACAACCTATGGGTCTAGAACCCGGAGGTAAGTTTACTAGTTTTCATGTTTGATTTGATAGTATGGATTCTATTTCATTATTTATAGCTTCTTTCCAAAAAGCTGAGTCTCTAGATGATACAGCGTCTTTATATGTTTTAAGATCATCTTATATAGTCATTACTATAGGTATTTGTCTAATAATATTTTCTCTATCTGCTTCTACCAGATGAAAAATGATGCGTTGTGAGTCTATGTAGTCATCTCCTAAACTCTTCTCTATTCTTGTTCTTTGACTCCTATGGGGTTCAATAAGAGCTTCCACTATCTGTGGAGCTGTGTTATCTGGTTCTCTATTAGGAATTTAGATTTCATTATCCTTTGACTCCAAAGATAGTGAATGTTCGAATAATTTAACATCTCTTGATTCTATTATTATATTAGACTCCATGTCTAAAAGTCTATAAGCTTTACTATTTTGTGCATACCCTACGAAGGCGCACTTAATAGCTCTTGGTTCTAACTTAGTTTTTTTTGGATCAGGGGTTCTGCAGTATGCAAGACACCCCCACACTTTAAGATATCTTAGGTTAGGCTTTCTACCTCTTCATGTTTCATATGGAGATAATTTATATTTTTTAGACGGAATTCTGTTTATTATATGGCATGTTGTAAACAGTGCCTCACCCCATAGACTTAGTGGCAACTTTGCTCTTATTAGCATTGAGTTGACCATTTCTACTAATGTTCTATTCTTCCTTTCAGATATTACGTTTTGTTGAGGTGTGTATATCGTTGTATTTTAATGTACCAGTCCATGTTCTTCACAGAAGTTATCGAATTCATTCGAGACGTATTCTCCTCCTTTATCGCTACGGAGAATTTTTATCTTCTTACTTAATTGATTCTCTACTTCTGCTTTATATATCTTAAACATGTTCAATGCTTCATCTTTGCTCTTTAATAGATAAACATACACATATCTAGAGCAATCATCTATAAAGGTTATAAAGTACCGTTTATCTCCACGAGTAAGAATGTCGTTTAACTCACAGATATCACTGTGCACAAGATCCAATATTTGAGACAATCTATCAACATCGAAAAATGTTTCTTCGTCATTTTGGATCGTATGCACACTTCAAATTTATCGGTTTCATTATCTGTGTATGAGATTAAACCATTCTTAGCCATGAACTTCAAGGTACTATACCCTATATGGGCTAGTCTATCATGCCACAGTCCAGTGGATTCAACCATATACGCAGAAGTGCTACTTTCATTCAAAGAAAACTTAACCATTCCGTTACAAACATATCTCTTTCCCACAAAATTTTTATTTTTGGACAGAATCAGTTTTCCTGACTCGTACACCACTCTTATACCTGGTTTTTCCAGAAGATCCCCAGAAACTAAGTTTCGCCTCATGTTTGGGATGTGCAGTACATTAGTCAGAATCACTTTCTTCCCAGAGGTGAATATTAGTTCGACAGTTCCTTTGCCGACGACCTTCGATCGGACTTCATTACCCATTTGGACTTCTTGACCATCTGTCAATTTCTCATAGGTTTTGAAGGCGGATTTGTAGTAGCACACATGTACTGTAGCGGCAGTATCATACCACTACCTTGAAACTTTGCCTTGGATGGTATTCACCTTAGTGATCATAGCCACGATATCACCTTCTTCTACTGCACCTCTTTTTTAGATTTGTAATATCGGCATACTTGAGCATAGTGCCCGATTTTTTCACAGACATGGCATGGGCCTTTGAACTTTCCATTCTTCTTTTGGGCATTTTTCTTGAATTTTTCTTTATTGGGTTTTAGGGAATCGTCCTTCTCGAGATTCTTATTATTGACATTTTCTACTATATGTACCTTTGACGAGGCATTCCCGTTATCATTCTTTTTGTCACGGTTACGGGATTCTTCCTCAATCCTGAAGTGTTTCTGAATTTGTTCCAGTGTGTAGTCCTCGATTTTATATAGCAACTTCTTTCTATAGTCTTTCCACATCAGTGGCAATTTAGCGATTATAGCCCCGACTTGGAATGATTAAGGAAAATCAATCTTTATCGCTTTGATTTTGTTAACTATTAGCTGCAGTTCTTGGATTTGGGGCAGCAACGGTTTATTATCTACCATGCTGAAGTTAAAATACCTGACGATGAGAAATTTATTGGTCCCTTCTTCTTCAGCCTTATACTTGAACTCCAGTGCAGCCCAAATATCCTTGGCTAATGATGTCTGTTGGTACAGATCGTACAGGCGGTCGGAGAGCACGTTCAGAATGTATCCTCGACACAAGAGTTCGTCTTCAGCTCATTTGATGCAGGAAGCCACCTGTTCAAGTGTGTCGTTGTCGGTTGCTTCAGGCAGCGCTTGCAGATTTGGATCTAGTATGTAGTAAATCTTACGCGTAATTAGGAGAAATTTCGGCTTGTCTTTCCATCTTGTAAAATTGGTTCCATCGAACCGATCAAGACGTATCAAGTCCTGATTCATCAACTTGATGGATGAAACACTGTCGGCTTTCATCTTAGAAATAACGCTTTAAGATTGTTGCAAATTTATACAAATTTAGATAATATCTGTATAATGTGGAAACCAAAAATCACTATGATCAGAACTTAAGGACAGACTGAAGCACGTCTGAAAACGTTGTCCTTAAAGCGTTATTTGCCCCTACTCAAGTGAATTGAGTATGCTGATAGGTTACAGGCAAATAGCTTCTAGGATAGGACAAGCCTGGTGTGGGTCTGCGTTCAGCAAACACAAAGGCCCACCAAATGGAACTCTTATACACACTATCTGGCAGAATTACAACAAAAGGAAAAAATCTCAAAGAAAAAGAAGAGAATGATTTTGTGATTTAAGACCACTGTACTGGTTAGATTCTTCAGTCCCTGGTTCAGTTAAACCGTTCTTAGACCACACCTTTGGTCTATTCTTCAAGCAATGGTTCTGATTATCTTGCTATACTGCTGATGTTTTTGGTCTGTAGGAGAGAAAATGTTGTAATTCGTATTGAGATTGCTGGAGTGCTATGAGATGGATTGGAAACCCATCCAGGGCCTCTTTTTATAGGCTTAAGATGGCTGGGAGTTATGATCCAAGGACATAAATCCCACTAGCCATTTTATGGCTGTTAGAAACTAGTCATTTTATGGCTGTTGGATACTAGCCGTTTTATGGCTGTTGTGAGAGAACTGGCTAACCGTTTTATAGTTGTTGGGCTAGTTGTTTTTTAGCTGTTGGCAACAGTTTCTGCAATAAAAGTCATAGCTGTTACACATTTGTGCAATAGCTATATTTCCAACTACTATATAATTAGAGGGACTCTCATTCAGTCCTCTAGTTTTCGTCCAGCCACCTATCTGCCTAAGCCTTTTGTCGCACCGCGACTCGCACCTGTCTCGCTCCGGTTCGCGAAGGGAGTGACCCTCTGCGACACGATGCGCACGTACGAAGTGCGCCAATAGCGCCTCTACAGCCACACTGCCTCACATGCCCATGCCCTTGCACCGAGCTCGAGCCCGAACGCGAGCGCGAGCGCGTGCGCGTGCGCAGTGTTCCAGTAATACGCACTGGAACACGCAAGTTTCATTCTCCTTTAGACCATTTGTGTAAGTATTATAATACTTCACACCTTTCATATAAAGTACCTTTTCTTCTCCTCTTTTTCCAATGTGGGACTATTCCCAAAAACCTACAAAAAGTATTTTTCAAACAACTTTTATATATTATATATTATTTTTATTTAAAATATTTTTTATAAAAATCAATATTTATGTAATATGAGCTAAATAGAAGCTCCCGACAAAATGGCATGGATGTCTAAAAGTCCAATACAACTATACAACTAGATGCATGCATGGGAATGTTTTCGTACACTTCAAATGTCAAATATGAATCAACGGAGAGAAGACTACAACATTGTGCCGAAATAGTTTGCTCCCCATAGTAATGGATACGAATGGTCCATCATATGCTATATGTCTGTCATTTTAACTGATCACATGGATGCGGATTGCCTACCAAACTCAAGTAGATTGTGAGAAAAGAAAAAGTGGATGGAGGAATTCATACAGTTGAAACCTCCCTAGGTCAACCGTGATGCTTATATGCCATCCATACCCTTCATATATAAGGGCATTCCTAGTTAGGTGAACTGAAAACACAAAATTATTAGCCTAATCCAAAACTTATGTGGCCTACGAATGTTTCGACAGTAGTCATTCAATCTTGATTGTTTCCTATCTAGCTGCCCACTTGAGATTTGGATTGATTTCATTTTTTAGCTCATACCTAATGAAGGATAATTAATCATTTGCTTTAAAAGCTCGAACTAATAAAGTATGGCAAATTAATCCCTTTATCTCATAGCCTATGTTCTAAATTCATGAGTTAGGTCCTCCGCCGAACTCTCCTCGTGGGCTCCAAATTCATGGGTTTCACCTCTTCATTGGCTCTAAATTCATGAGTTCCACCTCACACGGGTCTCAAATCTATGAGTTCTGTGGGCCACCCACCCCGAATGTTCCTCCACATTCCACAAGTCACCCCATTCGAATCCGGTGTGAAAAAGTCTAATACCATAACATGATCTGAAAAATGAAATGGGCACGGTGTATTTCTTCTCACAAGTATCACGGTGGGCCTCACCTAGCTTTCTGTTATAATGAGTTCCTGCAATAGCTTGCGGCAGGCAATCCATGTTCTTGCTGTGGTGACCCATCGGGGTGAGATTGATTAGGGCATATGCTACTGTCAGAGATGGATCAGAATGCAACGTAACAACCTTTCAATATGCTTTTGGGTGGGCTCCTTATCTAACAGAGCACATGCCCAATCAAATTCTGCTATCTAAAGTCATCAGTGGTGGCATGGTCATGGCGCAATCTCCACCATGATAGAGTTAGGATAGAAATAAAGCATTTTTAAAAGTCATAATAGGTATATATGAAGGGTTACTAGCTGTATCAAATGGTGCTACCAGATGGGACTTAAGCTGAATTCCCTTCGTTGATAGTGCCCATGCATATGGTACAACCATGGATTTAAAGACTCGGTGGACGGAACTAGATTGGGTCCATAACCAGGGATAAAACCATCCGTCCACAGCACATATGGTGGGGTGACTTGTTAATCCAGATCGTCCATCTCTTTCTCTCTACTGTTGATGGAAAGTGGTTCAAAATATGTCAATTGGTTGATCCTAACCACTGATAAAAACCAATTGTACTTGTATAAGTTGCAATAGACTTAGATTTGATGGATGTGATTTGTCAAAAATTAGATATCCATGGTACGACCCACTAGATGGAGGGTCCAGATCGATGCATCGCTATGCTACTTTACACCAAAGATTGCTCTATCATATTTTTGACTGTTTGTGGGCTTATGGTTTTATTTTGTACGACGCATGTGGCCGTAGGCTGGCAAATATCACCGAGATTTTGCAACTCTGGGATAATATCATGAAAAAAAATCACCAATTGATATAACCACGATATTTTCAAAATACTGGCTGATCTTAGAATAGCACATTTTTATTGCAATATTAGTAGGAAAAATAGTAAAACTCTTAAATTTATATTATACATATCTATTTAAATTTAAATTTTTATTAATTTACAAAAAGTATTTTTTTCGTGAGATTTTCCAAATAATATCGCTAGAAAGACCTCAAAGTTTTAAAATCTCCCGAGAATCATTCCGGGGATATGCCTCTACCGACTTGCCTAACGAGCCAAAGTCAGATTTGTCGCTATAGGAGGTAGTCATAAACTTGCATTGAGCTTCTTCTCCAACTGTCGTGGAGAGTTATTTGATACTCTGAAAAAGTGTGATGCCTTATACACTGGCTCAGAAATTGTTGAATGATGCAAATTAAATAATTTAAATTGTGGAACCCAGTAAGTCTAGCTTGTTTGAGCAATTCTAACCTCGGTTTTGTGGCCACTTGTTCGTCAAAAGAGGACCATTGGATATTTTTATTTTTAGTTGTCCAATAAATGCACACCAATCTGATTTTCGGATATTCAAATATAATCAACTGTTTGGTTCATCATAAATCTAAACTGGGACCCATCATTTGGACGGTTCAATTTGAATAGTTATGTGGTAGATGTATAATTTCTAAATGCCTGCGTATCATTCGTCACAATCTGTCAGAGTACCAAAGTTCGTATTCGTGAAATGTGACTCAAAAGTCGATTATGTTTTGAACGGTTGTGATCATAACCTTCTAGAGACCACGCCCCTTTCTAGTGGTTGCTTGCGTGGTGGGATATGATGTGGCAGGTGCTAGTTGCATGAACCAATGAAGCATAGCATGTGAGGTCAGGATTCCATGGACCACCCTTTACGGATTAATGGAAAAGAAATCAAGGACTCAGACCCTCCCTCACCTCACCAATGTCTTAAATGGTGGTGACTCACCCACCACATGCAAGTGCCGTGGATGCAGGTTAATCCAGACTTCCAAGATTCGAGTCCCTTTGTGGATGAAGCATAACCGTTAAAGCAGCCTGATTGGACAGCCCTAGCAACGAACGTGATAATGCAGATGGTTAGGATTGTCAACAAGCCCCATGATTGCGTGCCACGCAGAAGAAAACGAGTCACCACCGTTTAAAAGAAAAATGGCGGAGAATGTGACCGTTCATTCACGGGTGGTGTGGTAATCCTAGTCATCCATTCATGAAGAGGGTGTGAATGGGATGGATGGGAAGTCCCAAACGGCCTTTTTTATTCTGAAAAAAAAAATTTCAAGGCTCTCATAAATAATGTGAATTGCTTTCAAAAGAGAGTTCCCGTGAGTTGCCTAACGCAGATAAGACAAGATAAGATGCATCCCATATCCTAATCTGATCCCCGGGATAAAGCCTCTTCTAACGTGACTTTGGTGCCTTAGCCTCACTCAAGTGGTTCTAAGCCATTGAGGCAAGTGGTCCAAAAAATCTCTTGGATTTTTTCCTTTTTGACTAATAAGGAAATCATGTCAACATTGGTTTGAAGATGATGTTTATGCTCGGCTAATTATGGCCAGATTAAATAGCTCAGAAGGTGCCACGTGGTATCCATTTCATACGTGGTAAGTATAAAAAGCTAATTGAGTAAGACTACTATATAAAAATAAAACCCTAAAAAAGAAAAGAGTCCAGTCACGTCAAAGCTTTGGAGAAGTTTTCTATGGATGTTGTACCACCAAAATAGCAAGAGGCTTATAAAATCTTTCATTTACATGTGGCCAGATATAATTCGCTATGCTTACAAGGAAAATTGAATCCCTGAAGAACTTTAGCTACGTGCCAAACACAATCTCTCTATACAATGCGCTACTTAGATTCCCTCACTTCCGTGCAAGCTTGCTGCAGAATGTTTAAAGCTTAGGATAATTTAGAATCGTTGTTATTCAGCACCATCGTTGCTATCCAATGTCATCGTTGTTGTACGCATATGAGTAGCATATGTTAATGCTTTGGTTTGTCAATAATGTGTGCTAGTGTGTCTTGAGTCAGTTGAGCTTCCGTTAAAAGATTTTGGAAGATTGAAGACCTGAAGAATTTCAATATCAAGGCTTAAAGACAGGTAAATTGAAGTAAATTAAAGGACAACAAAGGTTTTGTAGTGAACATATTGAAAACCATTGTAAAGGTTGTTGGTAAATCTATAGAAAACCAAATGAAATAGTGAAATTCGAAAAACTCGAGTTTGAGTTCGTCATTTGAGGGTAGAATAGGAATTTAGCTGAACCATTATATATCATTTGTTTACGATTATTCTTATGGAGGTAATTCTATTATGCTTGTGTTGTGATTTGTAAATTTCATATGGATGCATGATTGGATTGTATGCTAATCAATTAATGCATTGTACACAATAGATATAGCTATCTCAAATTATAGACTTGTTGCACATATACTTGAATATTTTATATTATACAATCTTGGACCTAATTCACCTTGTGGATCAAATTGTTTAAAATTAGTTAATATTTTAAAATGTCCTATACACTCCCGTTTAGGACTTAGTCATAATTTTAAGCTCTACAAACTTCTGTGTGTTGTGGTATTATGTTAGATAATCATGCAATTCCAGTAAAAATATTCACGAACTACTGTTATCGAATTCTCGACCAATTAGGTCCTTATTTGGAAGATCACACCTTGATCACATCTTGTTGACCATCAGCCTCGATTGTTTATTCATACAAGCGATTGCATATATTTATTTTTTACTTATTTCTCTACTTATTTTTATTTCCTTTCTAATTGCAATAAGCTTCAACTATAAGTCAATAAATTTAAGATTTCAAGCTTTAGTTTATAATTCTTTTTATTTATTAGGGTATTATTGAGAGACGTAAGGCCTGCAATCACCAATGAAAGAAAAGTCATTGGCTCAAGGTAAAAAGTTTTCATTCAAAATGACCAACCCTTCACTTCTAAACGGCTTGATTGTTGCAACATTAGTAGCTGGATAGTCTAGTTAACCTTTACAAGTTGAATCCTACGACTCATTCGGCGCTTGGGTTGTAAGCGTCTAATCAAATATAAGTTAAATAAGACTCTAACACACCAATACCATCCTAATCACACACGTTTAACTAAATAAAAGCCTCCATTAACACATACAACTTCGTGCTCCAATAAATAGTGAACAAATACCACCCACAATGTGAGTGTGGAATCCAAACCATTAATCTAATTTGCCCCCTAATGTTCATCGTAGCAAGGAATGCAACTTGGCTTGCACCCCATAACTAGCAACGTGGGTGGTACCCTGACCATGGCATCCACCTTGATATATATGCCTCGATATGAATCTCGGGTGGACCATATCACCGGAAATAGTAAATAGTGAATGACTATTAAAAACTTTTTATAAACCTCAGAAGTTTACTATTAAAAACTTTGTGTGGGCTCTAAAAGTTTGGATCAAGCCCTTCATTTAGGCCCACATGACCTTATCAGCAGGTTGGATATGGAAAATAAGTATTACATTACCCTTAGAAAGTTTTTTTTTTTTTTTAATGGTGGGCATTTAATGACTACTGTTTCCAGTGGTGTGGCCCACCTGATATTTTTATCTACTTCATTTTTTTTGTCCCATCAGCGTAGATATACAATACATACATCGAGGTGGGGCCCACGGTGAGGATACCACCTATATCACTGGTTTGGGTTACCACTCAGTTCCCTCATCATGGTGAAGTTCACCTAATGAATGGGTTGGATGGCGCATACACAATTGAGTTCGATGGCGCATTAGGTACGGACGTTCCTTTTGGTGGACTTCCCTTCCCTCATTGTTGTCCATTGTTCCCTTTGGTGTGGCCCACCTGAGTAATGGATCAGGCTTAATTTTGGAATTTACTCTTAACATGATGAGGGCATGTGATGTATGGGTTGGATAGCACTCACACATCATGATGGGCCCCACACAACGGGCACATATAGTAACGTCCCCGCTCGACGCAATCCCCATCCTTTGGTGGGACATGTTAATTAAGAGATCGAGCATTCAGCACACGTGCTAGAGATCCAGGCCATTCATTAGGTAGGGGACACCGTGAATATGCCGATAGCTAAAAATACACACTCATCAAGCGAACCCCACATGTTGGTTCAATCTGGACCATTGGACTTCTTTTTCTAACCGCCCATTTTCCTCACACAAGATTGAGCCGCCTGGTTAGAGGACCAATATTATCCGTCCATCAGATGATCACGAATTAGGCTTGTCCACTTGATGGTTGATCTACAATTTACAAAGCAAGTGAACAATTTATCAAAATTGCCCTAAGGGCATCCAATGAGTGGGACCTACCCGATGGACGGCTTAGATCTCAAAAAGAAATTTGCCACATTAGCAAATGGAAATTCTATGCCACACGCAAATAGGTGAACCGATTAGAGAGGATTTGGTCCTCTGCTCCAAGGCAGACAACATGAATCTCTGTGGGGCCGACCATGATGTATGCGTGACATCCAATCCGTTCACCACATAATTGCTCCATTTTAAGGGGTAAGCCCGAAAATGATGCCAACCCAACTCAAGTGGGCAAACTGTGATGTTTAGATGATATCCAACCCGTTTATCAGCTGATGAACGGATTAGATTTCACATACACATCATCGTGCGCCCCACAGAGTTACATTGCCAGCACGCGACGCGTGGTGAATACACGTGCAGATGCAATAGCGGGAATGCTTCAGAGAGAATGACCATAGCACTACTGTAGCACGTGGGATACTATAGGGACGCGGATTGCCTGTGACCCTGACCATAGTACGATCCTGAGTCGGAAGTTGTGCTGGCCCACTGAGATTCTCGTGACAAATCCACTCTACCCATCCGTTTTAAGGACCACAATAGAGCATGAATCCAAAAATCGGACAGATCCAAAACTCAGGTGGGCCACACTAAAGGCCGTTTGGATACCACCCAATAAGTTACTTTCTAACTTGCATTAAGTAATTAAGTTTTTTTTTTTTTAAGTATCACAGTAAAATTAACTTATGTATCATATTCTATTTATATTAATAAGCAATTTTCGTTAGCTTTTTTACTTATACGTTATTAGTTCTCTTTCTTTCGGGATCCATGTTAAAGGAGGCTCTTGCGCATGGTTCATATCAAAAGATGCCCCACATGGTGGACTGTTTACATTGAAGGTAGGGCTCACATAGTAAATGGTCCACATAAAAGGTGAGCCCCATACGATGGATAACCTTATATTAATGTAGTCCCGCATATAGATGGTCCGCATCAAAGGTCAACCCATGATGATAAAAAAACTTACATCCAAAGTCGTTTAAAGGTTAGCTCGTAATAATAAAAAGCCTGCATCCAAAGTGAGATGGTATAATGGACAACCCACTTCAAAGGTGAGGCCTATATAATGGACAGTTCACACTAAAGGTGGGCTCCACATGATGGGTAGTAGATATTGAAGTTGGGCGGCACAGATGGATGAACTTATATGATGGACAGTCCACATCAAAGGTTAACCTCTAATGATGAATGACCCACATGAAGGTGAAAGGGGCCCACATGATAGACACTCCACATCAAAGGTGAGGTCCATGGGCAATTAATAATGGAGGGCCCCACGTGATGGACAATCCACATTAAGGTAGGTCCTATATAATGGATCGTTCATATCAAAGGTTAGCCCTAGGGATGAGTGGCGCGTATCCAAGGTGGGCCCAACATGATGGACAACCCACATCAAAGATGGGGCCCATATGATGGACGGTCCACATCAAAGGTGGGCTCTACATGATGGGTATTTGATATTGAAGGCGGGTCCCACGTGATGGACAATAACATTGATGGTGGGCTCCACTTGATGGATGACCAACATCAAAGGTGAGCCCTACATAATGAATGATGCACATTAAAGGTTGGGCCATAATGATGAATGGCCAACATCCAAGGTGGGCCTTGCATAATGGATGACAAGTATCAAAGGTGGGACCCACACAATGAATGGTCCATATCAAAGTTTGGCCCTACATGATGGATGGTGAATGTAAGAGGGACCAAACAAACTTGAGAGATGGTTACTTATGATGTTGGAAACCAAACATACTTTTTAAATTTTTTGGTTAATAAGTACATTGTTTACCAAACATACTTATCAAATGAATAAATATAAACTAAAATTATTTACTTATAATATAAGTAACTTATCCAAAGTAACTTACCATCCAAATGCCCCTTGAACAAAACATTGGGAACAAAAATGTTTATTGAAAAAATAATGGATTTAAAAAGTAGAAGAAATATTTCTTCTCTTTATCTTGTCATTTTTGTTATCTCCTTTATTTTTTAATGTTGGATTTAGTCGCATATTGAAAAGGAGATGGGAAAGGAAAGCATTTATACTAGAATCTTTGGCTTATTGTTGGTATTGAAAACTAAGAGTATGTCATAAGAGCAATTATGCACACACACATTATTGGTCTTAAATTCGGTTACGTGATGCACGTGTGTAGATTGTGGGCATGCCATAACCGATTGGTTCCAGTTCAAACCAAAATCACTGACCCCTAGCATCAAGATAAAGCGGTGCTTAGTCGGGAACACGACCCAGCTACCGTCTATTGAGCTAACTGTCAAGTACAATATCAGATAATTTGTAGAAGTTGTAAATACTCCTCCAATGAGTTCTTTTTATCTTGAGAAACCAAGGACTTGTAAAGGTGCAACAAATATGTGATTAAGTATAAATGAGTTGAAAATGGATACAAAAATGTGAGAACTAACTACTAAAAACAGAATTATCAACCTTGTTAAGAGTAGCGGGGTGCTTAATAGAGCAGTACACTGATGCGCAAGGATCAATTAACACTGAATATTATAATTTATTATTAACCCAGCGTATAAGAGTAAGTGGACAATTCCTAAAACTATGGTCTTCCTTTAGGTCCGGTATGCAGACTCAAGTGAAAATGAATTATGCTACAACTAAGTGACTAAACTATTCCTAGAAACTAAGGATAAAAACTCCGAAGGACAAGCGAAACAGCATAGTACTTTGTTGTTTGATGGGTTTGTTATTTTGTAGATGCTCCTATTCGTGTCTCCTTCCACTATTTATAGAGTTTCAAATGCAGTCATAAAAATAACCGTTATACATGTGGTGATCTCTGATGCCACCAGCTATAAAATAGCAGTTACATTATTTTGATCATGTTTACCATTTCCTAAATGCATTCTTATCTCGCCAGTTGCTTTCGGCACATTCTTCAACATGGACATAACCCTAAATTCTTATCTCAAAATTACATACTCAACACACTTCGATTTACTAGTAGCTTACAACGTAAAGATATCATTCGTGCCTTGTTGCCAAATCTACACCGTTTATATATATATATATATATATAAACACGTGCATAAGGGCCACGGTCATTAGTTGTGGTGCACTGTGGTGCGATGTGTCTTTCACTTCTGGACACTTGTTTTTGTCTGCATAGATGATGTCACGCCCATGGATTCAGAACTACCATGCCCTGACATAAAAATAAATGTATTGTCATACACGGACATGTCATTAATGTGCCGTCTCCCATGTACCTTGCGTATAATGGCTCTAATTAATCTCCGTCTTTTTTTTCTTTTTTTTCTTTTTTTTTCAATGCTCTTTCTTCTAGAAAAATCACATAAAGCGACTTGAGTTTGTGCAGGTAAGATCGAGCATATACTTGTCCAAGCCTTTCATCCTGGAGGAAAGCTACTGTAATCTCGAGGCAAAGTCGTTGAAACACAGTGCATCGAGGATCTTCCGTACGGGGAAAATATGTTTTTAAAACAGCAATTGTAATATACATCAACTCTTCATATAATATTTCTATTATTTTTTATATGTGATATTTTCATTTTCTACCTTATCACTTTATTAAAATCAACAATGTCGAGCCAACCATGATGTTTGAATGACATCCAAACCGTTAAAAGGGTTATTATCACACAGTTATTATCCTCATATAAAACTTTCGTGACCCCCACAAAGTTCCCAGTAGTAGCTGCTCAATCCCCACGGTTTCATGTGATATGGCCCACATAAGTTTTGGATAGACTTGGTTTTTAGACTCCTACCTTGTTATGATCTTAGGAAACTAATAGATGGAGTGGATTTGTCATGGGCATCTCTACAGCCCCACACAACTTGTAACCACAAGAACTTCCCCTGTCCAAGGGCACACGCAATCTATGCTCATGGTCGGCTGTAAAAGGGTGGGATTTTATTTCCAATATACATTTCACCTTGAGTCCTCTCATGCATTTTTGCTGGCATAGATTGACTGTGCCCTGGCTGTAGAAGTTCTTGCAGTCGGAAGCTATGTGGGGCCACAAAGATGCTCGTGACAAATCCACTCCGCCATCAGTTTTGCAAGACCACTATAGGACAAGAGCCTAAAATTCAGATAAATCCGAAACTCATGTAAGCCACACCACACAAAGCGGTGGAAACAACAACGTCCATTGTTGAAACCCTCTTGGAGCTGACCATGATGTTTATATACTATCTAGACCATGATGCATAACCACATGAGTTTTGGATCAGGCTGACTTTCAGATTCTTAACCTGTTACAGAGGCAGAGGTAGTGAGTTTGTCGGGAGCAATTTTCGTGATAAACCAATAACACACTCTTTCCCTCCATGGACCCCACACATCTTCCTATTATAAGAACTTCTTGTGCCCTTAAGCATAGGCAATCCTAAAGTGGTGCTGGGGCTGTCCGCGGTGGAAGACCACTCCTTAATAGACCAGTCATTAGTGGTGGTCAGGCTGTCAACCGTGGTCCTCACACTGGATTTCAGTTGAATGATTGCATACATTTTATTTGAATATTGAGGAAGATTGTGTCCAGCAGAGTGTTGGTCGCACCCCCATTCAGTGTCAATAAAAAAACATCACACATGCATTTACCGGCATGAGATATTTTCCGTGAAATAAAGGTTTCTGCATGAAATGACGGTATTATTCCTTTTTCTGTATATCTATCCATGCACATACGCTTTTTCATATATATTAGTAATATAGTTAGTCAACATATCATCACCACAGAACCAGTACGAGGGGTTGATTTTTAGGTGTCAATGTACAGATTACGATCAATTCACCATCATGATATTACAGTCATGCTACTCGAAGATATCTCTGCTATGGTTGAAACTCAAGCTGTCTGCCATTAAGCTAACAGCTTCATCTCTGAATTACATACAATATTTTTTATTTCCCGCTCACCTACCACTTGTATTTAACATCTGAGCCATTCAAAAGTGGGCCCATATCATATAAATACCAAACTTCTATTGTCTAAGGAATTGCAAATCTTCCCTCCAATAAAGGGTTTTCTGTAAATACTCTGTATTTTTTACTTTTATAAATACTCGCTGTAGTTTCTTATATTTATAGATACTCCAGACATTTGGTGATTTTATAAATACCTCCTCCTGCAACATCTTGATGTTAATGGCAGTAGCTTTTTAGTTGGATGACACTGTATTTGGTATGCAAAATGACCAAAATGCCATCATTGGACAAAATAAAATAATAAATTCAAAACATCATTAAGAAGGGAGGGTATTTTGGTAATTTCCTATATCCAATACACTACAGTCGCCAAAAAGCCTATAGCCATTAACAAGAAGTTAGTATGGGAGAATTTATAAATATTTATGGAGGGTATTTTTAAATATCAGAAAAATACAAGGGGATATTTATAAACGTTAGAAACTAGAGGATAACTTATTTGTAAATAATAATAAAAAACACTTCTATAAACGTGAGATGGTAGCTTGGATCCTTTGACCAAAAGCCTCATGAAAGTTATCATCTTCTGCCCGTGATTCCAAAGCAATTGCATTTTACAACTTATGTATAACAGAAGAAGGGAAGACAACTACAAACATTTCATACCCTTAAGAGAGGAATCTTAATACATCCATAGAAAAATTAAAACACAAGAGATGGGAAGAATATGGTTTGCCAATGTTCCCATGCCTCATACAAAATCAACCGTAAAATAAGGATTCTAGATTCCTACTCTCTCCCACCCAATACACATATATCATACAACACTACCTTCTTTAACCAAAACAAAGCAAGCCCTATAACTCAATTTAAAACCAAAACCAAAACCACCCATTTAAGAAACCAAGTCCAACTCCAACTCAAAACCATATAGATTTTCTTTAACATGTTCTTTTCTCACTGTTCTTGGAGTTCCTAAATCAAAGCCAAAACCAAGACCATCCCAAGAAGCCCTGGCCCTAGCCTAGTCCATACCTTTGTGGACCCAGACACCACCCACACCCTCACTTCATCGACCACTGGCCCGCATAGCGAGCTCTTATCGTCGGTCCTTGTATTGTAATACACGCTGTAAAATGCCACACGTGTTCTCTCGGCCCTCGCCTTGAACGTCAGATTTGCCGGCTGGTGGGTCATGTTTCCTATAGGCGAGTAATGTATGTTCTCTGCTTGGTCTCCTGCAAAGGCCATGACCGCCAGTGGTCGCTGGCACAAGTCGCCCGCCTGTCCTAAGGAGAAGCTTAGTTGGTACTGTTTCTCAGGTGTGGTTTCAACCATTTGGGAGATGATGCCCTCCTTCCCTGAAAGTAGCTCTACAGCACGCTTCCCCTGGGGAACTTCATAATGGTTGGAATCTATGTACCGGACAGCTCTGTTTGATTCAACAATCCAACCAGGAAGGGATGATGTCTCTTCATCGAGGTTTGTCGGAAGCAAGACGCCCAAGGAAGTGTTCTGGAACATCCACGGGCCTTCTTCAAAGTCACCATTGATAACGGCATTGTCTGCAATGGAATTAGAGAAGCAATGGAAGCCGATGAGTAATCCGATCACTGCTAATGTTCTTGTCTGAGAATTAATAGGTGTGCACTGTGAAATATGCACGTGCAAATGCACACACACGCATGCACAGGCATACTACAAATGAGGTATTCGTGATGTCTAGATTGTATGTAGGGTGTGTTTGGATTTGCAAATGAATTGAATTGTAAAAGTCCGATTTAATCAAGAGGTAATGAGGATTCATACAAAGGAAGTAGCCCCAAGATTGAGTTCCTGTCAAGTGAACTCGAAGCTGACCTAATTGCAATTTGGAGCAGCCTCAGATGCTGAGGAAGAAATTTGCAATTTGGTTTCCACTACCATCATCTAAAGTTTTATTCCAGCTAACTGGGGTCAGCTAAATGAATCTTGTTATGCCAGGCGAGTCAACCTATGACTCGGCCTGGTCAATGACCTGGTCACTGGCCGGTAGAACCAGGGATGTGCAGGAATCGAGTCTGGCTTCCCTAGTCATAGAGTACTTGGTTGACCCATCCAAATCAAAACTGGCCTGGCAAGTCTTTAAGGGCAGATGTTGAAATTTTGAGAGAGATTCTTTTGACATGCCTGGTTAATCACTGAGTCCCAGATCGACCCGGTAGTGGTGACCGACCGAGTCCCGAGCCAAGTGAACACAGACAATATTTCCACTCTATCGTACTATTACAATTCAATTCAACAGTGCATCCAAACGCACCCAGCAAGTAAAAGTAAGCTTTATGGTAAACGAAGATAAACTTCAAATAATATGGAAAATAAGAAATTGGGACATGAAAGATAGTAAATGAGCAAAAATCAAAAGACACGACTGAAAGGATTATCTAACCCAGTCATTGCTTTCTAATCATATACATAACCTAATCCATTTGCACGATGTATACGTATACACATTCAACACATGCATGCATGTCTAAACACATACATGAACATGATTAATGAAACATTCAATAACATGGGCCATATCCATGTGCATGTGTCATAAAAGGGAAATGGTTGATTCCAGATATCAAAACTGTCCCCTACATATAGAAGTCATGCATACGCGCACCCATTAGCAGAATGGCCACATCCGGACATCGAACACACGAATGATGGACTATAAGAAATTCCCCACTCGAAAGAAATAGGCCGCACGTGCATATACACGTGCCCATGTCATACATCAACATGATGGAGGTAATACGGTTGATTCCACGCCACACCAGTGGCCACATGCATCCACCGGAAGAAGTGTAACAGGGTTCAACGAGTCCGTGACTCGGACTGACTCATCTGATCTCAGAGTTGGACTCGCACGAGTCAGGTGTGTAAGTTGGGGTGACTCATGGTGTCCAACCGTATGAATAATAGAGGACTCATACGAGTCTTAAATCCATGATGTGTGTGTATATACGTGAATGATGCTTTATCTGTCATTCCCACTAGGAAGAAAAAGGGCCACATGTGCATCTACCATGCACGTCTTACACGCGGATATGATTGAAGTACTATGGTTGGTCCTACGTAAAGTAGCCGGCCGTGTATATGCCGACTGAAAAAAGGGGAGTGCGTGTGTATAAAACTGTCATTATCATTTAAGCTTTATTTTAACTAATTAGGGCCCGCTGCATGAATCCTATTACGTTATTTCACTCCATCACGTGCGGAAACCATGCCCAAATATTTTTCATATATATATATATATATATATATATATATATATATATATATATATATATATATATATATATATTATTAGGTGAGTTTTTACACACCTTTATAATTACAGAAGCCGATTGCATCCTGCCCCCGCCTGGATGATAATCCAGGTAGGGCCTCTGTGGCGCCCACTGTGATGTATGGGTTTTATCACACTATCCATTTATTTTTCTATATTATTTTAGAATATGAGCTCAGAAATGAGGTAGATCCAAATCTTAAGTGGATCACGCCATAGGAAGTAGCTAATATAATGAAATCCACTGACTGTGATGTTTATTTTCCATCCAACCTGTGTGGTCCACCTGAACCTTAGATCTGCCTCATTTTTGGGTTCCAATAAAATGATCTGGAAAAATAGATGGATGGCATGATAAGAACCAGACATCACAGTGGCCTCCACAGAGCTCTGCTTGGATGGATTATCATCAGGCAGGCATGACACAATCTGCTTCCTATATTTAGGATGAAAAGAAAGTAGACAGCTACCATCCACCCTTCTAACATTGAATGCACCATAAATCTTTCGTAATTGCGGTACACATGCATGTATTATACATGAACATGATTGATTCCACATAGGCCGATGGGCCACATGAGCTCACAAGGGAAAAAAGCCACTCATCTCGAAGAAAGCCACATAATTAAGCACTAGAGCCATCCTCCTGTCCTAGCATATGACCGTTTGTAAAAGGGTAATGATTCTTCAATGGAAAAACTGTCATTTTGGTACGGCAATCCAGGTCCCCGTTCCAACTGCTGTGGATGGAACATAGCTAAAATTTACACGGAGATGATGCTTGTAGCATCTTGGTTAGTCCCTTTGATTCTAAACCATTCGCTAAACTTTTAGCCATGTGCAAGATAAGCACTAAATGAATGGACAGTCAATAAAAAGTAGACTAAATAAATTTGAGAAATAAATAATTAAGTGATGTTGGAACACACACACACACACTTTTTTGGCTGAAACATAGTTACCTACTTAGTAAGCAGAAACTAAGATAAGCTACTTGAGACATAAGTAGCTTATATGAAGTAACTTACAATCCAAACACCCCCTAAATTAATGATGACAATTGCACGGTCAACATGATTTTAGAGACATTTCATCGAGATGGGACTCACAATTTGAATTATTGGCATAGCTGTGCAACAGTCTCACATGCGATGAGGACAAGCCCCATCATTCTTAAAATTGTGATAACATAGAAGTCTTTTCAGACGCACGAGAGATCATTTCCCACTAGAAAAAGAAGAGGGGTTAGGTGCACAAAGGACGAAATGTACTTACTTTATCTTGAACATTTGTTTATTCTAATACTCCCACTCAAGCTGGAGAATGAAGAGCTAGTCCAACCTTTTAATTGTTACGGATCCAATTAAAGCTGGGCCCACCATATTTAATTAAAATAAAATAAAAATCTGGAAGATGATTATATGAATCCCACCAACTTCCCTTGTGGCTAACCTAGTTTCCTACTCTTTTTGGGACCAGAAACGGATAGTAGATAAATATTCACATGTTTTTATCGACCATGCCTTTAAATGGGTTACACAGGATAAAATACTGGAGGACATTGGTGATAGGGAAGCCCACCAAAGAAACTTCCAAAGTGAATGTAGGTTACATCATGTTGTGTTTATGTCATCCAACCCAATTTGTTGGCTCCACACTATCGTGTATATGCCATCCAACCCAGTCATAATGTTCAATCCACTAGACGAAGGGACGCACGGAGACTCAGGCCATTCCAAAACTACATGTGGGCCACAACGAGAGAATATGCATGTTTTAGGCATGATTGTACATTGCCCCTTATGGTGTGTTGTTGAGGGTCAAATAGTGCATATTAGACCCCATATATTGCCTAAATTTACGAACATAATGCTGTCTAACGGCCTGTTTTTATCGTATTTATGTTTCAGGGTGTAATTGAGAGCATGAACTGCAAAAAGGTGCTAAAAGTATGGTTTTAACGATCTGATGACACCAAAGGCAAGGGACACACTCCAGGGGACTAAGATTGACAGATATGCATGGTCAGAAATTCGAGAAAACTAAGAAATTGAAGTTCAAGTGGCTTGAAACGCATCCAGAATGCAAGATCACGGGGTTTCCAATATCGGTTCGGCTCGAAACTTCATATGTGACCTGAGGACCATAAATTAACCGTACACGTCAAAAATCATCCATTGGATCACTATAGAAGTGCTCCAACTGATAGATCAGCTCATAAACTGTTGATTCTGGGCCCACCTGATATCTGGAATTGCCTCAAATCTAGTCTCAACGCTTTAAAAAGGGAGACCAAACAAATGGTTGGAGTGGATTGTATAGAAACCTCACAGTGGGACCTGTGTGTGGAGTGTGTGCACGGAGCATGTACACGCTCGATGCACACCACAGCCACTGGCATGATCAGCGGCTGCCACACCCGCGACACGGCACTCGCCGTTTTCACACTGGCAGTGGACGCATGGCCGCTGGCTATTTTTGCAGATGATTCTGGGCCCCACCCATTGCTCATATGGCCGATCTGATCCGTCCACCGTGTAGAGGACTTCGAGAACTACAAAACCATGCTGACCTTTTGCACCCATGCGTGCACACGTGTGAGATACAGAGGCCACAAAAGGGCTGCTCGGTAACGTTCAAAACTGATTCTTCTGTGATTTCTTCTCTGGGCCACGTCAATGGACGTTCAAAACCACCCATTCTTTACTGAAATTTCGTTCTGAATCCAATGGACGGGGTGGATTTTTCAGAAAATGCTTGTGGGCCCCACCGATCACAACAGCGAAGTGGTGCGAAAGGTTTCGCACATCCGCGAAAATTGACTTTTTCGGACAGTTTTGGGCCACCATCTTTAATCATATGGCAGATCTGAACCGTCTATTATGTAGAGGACCCAAGAAAGTACTAAGGGACGATGTTTCTTTGGAATTTGAGCGAGGAAAGTGGCGTGTTTCGAGGTACCGAACTTAGCTCCGAAAATTGCACTCCGTGTCCTGCTACAACTCTGTCACTGACTCCAACCTTCCAGCAGCTATAAAAGGAGGTTTTGGACGTGGGAAGCATTCATTCAGGTCTAGGAAGGAAGAAAAAGAGAGACGTGGAGGCTCGGGCAGGGACTTGAAGCAGACGTGAGGGAAAGAGTATTTTCTTTTCTTTTCTTTTATTATGAGATTTAGCCCATCCATGTCTGGCTAAACCTCTTAGCTAGGGCTAAGAGGTGAAGCTTGTGGTGAGATGGGAGATTTTATTTTATGTCTTTAATTTAATTTTAATTCTTGAACTGACGTTGATTTTAGTTGATTATTAATGGCATGTTTTGTTTAGTCTTTAATGGTCTGTTGTGACTAAAATTACAATGGGTCTGCAATGGCTTGGAGCATGTCCTTTTTCCTTTTATGTTTATGACGTCAGGAAGCCCTGTTGTTCACTATAGTCTCCTGGGCATGGTTGGATGACGGTACCCTTCCTAACTTGCATACATGTGATTGGGTGGTAATTAGTTTGATTCTGTTGTTTGTCATAGTCTTTGGGCATGGTTTGGTGATGGAATCCATTCTAATTCATACACCTTTCATCTCTTTGAAAACTAGATCAACGGCAGTTCAGTAATTTCCATAATTTTTTATGCAAGCATAAGTTCTCCCTGATCTCTACAAGTGGATCCTCTGAATCCCTAGTTTCCTATCTCTGATTTGTTTCCTAAGTTTTAGATTAATTATTGTACAAGTATTCCACCATTGCTAATTGATTTAGAATTCATCTTAGCCTAGTTCTAGTTCTAGTTAGTTTTAGATAACGCACAAGTTTCAATCCCTTGGGATTCGACCTCGGTCTTACCGAGTTATTACTACATCACAACCCTGCACTTGGAGAGAGAACAAGTTTTTGGCGCCGTTGCCGGGGACTGTTGGTTACGTTTTTCTGAGATTAACTAGTTTAGGATTAGTTTAAGATTAAGATTTTCAATTTTAGATTTTTCTTTCTTAGAACTAACTTTACTCTTTTGTAGGGTCCTTGATAAATCGTCTAAAGTGGTTTTAAAATAGGAATCTCTAATCGGGTAACTTCTTTCTAACTTCTTCCCCTCTTACTTTTCACTTTGCTGTACGACCTTCTCTTCTATTTTTCATAGGATTAAATTCGAGTTAAGGGTTTCATCATGTATATGCACGAGTGGTAACGTCAGTATGCTGAGAAGAATAACTTATTTTGGGATGATGATGATATAAATCAACCTATATCTCAAAACTTTTCTGAAACTATCATCGAGAACCGATCAGAATATAAAAATCCACCAGTTAAGAAGTTCTTACGTGATTATATGCAGGAGAACAATTACACCCTACGGATTAACAAAACAGTACGTGAGTGTTGGGGTTATCATAACTATGGTTGCGAGAATTATTATCACCCATCCGATAAAACAATGCGTGATTCTATCATGAGTGATAATAAGTAGTACCAACCAGTAGATTCTCCCACTTATGATCAGTATGACTATAACCAGTGGAAATATCAAAATTGGGAAAATGAACCAACTACATGTTATAATGATTATTCTCTTGGATCCCTTACCTTTGAGATCCATCCAGAAACGATCCAAGAGGATTCATATCAGCGTAATCTTTCGGCCTGTCATGTGGAAATGAGAAAAGTAATGGAAACAATGAAAGGACTCGATGCGTGCCTGGATAGGATAGAGGAGGCTCGATCATCCCAGCCACGACCTAATCCAGAAATACAATGCGAAGAAAGTGATCCGCACTCACTTTTAAAAGAATCTGGAATTTGGAATGAGGAGTTGGATTCCGTTAATGAGCATGTGATTCAATTTCCCGATGAGTCAATCTTAATGACTGTTCGAAAGAATGGTGAAGATACATGGGTGTCTTTTAATTACATTGATGATGACACACCTTCCTTACATGACACACATGATTTCAATGATGAGGAGGTTAGTTTATTTGAACCTCAACCCATGCTAAGTGTAGAATGTGAGGAAAGTAATCTCATCCCAAATGTGCACTGCACTGGACTAGAACATGATTACGATCCTGAATGTGCAGCCACAGTCTCCCTGGAATCCCTCTCATGTTTGGTCCAAATCAATGATCAAGACGTACATGAAGTGGTCGGTCATAATGAGCCACTCCCCTCACCTAACATGTCTGATTCAAATGTGGAGGATAAGCCCTTTACAACTGACCCTTCCAACTCTTGTGAAACATGTTTGGACCACTTCTCTGAATCGAATGATGATATGATTCAGGAGACGAACGAGCCACCTGATACAACTCTGGAATTTGAAACCACCCAGTTGAGGACACCATCTGAACTGTCAAGTTTTGACGATTCAATGCCTCTTCTGAGTAATATCAATGAACAGAGTTTGCCCATCAATACTTCGTCTACTGACCCTCAATTTGTCTGTGCAGGACGAGAGCAAGAGAGCGTACCTCCATCCACTTTCAAGGATGATGGATTCTTTACGCAGATCATCACAAGCCACAAAAACGAGTCACGCTCATCTGAATTTTCCAACTCGTGGGATTGCTTGACACACTTTGCGGTTTCAAGCGATCCCATGTTAAAAGACAAAGTGGATACCTTGCGAGACAACATCTCGGTAGTCATCACTAACCGAACGAACTCTTATTCTGAAATCCTCTCTTCCCCTGATCCTAAACGTATACTAGTAGAGGAAGAGGAGCTGAATCTAGAACCGAAGTTTGGAGCTTCGGAATATGTTGAGACTACATTACTTTTTAAGAAGTTTTCTAAACTTTATTTACTTGTAGTCTTTGATTCACCATGCAATACTAACGTTGAAACTTCTTCTGTCTTAGGTGAATCGTATAAATTATGGATACCTCAAGCAATTCAATGGAAGATTTTTTATGAGGTACATAAGTCTCTCCGGAAAATCATACTCCAGGGCGTCCAAGCCTATTGTAAAAAGGGCTTTTGGATGATCCTGTTGAGGAACTTACTGAGAAACTTATCAAGCTATTGGCCGGAAGGGGAACCTTGAGGTATGATCGATTCGATGTTTGTGGGTAACATTACTGCAAACCCTCACGAGACTACAACTCGTCCACTAGGGGTAACCTAGGGGTTTAAAGGCTTGTTGCATACGATAAATGCAATCGAGAGCACCTGCGAAAGTGATATAGGTAGGATTTTATTTTTGTTATTTTTGTTCTGCTTTCTCTCTCATGCTGACAAGCTTCCATGCCATGATCTATTGGAAACTCTCTTGATTCGTTATTAAGGGACTATCTTCTCATCACTTCTCATTTACTTTCGTTGTCCCATGTGCATTACATCCTCATATCTTTTACATTAAGGACAATGTAGATTTTAGGTTGGGGATGGGAGATTAGGTTTCCTAATCAGTATTTTCTTAGTCTTGAGCAAAAACTATAAAAAATTTTAAAATTTTTCTGAAAATTCCTACAAATTCGAAGTGATTTTGACAGATATCCCTAATTTAGATTTTCAAAATACATAATGTTGGATTTATGACTCTTGGATTCCGTATCTGTTAGATTTCATAGTTAAGTGAATTATTAATCCATGATTAGAAGTTGTAAACATTAACTGAGTCATGATTTCACATGTCACATCTCGCCTTCACATTAAGGTTTCAGTTGATATTGAATGGTTAATTTAGTAATCACTAAGCATGAAAGGAACTAGCCTGAAATATTTGCCTAACAGGATTGATATGAAAAAAAAAAAAAAGAAAAAAAGAAGAAAAAGATATTTTTGGAAAGATTTGGGCAAATGGTCTTCACCATAGGTATGCTCCCTATAGGCGAGGATTTGACTCCCCACAGTTGATATTCGGAAAATGTTAGGCGATTGGATTTCACCATAGGATTGCTCCCTATGGGTGAGGATTTGATTCCCTTCCTTGGCATTACTTTGAATAAAAAAAAAAAAATCATAAGTTAATAGGATAACCTGTGAGGCAAGTTTTGGTTTAAGTCTTGGTTATCATGAATTATTTTGTTGGTTACCAATGATATTATGAAATTGATGATTGGATCTCTTAATATTACTAAGCAGAGATTACACTATACGCTCATGGATCTTAATGTTTAGAAATTTTCTAATTAGTGAATTAATATTTTGAACTGGACTAGGAAGTTTACCGTGCGCTTGAGTCCAAGAGCAAGTAATGCCCAACATTCATGAATCGTAGAATTTTAATGCCTGAGTTATTTCTCAAAAATCATTCGGCTTTACAGAAATTTTCATATAAGTCTCAACTTATTTTTCGCATATTTTGCTCGGGACTAGCAAAATGCTGGTTGGGGGTTGTGTTGAGGGTCAAATAGTGCATATTAGACCACATATATTGCCTAGATTTACGAACATAATGCTATCTAACGGCCTGTTTTTATCGTATTTATGTTTCAGGGTGTAATTGAGAGCATGAACTGCAAAAAGGTGCTAAAAGTATGGTTTTAACGATCTGATGACACCAAAGGCAAGGGACACACTCCAGGGGACCAAGATTGACAGATATGCATGGTCAGAAATTCGAGAAAACTAAGAAATTGAAGTTCAAGTGGCTTGAAACGCATCCAGAACGCAAGATCACGGGGTTTCCAATATCGATTCGGCTCGAAACTTCATATATGACCTGAGGACCATAAATTAACCGTACACGTCAAAAATCATCCATTGGATCACTATGGAAATGCCCCAACTGATAGATCAGCTCATAAACCGTTGATTCTGGGCCCACCTGATATCTAGAATTGCCTCAAATTTAGTCTCAACGCTTTAAAAAGGGAGACCAAACAAATGGTTGGAGTGGATTGTTTAGAAACATCACAATGGGACCTGTGTGTAGAGTGTGTGCACGGAGCGTGTACACGCTCGATGCACACCACAGCCACTGGCATGGTCAGCGGCTGCCACACCCGCGACACGGCACTTGCCGTTTTCACACTGGCAGCGGACGCACGGCCGCTGGCCATTTTTTCAGACGATTCTGGTCCCCACCCATTGCTCGTATGGCCGATCTGATCCGTCCACCGTGTAGAGGGCTTCGAGAACTACAAAACCATGCTGACCTTTTGCACCCATGCGTGCACACGTGTGAGATACAGAGGCCACAAAAGGGCTGCTCGGTAACGTTCAAAACTAATTCTTCTGTGATTTCTTCTCTGGGCCACGTCAATGGACATTCAAAACCACCCATTCTTGACTAAAATTTTGTTCTGAATCCAATGGACGGGGTGGATTTTCCAGAAAATGCTTCTGTGGGGCCCACCGATCACAATAGCGAAGTGGTGCGAAAGGTTTCGCACATCCGCGAAAATCGACTTTTCCGGACAGTTTTGGGCCGCCATCTTTAATCATATGGCAGATCTGAACCGTCTATCATGTAGAGGACCCAAGAAAGTACTAAGAGACAGTGTTTCTTTGGAATTTGAGCCAGGAAAGTGGCGTGTTTCGAGGTACCGAACTTGGCTGCGAAAATTACACTCCGTGTCCTGCTACAACTCTGTCACTGACTCCAGCCTTCCAGCAGCTATAAAAGGAGGTTTTGGACGTGGGAAGCATTCATTCAGGTCTAGGAAGGAAGAAAAAGAGAGACGTGGAGGCTCGGGCAGGGACTTGAAGCAGACGTGAGGGAGAGAGTATTTTTTTTTTCTTTTCTTTTATTATGAGATTTAGCCCATCCATGTCTGGCTAAACCTCTTAGGTAGGGCTAAGAGGTGAAGCTTGTGGTGAGATGGGAGATTTTATTTTATGTCTTTAATTTAATTTTAATTCTTGAACTGACGTTGATTTTAGTTGATTATTAATGGCATGTTTTGTTTAGTCTTTAATGGTCTGTTGTGACTAAAATTGCAATGGGTCTGCAATGGCTTGGAACATGTCCTTTTCCCCTTTATGTTTATGACGTCAGGAAGCCCTGTTGTTCACCATAGTCTCCTGGGCATGGTTGGATGACGGTACCCTTCCTAACTTGCATACATGTGATTGGGTGGTAATTAGTTTGATTCTGTTGTTTGTCATAGTCTTTGGGCATGGTTTGGTGATGGAATCCATTCTAATTCATACACCTTTCATCTCTTTGAAAACTAAATCAACAGCAGTTCAGTAATTTCCATAATTTTTTATGCAAGCATAAGTTCTCCCTGATTTCTACAAGTGGATCCTCTGAATCCCTAGTTTCCTATATCTGATTTGTTTTCTAAGTTTTAGATTAATTATTCTACAAGTATTCCACCATTGCTAATTGATTTAGAATTCATCTTAGCCTAGTTCTAGTTCTAGTTAGTTTTAGATAACGTACAAGTTTCAGTCCCTTGGGATTCGACCTCGGTCTTACCGAGTTATTACTACATCACAACCCTGCACTTGGGGAGTGAACATGTGTCCTGAATTTTAGATTGGGGACTCTTGGGATGTACAGTGAACATCAAGAGTGGCTAAGCAGTGGCACCAGATGCATGATTTGAATTCCGCATAAAGATCATAAAGATTATGATGGGCTTATGAAGATCATAAAAATTATGATGGGCTTATAAAGATCAAAAGTACAGTAATTACTATATGGTTCAAACATATGGTAACTAACTGATGCAGGGATGGGTGTGACGAGGTTGATGACCTACTTCCTCAAGGGGATAACTACTACAAATTTATGAAGCTTCTCCAGACTCATCACACAGAGATACCTCAAATCATGAGGGAAAAAAAAAATGAAGAAAAGAAAAATAAATTTAAAAAAAATTAATATTTAATGTCTGTGTCCCCTTTACACTATTAATAAATAAATAAACTAAACTAAAATTTGGAATTACCAAAAATAGCAAAATTTTAATTTTAATAAAAATTCTAATTCTAAAAATAATAATAAAAAACTCTTCTAAAATCTAATTTTTAAACATAAAAATTCCAAATAAACTTTCACTAGAAGAATCCTAACATGATTAGGAGATGTTTCTAAAAAAAAGAAGAAAAATCTAAAACTTTAAAATTAAGAAAATATTAAAAATTCGGAATTACTAAAAATAGTAATTTTTCCTTAAATTTTCGTTTTTGAGCGGAAAGCGGGTATTTTCTGACGAAACGGATAGATGCGACCAACTTTTGTGGGTCATTTCACTTCGGATGGCCTGTTTTAATAAAAATTGATAGGTTATGCGCCCCATAACGATACCCGGATCAAAAGTCATGGCAAATTCCTGGTCTCCTTCTTTTGGTCCAACCATGCTAGGAATGTATCCGTGCCACGGTCTACATCACTAACGTATGCAAACATTGAAATGAAGTGAGTGTAAAAGATAATAGCATTTAGGTGAGAAATGATCCCATCTTACCTTTGGGTTTATCAGGGGTGAAAAGCTTCTTAATGGCAATGTTGTCGAGGATGGGCCCACAAGTGGGGTCATCTTCCATGCCTGTGTTCTTAAACGCCACACGTCCATCATCTGACTCCGCCTGGAAGGCCCATGCGTACGAATCCCAGCCCTCCACGCTGTAAAGAGTCTGGAGATCAATGGTCTGAGATGCTGGATGGACAGATACGTTTAAAGATTCAAGTTGGGCACATGTCCTGGCAGCACTAAAGGTGATGGCGTAGGTGGATCCCTTCTCCACCTTAATATCTTGGCTCACCTCCGCATCGTTCCCAAGCCTCACAGCATGTAAACCTTGTACAGTAATCAATTGAAAACACTATCAATGTTGATTCCTTTCATGGGCCAATGAGAACAAATCACCCAAAGCCGGCTGCATGCAGCCCAAGCATGGCAATGGACCCGGCAGCCCAACCAACAAAGGCCCAAGGCCCGAGCCCAGAACGGACTCAGACAACAGGCCCCGTGCCTGAACCCAATGTGCCAATCCACTGGGGGTGGGCCACACCAATTAGATGGAAAAAAAAATAATCAGGGCAATTCAATCACAGGTGGGCCACACCAGAGAAAAATGATCACCACCCAAAACGTCTAAATTCATGTGTGGCCCAACCAGTTATTAGATCAGCCTTTAGTACGTCTGATGACATTGGATGGCTGGGACCATAATGTCTGCTCCATAGCACAGCAGAACAACGATAGATACACTCAATTTGGTCATTTTCATTCCCCAAGAAGAAGATTTTGACTTCAGCAAAGCTGAGTTATTGTCTGGCAAAACCAAACAATAACACTACTTAAAAAACTCATGTAATGTAGCAACGTACCTTGAGGAACAATGAGGAGCATTCCTGCTTGTTTTTGGCCAGATTCAACCAGTTCAACAGTTCCATTTGAATTCCAGCCAGGAATAGTGGTGGGTCCTTCTCCCAAAACTCCTTCTTTGAATCCATCTGATGGACGCGTTTCGAAGTCCCCATTGTTCAACAAACCTGAAATTCAATACAAGCAGTCTATCTGATGTTATTAAGTAGAAAATAGAATGGGTGAGCATGCTGGTCCATCCACACCGTTCAGGATAAGGGGATTGCCAGCTGCTTGAAAAAAATAAAATTATAAAGATCATTCTAACCACCCATTCTGTTGCCCAAATCGTTTGTTATTATAAACTGTCCATTTAGAAATTAAGTCACCTTATTGATTCACGATTGGATGGTGGCCCATCCAAGAGATAGGAAATCAGCCGAATGGTCCGGATTGAGGTGAACATGCCCAGATCTTACCAAAGACGGGGATATGAGCATCTTCTTCATTAGATTGTTTGATTAACTAACTTTTGGATGTTCGACAAGGGCCCAAAAATGCCACAGATAGGAGGTTTTAGGGACATCTGATTGGCGTTGAATTTTAGAGAAGTATCTTGTCCAAGAGTGAAGCTATTAGCTATGTGTTGGACGGTCCAGACTGATTCACAGTCGTTAGAAGAAACCGATTGATTTTATTTATTAGTAAAAGCACATCCGAAATTAACTCAATCACCTAAAGACCTCTTTGGATACAGGAATAATTTCAGATTGATTTAATATACTTATGAAATTGATATATATATATATATATATATATATATATATATATATATATATATATATATATATATATATATATATATATATATATATCAATCTGAGATTAGGCACTTGAGATTAGCAACATTAGTGCCATACAGCCACTTTACGGTGGATGAAGCTGAGGATACTTTTAGAATGAAGAAAAAGGGGTATTTACAGATACCCGCATCTAAAAAATCAGTCTGCAGCTAACTACAATAATTTACAGTTTGCTTTTAGTGCTCGTTTGGGAGCTCGGATTGGAATTCCAAATCACAATTACCTTAGAATCAAGGTGATTCCAAATTCTCATTTGTGTTTGGTTTAAAATGCACCATAATCCTCTTTTGATTAGCTAAATCAGCTTTTATATATACACACACATACACACGGGTGTGATATTTTATACAATGATTATCATGAGCCCATTAGAATATATACTTTGGCCAAAAAAGAAAAAAAATAAATAAATAAATTTGAGTCTTTGATGGGCTAGACATACAAGGATCATAAACACCCAACTCAGTGCAGTTTTTTAACCGTCCATTTAGATATCTAATGTTTGAATGATTCTAATCATTCTACTAATGTGATTTTAGTGTTGTAGTCAATAATTAATTTGTCTTCCAATGAATTCTCGAAGAAAAGGTCCACACTCCAAATTCAAAGAAAGACTTCTTTTTTTTATTACATAATCGTTCCAGTATTTTGCTTAAATTTCAAAACATACCAAAAAGATAGATTTAAAATACCTCCAATTTCATTTACCCTCAAATCAAAGGCTGATTACCAAATATCATGTGCCAAACGGGGTGTTAATAGAAGTTAACGAAAATAATTATTTTTTTAGAAAATGACCTAAATACCCTCAGTCCAAAATTTTTGCCTTTTCACTAGTTAGGCTGGACGCATGTGTGCGTAAATTTCTATTAATTGTCCACTTGTTTTCTATGTGTGGCCCACCTAATGATCACAGATTCCTAATTCAATCTCCGGCTGAATCACGTCCGCTAGGGTGTTTCCCTTGAGGAGGAACCGGTTTGGCCCAAGATCTTGTTTTAGCAATCCGTTTGGTTGATCATCTGTTTGAGTGCCACAAATCTTGCTCTAGAAACATACGTTTGGTAGGACGCATGGAAGGGTCATTCTGCATTCAATGAGATGGAAAACAATCAACCCTTTGATGGGTAAGATTGCGCCATCATTGTATGACAAAAGGGACAAATTCAGGTTGGACGGCACACATGTCCGCGGCCCTTCGTTGAATCCACGTCGACCTTCCATATGGATTTGTCTCACTTGGGTCCGTAACACTAACTCTTATATCATTAGACCGTGAGCCTCACTTGCAGCTGACGTTTTTTGTTTTTCTCTCCACCAAACTAAGAAAAAATTAACATTGTAGACTCTTACCTTTGGTTTGTTTTTTTTTTTCTCTTAAACGGCTGAAAACTCATGTTATGAAAATAGATTTTTCAGGTAGAAAAAGAAAATTTTGGATAAAAATATTTTTGATTTTCAGATAAAAAGCAACTGAACAAGTAAAAATATTTTCACTTTTATTGGTTTATCGTTACGGGTAGAGGTTTAGATTGATAAGATATGTTTGTCTAGGTTGAAAAAAGGAAGATGGATGGAAGGTTGCGTTTATACCTAAGACCGCATCATGAGAGCAGTGAGCCACCACGGAAGTTTTGGATCAAGGTGATATTTGTGTATTCCATTCGTCCATGTTTGAGTGTCCTTGCAAACAGGTTGGATGACAAATAAACATCACTGAGACTTAGGAAGGTTTCGATCGATCCACTTAAGTATTGGATATGCTTCAATTTTAGGCTAAATCCCTAAAATGAGCTGAAAAACCAGAGGGACCGCGTGGATAAGCCACATACATTCGTGATGGCCCAGCAGAGTTTACTCAGTACGATAAAGCGTACTGGGTTACCCAACACGTAATCGGATTTCTCCGACCAGTACTCTACAGATACGACCAGCCTATCATAATGCCCGTCCGTAAAAAAATCATATCAATGGTACATATCATAATGCCCGTCCATGAAAAATCATATCAATGGCACAATCTTCTCCATCGCTTATATTAAGTTATTAAATTTCCCATACTGAACGTGGGCGGCTATCCATTTTGATTTATACTGTTCATTTGCAGGCCATTGATTAGATCATGATGATATGATCTCCGTCTATTAGAACCATTGCCATCAACAACAAGGGCACCAAGATGGACGGTCCCAAATTGCCTTCCTGAATGAGACAGCTGGTCTCTGTTCCAGATTCTTCCCACACGAGGCTACGAACACCCCCTCGGGTACCTTTGGTGGGCTCTCCAAAGGGGGCCGTTGGCCGGGAAATTTTTTGCTATGGGCACGATCTTTCATCTTTTTTCGATCGAATAAACTTATTTTACCGATTAAAACTAATATCCGTACAGACAAATCAATAAAGATAAAAATACCTTTACTTTTTTATCTATTTTTAGCTGAAAATTAAGAATATTTTAATCAAAATTTTCTACTTTCATGACATCAATTTTCAACGGTTCCAAAAGAAAAAAAAAAAAAAAAAAAAAAAAAAAAAAAAAAAACCGCATAAAAGGTAAACGTTTACGGTGCTAATTTTTTCCCCGTTGCCCTACTTCCGGATGTGGGTTTCACATGGTAGAGACACCATCGGTCCCATGCGGGATTAAGCCCATATGGAGTTCATGGTTTTGTGATCCGAACCATTGATCAAAATGCAAACATAGTGGATTGGGATGCTTCGGAAAATCTCCCAGATTGGAAGATCGTAACCCTTCTATTTCTGTACAACTTTTGTACTGGACGTGACCATCGATATTCTCTCCAAACATATTGTGAGCCAAGGCATTAAAAGTTTCCAATCATCTAATCGCTACTCGTTACCCATACAAGAAGGTGCGCATCAAACCAACGGCTTGGATCACCGAAGAATGGGACCACTGCACGGCATCATGTGACCACGAAAAGCAAGGATTATCTATGCACAAGACCCAATATTCCTCCCAGCCCATACACGAGTAAAGAACAGGTTAAATGGGAGATATTTTTGACGGGCAAACAGAAAACATACAAGGGTTCACAGTCAACGTAAAAATGGCTCAAACAAAAAAAGAAAAAAAAAAAAAGCGTTCGAATCCTCTAATCTTGATCATTTTCTTCGAAACCCATGACGATAGGAAGAATCATATGATCAACGGTCCTGATCACAGAAATGTTGTCCCACATGCACAGAATCATATGCGTCAGTAAACAATACGTGTGGTGATGAACCCAGGAACAAAACAAAAACTCGAAAGGCCCCAGCTGGACTTCTCAAGCAATTATCTTCGCAATTTTTTTAAGAATAAAAGGGAAAATGATTTTGTCACGCGTAGGTCGCAAGGCGCTGGTACGACAGACATGTCTCATCATTTCACCAAGGTGCCACTATCGATATCTTCCGGCAAATCTTGGCCCGTCCTCACCCCGAGATGGTGCGTCCCTTACCGTGGGGCCCACCTTGATGTATGTATTATGCATCCACGTCGTCCATCCGTTTTTCCAGATCATTTTAGGGCGTTTTCCCAAAATTGAAGCAGATCCAATTATCAGGTGGACCATACCGTAAGAAACAGTGGTGATTGACCGTCCTACCATTAAAAACCTCTTAGGGCGCAGCTTAATGTTTCTGCAGTGTTTATTTACCATCAAATCTGTTGATAAGGTCACGAAAGCCTGGATGAAGGGAAAAAACAAATATCATCTTGATCCAAAACTTCTGTGGCCCATTAATGGTCAATCACAACTTTTTTTTTATGTATGGTCCACCTGATAATTGGATCTACTTTATTTTTGGGATAAATCTATAAAATGATCTGAAAAAACGGATAGACGGCTTGGATGCATAATAAATATATCAAGGTTAAGGGCCGCGCCGTCTTGGGTGAGGCCGGGGTCTCACCTAATCCCCTCTCGCCTACCATGTGGACCGAAAGTAGATGGGCCCATTCTCCCCAAAAAACACCGGTCAGTGGATCTGGTACATTGCTTTTCTGCAGTTTCTTTTCGTTCTTTTTTTTTTTGTTTCTTCTACCGTCATTGCTGAGCCATCAGATGAAGCGTTCGATCGAATAGACAGCGCGCCTGTTGAGCCACACCCATACCGGATAGTGCCAACATGGTGGACGGTTCGGATCAAGCATCCGGGGTACCACGTGTATAGATGACAGCGGGCTCTATATGGAAACGGATTGGCTACTCCCCCTAACACCAGCCAATGGCTGATGGTGGGTGCTACGTGGGCCCCCACCATGATGTATGTGTTTCAACCATGCCGTCCATCTATTTTTACAGATCATTGTACGGTATGAATTCAAAAATAAGGTATATCCAAATCTCAAGCGGACCACGTTACAGGAAACAGTGTTGAATGAGGGTTGACCATTAAAAACATTTTGGGAGCCATAGAAGTTTTGGATCAAGCTGATCTTTGTTTTCTCTCTTCATCTGGGACTGTATGACCTAACAAACAGATTGGATGTCAAATAAACAGTATAATGGGCCTTAGGAGGATTTTAATGGTGGATATCCAATCGCTATTGTTTTCATGTGGTGTGGTCCGTCTAAGATTTATGTTCCAATAATTTTTTAGATCAAGTCATAACATGATCTTTAAAAATGGATGAACGGAATGGATGAAACACATACATCATGGTAGGGCCACAGGGCACCGACCACCAGCCACGGAGCTGTGGCAGGGGGAGTAGCCAATCCGTTCCCGCTCTATGTGTATGTCTATCATGTCCTATCACAATCCGCCTGAAACAGAACCACAAACATTCCGTTCTGTACAGAATGAAAAATATCGCGTATTATTGCGATATTTTCAAATATCGGTAGTTTTCAGTACCGTGATTTTATTCTATAATATACCATATCAATGAGAAAATTACATATAATTTTAGCTAACTCATTAATAATTATATAGTTTTAGATAATTATTTCCGAGCGAGATTTTACCCCAAATCCAGAGATAAACTTCATATTTTGAAAACTCCCGAGAAGTTCCCGAAACGATATGTGCCATTGCGCTCGAGCAAGGGAACACTCTAGTGCGCAAGCAAACAACACGAACGGCGTGGACCAAGCGTCGTTTTACAATATCCGGGTGCCATCGTCTAAAGATCCAACTGGACTCGCGCGTGTGGACAAGCCAAGTGACGCTCGCACCGCACGGGCCAATGCAGCAAGCGTGTGACAGATCCATACCGTTACTAAGTAGATCCTGTAATATGCTTGCATTGGTCCAAAAACCTGACCAGTTTCTTCGTTTGCCAAGCCAGGGCCTAGGGCTACGGAATCGGAACGTCTACACCCGTTCGCGGCGTGGACACAAAGAAAGGTTGAAAAAGATCTACGCCCGTTCACACTCCATCAAGGATCCGGTATTACGGCACACGTATAAGAGGCTGGGGCCGTTCATCAAGTACTGTGCGCTGTGAAAGTGGCCTTGTACAAACATCAGGCACTGCAATCCTCAACGGAGCCATGTACCTTGAATTCGGAGTATTTCAACTTTATCTGACAAGTTGCATCTGTCTGCCGTACTAATCAACTTTTGGAAGCCTGCATTACACGGTACCCTACCTGATGAGTGGCTCAGATCTCTAACATGTGTACCATCTGTCCAGATCTGCGACACACGTCCTGCCCCATCACCTGAGGGGCCCACACTAAATGGCCTGAGCCAGTGCCTCATAGTCAAACCGTAGTAATCTTAAATCGCCACTTTGGAAGGAACACAGATAAAGGTTGTCTTCCCATCAGATAAACGTCCAAATGGGTACCACCAAACGGACGAAACAGACAGCCCAAACGAAATCGTTTGACATCTCACATTCAAAGATCAGTGTCCGTCGATCGGATGTTTTTAGGAACATCCGATGCTGTAGCTTTTGACGACTGGACCAGTCTATTTATGGGGCACAGCTCATACACGGTAGGAGCTTATCAGATGAACGGCCCCGATCTCGTACACAAGTGGGAGAGTAGGATTTACCTACACTCGCAGTTAGCCATCACATAGTTCGCATATCTAAAAGCCTGCTACCACAGTTCTACGCTTTCAACAACCCAGTTTTTGATGAAATTCAGAGGCCCTACTAATCAAGAATCCAATAAAGTGGAATTCCAGGGTCCTGAGCATCAGCAACCGCTAATGTTTGATGATGCACATCAAATTTCTACACAAGTGGGGACATATTTCATTGATCCAAACCGTTGATGTCATAGATCTTACCGTGAAAATTTAGATTCCACATTTGAATATTTTAAACTTTTGATCGTTTAAGTGTTTTTCTTTGGGTATTGATCATTTCAAACCGTCTTTCTTGTGGGCCATTTATCTAATACTAGCAAATCGTACGTTAGCGTCGTCTCTTCTCCTTAATGGTGCTGAGTGGGCACGAATCCTCCGGAACACCTGTTTTATGTAGCGCGTAAAACACCACTTCAGTGGGGTCTACCAGTTTTTATATGCAAAATCCACACCGTCCATCACGTTCTATCCTCCCTTTTAGAAAAAAAAAGACTAAAATCATCCAGATCTAAAACTCAGATGGGCCACACCACAGGGAATAATGAGGAGAGTAATCCAACTATAGGTTTCTTGTGGGACCACCGTTGAGTGTATGGTTCATCAAACCAGCTGATCATGTGTAACTCAACACGATAAAGTGAAGATACAAAAATCAGACTGACCCAAAACTCTGGCAGGCCATACCACTTCGATTTAGTGGTCTTAGGAGCAATTTTACATTGTTCCCATTGCTGTGGTCCACAGGAGTCCTTTCATCCCGCTGATATTTTGTATATACGGTTAAAATAAGGGTTCTCACTTGATAGACGGAGTGGATTTACACATACAACATGTTGGAACGAACAGAGCTTCATGGTGCTGCAGACTATCCCGCTCCATGTTTAGTACACTCGCTCGAGTGCACTTTCATAGTGGAGACAGCTCAGAGCAGAAAACGACGCACGCGTGTAAAAGACCACATCCGCTCGTCAGATGATGTCCGCAATGCAGAGGCTATATCTAAGAAAACTAGGCCAGTGTGAAACAGGTGAGCAACTCATCACGGCTAAAAAAAATTTGACCGATGGTTTATAATCTAAACACGTGTGGCCTACCTTGCTAAATTATATCCCTGATTTCAGATGCATAGGAGCTACACAGTGAGGATGGCATGAAGAGCCTATCCGATCTTACACGCGTAAGTCTTCCCCACGTGTGGAGCAAGTGCACTCGTGCTAGTGCAACTAGCTTTTCACCTCATCTTTTTGCTTGCGGTCCACATTCAGCATACTGATATGGCCCGCCTGATGAGCGGACCTGCCTGAACACGGCAGACCACCTTATAAACCCCTTAGATGTCCCAACCACGTAAAAAGTTGGCACGTGTGCCTGATAAGGTGCGTGCGGAGGAGCTAGCACTTTCCTTCAATAAAAGAAAGTCACGAGAATGTATAATGATACACTTGCAATTAAGAAGGAGAGAGTGTGAGAGTCATTGAACCAAATATTTATGTAAAAAAAAAAAAAAAATTTTGCCGACAGAAACGCTGTAAGAAAAGACGAATCTAAATTTATTTAAAAAAAAAAAAAAAAACGAAACAAAACAGAGAGGGAAAAATCTGGCCTGATGTTTTTTTTTTTCTTGAGGGAGAGGGGATTGATATTTCCGGAAGAAAATCACATATTCCACAATGCCATCTCAGAAATGAGGAGAGAATGTAGAGAAGAGAAGAAGGAAATAAGAGCGTACCGTCGTCCGCGAAGGCAACAGATAAACGAGCAATGACGAGCAGAGATATATACATCCAGCTACTCCGAGTCGAGAGCCGAGCCATCTTTCTCTCTCTCTCTCTCTCTTTCTCTCTTCCACTCCTTGGAGCGAGTGGAGAATACGCTTTTTATCACCGCATTCAGCTTTTCTGGCTTTATTTTCGAATTAAATAAAGGGATTTTAACCGGGGGAAATGTATATCCCGCCGCGGTACTCTCTCCACACGTGCCAACGAATTCGGGTTCTTTATAATCTTTTGTGGCACAAATGAGTCGTGTCCCAATGGGTGGACCCCGACCCATTCACTAACTGAGTCTACTCATTAAAATTTCAAATCGAGGTTACCCATGGAAGAAAATAAGTCATGATTATGTTGAGATGTGGAGCCACATCTGGGGCCATCTTCGACTGGTCGTTCGCTATGCTTGACCGGTTGTAAGGGCCTGCTCAACCGGTCATGGATCGGCTCAACTTAAAGTGCAGTGAGCATCATTTTTTGGGTCCCGAGGTACTTAATTGGTCGTAACTCATCCACGACCGATCGTGGAGTTTTCTCGACAAGTCGTGCAGTCTGCTCGACTAGTCGTAGTTACGCAAATTCGTTTTCGAATCCGATGCGGATGTAGATTTTGGTATCGCCTTTTGCAAGGGTGCGGAAGGAGAGTTACCTAAACTATAAATAGGGGTTCTTAGGGCTTTTCTAGGTATGATAAAAGTTATTCTAAGGTGTAGACTAAGGATTTTCTATGTTCTTCCAAGGGAGAGGTTAGTATTTTGCCTTGTAATCTTCATTTTTCTTCATAATAGAAGTTTGCATCCGTGATTTTTTATCCTAGTTTGGAATTTTTCTACGTATATCTTGTCTTATGGTTTGCTTTGATTACTTTGATCAGTTTATAGTCTATATTCTTCCTGTTTATCGTTTGTGGGTGAGGCCTGAGATTGGATCTAGGCTCACTGCATTATTGGCGTGCTGCGCAACAACTGGTATCAGAACTATTGGTTTAGTTCTATTGGGAGCAATGGCGGAAGAAAGGAAAACTAGAATTGATAAATTCGATTGTTCAAACTTTGCCTTCTGGAAGATGCAGATGGAGGATTATCTGTATCAGAAGGACCTATATATTCCTCTAGGAGGAAAAGAGAAGAAACCAGAAAAGATGACAGATGATTAATGATTTTTACTGGATAGAAAGGCTTTAGGAACAATCCGATTCTCTTTGTTTAAAAGCGTCGCCTTCAATATATGCAAGGTGAAAACATCAAAAGAATTAATGGAATCCCTAATCATTATGTATGAAAAACCCTCAGCATCCAACAAGGTTCATTTTATGAAACAGTCATTCAACATGAAGATGTCAGATAGTGGGGGCGTGGCTGAACATCTAAACGAGTTCAATACAGTCACGAGTCAGTTGGAATCCGTTGGCATCATTTTTTAGGATGAGGTCAGGGCGCTATTGATCTTATCCAGTCTTCCAAACAGTTGGCATGGTTTAGTGATTGCTGTGAGCAATTCTTCAGAGTCAACAAAGCTGAAATTTGATGATGTGGCCGGTCTAATTCTCAGCGAAGAATCTAGAAGAAAGACATCAGGGGTTTAAGGGGATTCAGGGAATGCTCTAAACGTTGAAGGAAGAGGAAGATCGCTGAACAAATGAGGCAATAAACACAGGCCTTCTAAGTCAAGGAAGAAGTCCAAGGGACCGAAAAATAAAGATACGTGTTGGCATTGCGACAAGAAAGGGCACATGAAACGTGATTGCAGGGCGCTTAAGAAATAAGATGGAAACTCTTAAGGCGGGAAGGATTCAGTGAATCTATCTAAGGAGAGCGACACAGAGGCGTTGATCTTGTCTCTTGATGTAAGGAATAAGTCTTGGGTTATAAACTCGGGTGCTTCATTTCATGTCACTTCATGTAAGGAAGTTCTGCGTGATTATGTGTCAGGTGACTTTGGAAGAATCTACTTTGGTGATGATCAGCCGTGCAGTATCGTTGGAAAGGGAGACGTTTAGGTAAATAAGAAAGACGGAACAGTTTTGAAATTGAAGGATGTCAGACATGTACCGAGTTTGAGAAGGAATCTTATCTCAGTGGGAGAGTTGGTCGATATTGGTTATGTAACGACATTCACCAGTGATTCCTAGAAGATCACAAAAGGTGTTTTGGTGATATCTCGAGGTAAAAAGGAAGATACTTTATACGTGGCTTCAGGATCGTATAGTTCACTCGCAGTCGCATCAACTCGAGTGAATGGGCTGTTATGGCATCAGAGGTTGGGACATATGAGTGAGAAGGGGATGAAAGTGCTATTGTCAAAGGGGAAGGTACCGAGGCTGAAGTCTATTGACTTGGAATTCTGCGATGACTGCGTGTATGACAAGTAGAAGAGGGTGAGCTTTAAGAAGATAGGACGCACTCCAAAGATACTTCTGTTGGAGCTTGTATACACTAACATATGGAGACCGGCACAGGTATCATCTCTTGGTGACTCACGTTATTTTGTTTCTTTTATTGATGATGCTAGTAGAAAACTGTGAGTTTATTTCTTAAAGCATGAATTTGATGTATTTAATGCGTTTAAGAAGTGAAAAGTTATGATAGAAAATGAGACAGGTAAAACAGTAAAGTGTCTCAAATCTGATAATGAGGGAGAGTATTGTGATAAACGGTTTGAGGAGTATTGTGCAGCAAGTGAAATCAAACATCAGAAAATGATTTCAGGGACACCGCAGCAGAATGGTGTGGCTGAGCACATTAACAGGACCATTCTTGAGCGCGCCAAGAGCATGAGATTACATGCAGGGTTGCCCAAGACCTTTTGGGCAGATGTTATGAATACCGTTGTATATCTTATCAATAGAAGTCCCTCAGCACCATTGGATAGTGGGTTACTAGAAGAAACATGGACTGAGAAAGAAGTGAACCTTACACATCTTAGAGTGTTTAGTTACACTTCATATGTTCACATTGATGCAGAGCACAGTAACAAGCTGGATGCGAAGTTTAGGAGGTGCATGTTTATAGGCTACAGGTAGCATGATTTTGACTACTGATTTTGAGATGTAGAAAACAGGAAAGTCAACAGAAGCAAGGACGTACTCTTTAATGAAAAAGTGATGTATAAGGACAGTGTGCAAGAAAATAAGGCCGAGGAAAAGGAATTCGTAGAGTTGAAAGAGTTAGCGGACACAGGTGTTACAGCGCCACAGAATGGTCATGCACAGGAACATTCTGAGGTAGAGCCGCATACACCGGTTGTGAGGAGGTCTACTCGGGAGAAGAGACCTACGGTCCAATACTCACCCTCCTTACATTATCTACTGCTGACAGATAATGGTGAGCCAGAGTGTTTTGAAGAGGCGTTACAGTCAAATATATGAGTTAAGTAGGAGCAGGCCATAGATGAGGAGATGGACTCTCTTGAGTCTAATTGTACATGGGAGCTAGTCACTCTACCTAAGGGTAAAAAAGTTCTTCATAACAAGTGGGTTTACAGACTGAAGGAGGAGCATGATGGTTTGAAACGGTATTGTAACATCCTGAATTTTCACTATTTTGGATTCCCAAAAATCTTTTAAAATTATATATATATAAATTAACTTATAATATCACTTAAATGACCCTTAACACTCAATGTTAGTCTATACAGGGGTAATACAAGTAAAGAACCCCATAAGTCCGATTAATCAACTGTAGGAAACCACCGAATCCACCCGATCACTTGAACATCAGGTGTAGCCCCATGATTTACTCACATAGGACCCAAATCTTACCGACCCGTCGCTAACTAATCAAGACGAGCATAACTAAATTAAAGATCTAACCGAAGCTGAGTCAGGTAAGGCCCGAATCTTAACAATATACTAAATCAACCCTAATAACGTCCCGTACAACCAGCATAGTATCCTGGGGCGTTCATGTAGGATTTGCCGTAAGACCATTCGTTTAAGCCACTCGTGGTGGGGTACTACAAGTTAATTAACCTAGGATTAGCCCATTAGAGTAGACCAGACAGGTCATGATAAGACCTAGTGCGGGCCGCCAAGCCAGATGACCGTTTACACTTAGAATCAGCCCGTACAGGCTATACCGCGGCGCAGAAAGGTAAAAAAATTATAAAAATTTACGAAAACATATATCTCACTGGGCTTGTGGTCCATTGCGGACCATAGACTCATTGGACATCCAAAAGCTAATTATTCGAGCCGTTACTACAGTACATGTCAACCCATCCAAGGCCAAAGTTGAAATCTAGCACGGGATAATGAAATTAAGACTCCGGGCTTTCCAACTGTCGGATTCCTTCTAAATTTACAGTGAAGGTCTAATGTAGTGTCCTACAGCCATCCATAAAATCTGAAATCCGATCATAGCACGACGACCGTTGATCACAAATCGGACCCGTACGACCCAACCCCATATCCGATCGTTTTTAAATTTTGCATGGCCCTTCATCGGGCCATGGACTACCTACCCTATAAGTTTCATGGCCAGAGGGCCACCAGAAATATTTCAAATTTTCAAACAACCTCTAAACCACTCGTTGGCAGGCCAGTAATTCCAAAACTATAGAGAAATGTCCGTCTTAATGGACTTGACATCCATCGAGGGAGTCGGAACTGAGTACTGCCCAGAACCACTCAACTTGAGCCAAAGGATGAGTGCATGAAAAACACAAATATCCTAAAGGAAAGAGCTGGAACTTAAGTGAATTGAGTCATCTACTCTTATGAAAAGTTGAGGATTTCGGACCGTCGATTTATGACTAAAATTCTCAAGTGGAGTAAGGATATTTTTTTGCTCATATCCGTATAGCCGCGGCCCTGATTGACTATCGGTGACCATTAAACAGGCTTCTAATCGTATCTGTCGATCGATGCATCCAAATGGCGGGCCGATCATATCTATATGTAGATCATCATTAGGGCTAACTATCGTATGGTGTATATCAACTTATACACCCCATAGTGGGCCCTAGAGCTTAGAAAGACCCTCCCATAGGTCTAGTATAGTGAAAACTTAGCCCTTGGGACCATTTACACCAAATCTGGCAATATAAAAGGGCCTCATTTAGACACCCTCTCTCCTCATACGATTTTGCCCTAGAGAAAAGAAAGAGAAAAGAGAGAAAGAAGAAGGAAGAAGAGAGGAGGTGAGAGTGAAGAAGAGAGAGGAAGTGGGTCATAGCTAAAGTGGGGCCCAAGGGAGTTCAATATCGCAAGTCCCTACCTCTTCTTCAAGAAAAACTCCATTAAACTCACCCATGTCAAGAAGTAGAGGTAAGAATGGTATATTTTTCCTTCAATAGAGAAACATAGTGTAGATTTTTAGGCATTAATGTTGTCTTTCTTGCTTTCGATGTAGAAAATGGTGGTTTTACCCAAATCCTCAAACCCTAAGATCTCAAAGAATGGAAATCTCCTTTTAAGGTGCAGACTATTGTTCTTAGATGTCCTAACATCAATTTTAGTATGAGATTAATGATTTTGAATGCTTGGATGCTATGTTTGGAAAGATTTAGAGGAACCCTATGAGATATACGTTTGTTGAAATCGTATGGATTTGCATGCTTAGCCCTCATGATGTTATTCTTACTTCTCACATGATTTTGGTGTATGAATGGATACATGCTCATGCTTATTTGATCTTTTCCATACATTGTTACTTCATAGTATACATGATCGCCTTACTCTTGAATATATGACTTCTTGAGATGAGGAAGTGCTTAACTTCCTCAAACACACACACACACCTCACATGCACTTGTTTCATAACATGGTTGGCCTTTCTTGATATGAGAATTGAGATTATATTTTGAGATGTATGAGAATATAGAATTGTTTATGTTAGATGATACATTGGTAGATGGCATGCTATGAATCATTATTCGTACCCTTAGGTCGGTCGGGAACATGAGGAGAGCGAAGGTGGTTCCGTCGGTAGGACCGTCTCGAGGCTAACCCATGAATTTAGGTGAATGCGTGTGGATGACAGTAGTTAGACTACATGGGTTGCTTACGCCCAATGCCGTTCCCCCACGTACTTGCTTGAATTCGTGCGTCCTAGCCTATCGTCTGACCAACCCTGTTTGTTAACCCTGGTTGCTCATATATGTATGGAACTTGAACCATCCTACAAGCATTGTAGCCTATCAATAACTCACTTGTAAACTAGTCCACTGCCTCGTGAGACGGGCATGGTGGAATGGAACACTATGTCTGAGTTGTCACCTATTCTAGGGTGTCACGTCTCCCCGTAGTGACCGCGGGCGATCCCTTTCTCTCTACACTCCTCATGTGCTTGAAATCGGGGATGAGGAACCCGACGAGATGACAGACCGCGAGGTCTCGGCCTCACATATTGGGGGGTCCTAGCCTTACAACTAGCTTAGGGCATTGATACATGGGGTGGATCAGATTCTCAAACCTGCTGGATGCTGGACTTAACTAATAACCCGGCTAACACAATTGCATTGCATCACATCGCACTAGTTAGGATGACGACTCGGAAGTCGAGGTCGCTCTGAGGGAGCGCTGACATACGCGATCGTTAGATGGAGTCGGTCGAGGGAGCGTTGTGGCGAGGGCATGCATCATATCATCCCGTATGTATACATTTTAAATAAGAGTTCCTAGGTATTGATGATTATGTACTTTTCATTAAGTTCATATTGTAATTGATACTTGTTAAAACTTAAGACTAATAGCACCCACTGAGTTGATCACTCACTCCCACTTTGGGATGGTGTTTTAAAACACCAACCAGACTCTCTCATATATACAGGGGATGCGGAGCAGGGGGAGCATGGCGATGCTGCTCTCGACGAGGAGTTCGAGGAGCCTGTCGACGCGAGCTTAGACGAGGAGGACGAGTTGTCCTACTTTCAGTTGATGGACAGCTCTCCATCGGCTTAATGAGTGAAAGTTAGATCGTTGAGTCGTGTACTCAGTCGTACATTCTTTTTGGACATAACATTTTTTTGTGATGTTATTGGGCGACGCCTTGTGCGACCCATAGTTATAAATTTTCTTTTGAACTTATAAACATTTAACATTTTCCATTGCAGTAGACTAGTTGTGAATTGTGATTCATGTTTCAAGTAATTCCATGCTGGACATTTAATCTTGATTAATGAAAAACAGTAAAATTGGATATAAGTGATACCCAGGAACTTAGGAGTCGAGCGGGTACACGACTCCCAATTTTCAGGGCGTTACAAGTTGGTATCAGAGCAATAGTTTGGAATCCCTTAGGTCATGGGTCATGAACTCACTAACACATCCGCTGACTTGGGAGGATACAAGGTAGAAAATACAATAGGAACTTAGAACGCTAAGAATCATCCTAGACTCAGAACCAATAATCGTAGATAAAGGGTAGGACCTCCCGGGAAATTAGGAGTGGGGAGAGAGAGAGAGAGAGAGAGAGAGAGAGAGAGAGAGAGAGAGAGAATAGTAACCCTAGAGCAGGAAAAATCCCGGATCTTCCTTCCTAATCATACCTAAAAATTCATCATTATAGTGCGTGGAAACCCCACATTTCACCATCCAACGCAGGGCTCGTTCAGCAAAGCCTGCGAAATGAAGTTGAGCTTTTCACACAACAACAATTCCAGATATGCCTTCTCCACCTTGAGCGGGGATTAGCCACGTAACCCCACTTATTATAGTTTAAGGTCGCTGGCCAAACTGGTCTGAGGCCAAATTCGCCTCCCCAACTAATTCTCATAAAACCTCCACGTACCCTCACTTTGTCCTTAAATTTTCTCGGGATTCTGACAAGATCGAGCCGAGAATCGAATGATTGGATAAGAGTAGCCATCATCCTAGTTTAACTAATCTAATACCGGCTAAACATGATGGATCGAAACCCTTCGAGAATAATCAATTAGGAATGGAAGGAAATTTGTCAAAATTAGGAGGACTGATGAAAAAAATGGGATTTTATCCCCTAACCGAGAAGAATATCATGAAGATACTAGGCCCATTACATAGATCGGCCTCTCCTACCCCAAAATCATATATGACACTTCCCGGAGAGCTTTTCCGGCGTTCGGGAATACCGAAAATCATTCGAGTCACTGATCCGGGGGGGTGACCCCCACCGATCCGGGTGGCTGCCCCTCCATTGGTCCAGTGGACCACGATGCCCCCGCCGAACCCGCGTGATCCACCCTGCAGCCCTCGTGGTCGCCTCGCCAATCCCGAGTGCCCCCCCCCCCGAAGGTCCAGTGGGGCGCGTGGTCACCCCGCCGGAACACTCTTGTTAACCCCTTTTCAAATCCAAAAATGGGGTGGGCCCCACTGCCTTGTACACCTGAAACCCTACCACCCCATCTTCTTTCTCTCTCAATACACTCCTCCACTAGCCATCCAAGAGAGAAAAATCTCAAACTTCCACCTCCAAACCCTCTCATCTGTACTTCACCTCTTTCTCATTACACCCTCACTCAACTCTCCTTCATTTTTCTCATTTCCTTCCTTCTCCCAACCTCAAACCCTTCTTGAAATCCCTAACTCATCTAGTCCAAACAGTCAATGTTGTCTTTTAAATTTGAGAAACATATTTGTAAGTGGGTTCTAAAATATGTGTATTCTGATGTATGAGAGCCATTATCCATAGTTTCTGGTGGAGGGTCGTCATGGTTTGTTACATTCATTGATGACTATTGCGAAAAAGTGTGGGTTTATTTTATAAAAAATAAATTCGATGTTTTTACTTACTTCAAACAATCGAAGGCGATATTTAAAAAATAATCAGAGTAAAAGGTGAAAGTATTGATGACAGATAACGGTGGTGAATTCATTTATGAGGAATTTAATCGGTATTGTAAGGGTGGAGGAATCGTAATGCATAACATAGTGCGCCACACACCAAAGAAAAATGGTGTGGCTAAACGAATGAATTAGACTCTCTTGGAGGGGGCGTGATGCACTCTGGATGAAGAAGATAAATGTGTATGGTGATGTGTCTCTAAGTGAGAGATTGTTGAGATGTGGGGCCACATCTGGGGCCGTCTTAAACCAGTCGTGGGCTATGCTCGACCGGTTGTAGGGGCCCGCTCGACCGGTCGTGGACCGGCTTGACTTAAAGTCCAGCGAGCATCATTTTTTAAGTTCCAAGGTGCTCGATCGGTTGTGACCCATTCACGATCGGTCGTGGGATTCTCTCGACCGATCGTGCAGTATACTCGACCGGTCGTAGTTACGCAGATTCGTTTCCGAATCCAATGCGGACTGAGAATTTTGGTGTCGCCTTTCTCAAAAGTGCGGAAGGCGAATTGCCTAAACTATAAATAGGAGTTCCTAGAGCTTTTTTAGGTATGATGAAAGTTATTCTAAGGTGTGGGCTAAGGGTTTTCTATGTTCTTCCGAGGGAGAGGTTAGTATTTTACCTTGTAATCTTCATTTTTCTTCATAGTGGAAGTTTGCATTCGTGGTTTTTTACCCTAGTTTGAGGTATTTCCACGTAGATCTTGTCTTGTGGTTTGTTTTGATTGCTTTGATATGTTTCTAGTCTATATTTCTTCTTATTTATCGTTTGTGGGTGAGGCTTGAGATTGGATTTAGGCTCACTAATTTGTTGGCGTGCTGCGCAACAAATTATAAATTACTTTTATATTTTTACAGTAGTTATATTGTACTGCTAAAATTGTAATAATAGTATTTTTATATTATTTCAATGTTACGTTATGTTCAAAAGAAATTAATATGGTTGAAAAATTTTTACATTTATTATGAAAAAAATGGGTAATGATTAGGGATTATCTTTTCTTTCTTTAGCACATTTGCATTTGACCGACCATCCCCTTATTTGATTTAGATTTAATTGTGGTAAAAGTCTAATAAAAGAAATAATTTCTTTTTACTATAAAAATTGCTCGCTATCAAACATGCCTAAGAAAAAAGAAAGAAAAATAAAAAAATAAAAAGTCCTAACCTGGTTCATTTATTTCATATTTGGGTGTATGTTAGATTGATAACAATATAGGCTTAGATAATGAAAAAAATAAAACTATAAATAGACTCAACCCAAAAAATTAATTGGCCAACCTAGAAAATTAATTGGCCAGCGTTCATAATTACTTATTTGTTGAATGTATTTACACAGCAATTCATATGTTTGCTTTAACAGTAGTAAAATAATAATGATGACATGATTAATTTCTATTATTAAGAAAATGGGCAGAATAATTATTGGGTTTTATTTTATATGAATATAATTTCCTCTGCCTATATAATTCTTTTCCTTTGGATAGATTTTGTGTTTACTTTTGGATCTTACCCATGATGTTAAGCCCTCCTTTTAACCATGCTAGTACTAATAAATTGCTCTTCAAGTATATAGACCTCAGTTGCTTCTAGATTTAGTTTATTTCAAAATGTTCTAAATCAAATTTACCTAAAAACGAACTAAGAATCAAATATGGTTAGTTCAAATCGTACCCATTTAGGGTTGTTAGCTATCGAAAAAGTATAACACCTCGATTTTTGAACCTAAGTATAGCGCTTGTTTCCTGAAAACCCAAAAAAAAATTAATTTAGGGTTGTTAGCCTTTAAATTTTTAATTTAAATTTAAATATTCCTATCATCAATCAAAGTTAACAATAATTATCAGCAAAATAAATCATGCATTGAAAAAAATTTCCATTCATAATCAAATCCAAATATAGTGCCCATATAAGACTTATGCAACCCAAATATCAAAAGTACGCTAATCAAAAGTGAAAATCTATCAACTAACGATAAAGCTCGATATGGGCCATAGGGTATCCGTTTAGCTTATAAACTGTCCGATCTGTTCCAACAACCAAGTGAACTGTATCGGGTTACTCTACACTTGCATCAATTAATATGTTTTGATAGCGTCAATGCTAATAAATTACAACTAAAACTCCTAGAATATGTAACTTACTATAAATAGTAAACTTACTATTTATAGACGGTCATGATTTCCACTACTGCGCAAGGTTTTTGGCCAAAAATAGTGTCTTATTTATCTTCACCAAGCTATTCTCGTAATTATTCTAAACACTTTTCACGTTGGGTGCAACTCCTAAAGCCCAACGGATGAAGAGTTATAATCAAACTAAAACTTACTACTTATAGTAAAAACAGAATTAAAATAGGAAAACGACCATCCATCTGATGGTATTTTGCAAATCCAATTTGCGCAACCCGACGTAACGAGTTGGGTGGCTAAAGTAGCTTATCCAGCCCCAAAATCATATATTTTACGTCCGATAACTCATTCCAAATTGCGAGATACGCCCAATTTAAGGTATGATAGTTTAGATCACTTCTGTTGTCGACCGAGCCTTTTCTAATCCTTCTTGGCCATGAAATTATCCGTGACTCGCTCTACATCAAATTATGATACCCATGTAACGTATTTTGCTCACGTGTCAAAGTTAGCTATTCACTATAATGAACGTCATGAAATATTACAACCGAAAACACAGTTATGACAAGCGATGAATTGGGCCGATGCACCGTAACATCTCATTAAAATATTACAACCAAAAACATTCGAGGAGCAGAAAAATAACAACGTCAAGTTGGTCAAGTTTCATGATGCATAACACACGTTCATGTAAAGAAAGGGATGGCCATCACCGACACATACGACCTTAAGAGTGACTCTCGTCCGTGTAACAAGCTAAGCAAGACGTATGCACAACTAATGACTAGCCCATGGTAAATGACTAGCATACATGGTGTTATTTGATAGGTCACAAATGTCTTCAAACCCAAATGGTTATTTCCACATCAACAAACCTGTAATGTAGTTACAAAGATTTCTCTCCAAGTATCGTCTCAAATTCCTATAAATAAGACATAGATCGAAGAGATCCAGACCCTTGCCAACTTAACACAAATCAAATTTACCGTACAACATTGTCTATCTTTTTTTTTTTTATTTTAGCTTAGCTCATCTTATACTAGGACAACCCATTTACGTTGCTACACTAGACCATCTTTAATATAGGAAATAGTGTAATCTCGTCCATTCATGTTGTTATGCTGAACCAATTTAGTTTAAGAGTCATGTAATTTACATCCATCTGCGCCAAGAGTTTGATCATAAGAAATATTTTTTTTTTTCATTTTTTAATAGTGTAATTTTCTTCATTTATACCCAAGTCATTGGACCAAAGAAGATTTAGATACAAGGCTTTATTATCTGCACCACAAATGTTGGAATGCTGATAGATATTTTCTTTAAATCTTCATTTTTATTCTATTAGATCAACTAAGTTCTTTCTACTGTCACATTATATGAACTGGTAATAAAAGTTCTTTTAACTAAAAGAAAGAAAGAACACAAATCATCCCCTTTGCAATTCGCAATTTGTCTGATCTTATTTATAAGTGGTTATTGAATTGACTCAATTCTCAGTCATAAACGATATTCATACTCTCTGTCTATCTTGGCTCTTGGTGTTATAGACATTCAGTTTAAATTGGGCGGTAGAAAAACTCTCGCACGCCAAGCACTATACCCATACCAACAACAGGCAACCGATTTTCCAACCAAACAACTATATAATTTATATTTTAATTAGTAATATAACGTATCCAGTTGAAAATCGAGTTGAGTCGAATGTTTAGGCTTCTGAACTGTAATTTGCACTCTCAGTACCTTGCATATGGTCGTGCCCGGTAAAGGCTATTTGAAACATGAGTGGTATGTAGCATGCTTCTGACACATACCCACCGCATGCTTTACCGTGACAAATGTAACCGTGCAATATGTCTCACCAGAAATGGGATTGCATACTGATTTACTCAGTGGGCTCTTGTCTTACTGAGTAAACTCTGTTGGCCCATCTTAAATGTATATGGGTTAACTATGTCATCCATCCATTTTTACACCTTAAATTAAAGTATATTCAAAAATCAAGTGAACCATACCACAGGAAAGAGTGGGAATCAGGTTGAAACTTTCTTAAAGCGTAAAGTATATTTATTTGTCATTCAACCTGTTCATAAAATCACAAAGACATGGATGAAGGAGTAAAATAAATATCAGCTTGATCCAAAACTTTTGTGCCCCTCTGAATTTTTCAACTCTGAGCGTTCAATTCATACTGTTTTGTGTGATGCAATTCACTTGAACTTTGGATATATTTTATTTTTAGGATAAAGATATAAAATTATATAGCAAAATGTACAGAGGAAGTGGATAAAATGCATAAATCATGGTGGGCCCCGCTTCATCTCACCATTCATCAGGTGGGCCAGCTGTATGTGACAGATTCCGAGTTACAGAAACGAGGCAGGTCTTTTGATCTGTCGGCCACAAATAAGAGGCGTTGGTCAAACATCCATCTCTTCGTTGAGATGTGTTGTAACCTTTTTCAAAAAGATATTCAAACCTCCATTTCCTCTGTTGGAGTGGCTCTCAACGCATGTTGCAGTTGAGCAAATGGGTCCGGTGGGTTTTGTAGTAATGTTCATGTAAAATCCACCCTGACAATCTGGAGCCTAACCTCATTTTAGGCCTGGAGACCAAAACTCAGACACACCTGTTATTAAAGTGGATCATGTGATTGGAAACTGCCTATAACAACCTTCACCTTTCCTACTGTTTTCCTTAATGTGGCCCACCTGAATCCATGGGCATGATTTTTTTTTTTCTTCAAGCTTAAAGGTGGGGTGACACTTGCTTATGGGATAAATTTTGGTAAAACAAGATGGTAAGACTCATTCACAACCTCTTTTGATCTATTTGAGCATTCAATCTGCCTTATTTTTGGGTTCATCACTTACTATAATCTTAGAAACTGAATGAACGGTGAGGATAAACAGATACATTACGCTGTCATCCCTCTATCTGACCGTTCGTTCGTGGCTAGAGACGGGCGGGGAAAGGACGCACCGTCTAATGATAAAATCTAAGCCCTCTTAGGCAGCTTAACTGAAAACTCTCTTTAACAAGTTATCCAAATGTAAACCAATAGGGCGTGTTTGGCCGGCTGGATTAGACGGGCTTAGGTGGGATGGAATTGCATCTGGTCGTGTGCCAATTCCTCTCCATGTTTGGGAAGAGTGGAATTAGGTTACGTGGAATCGTATTGGTCCTGTGCCGATTTCACTCAATTATAGCAAGTTGTGTAGGTCCCACCATGACGTGTGAGTTATATCCATATCGTCCACTCATTTTTTGAGATCATTTTAAAGCATGGCTCAAAAAATCAGATAGATCTAAAGCATAAGTGGACCCCACCATAGAAAGCAATGGGGATTAAATACTTACCATTGAAAACTTCTTTGGGGCTATATAAGTTTTAGATCTGTCTCATTTTTAAGCACATGCCATAAAATAAGGTTACAAAATAAATGAACAGTTTAGATATAACTTATGTGTGTTATTCTCATTGTTTTAAATGATGGTGAGTATATCCTTTCAATGCACCATTGTATCATAAATAAAGTAGGGAATCATGGTATGAGGGAACAACCCTGCCATGGTCATAATTATGTTTTTGGAATCCCATCCCTCCTAATACTTCCCAGTGCAACTGGCCAAACATAGGGGTTTTTTTTTTTTTTTTTTTTACGAAAATTCCCCGCTGGATAAGAAGACTGGCCGACTTTTAACCCGTCGATCACCAAGGTGGGCCCACTGATGTGCTCTCGCACTGGCACGTGTGCCAGCGGGTGCTTTTAGCCGGAGTATGTCTTTCATAAAAAGCTGTGCCACTGATATTTTTCCGTGTTTTGCGAACTGTGTTTGCCGTTTAGATAGAGACTGAAGGAAAGAGTATGGATCTCGTGGTTCACTGGATCCACCGACGTGGGTGAGACACCTTACTGTAGGGCTCATAGTGATGTATTTTCCTTAAATCCAAACCGTCCAAAAATTTTGAAAGATTATTTTAGGTATAATCCCAAAATTAAAACTTACTCAACCAAACCATAAGAAACAGTCGTGATGAAATTCCCACCAAAAAAAACTTCTTAAATTCCACCGGAATGTTTATTTGCAATTCATGACGTTGATAATGGAAAAAAAAGACTTTGGGGTCGTTTGGCACCGTGGATTGGAGGGGCGTTTCAGATCCCCTTGGTTGTTGGGCAGCGTGAAGTAACCGGGGGTTTTTAATCCCCTCTTTGAGGGGGTTCGCAATCCACATTGAGAGCTTAGAGTTACGCCTAAAATCATTTCAATAGTTACGTAGATTATCATTCTATTGGGCACATGGCTTACTAATAATGATAAACATCATCCAAACATTATTCATATAAATCAATATCATCCAAATATTATCTATATTAATTAATGATTAAAAATTGCTGGTTAGTCACTTAGACATGATTTTGTTCCTGCGGTCCATCTAAGACTTGGAATTTCATCATTTTCAAGCGAAACATATATTTCAGCGGGCTTATCACAACTATCGTGTCAAAATTATACATCTCACTAATTAGAGATATTAAAGTTGATTTAGTAATTAAATTCAAACCCCTATAAATATACAATGCATGGGTATTTTTGCATTAGTTTTTAACAACAAATTGCAGTTATTTATCATACCATGTTCCATTTGAAATATGGATCTATATATATATATATATATATATATATATATATATATATATATATATATATATAAGTTTTATTATTTTGCCAATAAATGAGTTTTCAACATTGGACGGGGATTGGCTATTGAACCTGACAGTAGCCAGTTTAGCTACTGAAGTGACCTCACCACATACTTTGCCCCACCATATATATGTTTTATCCGCGCCATTCATCCATTTAAAGAGATTATTTTTATTGAGCCAAAGAATTAGGTAGATCTAAAGTTCAAGTGGACCCACTACAAAAAATAGTGGGGACAGTTATGCCCACCCTTGAAACCTTCCATGGTCTCTTGTTTATAAGTTAAGAAAGACATGGAATAATGAAAAACATAAATATTAGCTTGATCGAAAACCTATGTGGCCCAAAGAAGTTTTTAATGGTAGGCAATTAATCTCCACTATTTTCTATGGTAGGGTTCACTTGAGCTTTCGATCTTCCTCATTCGTTGGCTCATACCCTAAAATAATCTCTACAAATGGATGGACAGTGTGGATATAACACATATGCCATGGTGGGGCTCACAAAATTTGGTGACATCGTCCTTCAATAGATGGACGACATGGTATTCACATACATTATGGTAGCCCCACAATCAGGGTCCCAACCATCCGGCACCAATTACATCCTTTAAGGGCCTATTTGGCTGGACAGATCTCGTGGGATTAAGAGGGATGGGATGGATTTTAAGGTAATGATGGTGGTTTCAGTGGATTGGTTTAAGATCCATGGGATTACTATATCCCGAGACAAGTTCTCCGAGTTTATTTGGCACGCCCGGCATATCCTAGGATTTTACCTTCCAATCTGTCCAACTAAACACGCCCCAAGCACGATTGAACAATATTAGGAGGGATGGGATCAATTTTAAGGTAATGATGGTGATGTCACTAGAATGGTTTAAGATCCATGGGTTTGCTATATCCCAGGACAAGTTCATCGGGTTTGTTTGGCTCATGTGGCATATCCCGTGATTTTACCATCCCATCCCTCCTAATCCCTTTTAATCCACCCGGCCAAACAGGCCCTAACCTTTCTATCACAGAAACTCTGAGACGTGGATTGCCTATTGACACTGTCAGTAGCCTGTAGGTACTCCTTAACACTTACCATGATATATATGATTTATCCACTCTTGCCATCCATTTTTTTCAAATTATTCTGGAATATCTTATTTTAAAAATGGAGAAAAATATGACAAGTCCAGGGGCTTGGTTATAGTATGAACCAACTCTTCTGACATAACTCGAGGCAACAGGAAAAGTCGAGTGAAGTAAAGCCTTACGGAGAGACTTAGCTCGGATCTGCAGGATATGAATCCGAACCGAAGTTAAAAGAGTCAAGAGCCACAGGTAAAATTTGTAAGAGACATGAAGTTGATTCGGTTAAAGAGATAGCAAGGTCTAAAGGGATCGATTAAAGGCCCTAGAGCTGAAAGTCACCTAACTGACTATAAACTGACCCGTATGAAGTTGGTTGTAGTGTCGACTATCAGATTACAAGAGGGCATCGGTCTTAAACCGATTCTGTTTCGTCCGACAGTAGGCAAACAGCCTCATCTTTGTAAGCTAGCTAAGACTGTATAGTCTATTGAGGCAGAGCCAAGCAAAAGAGAGACGGTATAATCTTAAACACCGATCCGAAAATCTTGTAAAAGGATATCCGATCCCGAAAATCTTGAGATCGGAAAGTATCTACAAACAAGTAGTAACCAAATCAAATCTCCCCAAAAGACCTCTCATTCCTATAAAAAGAGGGCTCTCCAGGAACCAAGGTACACAAGAAAAATCCTAAGAAATTCCTCTCCTTGGATCTTTACTGACTTAAGCATCGACGGTTCCCCGAGCCACAAAAGTTTGAAACTTAAACAAAAGATTGAAACGAAAATATAACAGTCAACCTAGAAAGTTTTTAACGGTGGGTGTCCAATCTCCTCTTTTTTTTGGCAGTCTGTTCACGGCAGAGCTCCTTTCTAGACCGAGTCCATGGTGGCAGGGCGAGACGAATTAGAGTTTGGGACGCGGATTGCCCATTGTAGCTGCCAATAGCGAGGTGGCTATTGGACATCCATCTATATTTTTCAGATTATTTTAATGCATGACACAAAATTAGTGGAATCCATGTTATCCATCTGTTTTTTCGAATAGTTTTAGAGCATGTTATAAAAAGAATAAAAGAGTCAGCCACCGTTAAAAACTTTTGGGGTGCAACAGAAGTCTTAGATCAAGTTGATATTTGTGTTTCTCTCCATCCAGATCAAAGAGACAGATCAACAATCTTGATGATAGGTAACATTATCCCTATTATTTCCTATGGTGTGGTTTGTTTGAAATTTTGGATCTACCTCATTTTGTAGCTTTTGCCCTAAAATGACTTGAAAACATGAATGGAGATATCAATAAAATACATAATTACAATGGGTCCCATGGAGCGTCTGTGACTCAGTCCATATAGGGCAGGACGCCATCCCCGCCTAATACAGAAGGAAGCAGATGGGGTCAAAAAATGAGGTAGATCCAAGGATTAAGTGGACCACACATGGGGAATTGAACGTCCACCAATAAAAATTTCTTGGGACCTATTGAGGTTCCGTAACAAGCTGATATTTTTCATTTTCCGTTCATCCATATCTATGTAATCATTTTTTTTTCACACCCCCACACACATTCACACGACAGTCGGCTCTCGGTTTGTTTCCTGTTGTGTGATGTGTGGGTGTGCCTGTTGAGAATCAAATATTACATATTTAACCCTTCAATTATATTAGTTTTTCTCGCATTTTAATTGATAATTTGATGTAATTATATACATTTTTGTCATTCGAGGTGATTCGGAAGCTTATAATAAATATGTGCTTAAAATTATGAATTTAGAGCTCAAAAGAAGATAATTAAGAATTGGAGATTTGGAAGTCATTAATGAATAATTCACATGCCAAATATCCAAAGAAAACAAGTAATGAATGAAGAGAATCGAAGGTTTGAAGTGAAGAAAATGAATCCTGAAAATTGACCCGAAAAAACATATTCTGGAATTCTGAATCTAAAACAAAAAAGTCCTGAAACTGACTTTCGGTCCCACCGAAGTCGGGAAAAACAATCCAGTAAGAAATAGAATTTTCGGCCTTAATTCGGTTTGATCGAACCCAACTTCGGTCCGAAAAAACTTAACTTCAGCGTAACTTTTTTCGTAAATTTGACACAGTTTCAAAGTCGGTGGGAAAGTTGGAGTTCCACAATTATAAATATGTGTACCTAGAATGTTCCAAAGTATCTTTGAGGTTTTGGAAAGGGAGAGAAGGCCTAAGTAAAGTGCCGAGAACGTTCTTCTACTTCGATTTTTTCATAATTCTAGTAGATCTTTCTAATTTTTCTTATATTTTTTTTATAGGATGTTAGTCTTCTTAGGCTAATCTCTCAGCTAAGGCTAAGAGATGAAACTTATAATTTTTTTTAATGTTTATCTTACTTTGATTCAAGTTTATGTTAAACTTCATTTATTTATAGTTTGATTTAAGGAATATTTTCATTTTTCTATACTTTATTGTGACTCCAATTACAGTAGATGTTGTGAGAACTTTGAATATCTTCTTACTTATTTTAAATTATGTGATGTGTATAAGTCGTTGTTCACTATCGTCTCCTGAGCATGGTAGATAATTGAATTCCCTGCCATCATTGTAATTAGATGGATATTTGGAAACTAATCCAATGAAAATTCAGATTTTATTTTAACCGCTCCATCATCCTATTAGATAAGATATAACTTTGATTCCAATCGTGTTATCATTGAACCAAGTAGATTGAATATTGTGATTGTTATATGTGGATTCCTGGATCCTTAGTCTTTTATCTTTATTAATTAAAACCTTCTTTCTAAATTGCTGGATTAAAAACCCAGACCAACTAAGTTAAGCTTTGAATAATTCTAAAACGTTTTCCATGTTACCTGCGGATTCGACCTCGTTCTTATCGAGTTATTACTACATTACGACCCCATACTTAGGGTTGTGAACAGTGTCAAAATTGATAAAGCAACTTGTTCGAAACTGACCAACCTAAACGAGCGCTTATATGACCAGATTATGGGAAGATTGGTTGCTTACTCAACTACTTACTAAATTTTATAATGAATAGATGATACCCGAATGGTGGGATTCTTGCTACCAAGTTGAGTTGTGAGTTACCTTCTAAAAGAAAGAACTTTTTAAAATACCAATGCAATCGAACAAAAGAAAAAACTTACAATCGGTCATTAGAAGTACCTGAAAGAATACATCTCTTGAAAGAACCATGTGATATTGGATAAAAGAAAATTCAAGTGTATGAGCATATATTTGGATTATAACTAAAAACTAGCTAAGAATCACTGCTACTAAATTATCGCTACTCCTAGAATAAGCAGAGATAAAAGATAGGTTTGTTTTGTATTGGATTGGATTAATAGGTGATTGTTGGGTGTGTGCTATGTAAATTTCCTCTCTTATTTATAGATTTCTCTTATAATTTGTTCTTCCAAATGCTTCTTCCATTACTCCAATAGTTACAATAGTCGAATAGCCTTTCTCTAAATCATTCTTTTTATTATGTTTCTTTTTTTTTTTTTACAATACCACTTCTCTCGGTTGAACTTTATTTTGTTTCTTGGTTGTTCGTTCCACTTTCGTACGCCTCTCGACCGCTCTTTCTTCTTCTGTATGCCTCTCAGCCGCTCATATCGCTTCCGTATGCCTCTTGGTCACTCGTTCCATTTCTGGACGCTTCTAGGCCGCTCGATGTGCTTTTGGACACTTTTCTGCCGCCTTCTGGATGCCTCTTGGTCACTTGATTCACTTTTGAATACATCATAGGTGCTCTTTATCTTATCATCCTTCCAACCGTGATTCCGTAAAAAGCACTCCAAGTATCCTTTAAGATTTTTAACATGTTATATTTTTTCCTTATTATAACGCGTGTCCTTTCTGTTGAGAATGTGGAGCCACAATTGGGCCGCCTTCGACAGGTCGTAGGACGTTTACGACCGGACGTGGGGCGCTCAACCGGTCGTGGGTTCGAGCCCTGGCACGACTCAAAGTCCAGCGAGTTGTGCTGTTTTTTTTCCGAGGCCTAGGACTGGTCGTAAGAGAGCTATGACTGGTCATAGGGGCCTAGGACCGGTCGTAGCGGAGCCAGGACCGGTTGTAGGTTATGCAGTTTGTTCCGCGAAACTGCAGATTTGAGTCCTTTTGCAACCGAGATGCGGAAGGGAAGTTGTCTAAACTATAAATAGGGATTTCTAAGATTTTTCTAGGGTATGCATGAGATGAGGAATATTGGAAAATATTTCTAAAGGTGTGGGCTAAGGGTTTTCTATATTCTTCCAAGGGGGAGGTTAGTATTTTGCCTTATAATCTTTGTTTCTTCATAGTGGAAGTTTACATTCGTGGTTTTTTATCCTAGTTTGGGATTTTTCTACGTATATCTTGTCTTGTAGTTTGTTTAGATTGCTTTGATCTGTTTCTAGTTTATATTTCTTTCCGTTTATCGTTTGTGGGTGAGGCCTGAGATTGGATCTCGGCCCACTGCGTTGTTGGCGTGCTGCGCAACAACTGGTATCAGAGCTATTGGTTTAGTTCTATTGGGAGCGATGGCGGAAGATGAAAAAATTAAAATTAAGAAGTTTGATGGTTCAAACTTTATCTTCTCGAAGATACGGATGGAAGATTATCTATATCAGAAGGACCTCTATATTCCTTTAGAAGAAAAAGAGAAGAAACTAGAAAAGATGACAGATGATGAATGGTTTTTACTGGATAGGAAGGCTTTAGGAACGATCCGACTCTCTTTGTCTAAGAGTGTCACCTTCAACATATCCAAGATGAAAACGATAAAAGAATTAATGGAAGCCCTAGCCACCATGTATGAAAAAGCCTCAGCATCCAACAAGGTTCATCTTATGAAACAGCTATTCAACATGAAGATGTCAGATGATGGGAGCGTGGCTGAACATCTAAACGAGTTCAATACAGTCACGAGCTAGTTGGAATCCGTTGGCATCGTTTTTGACGATGAGGTTAGGGCGCTATTGATGATGATATGCTTGTGTTGACGAGTTCAATACATCATTCTTCTTCTTTATGTTGATGATATGCTTGTGGCCGGTTCAAGCATGAAGGACATCTCAGATCTCAAAAGACAACTGTCTAGAGAATTTGACATGAAGGATTTAGGAGCTGCAAAACAAATCCTAGGCATGAGGATAAAGCGTGACAGGAAAAATAAGAAACTGGTTTTGTCACAAGCAGAGTACATAGCCAAGGTACTTGATCGATTCAATATGGGAGGTGCTAAGCCGGTTAGCACTCCATTAGCCAACCACTCCAAGATATTTAAGGAGCAAGGTGCAAAGACGCAGGAGGAACGGGACTACATAGCCAAAGTCCCATATACGTCAGCGATTGGGAGTCTCATGTATGCTATGGTGAGCACGAGGCCAGACATTGCTCAAGCAGTGGGAGTTGTTAACAGGTTCATGAACAACCTCGGAAAGGAACATTGGGAAGCTGTGAAGTGGATCCTCAGATACCTAGTGGGTACTAAGGATGTAGGGTTGTGTTATGGTGAATCAAAAATCAAGCTGCAAGGCTACATGGATTCAGATTTGGCAGGAGATATCGACAGCAGAAGAAGCACTACAGGTTATGTCTTTACTCTAGGCAGTGCTCTAGTCAGTTGGGTCCCTCAGTTACAAAAGATAGTATCTATCAGTACGACAGAAGCAGAATATGTTGCGGCTACAGAAGCATGCAAGGAGATGGTGTGGATGCAAGGTTTTATGGAAGAATTGGGTAAGAAGCAAGTAGATTACAAGCTGTATAGTGCCAATCAGAGTGCAATACACTAAGAATTCAGCCTTTCATTCAAGGACCAACCATATTGCCATCAGATATCATTTCATACGTTCGTTACTGGAAGATGGATCGATTATTCTGGAGAAGATTCATACAAGTGAGAATCCTGCAAATATGTTGACCAAGGTGATCACAAGGGAGAAGCTGAAGCTCTGTTAAGCTTTGATTGGTCTTCAGGTTTGAAGACAGGGAGGTGGTGCACTCCGGATGAAGAAGACGAAGGTTTATGGCAATGTGTCTCCAAGTGGGAGATTGTTGAGAATGTGGAGCTACAATTGGGCCGCCTTCGACCGGTCATAGGACGTTTATGACCGGTCGTGGGGCGTGTTCGACCGGTCGTGGGGGAGCCACGATCGGTCGTGGGAGGCGCTCGACCGGTATTGGGTTCGAGCCCTGGCACGACTCAAAGTCCAGCGAGTTGTACTGTTTTCTTCCCGGGGCCTAGGATTGGTCGTAGGAGAGCTACGACTGATCGTAGGGGCCTAGGACCGGTCGTAGAGGAGGCAGGACCGGTCGTAGGTTACGCAGTTTGTTCCGCGAAACTGCGGATTTGAGTCCTTTCGCAACCGGGATGCGGAAGGGAAGTTGCCTAAACTATAAATAGAGGTTCTTAGAGTTTTTCTAGGGTATGCATGAGATGAGGAATATTGAAAAATATTTCTAAAGGTGTGGGCTAAGGATTTTCTATATTCTTCCAAGGAAGAGGTTAGTATTTTACCTTGTAATCTTTGTTTCTTCATAGTGAAAGTTTGCATCCGTGGTTTTTTACCCTAGTTTGAGATTTTTTCACGTATATCTTGTCTTGTGGTTTGTTTGGATTGCTTTGATCTGTTTCTAGTTTATATTTCTTTCCGTTTATCATTTGTGGGTGAGGCCTGAGATTGGATCTCGGCCCACTGCGTTGTTGGCGTGCTGCGCAACACTTTCCAATTGAATTTTATAAGAATGGTTATAAATATGGTATAACATTTTCTCTCACGTCGCTTTGCCATTGGTAAAAGGTGAATTCGATATTGATTCGGTATTTAAAGTAATAAATGTGACTGCTCAGTCGGGCAAAATCATCATTTTCAACCATTTCAATTAAATTTGACCATTTCGATCGAAAAATATCAAATTCAACCATTTTGATCGAACTTGGCCATCTTGGTCAAAAATTGGTAAATTTGATCATCTTGGTCGAAAAATAGTAAATTCAATCACCTTCGTAGAATTCAACTGTCTTGGTAAAAAAATAATAAATTCAGTCATCTTAGTCAAATCGACCATCTTGATCGAGAAATGGCGAACGTCTTGGTCGAATTTGACCATCTTGATAGATAAATGGAAAATCCAACTGGATTGGTCTAACTCAACCCGTCATGATTGAGATACAACAAATTCGGTCATCTTGGTCGAAAAATAGCAAATTCGATCATGACAATGGATGTTGTTCATCAATCCATTTCGAATAGGACTTATGGTTGACCAAGGTAGTAATACGACCGAGAACTTGACGTACTACTTCCTAGACTATTTGAATAATTTATTGTCGATTCAAGCAGTGAAATTCGCCCATTGAAGGTGGTTCAGGGTTTATTTAGTTTTTTCTTCAATTATATAATGGATTCAAAAGGAATGGTTGTCACCCGGGTATATCCTAGTTTTTGTTTTCATGAACAACATTCTTAACCTCCCATTCCAGTCGCTTAAATTCGGTAGGTGACGTAAGATTCATCACTTCCTATATCGGAAGAGTCATATTCTGTTGTGGAAGAGGTACCCATAGTGTCGGTTGTGGTGTTGGTGCCACAGGTTATATCGATGGTGCCAGTGCCAGATTTCTGACAGAACTAGTATCGACATGTTGTTGAGGCGCCACATGTGTTCTTTCAGAAAAGAGAATTAGCATACGATTCAAGTTTTCAGCCTTATTGGTCGTTTATCTACATAAAGTTTCAGTTTAAACTTGTGATTGTTCAGCGATATATTGAATTCCTCTTTATATATCAAGCATTTCGACTAACAAAATCTTAAGAAGCTTAACTTGAGATAAAGATGCCCTATCCCAATTTAATGGAAAGGATATCGGATTCAGTAGAAAACCTAACTACTTAAGTGCTTGATGAACCTATTTTTGGATCATGATTTACTACATTGGTAAATATGCTTGTAATTAGAGTCCCACTGGGTGTGTTAAAAATGTTTGGCGCTCGATTTGTTTCCTATAACGTGTGACGTGTGCAAGTGTGCTATAATCGATAAAACGGCTTGATCCAAACTGATTAACTTTGATCCCAAGCGCTAAAATAAGCAAATACGTCAAATATAAACATATATGACTAAACTATGAGAAGATGGGTTACTTACTGATCCACTTAGAAAATTTTATAATGATTAAGTGATAATCGAAAGACGGGATTCTTCCTCCAAAGGTAGGTTACGTTTTGCCTTTCACAAGAAACAACTTTTCAGAATACGAGTGTAATTAATTTTTTTTTCAAAAAAGGAAAAACTTATATCACTAGGAGCGACTATAAGAATACATCTCTTGAAAAAATTGTGTGATATTGGATAAAAGACAAATTTTATGTATGAGTATAGATTTGAATTACAACTAAAAATTATATCTAATAATTATCACTACTGGGTTATCGTTATTCTTACGATAAGTTGAAATAAAAGATAAATTTGTTTTGTATTAGATTGAATTTGTAAATTATTGTTGGGTGTTTGTGTAATTCATATATTTCCTTCATTACTCCAGTAGTTACAATAGTCCAAAAGTCTTTCTTCATATTTTCTTTTTATCATGTTGCTTATTTTTTTTATGGTTTATCTTTTATTCTTCTCTCAACCAAGTCTTGTTTCATTTTTTAATTGTCCATTATACTTTCTTTATGTTTCTTTGTTGCTCTTTTTATTTTTGGACACTTTTCAACCACTTTTTTTTTACTACCGTATGCCTCTAATGTATCTCATTCACTTAGTTTACTTTTGAATGCCTCAAGATCTTTAGTATGGTATATATTTCCATTATTATGAGGAGTGTTTTTTTCAATTGAATTTCAGTGCAATTGGTACTCGATTGCATGAAGCCACATTCAAACTCTACGGAGTCTACCACTAAGGCATGAGTAAGGAGACCTTAGACATATTTGGATGTCAAATAAAAGGTACTTTTTTAGTATAGACCCGATGTACTATGTACCTTTTTTCATTCGATCTGAAAAAATTTAAATTACCAAACTAGACTACTATTTATATGGACAAAATCATAAAGATGAAAATACCTCTACTTTTTTAAGAATTTTACCCCAATAGGTAGTGATATTTTCATCAAAACATTTACCTCCGTACTTTAAAAATTCACTTTGATAAGATAACTTTCAGGTGGCAAAATAATAGGAATAGTACAGACTCTTCAGAAGATTTCAACGGTTAGGTGTCGTTGTAAGGTTTCAACCGTTTTATGGCTGTGGTCTACTTGAGTTTTGTATTAGCCTCAATTTCGGTACCTTTTTTCACACGCACACACCCTCGATTAAAATACTTATCTACTTAAATAATTTAGGATAAAATGTACGCGTCATGATACTTTACAAAGACTCTAGACTGGTTGTCGTCCGGCGGAGGTTATCCACTTCCAACTCTAAAAGCCTAGCAATCTGTGATGGTTCCTACTCGTCCACAAAGAAAATGTACCTGTTTCTCACATATCCCTCAATCCGGACCGTCCACGTTCTTTGTATCACAACGGACAAATCATAATACGAAAAACAGTTAGATTAAACAACTCCAACATGTGATCAGGACGAAGTTTCTCGCAGAATGTAGGCATACACCGTTTCTCATCATGCGTTCCTTGTGGCTGCTAATCGGTCAGTCGGGATATAATCTCGCCGTAAATGTTAGTTATGGCCCATCTAAAGTGGGCCCACGATATTGACTGCTTAGTTTGAGTTTCTTCTCACGTGAATCACATGCTTTTCTAGTGCATGTATTTGGGCCATCACACTGCTATTATAAAGTTTTGATCATTTTCTTATACTTAAAATCCGGCAAGTGGGACGGTGAGGAGAGAGAGAACGAACGGTCTAAGTCCAACGCACGTGTGGCACCCGATGAATGAGCCCGCCGAAATTTTTATGATATATATTAGGTTTACCTTCTAATCAACGTTCTGGATTCCGAAGACATGGGCCAACTGACCATGCTTGAGTTCGGCACGTGCAAGTGCGAGGCTAGTCTTTTATCAAACGGTAGCTAACGATCCACAGTGCACGTGGCTTTTAAGTACTTCAATCCAGACCGTCCGTTTAATTATTCCTTTTCTAGATGGAGCATAGGCGGGAAATCAGGTCACTTGATTAACTGTGACTCTTGATTATAAACAACCTGGCCAACATACTTTTTACGGTATGGAATTTACAGTAGAGCAAGTGAAAGCAAACGTGTTGTTTTGTACAACATTCACCTGCCGTTTTCAAGATGGCAACAAACTCGTACCATACTGCCATTCCATCAATGGATTTAATGTATGACTAGTGATATCTTGTACGGTATTTTTCTACCGACAAGAGCACTAGTGGTCTCAGATAGGGTGTCAATGGGCCGGGCTGGGTCAGTGTTCTTAATTCAATCAGTTCACCTGGACAGTCCATTCCATGGAAGCGGATTGCCTTGGAACCCGGCACAGAGATATTCCTGTTCCCGGGGCTTGTGGGGTCCACACATATGTCGGTGATAAATATACTATATCCGTTTGTTTGAAAGACCACAGTAAGGATAGGATTCTAAAAATCTGGTAGATCCAAAGCTCATATGGGCCATATCACACAGAACAGAGGGGATTGAGAGTATGTGGTGACAGAAGTTTTGTATCCGGGTGATATTTGTTCCTACTGTTTTATCTGAGTGGTAATAAACCTATGAACGGTTTGGATGGCATATAAACATCATTGTCAGCACTAGGAAGGTTTCAATAGTGGAGGTTTCTGTTCCCACTGTTTAGTTGGTGTGGCTCACGTGACTTTTGGATCTTCATGATTTTTAGTATACTATCCTATTATGGTCTTTCAAAACAGATGGATGGAATGGATTTATCACCAACATATCTGTGGACCCCACACAGCCCCAGGGACAGGTATACCTCTGCACCCGGGTCACAGGCAATCCACTTCCTTCTTGATCTGAACCGTCTATTTAAGTCTATAACACATTTCGTGGACTAGGATGCAAAACTATCAGGAAAGTCGTTTGCTCTAATCCATATTTGATTTGGCCTTATTTTATACCGTTATCTTGTTACAAGCCGTGGATGGGACGGCTATGATTGCCTTAAAAAAGCCATTCTTTAAAATCATAAGCAATCCATGATGGACCTAACATAAAGGGATTGAGCCATTAATTGGACCTACTTTTGTGCTAACAATCTCAACCGTTAAAGTCCATCAATCAAACGGTTAACTTTTATCAGATGGGTTTTATATCCGGATGGTAGTCTTTGAAATGATCGTTGGAGCAAATGAACAATCTAGATCATTGGATTGGATTAAGTGTCCAAATGCAAGTAGGAGCACTAAGCATTGGAGGATTTCTCTTTTACACCCAGACCCACTGGCCACCATCTTTCCCTGTCTTGCGGGAGCGGATTGCCTGTGACCACGGGTAAAGAGGCATTCCTGTGCGCCCATAGATATGTCTATGATAAATCCACTCCGTCCATCTGTTTTGCAAGACTACAGTAGAACAAAGCTATAAAAATCAGGCAGATCCAAAACTCATGTCGGCCATACGACACGAAACTGTGTGGACTGAAAGCCGAGGGATGACAGAAGTTTTGTATAAAATGATATTTGTGCGTACAGTTTATCTGCAGGGTAATGACCGTATGAACAATTTGGATGCCATATAAACATTATGGTAAGCTCCAGGAAGGTTTTGAACGGTGGACATTTCTGTTCCCACCGTTTGGTTTGGTGTGGCCCAACTGAGTTTTGGATCTTCCTTATTTTTAGAGTCATGTCTTACTGTGGTCTTTCAAAATAGATTTTGTCAGAGACATCTCCGTGGGCCCCACACAGCCCCTGGCTTAGGTATGTCCACGTGTCCGGGATCACTGGTAACTCGCTTCCTAAATGACCAAAATATGCGTATCAATAAAATGAGAACGGCTCTTACGGGAGTTATATTTGATATTCTGGCTGCATACGGCAGGTGATACCTAGGCACTTAGAAATAATACACGTGGTATATTAACTCAAGTAAAACGGACTGAATTGTAGATCCCACCGTCTTAAGTTACAGTAAAAAAAAACCACACTGGTTGGACAATCCTCCCTTTAGCCTTTTGACTAGGGTCCTTGGAGAGGGAATCCCAGTCTGCTTCTAGTAGGTCAGTTAGCCACCCTGCTAGCGCACCGTCATGAAAGTCAGGTTCATGAACACTTTCTTTGTTGAAATCAGACCACTGGTTGTTTTTCATTTCTAACCATATGATATGTTGATTAAGATCTTAAATCTGCAAATTAACATGTCTATTGATGATAGTTCGATACTATCGAGCAGACTTTGATGCCATTGAAGTCATGATCAAATTCAGAATTTCAATACCATTGATGTTTAGCTCAATATCATTGAAAGATGTTCAATACACTTTGGATGTTCAGCTCGATATCATTGAAAGATGTTCAATACCATTGAAGGCCGTTTGATGACATTGAAGTCCCACTTGATGTCATCATAAAATTTTAAATTTTTTATGTTTAGTCGATGAAATGTTTTGATGTTTACTTCGATGCTATCTAAAACTGTTCGATGACATTGAATGCTGTTCAATACCATCGAAATTTCATCAAAAGTGTCATTAAACTATCATGCAAGTTGGTCAGTAACATTTGAAGTTTTTAAGTTGCATATTTGCAGAATTTGTTTCCTATTTCAATTGTGATTCTAATAAAGATTATATATATATGGGTGTAATCGAATCTAAAGGAATATTCTAAGGTATTCTAATTTGTACATGGTGTTTCAAAGGCTTATCAGAGGAGATTCCATACTTATTCAAATCAAGTATTCTCTCACTCTCTTGTAATTTCTGTTTTCATAATATAATACTATCATTTTGTACTATAATTTCTTTTTTTTCAAAAAAGTTTTTCCATGTTAAATTTTAAATGTTTATGATTGGACTTGGCTATTGCAATTGGAGTACTTGATTCAACTCTGTGTGCTTACGCTGTCCCCCTAACAAGATAGAGGTCCATTAATCTAATAGTAAAAAAATCAAGTAGATATAGTTTTTGGTTCATGATATGCCTAAACAAGTACCCATAACTTAAATAATATAGTTCAATTTGTTGTCATCCATTATACAATTTCTAAGTGATTGCCGGTCATTCAACAAGATGATCGATGTTATTCATCTTTTATATCTCTGGCAAGCCATTCATATGGATGCAGTTATTGATTGCCCATAATTTCACGAATTGCTGCCCCTGTCCTACGTAGGGCCAGTCCATCTAAGGTATCGCAGAGGCATCTCCTACCGGTATAGGTAGCAAAGTGTCCTAAGAACTAGAGCCATCCATATACTAGCTCGTATTGAGAATGGCAAATGATTCAAAATGCCAATAGGTGATCCAAAACATTCAATTAAAGTGCTAACAAAGTGATGGACAGTGATTTTTTAAAATGGATGTTAGGCCCAGTAGATGGGTGGTTCCAACTGCTCTCCGTACACATGCTATAAAGAGAGCTTTTAACACAATCCACTTCTACTCATCCATTCTACCCATCATTCACATAGGGTCTGAAATTTGCAAAAAGAAAAATAATAATAATAATAATTAAAAAAAAAAGCAATGCAAGGGCAATTTGGTTGGTGTCATTCTCCTCCTAGGGCGACACTGACCCCTTCCTCTGAAATACAGCTGGACACGAGCTGATTTGAACCGAGTTGTGCCAAGCTCAGCTTGGTTTGAACAGCTGCTTACCTCAGTTCAGTCAGCAATTCGGGGAGTTCAAATTCAAATAGCTCAGGCAAAAATTAAAATGGAATATTTTTTATACATATGAATATAAATATAATGAATTAAAATATATAAATCAAGTCAAGTTACCGCTGAGCTTCGAGTCAAGTTCAACTCAAAAAATTTACATTCTTAATTAAACAGCTCAGCTCAACCCGAACCCAACTTTTAAGCCAAGCTGAATCAAGCTTAATCAAGCTGAGTCAAGCAAGTTAACCATGCTATCTCAGTTGATGCTCTCAAATATATTTGGAAGGGAAAGCTCGTGTAATTAAAAGCTCTACAATGCTTACCATGATGGGTGTAATATTGACTATATTCATCAACTGCACAAGTGCCAGCTAATACTAGGGTGCTATAAAACCCAAATCAACGCCGAATTTAAGTGTATCACAGCTAATATTAGGTTGCTATAAAACCCAAATCAATGCCGAATTTAAGTGTATCGCAAGTAAGGAGAAGTGGAAATGAAGATGGTCACCATTAAAATCTTCTTGGGCCCACCAAGACTTTTGTACAGCATTCAACTCATTTATAAAGTGCAACCAAATTAAAGAGAAAAAATATCAGCTGATCCAAAACTTTTGTGGACCCCACTAAAGTTTGGAAGGCATGCCTCTTATCCCCACTACTCCCCATGGTGTGGACGCGGCCTCAGGAGATCTCCGGATCCACCAAAATCGGTGGAGCCTACTGTGTTGTAATTTTCTTTTATCCATGTTATCCATCCAGTTCGCCAGCTAATTTTAGAGCATCATCCAAATTTTGTGGCAGATCTTAATCTCAAGTGGGCCACACCCTCATCAAAAGCTCAAGTGGTATACTAAGTGAAAGATATCTTGTTTCAACACTGAGATCTTGGTATCCATCGCTTGTGAGGGTGGCTAACACTGAAGTGGAACTGACAGTGGGTGTACTAATAGGCTAACCAAAAAAGAAGAAGGGTGCGCCACACCACAGGAAACGGGGATGATTGAATGACCACTCAGAAAAACTACCTAGGGCCCACAATAATGTGCCCTATTTGACACAAATATAAGCTCGATTCAAAACTTTTGTGACCTAACAGAAGTTTTTAATGGTCAATCACCGTTGTTTCTTATGATGTGGTCCACCTGAGATAAAATCTTATCTGCTTCATTTTTGGGCTTATGCCCTGAGATGGGACGAAAAGGATTGACAGCATGGATATAAGATAAAAACATCACGGTGGGCCCCAGATTCAGAGATCCACCCACCTCGGTCCCAAGCCCCTGCCCCTGGTGTGGCCCACTTGACCTTTCGGTCAGAATAATTTTTGGGTCGGACATGATCTAGTGCAAATGATTGGCCGAACGATATCCCGGACAAATCACGGTCTCCAGAGATAACCGATTAGACAATTTTACCCATCCATTTCATTCGGTTTCCTTAATGAATGTTCGTCCACTTCCATTCTAATCTTATACCGTTATTTTTGAAGGCCAACAATCAGGACCCTAGGATCATCCCATCTGTGGGTATTTTAGAACTGGTTCCATCCGGACTAGGCCAAGGTAGATGAACGGTCCTGATTGACACATATCACCCTGCCATGTGTACCGTGGAGAGTTGGCTCCACCGTATTCATGTTTTACCGGTTCCACCGGTTCATCACTCTCTATTCATTATAGCGAGTGGGTCTTTCTTCATTCAAGGGACCCACGCGCTTTCCCTTTACAACATCCACCGTCACCTTTCATCCTCCTTTTGACTTAGCACCTTCACATCTCTTCAAATCTTCTGTGCGGGTGTGATTGGAGAATTTCTGCTAGTCTTTGAATACAAAGCTTTGATACTCTGGAAAAGTGCAATGGATGATACGCAGGTACTTAAAATTTACTTAAAATCTGTATATGTCGTACAAGTATATCAAAGTACACTATCGAAATTATCTGTATCTATTTTAATGTACCATTATGCAAAGTTACCGTCATTTAATTATCTGATCATTGGACGGTGGGCATTTATTGGACCTATAATAATGAAAAGCATCGCTGGTCGTATTTAAATAACCATGTGTCCAGCATCAGAGGCTAGGACTGTCCAACCAAATGAGAATTTCCTAATTTAGGCGGTTTAATTTGAGTTACTAAATGTCAGTTGTACCATTTCCTAGTGTTTGTGTTTCATATGTCATCCATGTATCAGCTTCGGTGTATCCCTGACTCTGAGGCCCACCTCAATCTATCTTCCTCAAATCTATACCGTTCATAAGTTTTAAAAGATCATTTTAGGGGTAATTCCAAAAATTAAGAGAATCCAAATCTCAAGTAATCCTCACCATAGGAAACAGTGGTTACTGACCATTAAAAACTTATTGTGGGCTGCAAAAGTTTTGAATTAAGCTGATATTTGTGTTGTCCCTTAATCCAGTACTTTTTAACCTTATAAACAGGTTGGATGGAAAATAAACCTTCAGGTGGCCCAAGAAATTTTTAATGGTGGGTAGTCAATCACCACTATTTCCTGTGGTGCGGTCAACTGAGAATTGGATGTACTTCATTTTTAGGATCGTATATTAAAATAAGTTGTTAAAACGGATGGACGACATGGATGTAAGGAAAATACATGACGGTCGGCTCCACAGTCAGGGGCCCACCGACTTCAGTGAATCCGGGGATTCACCGAAGCCGCGTCCGTCATCCGCAGCCCGAGTATCAAATAACTTGGCTGGTTCGAAGTATGTTATCCGATCTCGACCCAAAGGCATACAGAGGATACCTGGGTCTTAGTTTGGACAAGTGGGGCCCATCGTTTAGTGATCTAAACCGTTGGAATTTTATGATCCGCAGTAGATGAACTATATCCAGTAAATATCTCTCAGAGCTGAACTTCCTAGCTACCAAACTGGGCCTTTTTCAGTTGAACGTGGACTGCCGCTGCTTTTCTTTTTTGACCGCTTCCATTTGCTGACCACAGATTCCTTTTCAAGATATAGCATCCATACACTGCAAGGCCCAATATATCAGTGGTCTGGATCTCGAGACCATGGCCCCACTTGTTTAGTCCTAAAACACGGACGAACCGTCCATATCTCAGGTCGAGTATCCTATGTAAGGAATCGCAGTTACTGGCTTACTGGCTACTGCCCAGGCGCGTCAAAGGAGTGGGCCTCATTCACCAACCCCATACAGTACACTTTAATGATTCAATGGGGCCCAGCTTTCAAGCGCCAAGATTTTTAAGGCTCAAAGACATATTGACTAATGAGTGAAGAGAAAATCTTTCGGCACTCTGGCTGAGTGTGATGGACGATACGCAGGCACATAAAAAATTAGGTAGAAATTACATTTGTGGTAATCAATAGATTTAAATTAGATCGTCCAAATTAGGGTACCATCTTGCATGCACCATTAACCAAACATATGACTATCAAATTGGCATGCATTTATTGGACGGTTAAAAACATGAAAAATATCCAACGGCCCTATTTCAATAAACATCTATCCACTGATCAAAGGTTAGGATTGCACAACTTGGCTATTTTTCAGGCCGTTACTTAGTAGCAGTCATTTTCACAATTTAGTCGGTTTCATTTTACTTAATTGTCTACTGAACAGTTTCTGAGTGCATGCGTATCAAGCATCCTACTATCCCGGAGTATCTATTTCCTCCCCGTGAATGAATGCAAAACCGGTCTTGCAAACGGAGGATTTCTTACTATGCACCCCGACTCATGCTTCATATGGGTCTGCTGCTAGGGTAGGCGGTCTGGCTAGTGACCCCAACATCAGGCAGCTACTGGCATCAAAGCTCTATGGGCCTACCACGGTGTATCTGTTTTATTCGTGCCGTTCATCCATTTTGCCAGCTCATATTAGGCCATGAGTCCAAAATGAGGCAGATCCAAATCTTAGGTGGACAACACCACCTGGAAAATGCTGTTGACTCAATGTCCACTGTTAAAAACTTCCTAAGGTCCACTGTAATGTTTATTTTCCATACAACCTATTGATAAGGTCACACAAACATGGATGAAGGGAAAACATGAACATTATCTTGATCCAAAACTTTTGTGGCCGCCAAAAGGTTTTCTACTGTAAGAATTCAATCCAGACCGTTTCCTGTGGAGTGGTCCACCTGAGATTTATATATAACTAAATTTCGGCCTCAAGGTTTAAAATGAGCTAGAAAAATGGATGGACGGCGTGGATAAAACATATTCATCATGGTACGGGCCATAGACCAGCTAGCTGCCTGGTGCTGGGGTCACTGGCCAAACCACGTCAGCTGCGAGGAGCCAAGGATCAAACCATCCACAACGGCTAGGCCACTGTGCTTTCAGCTCTTTATGCTGTGGCAACTCATGTTGCACCCTACACGTGGCACACATGTACTGCGAACCAGTCATATAAATCATGGGCCTCAATGTCAATAGGTGAATGGTCACATGCGTTCGAACTGTGTGTGGGCCACCCGTGATGTATATGTGGAAATGCGCCTCCTGCAAATCCAGATGGGCACCGTGCATGTCCATATCTTCTCTCTAACAAAAACTCAAGTAGGACGTCACACCACACGGAGCAATCTGCAACCACTCCCAAAACCTACACATTCACTTGTGGCCCACCTAAATCAAAATATTCAGTTATTGGGGCCCACCTAAAATTTGGAACGGCTCGAGTTTTGGTGCGTCCATTCAATCTGATGGGACGCACGGAATGTGTTGGTTGACACATACACAACACGGTGTTCCCACATTCAATCTAGAAATTTCTATGCAGGGGCTACCCCTCCCATTGTTTCCGTTGGTATGGCCCACCTGAGTTATGAATCTGGCTGGATTTAACCTTAGGGTGCATCTTATTGAAGGATCGGATGGCACACAGACATCACAGCGGGCCCAATACATCTTTAACATATACAATATAGCATGTCTAAAAAATCTCCCATTGTTTCCTTTGGTGTGGCCCACCTGATTGATGAATCTGGCTGGATTTAACGTTAGGTGCATCTTATCGAAGGATTGGATGGCACTCAAACATCACAGGGGTACCCAGTACATTTTGAACATATGTAATATAGCATGTCTAGAAAATCATGCTGACGGGACAATCATACCATCTATTCTAGCCTGTTGAATTTGGAGGGCAACAGTTGATTTCGTTGGATTCTTACATGATTGGATGGTTGAAATAATCATCCAATCATTATAAATTTACAATTTCATGCCGTAGGTACGAAAACTTGGCTGTGGCTGCCCTACTGATGAAGATGTCTGACCCGCACTGCTGCTAACTGTTGTACTATTGTCGTGTCATCAGCAGCGCACCATATCATAGTTTTATATAGATTCCAGACCATCCAAATCGTCCACCCAATGGGAGACGACATAACTAGAAAAATACACCGGTAAGATGATAAAACTATCTAATTTCTGTCCTTGAAATTTGGGCCAAACACTATATAAAATTTAACCATCTATCAGATAACTATCATTTGAATGTGATGTGATTAAAACTGCTGTTAACTTGATTGGACTAAAACAATAGCTCAAGCAATAGCTATTAAAACTAAACACTCATTTGATTCTAATAGCCCATGTAGTATGCAGTTGAAAATAAGAAGAAAAAGATAAAAGAAGATAAAAAAGAACACAAAAGTATAACCACACAAGAACACAAGATATGAGTAATTCATCTTTATAACTACATCCATGGACACCTAACAACGAAAATTCACCGTAGCAATGAGAGATTAGAAAAAAGTAAGGAACGAAGTATCCTCTTCACTAATATAACAAAACTCTCTTAATTCCAAGCTTAAAAAGGCAAACACTCCACCATTGTAATGCTAGCAATATATTTTTTTTACTTCGAATGTCTTGAAAAGAAAATTATTAGATATTTATAGGAAAACCTTGGAGTCTTGAATCAAGCCTTCAAGAGGAAAACCCTCTCTGTCAAATTCTCTTGTGAAAAAAGAAACTCCTCTCTCTAAAATTCATAGCTCTCTATTAACCTCAATACAACTTACCTTAAAAGTCATCCTTTCACAATGGAAATAACAAAAATATTCATTGGAAAGTTAACTAGCACTCAGGCCTTGTTAGCATGTGAAACATATGTTATCCAAGCTCGAAAAAGTGAATAAACTTATGGTTATTTTGATGTCAAAATTTTAACAAAATGGTTGGAATTTCTCAATCGACGTGATTTTAGAAATGTTTTCCGAACACACTGTTCCATGTAGTTTGATGGTTTGAATAGCCGTACATAAGTGACAAGTGTGAAGAAAATGAAACATCAACATTTTTCAAAGGTGTTACCTACCATGAGACTCTTTTAGTCTCAATGGGTCCACATGACATTGAAAAAGAGAATTCTCCCACCGCAAATGGTGGATTAGATGAATGCCTGCATACATTACTCCCATGTAATACATAGTGAAGGAAGGAGATGATAATGGCAGAACCAACTATCCACCCACCATCTAGTTGCCCCTACCTTGGATGGATGGTGTTTTCAATTACATCAATATCCCATTGTCATGTCCATTTGAAAGGTAGCCTTCCAAGCGAGCTAAAAATGGTCAAGCGAGCTGAAAATGGTCAATGGACAACATTCATTGAAAGATTGGAGAAATGTGATGAATAGGATTACCTAATTTGCGTGGTTTTTCTAAACGTGATAGATCCCACTAGATAGACATCTGCCATTGATGCGGCTCCTTACCACATCTATCATGGAAAGATGGCTTTGAGGATATATGTCTGTTCTCATGTCTGAACTAGGGGTAATATTTCCATTTAGCATTTCAGCTGCTTAAGCGACATGCCATATTTGTTTGGATCAAATCCACCTCTGGACAACTCATAACAGGTGCTTCTCCCTAAGCTCCACATGAATTTGAAATCCATCAAAATTTCTCACCTAGGGCTCTACAGGAATTTGGTAATTCTAGTTCAACTAAAACATCGTGTGTATCACAATTGCAGCGCATCACTTGTTATACGATTTTAGATGTATCATAACTGAGTGGGGTCTATTTCTATTTTCTTTCTTTTTTTTCTCATGGATTCAATAAGTCTCCATTATGAGTCCAAAACGGCTTCTTTGATTTGAAGTAGTTATTCTTGTGGAAGACGGGTGATGGACCTCATCATATTCATTCCTGGGTCACTATCAGGTGAGAACCTTTCTAGTCACCATACAAACCACGTATAAAGATGATAAAAAATTAAAAAAATAAATAAATAAATAAAAACTCAGGTGAACCACACCCAGAGTAAAAAAAAGTGAAATTGTACATAAAAACTCTTAAGTTCACGTGGTAAATTATGTTTCCGATACATTTTAGGGAGTCTAAATAGTAAGTTGCTTAAGATAAGTTACTTACTTCATAAATAACTTATCTTAGTTTCAACTTATTAAGAAGATAAACATACTTGTAAGCTTCTCTTCTCATTCCAGAAAAAGTAATTTATTTTGTGGAATCCAAACTGGCCCTCACCAGAGAGAAGGATTACTGTCGCCCGACTTGTGTAGGCACGTGGATAGCATTACCCCTGCTAGATGAGCACTGCATAGGACAAAAATACATCAAACCACAATTTCCTTCAGGTGCACTACCAAATTTAAACCATGGACCCTAAAAATTAATCAAATCCAAGATTTAGGTGTGCCACACAATAGGGAACCGATTAGATCATTCCTAAAACCTCTAATTCATAGGAACCATTTAAGATCATTCCTAAAACCTCTAAGCTCATGTAGTGCGGTCCACATGGGTCTTATGATGTCCTAATTGTTGGAAAATCCTTTCATCCAGTGTGATGCTTCAGATGAGTGGATTGGATGGCATGTGCACATCACGTGGTGGACCCCACACGAAATTTGGATGATCTTAATGGCTGGACTTCCCATCCCAACTGTTTCCAGGGTGTGGCCCACCTTATTGTTGAATCGCCTTTATTTTGGAGCGCTGTACAAAGATACGGCGGGCACCTGATGGATAGGTGGATCGGTCCACATCATGAAGTGGACATCTTTGGTCCATGTCTTCAACTTGTAGAAAATAAAGCCCTTCATCTTCCCATGAAAGTCACTCCTAGGCATGTGTTTTCGTAGAAAAAAACAATTAAAGAAAGAGAAAATGGGGTATTTTTATAATTATTTATTCTGATTACTTTTTGACTAAGTGTAAAGGAAAGTATTATGTCATTTTTGAGGTATAAGTGCAATTAGATTAAACATAGTTGGACGACTGTAAGTATATACCGTACATGCAGGCGTTTGACTGTAATTTCTTTAATAAAAAATCGTTGTTTTATGAAATTTTTGTTACATTAGTTATGTGATGGCTAGATATCTTGATTTGTATCCTCATTTTACCTCGTATATTCCAACTAGAGCTGGGCATTGAGTGGAGTCAAAAGGAGTTACGATTGACCTGATTTGATCCGATTTTGAAATAGACCTGATCCGGACTCAACCTAACTCGGCACCGAGTCCAACATACCTAACCTAATTAGAGTGCGGGTTTAGGTGGACTAATCCCAACCAAGTTCGACCCGATCACAAGTACCAAGTCCGGTCAAGTCAACATCGAGTTGGGTTGGGTGTGGCGGGTATCCACAGGCTAAAATCACTGCTTAGAACCTAAGTGCACCTGCCGGAATTGCAACATGTTCATCAACTATAGGGCATCTCAAACCCTAAACGATAAATATGGTATGTGTGTGTGTGTAAAGAGAGAGAGAGAGAGAGAGAGAGAGAGAGAGAGAGAGAGAGAGAGAGAGAGAGAGAGAGATTTGCATACGTGTCATGGGCATCTAATCCGAATGGTCCATATGAAACGGGATCCCATGAAACCCCAAGGGACAAATTTTCACCTTGATCTAAAATTTTGGTGGACCATAACAAGGAAAAATGCAAATCAAACGAGGAAACTGTTTTTATTTTTTTATGGCCCACCAAAGTTTTGGATCAAAGTAATAATTGGGCCTTGGAGGTCTCATGAGGTATTGCTTCACGTGGACCATTCAAATTTTGGAGTCACATCATGTATGATGAGTTTTCAAAAAAGTTCACACGAATTCCATGCAAACTGGTGCGTAACTAAGCTATATATATATATATATATATATATATATATATATATATATATATATATATATATATATATATATATATATATATATATATATATCAAGTTGAGTTAAGGGTGAACTAACAGTGGGGTGTACTAGCAAGCTAACAAAAAAAAAAGTCGGTACCGAATTGGATTTCGGGTTGAGTCAAGTCAAGCTTCTGGGTGACCCAATCACCACGCGGTTTGAGCTCCGATTGGACAAAGTCTACTCAGTTCATACCGATTCACCTACCTGGTTTAGGTCGAGTCAGGTGTAAACGAGTTGGATGAGCCGAGTCTACCGAGTCGAAGGGTCCGTGCCCAGCTCTAATTCTAACAACTAAGTCATGAGAATTTCTCTAAATAGTTTTGATTTGAATTTGAACTTGGAAACAATGATAATGGTCATAAGACGGATAAAAAGATTAAATGGTTCTGATTTGGGTTATGACAAGTGCCCATAATACTCTACTAGATTAATGGTATCGATCATCCTAGAAGATTGTCACGTCTGAGGTGGAGATGCTCAGTACGAGCACATCGGATCTTATCAGCATGTCTTATTCTAATAACCATTGGTTTTTCATTCGTGATATATGGGGCCCATGGCCTTTGTAATCCAGACCAGTGGTTTTCATCCCATGGTGGATGGATCATGTGACCGAAAAAAAATATAAAATCCTATCTCCACGACTAGCTTACTTATTCTCAGTTCTCAAGAGAGCTGTGCAAGCCAGGCCCACAAAGTAAAACGTAGGCTTCACCGGTTTGGGATCTTGATAGAGAAGCCCAGCCCAGCCCATCACTAGCCTTATATGTACACATTCTTCTTAAATTAGACAGATGGGGCAGCTTTTCGTGATCTCCACCTTTCATAGGGTAGGGCCCACCATGGATCAGACATTACTGAAATATCTCACAGTATCCAAGTGCATATTAGAAAGAGAAACTAGTGGCCTTCATTAGGTTAGATTTCTCCACCTCGAAGATGATTGACTATCAGAATGATCACTTTTCAATGGTCAGGATGAGATCAAAGTTCCAGCGAAACCTAAGTCCGATGAGCGGTCCACATTGTTCAAAATTATCATTTTACTTCCTTTTATTCGTTTAGGAGTTTAAATATGAACGAATCGGAAGATAGTATCAGTCTGGCCTGGCCCACCCCTATTACTCCGCTAGCATGCATGCTGGGCTGAGCTTGGATTGGGTTTTTTGCACGCTCGGTTCATTTGGGGGTGGCAACTTGCCCAGTGGCCCGCCTAGCCAGGCTTTGGATCCATTGGCTTGGTCCGAGGCCAGGCTTAGGTTGTAGGCATGTATGGCTATTTTAGCCCGACCTCAACACATCCCCAAATTTCTTAAAATTTAAATGTTTAATGGTTTTCTGTAGGATTTTTTTAGGGGCGTCAATGGGCTGGACCAGCCTAACGGGCTTTTGGGTTTGGGCACGATAATTGGCCCTAGGGGTAGAGCTGGGTAGGATTTCACCCGAACTGGCGGATCTGACTCGTTAGAACCGGTCAGATCCGATCTAACCCGAACCGAAAGTCAGGATCAGGTCAGATCGAGTAAAGCCACTCACATCCAACTGCACATTGAGTCGAGTTCGTGTCAGTAGTCAATCCAATCCGGTCGGATAGTATAAATAATTTTTAAAAAACGCTTTTACTTTTACTCATCTTTTACCCGAATGACATACCCTAACCCATTTCTACCCGTGTGGCGCCGCACTAGGTCATTCTTTGTCTCCTCCTTTCTCTCATTCTTTCTCTCCCAATTTCCATCCTCTCTCCCTCTCTCTCCCAATTTCCCTCACATTTCTTCCCTAGCACTAGAGTCTTCGGATCGGCTTGATCAGCCTACTCCGAATCAACTATACAGACTCAACTCAATTCGACTTAGTTTCCCTAACCAAGTCGAACTCAGTTCAGGTCAGGCCAGCAAAGATTCAAATCGGATCGAGTCAGCCCTGTTGGACTCGATCCCGGATTGGATCGAGTTCGGATCAGGTTCTTGAAAAAATCAGATCGAATCAAGTTGGACCCAATCCGATCCGACTCGACTCGATGCGCACCTCTACCTAGGGGTGGGTTCAGGCCTAAAAGTCAAGCCCATTTCTCCAACGGGTAGGCTTGGACTCAGTCATCCAAAAGCCCATCAGCCCATTGGATTTTACCATAAACTTTCAAAAAGTCTGCTCTCTCCCACTCTCACTTCCATACTCCAACAATATCGCCCTCCTCTCTCTCTCCTAAAAATCAAATGAAACCCAAACGACATGAAGAAACCCTTTAAATCTTACCTCCTCCAAACCTCGATCCTAATCATAACAATAAATCTCCCCATTTCCAGAAGCACCCCATTGCAACTGTTGTTGATGATATAATATTTTGAATTTCTCCATTTCTCATTTAGCAGGTATATGCTAAGTCATCATTTCTTTTACTTTATTTTTTACCTTTTTTTTAATGGCTTGGGCTCAAGCCAGGACATAGATATATATTGGGTCGGACTTGGGCTGGACTATTTAGGCCCATCTCGGCCTAGGTTTGGGCTCATATTGAACAAGGCAGGCCAGGCTTGGATGGAGCTCGGCCCAACCTTTACAAAGCCCATTGACATCTCTAATTTTTTTGTACTTCGCTCTTTAAACAACCACTCTTTTTGGTTTATGTTATTCCTTGTATCAAATAGTATTTGAATTAAATGAACTCATTTTTGTTGCAATTCTCATCGGTTTTTTTCGATATCATGTGGTGTGCGTGTGTGTGCGTGTGCGTGTATGTGTGTGTGTATTGTTTTCTAATATTTTTATTCATAAATAAATAAACATGTGTCTTTTAGTATCTTTTAAAGTTTTATTTAAAATTTCACCATTTCCTCAAGTGTTTCTCTAATTTTTAACTTTGTCTATGATTTTTTTTTTATTTTTTTTAAAGTATCAATAATAATATCGATGATATTGATACATGTTCTCTAATCCCCAATCTTTGATATTATAATGACACCATTGACATGTTAACATGAATTGACCGAGCTAGATACCTGTCACTGGATGTTTTTTTGTTTATTTATTTACTTATTTAAAGAAAGTTAGAAGTGGGCAACAGTCCCACACGAATCAAACAAATGGGTGTCTAGCATTTGAAGGGACATTAATTGGCTGTAATTAGTAGCCTCTGATGCGGTAACAATGAAAAATGATACATGTGCCTGCTAGATGTGGGGCTCTAGTGAAACTGTAAATGTTGTGAGAAAAGTCTTCACCGCCTTCGACCAGTCGTAGGGACTGCTCGACCAGTTATAGGGCTCATCTGGACCGGTCGTGGCCTGCTCAACTTAAAGTCTAGCGAGCCCTGTTTTTTCATGTCCGGACCCTTCGACTAGTCATAGGGATTGTTTGACTAGTCGTAGCCCCCCTTCGACTAGTCGTAGTTACACAGATTCGTTCCGCGATTTTACAGATTGCGAAAATCTGAGTTCTTTTGCAACTAGGATGCAAAAGGAAAGTTGCCTAAACTATAAATAGGTGCTCGTAGGGTTTTTCTAGGGATGGGGGAAATAATTCTAAGGCTTTCTAAAAGGGTTCTAGGGAAATTAAAGGGTGTAGCAAGGGTGAGATTCGAGGTTGTTCGAATCGGGTAAGTCCTCTCTTTTGTAATTTTTTTCATAGTGGATTTCTGTCGCTTTGTGCCGTGGTTTTTTTTCGAAAGGATTTTCCACGTTAAATCTCTGTGTTCTTCTGTGATTGCTTGTTACTATTGAATTGTTATCCTGGATCTAGATCTGTGTGATTCCACAGCACAAATCCCTAACAAGTGGTATCAGAGCAATCTTTGGGGCACAGATCTACATTTGCAGGATTAGTAATAATGAGAAACGGTAAGTTTGATATTGAGAAGTACTCAAGCAAAAATAATTTTTATGAAAGGTTAAGATGATTAGCTTATTAACCAAGCAAGGCCACATTAAGGCTCTCGAGGAGCAGAAATCTACCATAAAAGATGATGAATGGGAAAACCTTAATAGTAATGCTTTAACCTCGATCCGTTTATGTCTCATGAATGAGGTTCTTTACAATGTCCTAAGGGAGAAAACTGCGGCTAAGTTATGGGTGAAGTTAGAGGATATCTATACGAAAAAATTCTCTGAAAATCGCCTGCACTTGAAGTAGCAGTGGTATAACTTAAAGATGGCAGAGGGTAGAGATCTGGAGGCTCACATCAGCAACTTTAATAAATTAGTTTGCAAATTGCTGGATATGGAAGAAGTAATGAAAGATTAAGAACAAGCATGCATGTTGCTGAATTCTCTTCCGGCGTCTTATGAGTCATTCAAGGACACTATGTGCAGCATGAATAAAATTCTGAGTATCAACACCGTTATCTCAGCCCTTCAAGGGAAGGCTATGAGACAGCTAAACAGCGACATAACGACATCTTCTGATGCACTGTTTACAGTGAGTAGGAATTCTGAACAAGGTACAGGTTCTTCGGGTTCTAGATCCAAATCCAAGGGCAAGGGCAAAGGAAAGGTAAAGTGTTGGAACTTTGGGAAGGAAGGATATGTGAAGAAGCATTGTGAAAATCTTAAATCGAATAGGAAAGATTCTGAGGCTTCATGTAAGGAAACCAACGCTACCACGTCAGATGGATGTGATGGTGATGTTTTATTTGTGTCTTCGCTCAGACGGTCATACGATGATTGTAAGTACGAGTGGATGCTAGACAGAGGGGTATCTTTTCACAGGACTCTTCATCGGAGTTGGTTCACCAGCTACAGGGACAAGTATTTATGAGCAATGACATTGCCCATAATGTTGTGGCTATTGGTTCGATGCACATCAGGATGTTTGATGGGATGGAGCGTACCTTGACTGATGTTAGGCACGTTCCTGATTTGAAGCAGAATCTGATTTCTCTTGGTGTGCTTGAGGTAAAAGGATGCAAGTACACAAGTATTGATAGTGCTCTTAAAGTATCTAAGGGGGCACAGGTAATCATGAAAGCGCAACGACTCTTTAACATGTACAGGTTGGTCGGGAGCACTTCAAAAGGTGGAGCTGCAGTGGATGTAGCGGATTCCACCTCTGCATGTGTGTGGCATGTTGGGCATGGCCACATGAGCGGATAGGGCAGGAAGGTTAAGACCGCAGAAAGGAATACAGAGTAGGTGGAGCAACCACCTGTGAGAAGAATCACACGACATGATCGCAGGATATCAGCAAGGTATATGGACGACTCCAATATCGTAGGAAATTCATCTTCTATCGATATGGCTCTAAGTGAGCCTGGTGCTGAGAAGTGAAAGGTGACTATGGGTAATGTGATGAATTCGTTGTACCAGATCAACATATAGGAGCTGGTGGAGCTTCCAGTGGGCCGGAAAGCAGTTGGATGCGGGTGGATCTTCAGGAGGAAATAATATAGATACAAGGCGAGGTTGGTAGTGAAGGGTTATGCTCGGAGAGAAGGGATCGACTTCTCAAAGATATTCGCGGTGACGGTATAGCAGGTGTCTATTAGATCTGTGATTGGTGCTGGTTGGCCAATGTGATCTTGAGCTGAAAGGATGGATGTGGAGTCTGCACTTCTATAAGGGAAAGTCAAGAGCAGATCTACATGAAGCAATTAGAGTGGTTCGAAGTTAAAGGGACTGAGAAAAGACTTTGCACGAGGTCGTGATTTAACCTGTCGCCTAGGCAGTGGTTTGATTCCTTCATGTTGAGTTAGGAATTGATGACATGTAGATCGTCAATTATGACATGTCTAAAATCAATGTACTGAAGACTCGGTTAAATGAGACATTCAGGATGAGAGATCGAGGGGGCTGCAAAGATGGTTCTCGGCATTGAGACTAAAGGAGGAGTAGGCTTTAGTGATTACAGGAGGAATACTTTGTGTGTAGGTATTGATCAAGGATGTGATGGGCCAGGTAAAGTAGGAAAGCGTTCCCTACACGTCTCTACTCAAGTTTTTCTCAGGACATGTCCCAAAACAGATGAGGAAAAGCAGGATATCTCATGGACCTTATTCGAATGCGGTTGGCAGTGTATGCCATGATCTAGATTAGATCGGTTATTTCACAGGTTATCAGTGTTGTAAGCAAGTACCCCGACATGAAATATTGGGTAGCGGTGAGATGGTAAGAAGACTATGTCTTTCCTTTTGAGAAGACAGGAGCAAGGATGGTTGAGCACGTGGATTCTGATTCGAAGAACATGCTCTCTTAAATCGTTCCTATAGAGAAGTTCAAGTTCTGTGTAACTTCTCTGGGCTTGGCGATGGCGTAAAAGAATGATGGAGTGTGCACAAGAAACTAAGATATGATACAGAAATAAGAGAATAGGTTAAAAAGCTACACGGTTGAAGATTGAAGACTTGGTAGAGATTGTTGTGAGAAAAGTCTTCACCGCCTTCGACCCATCGTAGGGACTGCTCGACCGGTCGTAGGGGTCATCTCGACTGGTCGTGGTCTGCTCGACTCAAAGTCCAGCGAGCCATGTTTTCTCATATCCGGACCCTTCGACCAGTCGTAGGGATTGTTCAACTAGTCGTAGCCCCCCTTCGACTAGTCGTAGTTACGCAGATTCGTTCCACGATTTTGCGGATTGCGAAAATCTGAGTTCTATCGCAACTAGGATGCGAAAGGGAAGTTGCCTAAACTATAAATAGGTGCTCCTAGAATTTTTCTAAGGATGAGGGAAATAATTCTAAGGCTTTCTAAAGTGGTTCTAGGGAAATTAAAGGGTATAGCAAGGGTGAGATTCGAGGTTATTCAAATCGGGTAAGTCCTCTCTCTTGTAATTTCTTTTCATAGTGGATTTCTATTGCCTTGTGTCATGGTTTTTTTTCGAAAGTATTTTTCATGTTAAATCTTTGTATTCTTCTGTGATTGCTTGTTACTATTGAATTACTATCCCGGATCTAAATCTGTGTGATTTCACAGCACAAATCCCCAACAGTAAATTCATCATTTTACATTTCTTTACTTTTTATTATAGAGCCCATATTTAACGGGCACACATGATGCTTTTTTATTGAGCCACATTAGGAGTTTTAAGAATTGGTTAAAGGCAATTCCAGATCCATTTGAAGTCTTTGGAAAAACTCATTTGTAAAAGATAGAATGCTTGGCAATTTTATGATAAATTATTATTGTCAAGCAGAATAATTGGATGACTGAATGGCCATTTTACAAGTTTCTCTTATTAGAAGAAGAAGAAAACAAACGAACAAAAACAAAAATTGCAAGCTAAGTGGGTGAAAAACCACCAACCAAAGGCAGGAAAAAAAGAGAAGAAGAAAATGGGCTCAGTTGAGGATAACTCGTCCTCTTGACCGGTTTTAATTCCCTATCCCTGTACTGCTCATTCGTATGCAAATGAAATTATCATTACATGAAAACGAAAGAATCTGAAGTGGCTAATGACCAAAATATTGTGGAATCAAAAGTAGCTCGTCTATGGTCTCAGGTGCTTACATCAAAGTTGAGAGCAGTAGTCATTGGGAGTCTACAGAGAATCTGTTTTATAAAAAATCTGAGAGATCCAAAGACATGCAGATGATTTATTTATCACCAAGTAGAGATGAATAATATATGATGGTGGCAGAATTTCTTATGTTAAAAATATTACTATTTTCGAAGGAGCTGGAGTTACATCCCTTCTCAATTTTCATTCAAAAGTTTTCTCATGTGTTTCCAACATGTGCAGCGTGAGCCTTGACCCTCTTATAAAGTTGAAAATAAATCTTAAATCTTTTATTTGAAATTTTGACGAATTCCACTGCTTAGGTTGGGAATGTGTACATAATCGGACTATAGTTTTTTTTATTTTTTTACTTTTTTACGCCATTCATGTGTTTTGATATGTTGTCACTCATTTGAGGGAAAAGGTAGACTGATTTTTGTGCGAGATGATTTAAAAAGTTTCAAGTCTTTTGGATCTTATACATTAGTCACCTTGTGATGACACATGCGTTTGCTTGGAATAAGTAGGGTTTTAACGGTTGGATGGGATCCTTTTCAGTTACCCAAGCCTTTTATACGGTGAGTAGGAAGAATATGTTAGAGAGATATTTAAGCCATTTGATCATCTCTCTAAGCCATTTGATCATCCAAGGTTGAGTAGGCTACATTTTTGGAGATTAAGGATAAAATGATTGAAGGACGATAATACAGCAATTGAGGGTTTTGATCCTTTATCCCATCCAATGTAAGGCCCATCATGTAAACGGTGCCTATCATTTATAAGATTAACACAAATCCAAAGACGATCAGATCCCACGTGACCATGGCATTGGGTCAACATGCATTCAAGCAAACCTCCCATAAAAATGTAATGACACGGACAATCGACGCGCCTTCAAGTTCATTAGTCGTTGCCACCCAATTTCAGTCGAAATGGAATGGATGGTTGATGAATACCAGTCCAAATTGGGGACTTTGTGGGGCCCATTATGGATTGTGGCCTGTAAACCTCACGGTTTAGGTCATCTTAATCATCTGATGTTTTGCTGTTGAATTAGGGACGGTGAGTTCCATTTTTTGGCCTCTGTTTGGATGGTTAGGATTGTTGGATTTTTTAATTATGTACTTTGGGCTATGCTTCATTCTCGATGGGCCTGCAATTTGGGTGGTCATGTTGCATTCATGCATACCACGTGGATGGTAGATGAGTGCCCATTTGTAAAAGTGGGCTGCATGCCCTGAGACTGTGGGAGATGAACCATGGCTTGGAGGTGTTTAGGAGGTGGGATGCAGTGGAGAGAGATAAGAGAGGTTTTTAATTTCTTTATTTACAAAAGTACCCCTCCAAACCCTGATTTGCTAGGTGAGGCTAAGCTCATAAGATGTCGTATATCATCTAAACTTAAACGGAGCTTGGTATTCACAGTTAAAGTCCACCCGAGGCAAGCTAGGCTTGAAAGCTTGACAGGCCAGCCCAGCTCAGCCCATTAAAAGCCCTAAGAAGGGGGGAATTCTAGAGGCCAGGACATAAGTGCTCTTGAATCATGATCCAGACCCTTTGACCATTGGGATCCACTGTGGATCATGATCCATAACCCTGTGACGTCCAATTTCAGATATACAAGCCACGAGTCTCCTGCATTTATTCTGTTGAATGCAGACCGTTGCTGTATTTCTCTATTTAACGGTCTACTTCAGGGCAAATTTTGAATGTTTCCGGTGGTTCCATTTAGGATATCATTGGGAAAAGATCTATCCCCTAGTGGGTCCCAACAAATCCATGGTCTGGATCACTCGAGCGAGCTACAGGCTTATTGCATAACTCTTTAATAGCCAAGAGCCTTTAAAAATCAAGTGTATTTCTACGATTCAATTAAACACAAGGCTACACTTCTGTTCAAGGGCTTGTATTTAGATTTCACCTGCGATTATGAAATGTGGGCATGGAATAATTATACTTAATTCATTGTTTAATTGAACACTAGTGACCCCTACGTTGAAACGACTAAGTAAGATTGGATTTAGAAATCCAGTTATCAAGTCAATCACCGGTTGTAATCAGCAATCAAGCGATTTGCAAAATGGTAGGGGTGAGACCTTTTGGATGAATTCTTTTTACCTTATGTTTAAGGATTTGCCGATATATTTTCCAAATGAATGAACATGAATAAATAAATAAAAAGAAAGTTAAGACAATACCAATTTTATTAGTATAAGAATGAAATTCATTACAATTAACCGAGTATCAAATAAACTAGATAAATAAATAAAATGGGAGATAAATACTTGGATCCATCTATAAGAACAGATGATTGAAGCGGATGGTTAGCATGGTGTGACTAAATAGATTGATCTTCTAAATAAAGATTTAGTTGATCGAAATCCAACAACGTAGGATTGTGGACATTTAATATAATAATATGGTATTGTAGTGATGATGATGGACAGTAGCGATCAATGCTATGACTAAGCTATGCTAAGATAAATGTAAAGATAAATTATGTTTGACGTGGGCGTCGTGCTCGTTTGCTCCTTTCATAGGTAGCAAATCTCCCGTTGGGTTTTCTTGCTGCTTAAGATACTTGGTATATACAGCTTGCATTTCGAATAGGGAAATCTCAATAAATCTAAAATTGTTAACTTCAAATCTAAACTTTTACATAAATGTCCTCATATTAGAGACATTCGGGATATTATTATATATATATTTGGGCTCACTCAGGGTCATCTCTGCCCTTTGTTTTGGATCTTAAATCAATCAAATCATTGTTACATTTGAATGACCCGATCGGCACTATCTCCACCCTTCCACGATCTCACTCCCTTCTAAATCCTCATCTTTCATTCTATTGATTTTGATTAATGCATGAATGCGAGCTTAATTTATTAGTCAATCATTTCCTAATTTGGGTTTGTGTTATAACCAATCTGTTTGGATATTGTTTTAATCTTCGAATATTCATAATCTTCGTGGTCATCGTAAGACATCCATACATCTAGGGGAAGATCTCCTATTTTAGAAGGATTGCAAAGACATATCCTTACCAAGTATATCATCACTAGGGGTGTACACGAACTAAGCTAGCTTGATTAGCTTGCTCGACTCGTAAAAGCTTGATTCGACTCGGTTCAAAGCTGAGTTCGAGCTGATTTTTTGAGCTCGAAAATGAGTTCGAGCTGGCCCCGGCTCGACTCGACTTGGATCAAATCCAGCTTAAATCGAACTCGGATTGATCTAGTTCGGTGACTCAATTACTTTGTTGTTGATGTTGCTCACTAGGTGTTTAATGAAATGACTCAACCAAGTGTGGCTGGTACCTGAAAGTGTGTAGGTTCTCAGTTCTTTTTCCTATCTATTTATATGCTAATATTGTGTATGAATGAGTCTATGCATGTGAGTTCTTTAGTAATCATTGACATGATTGCATACATTCTGGTAGCTCCTGATCCTTCTTCTAGAACTGATTCAAATGGTGAATGTACAAACTCTTCTTGAGTCATCATAATGAATGGTGCTAGTCTCTGTAGGCACAATATTTCAAGGATTTTGAAATTTATTTATTTCATTTTCATTTTGTGTACAAAATTATGTTCCTTAATAATAAAGTTTACGGTGTTTCTTATCTCAGTTTCCAAGGAAGGTATGTACATGAAATAAATATCCTTTTTTTTTCTTGGTTTTTACGTTGCTTAGAAGGTGTTTGATAAAATACCTGTAAAATCATTTCTTCTATTTTACAAACAGTGGGATTTTGAAAGTGTAGTCCAGGTGTTTGTAGAAATGCTGTAATGACAAACTCAGCTCGATCTTACCTTGAATTGGCCCGAGCTATTGACCGAACTGAGCTGAGCTGGCCAGTCAAGCTCGAGGATCGAGCCGAGTCAAGTTTGAGTTGAGGTCAACTAGTGGTCGAGCTGAGTCGAGCTGTCAGCTCAACTCAGTTCAACTCGATGTATATGTTGGGGATTTTGACCTGCGGAATCACACAGATCTGGATCTAGGATAGCAATTCAATGGCACTAAGTACACAAGAGAATACAGAGAACACCCAGATTTAACGTGGAAAAATTCTTTCGGGAAAAAATCACGGCACAAAGCGACAGATCTCCACTATGAAAAACAGAAATTACAAAGAGAGAGGACTTACCTGATTCGAACAACCTCGAATCTCACCCTTACTACACCCTTTAATTTCGCTAAAACCCCTTTATAAAGCTTTTTCATACCCTAGAAAAGTCCTAGGAACACCTATTTATAGTTTAGGCAACTTCCCTTTCGCATCCCAGTTACAAAAGGACTCAAATCCGCAGTTTCACGCAAAATTGCGGAACAAACTGCATAACCTACAACTAGTCCTGGAAATTTCAGGATTGGTCTTAGCCTCCTTCGACTAGTCGAAGCTCATCTACGACTGGTCGAAGCCCACCTATGACTGGTCAAAGCTCACCTATGACTCGTCGAAGAATGCGGAGAAAAACAGCAAAAACTCGGTGGACTTTGAGTCGTGCCAGAGCTCGAACCTACGACTAGTCAAGCGCCTCCCACGACCAGTCGAAGTTGTCCCACGACCTGTCGAACAACTTCAAAAACTTCAGATTTAAGACTTTTCTCAACAATCTCTACCAAGTCTTCAATCTTCAACCGTGTAGCTCTTTGACCTCTTCTCTTATCTCTGCATCACATCATAGCTTCTGGTGCACACTCCGTCCTTCTTTTACGCCATCGCCAAGCTCAGAGAAGTTGCACAGAACTTGAACTTCTCTGCAGGAACGACCTAGGTGAGCATGTCTGCCGGATCAAAATCCACGTGCTCAACCACCTTTGCTCCTGTCTTCTCAAAAAGAAAAACGTAGTCTTTTTACCATCTCACCGCTACCCAGTATTATTTACCGGGGTACTTGCTCACAACACTGATAGCCTGTGAAATAACTGGTCTAATCCAGACCATGACATACACTGCCCAACGCATTCGAATAAGGCTCATGAGATATCCTGCTTTTTCTCATCTGTTTTAGGACAAATCCTGAGGAAAACTTGAGGAGAGATACGTAGGGAACGCTCTCCAGCTTTACCTGGCCCATCATATCCTGGATCAATACCTACACACAAGGTATTCCTCCTGTGATAACCAAAGCCTACTCTTCCTTCAGTCTCAACGCCGAGAACCATCTTTGCAACCCCTCGATCATTCATTCTCAATGTTCCAATTGACCGAGTCTTCAGTACATTGATTTCAGACATGTCACAATTGGCGATCCACACGTCATCAATATACAATACCTGACCCACTATGAAGGAATTAGACCACTGCCTAGGTGACATGCCGAACAATGACCTCCTGTAAAGTCTTTTCTCAGCCCCTTTCACTTCGAACCGCTTTGGTTGCTTCATGTAGATCTGCTCTTCACTTTCCCTTGCAGAAGTGCAAACTTCACATCCTTCCTTCCAGCTCGATATCACATTAGCTAACCAGCACCAATCACTGATCTAATAGACACCTACTATACCATCGGCGTGAATATCTCTGAGAAGTCGATCCCTTCTCCCTGAGCATAACCCATCGCCACCAACCTCGATCTGTATCTATGTTGTATCCTCCTGAAGATCCACCTGCATCCAATCACTTTTTTCGGCCCACTGGAAGCTCCACCCGCTCCCATGTGTCGGTCTGGTACAACGAATCCATCACATCGCCCATAGCCACCTTTCACTTCTCAGCACCAGGCTCATATAGACCCATCTGAATAGAAGATGAATCCTCCTGCGATATTAGATTGTCCATGTACCTCGCTGATATCCCGCAATCATGCTGTGTGTTTCTTCTCACAAGTGGCTGCTCCATCTGCTCTGTATCCCTGTCCACACGTCTCAGCCTTCCTACCCTGCCCGCTTATGTGGCCATGCCCAACATGCCACACACGTGCAGAAGTGGAATCCGCTACATCCAACGTAGCTCCACCTTTTGAAGTGCTCCCGATCAACTTGTACAAGTTATCGAGTCTTTGTGCTTTCATGATTACTCATGCCCCCTTAGATACTTTAAGAGCATCATCAATACCTGTGTACTTGCATCCTTTTAACTCAAGCACACCAAGAGAAATCAAATTCTGCTTCAAATCAGGAACGTGCCTCACATCTATCAAGGTACGCTCCACCCCATCAAACATCTTGATGCGCACAGAACCAACAGCCACAACATTACAGGCAATGTCAGTGCCCATAAATACTTGTCCACCATCGCACTCCCTGTAGCTGGTGAACCAACTCCGATAAGGAGTTATGTGAAAAGATGCCTCTGTGTCTAGCATCCATTCATCCTTACGATCATCGTATGACCGTCTGAGCGAAGACACAGATAAAACATCACCATCACATCCACTCAATCCATCTGACGTGGCAACATTGGCCTCCCTGTATGAAGCCTCAGAATCTTACCTTTTCGATTTAGGATTTTCACAATCCCTCTTCACATGTCCTTCTTTTCCACAATTTCAGCACTTTAACTTTCCTTTACCCTTGCCCCTGGATTTGGATCTAGAACCAGAAGAACCTATACCTTGTCCAGAATTCTTACCCACTGTAAATAGTGCATTAGAAGACGTCCCCATATCGCTGTTTAGTTGTCTTATAGCCTTCCCTTGAAGGGCTGAGATAACTGTGTCGACACTCAGGGTTTTATTCATGCTACACATAGTATCCTTGAATGCTTCATAGGACGCCTTGAGAGAATTCAGCAACATACATGCTTGTTCTTTATTTTTCATCACTTCCTTCATATCTAGTAATTTGTAAACTAATTTATTAAAGTTGTTAATGTGAGCATCTAGATCTCCACCCTCTGCCATCTTGAAGTTATACCACTGCTGCTTCAAGTGCAGGCGATTTTCAGAGAATTTTTTCACATAAACATCCTCTAACTTCGCTCATAACTTAGCCGCAGTTTTCTCCCTCATGATGTTGTAAAGAACCTCATTCGTGAGACATAAACGGATCGATGATAAAGCTTTCTTATCAAGAGTATTCCAATCGGCATCAGTCATAGTAAACTTCCGCTCCTTAAGAGCACCATCTTCGCCTTGCTTGGTTAACAGGCTAATCATCTTAACCTTCTATAACTCAAAATTATTTTTCCCTGAATACTTCTTAAACTCATACTTGGTGCTCGCCATTATTATTAATCCCTCAGATTCAGATCTGTGCCCCAACGATCTCTCTGATATCACTTGTTGGGGATTTTGACCTGTGGAATCACACAGATCTAGATCTAGGATAGCAATTCAATGGTACCAAGTACACAAGAGAACACAGAGAACACCCAGATTTAACGTGAAAAAACCCTTTCGGAAAAAAATCACAGCACAAAGCGACATATCTCCACTATGAAAAACAGAAATTACAAAGAGAGAGGACTTACCTGATTCGAACAACCTCTAATCTCAACCGTGATACACCCTTTAATTTCCCTGGAACCCCTTTAGAAAGCTTTTCTATACCTTAGAAAAGCCCTAGAAACACCTATTTATAGTTTAGGCAACTTCCTTTTCGCATCCCAGTTGCGAAATAACTTAAATCCGCAGTTTTGCGCAAAATCACGGAACAAACTACATAACCTCCGACTAGTCCTGGAAACTTCAGGACTGGTCTTAGCCTTCTTCAATTGGTCGAAGCTCACCTACGACTGTTCGAAGACTGCGGAGAAAAACAACAAAAACTCGCTGGACTTTGAGTCGTGCCAGGGCTTGAACCTACGACCGGTCAAGCGCCTCCCACGACCAGTTGAAGCTGTCCCACGACGGTCGAACGACCTCAAAAACTTCAGATTTAAGACTTTTCTCAACAGTATACTCCTAATCATCACCAAATTTGTGATATGATTCTTTCATTCAGTAGGTCATTTATAAACGTGTTAGGTATACTATCTCATTAAAATGGCACGCTAATCACAATTATGTGGCATTCGACGTCTCCATTTTTAAAGACATACATATAGTTTTGTGCCACCGCATTAATAATAGAATTTGTATCATGAAAGGAAGACTAACAAAATACATCTTCGAGTGTGATTATGGTTTTTCAGCCCATAGTGTCAACATATGGCAACTTTTTATTGGTCAATGTTCATGCATGGAAAGTGGGTGGAACACAATGAGTTGAAAAACACATGCAAGTAAGGAAGATGGGCAGATAAATCCAATGACATGCTGGTGGGCTCCACATGTGTACATCTGATCAATTGCTTCTAACTGTCCATCATTTTTTTATGAATTCATTTGGCCTCCCTTGTGATCGAGGATTTAGCATCCATCACTACCCACCAACACCCACATGCTTGAATGGTCCGACATTTTCAATCATCCATGTCTGCGGTATCAGTGTAAAAGCGATTCTCCCGCAATCTCGCTTCATTAATGATCATAACTCCAACGAAAATCTTCTCTATAGTTAAAATCATCCTTTTAGCATAAATATTTTGGAAATCCCCCGGATGTTGGCTTCTCCAATTGTGTCTTGCTCTCTGGATTCAAAATCCTCTATAATCCAAATATAGCTATGCATTTAAATTCCAAAGCATATTTATAGGAGTTAGAATTTAATTATTAAATCAATTTTAGTATTATAAATACATGATATTTGACATAATGATTATAATAAACTCATTGAAATATATACTTTAACAAAAAATGATAAAATTTCAAACTTTAGATGGCCACAAGTATAGAATTACAAAGGAGTGACTAACTAATGCTTTTAATCAGTGTTTTACATGGCCAATGTTTAAACCGCTCAAATCTGATATAATTTTAGTAATGCAGTTGACAATCTGATTGGTTTTGAAAATCATCAACGGTTCACGGGTATAATAGATTATTCGGATAATGAGACATTGGCTCTCAAATCTTTAAAAAATAAGTATGAAGAAGAGAGGATTAGTAATCAAAGTAAACTCATCAAAAGACAGGATATGGACTCCGCTGATTCGGAATAACTCTCAATTCACCCAGCCAAACGACCGTGGGATTCGGAATACCCTCAAATCCACCCAAATCCGCTGGGGACAACCGACCCCTTGTTATTGACACTCCTAACTAGTAATAAGCAGTGACGACTCTCACGTGTGCAACATGGTACTTGTGAGAGTCGAGTACCCGAACAGTGAAACAGCACCCTCTCTACTATAAAAACAAAAGAAACAGAGCGGTGGGAGATCGGGAGAGAAGGAAGGGAGTTGTTGCAGCAGCAACAGCTGCTCTCTGTCAAATGGACGGCGGCGAAGATGAGGAAGGGATCTCTCATCATTCCCTCTCGCCCTTTCCATCTCCTCCTCCAGCTGAAGATATCGAATCCGAATCCCAAGAAAGTTTAGGGTTTCAAGATTCAGCAACAGCTGCAGAAGCGTTGTCCGATGCGATTTCTTCATCCTCTTCGAAGCCCCATCCGCTTTCTGATGATCTTCGTGATAAGATCGTGCGGCAGGTCAGTGATATCCACCTCAAATCGCTTCTCTTTTTTGACTGAACCAGTAGATTCATCTATTTCTGATCCGTTTATTTTTTTTTGCTTTTATGTTATTATATATGATAGTCTTCTTTGGGACTTCCCGTTCGTCTGTATTAGATAAAAGTTCTTATTCGTCTGTCTTAAATAAAAGCTCTCATCTTCAACAACCCAATTCTTCAACCTTCATTAGGTTTGTGTTTGGCGTTCCATGTTCGAGGGTTTAATCTACTTCTCTAGCTGGACAGGGCTGTATGGATGCACAGATGGATTATCTGAACTGTACACATGGGCAGGTCCTCTGTGGACGGGCCACGGTCCTAGAATCGTGCGGATTGATGACCGTGACCACATGTTTCGTGGCACTCAAGTGGACGGTTGAATTAGGAAATACTCAGCAGCCTACGTTGAACCGAAACACTCATTTGCTAAGATGTCTTACCAGCATGATTTTTCTGGATAACAGACCATCTATGGTGGTGCTTGCTAGATGGATGGTTCTGATCACCTGCAAATGCAGCCATGTGGGCCCTATGTAGGGCATGACATAACTAGCCCCCTGGTGTGTCCGGTTCGAAGAAATTCATTCCGGATAGAGAGAAATTGCCATTCGAAGTGTGGACTGTAAATCAGCCGTAACTTTTGATTTGGGCATTGTCCCGAAACGCATGACAATGTTTCCGGGGTATGTTGGCAGAGTTCATCCATTTCACTAGAAAACACAACCCTTCGATTCAACACTTAGATTTTCAGATTTTTTTCTATTTTTAGAAAATTTCACATTCACTGTATCTTTTTATTCATGCAGTTTTAGGATTTTTGTCTTTTAAAAAAAAATAAATTTTCTTGTAATAATGCCGGGAATGCTTCAGTATTATTTGGACATTTCTATTTTTGGCAAATTAGGCGTCGGAAAGAGTTTTTACTATTTTGGGTAAATTTTGAATTAGGGTTTGGGTTTTTTAATTAGTGGTGTAATCGAAAAATTCTACACACATTATTCAATATAATTACCCAAAATTTCTCCCTTTTTCTCCTGAACCACCCTTCTGGATTCAGGGTTTTGATTGGTTGGAGAAGACAGCTGGATGTGCATGAGTCGTGGAAGTGGATTGGTACTGAGTAACTCAGTTAGCTATAGCATACTGAGTAAACTCTGTGGGCCCACCGTAGATGTATGTGTCTTATCCATGCTGTCCATCCCTTTTTCCATCTCATTTTATGACAAACGACCAAAATTGAAGCATGTCCAAAGCTCAAGTGTACCACACCAGAGGAAACAATGGAGATAATGACATCCACCATAACCTTCCTAGGGCCCGCAGCGATGTTTATCTGTCATCCAAACTGTTCATAAGGTCATGTAGACATGAATGAAGGGAAAACACAAATATCAGCATGATCTAAAACTTATGTGGACCTCAAGAAGTTTTCAATGGTAGGTGTTCAATTCACACTGTTTCCTTTGGTGTGGTCCACTTGAGCTTTGATAATGCCCTAAAATAAGCCAGTGAAACGGATGGACGGGGTGGATAAGACACATCACGGTGGGCTCCACAGAGTTTACTCAGTGCGCTATAGCATGCTGAGTTACTAGCACACTGAGTTTCTTAGTACGCAATCCGCTTCCATGAGTTGCAGCTCATATAAGGCCAGTTCTCTCTTTTATTATCTTGGCAGGCGTGCTTGATTGAATCAGAATAGTAGCCACATATCTAGATTGAGGTTGTTGATGGGTACTTACAAAAAAAAAAAAAAGGCATGGGCCAAGGCGTATTTGAAAACTGCTCCATGCATGTTGATCTTTGTCATATCAACTGCGGAGTCTGCCAATATCAGCATTGTCTTTTGAAAGGAAAAGGTCTACTTTCCAGGATGCAGATAGCAGTCTTCTGTATTGTAGCAATCACAAGTTCAAAACAATTGAATTAGCCTCCAATCTTAGGTGTGGTGAATACTTACAGAGACACATGAAAATGATATGATAACTGCATGAGTTACAGCATTGTTGTTTTTTTTTTTTTTCCTTCAGCTTTCAAGATTCTGATTTATATAGTATCATGTAATGATTGATGGTTGTGCAGGTAGAGTACTACTTTAGCGATGAAAATCTGCCTACGGATAAGTTTCTGATGAAATTCATGAAGAAGGACAAAGAAGGGTTTGGTAAGTGCGGAGGATTTCTCTCATGGTACTTTTTGGATGAATCTCTTATTGCAATTGTTTGCCCAAAAAAAAAAGGTTTATCTTTGGCATCTCTTAGTGTTAATGAATGCTACTGATGATATTCTTAAATTGCAGTGCTAGAGAACGGACCCAGCTTGGGCCCAAACTGTTGCCAACCCTAGCCTTCTAAATCCCCATTTCATTGCTATATCTCCTTTATGTTGTCCAACAATGTCTGCTCTGTATTTCCTTTGAAAATAATTTTTTTTAAAAAAATCAGAAAGAAAAAGGAAAATGCATTCTTTGTATTGCTCATGTATGGCTACAGGAATTTAGCATGGCGAGGATTGGGTAAGGGAGACCCTCTTAACCAAAATTTTAGGATACAGGTACTGCAACGGTTGGTTATTGCATCTTCTAGATCATAACCATTTTTATGCTAATGTATTTATTGCAATGAAGTTCGCAAGTTAGCTTGCAATGTAATTAGTGCTGCTCGCTCAAATTATGGAAAGTGCTTGATATGGAATTCGAAACTGAAGGAATTAAACCCCTGTTCCGATCTTCAAGAAAGGGGTTGTCATGTCTTTTCTTGAGAATGTGAGCATCCAACCAAGCTGATTACTTTAATATTTTTTAAGGATATGAATATCGTAGTGATTGCTGTTGGATTATTTGGGCTTGCTCATTGGCCTGACCATCTTTTTGAAAACTTTGAGAATTGGGTTTTGGATCAAAAGGTTATAAAAAGAAGAGAAAAAGAATCTCTATCGGTTTTATATTGTTCTATCGTTGCCAAAACAACTCATCATTCTCCTTACTATATATGTACATGCGTATCCATCTACCTGTGTTTGTGTACACACACACATGCACTCACGCAGTGTCTAGTGCTACAACATGAAAGGAATCAGCCTTTGCTTGAGAGGCTTCTCCTTCCATCCTAGGGTTTGGTTCAGTTGAGCTTTTTTACCCCTTTAAGTTTTGCTGTTGTAGTTTTCTTTTTGCAAATTGTGTTCGATTTATGCATATATAAAGGTGGGTCACATTTGCATACTGGCTTACAAAAGTTACCTTCTTTTTTTTTTCTACTTAAAGAGTCTAGATTGGAGACCATGAAGAGACCATGTGGATGATCCTGCATCTGTTGACTGTTATCCAGCTCATTGCTGTAGGTGGCTCAACATCTTGATTGTGTTGCAGGATTTGATGTTCCCCTTACTCATCTGAGCTGGTCCCTTTCCCTTTCTAATGTTTATTTATTTATTATTTTTTATAAATGTTATTGATTTGGATCCCCATTTCTTGAGTAGTTTTTAATGAAGGATCTAAAACTAAGCTAGGGAAGAAAGAAGATGAAGAAGCTGATGAAATATAGCAGGTACTTATGACAAGTTGCCTTTACTAGATGTTGCTCCTGGTGAAGCTACACTGTAGTTATGCTGAGCTTCTAGGATAGGTCTGAATGACTAAGCAACCAACTGCTCTCTGATTCTTCATCTGTACTGTAGACCTCTTGTTCAGATTTATAGCTAGTGTTTTCTGCTTTCTGTTTGTAGTCTTTCCCCCCCTAATATACCCACCCCGGTTCTTATTAGGTAGAGATGAGAACCCATGTCAGATTCGGCCAAATAGTTATTCTTAACAATGCAATTTCAATGTTATTTTTTTGAAATCTTCTTGACTTGGCATATGATTGGATCATCTGAATATTAGCAAATCCATCTTGAAACTAAGTTGCCACTCTCACTTGAGAATTTTGCATTTTTTGCTCTTAGAAACTTAGAAAAAAAATCCAAAAGATAACAAAAGTGAGTCTATCCACGGACTAGTGCAACCACAAGGAAGTATGAAATTTTTATTTCAATGTGTTATGGTAGAAAGGGTTGGGGCTTAACTTGAACCAGGGAATTAGAATCTGGAAGCAAGCAACAAGTCGTATTGATTTTCATAACACTCGCTCATCTTAAAAGGCACGTGCTAGCATTTATTTTGCATAGGGCATCTCTCATTGCTGATTTCTATTGGCATTTCTATAGAATCTATACTTGATATGGGATTATATGTATCAAGCTCTTGGAAGGATGTCAAATAATGCTAAGTCCATGAAAATTTTACAAAGTAATTTTTAGAGCTTAATTTAATTTCTTGAATAGTTGTTTACAAGTGATTTTCATGCCATGCTAAAATTGGTTTCATTTTTCTTGTTGCAGTACCTATGGCAATTATTACTTCTTTTAGGAAAATGAAAAAGCTTGTCCAAGATATTTCATTGGTTGAGGCTGCACTTAGGACCTCATCTCATCTTGTAAGTTTAGCATGCAGCCTCTAAGCTTTTTCAAATCCATTATCCAGTAGCTCTCTCTCTCTCTCTCTCTCTCTCTCTCTCTCTCACACACACACACACACACACACACACACTCACACAATGCACGAACACACATCTTATTTCCATTGTCCCTTCATGTGCAGGTTGTAAGTTCTGATGGAAAGAAAGTGAAGCGATTGCATGCATTGCCAGATACTGACATCGAAGATGCAAAGGTATTTCTATGATGGCTTCTTGATCATTTTCACAGAATCTGTTATGGTCATAAACTTGATTCTAGTATCTAACTTGTGAACTCTTAGTTGCGCACTGTTTTGGTAGAGAACCTTCCAGACGACTATTCAACAGAGAGCATTCAACGAATTTTTGGTGACGTTGGAAAGTATGCCTTTGTGTTGTTATCAAATTATTAATTGATGCCCCATGTTTGGGCTTTTAAAAAAAAAAAACATCTTATGATTCTTTCTGGATGTTCAGTATAAAGAATGTTTGCATTCGTAACCCTCACTCCACTGAGGAATCAACAAAGGCCTGTAAGGCGGAGAAGGTGATCAGCAGCAAGGTATATTGCTTGAAATATTTTTCTTAGATGTTAATGTCATGTGAAATGATCACAACATTTCGTTTGGTTTCTTCATTATTAGGTTGCTTTGTTACTAATTTCTGGTGGATTTTAGGGATCATTTTGCTTTGTTTGTTGAAGAAATGATGATAAGATATGTCCCATACATATGTAGCTGTCTAACTTTACTGGTTTTGTCATTGTGCAGCTTCATGCCCTTGTCGAGTATGAGACAATTGAGGCAGCTGAGAAAGCTGTGAGCATCTCAACTTTGCCTCATTTACTTGTGCAGCCTTGTTTGTAAGTTTCTTAATGAACTCCCTTGAAGGCACTCAATTTGCCCTTTCTGTGAATGGTCAGGTGGCCACTCTAAATAATGAAAAGAATTGGAGAAGTGGCATGCAGGTTGAGCTTCTTCTAAAGCGGATGGTAATCAGTTCTTGTTCCCATTGTTTCTTTTCATCTTGGTGAGAGGTTATGTTGCATCCCATGCCTCTAATTATTTCCTGTTCAGCAAAAGTATGGGTTTGTACCAAAAGGTCGGAAAGGGACTCTTCCTGAGAAGAGCAACCATTCCACAGCAGCAGATACAGCTGGAGATGAAAAGAACAAATCTTCTGTCCACCACGATGAGACGCATGAAGAAGAGGTCAGTTGTGTTCCATTTCATTTTTCTAGCAGACCTTGTCCACATGCATTTTTATTAGTTGGAAAACTTGCCAATCTGGCCAGTTAGTATAAAGGTATCTTCTTCTTTGATCAGTATCGATATAGAGACATCCCCTATGACTGCAGATTCATTCCAGCTAATTTAAGTGTCCCAGTGTCTATATTTAATTGAATTCGTGGTGGCATGTATTTCAGGACTGAAGAACCTGTTTTTTGAACTAGAAGAAAATAATAGCATATATTCATTATGTATCGGAAATAAAAAGAGAATAATCTCATTGGCTTGTCCAATACGAGGGCATTTTTTCTTAAGTGAGTCTTTAATATACTAAAAAATGTTATATGGAAGTGCCTACGAAACTAACTTTGAAACTGACAAGCCACCATTTTTAAACATTTCATCTGCAAATTGTACACAAGCTATTAATGTTCTTTTCTTCTTTCCTACACACACACACACACACACCCACCTTGGGTTATGACTTATGAGATACTGGGAGGTTTCAGCCTTCCAAGAATGTAAGGTGAAGGCATGTCTCCCACTCATTAGATGAGCTGGAAGAGATACTGCAGTGTGTGTGAGTGATCCAGGGTTCAATCCTTGTTAGTGTTGCCTTTCCAAAAGAAGAAGAAGAAGAAGAAAAAGAAGAAGAAAAAAGAATAGATGAAAGCATGTCATACATTTGGAGAGCAATCTCTCTCAGATGTGTGTGCTTGCACGTGTATTGTTAGGTAACACTGGGGTCCCTGACATGCAAGGTCTATGCCCCAGGGATCATGGTTCGTAATCCAAACCATAGTCCTGACAGGATCCATGGTGGGCACGGGATTCCAAAAGTTCTCCCACAGTGGAAGATCCTAGCCCCCTACAGCCCGTGGCCGATTCATGTAGAACATTGAGAAAAGTATACAATGCTCTGGAAACAATCTTCAAAGATTGCATCTTGGTAATCTTCCAATCTGGAAGGTTTTCAGGTGTCCTTGTCCACATGGGTCAATCAGATAAACACCCTGGATCACCAAACCTTGAGATTGGAAATATCAGGACACTGTAGGTTTCACTGGGACCAGATATATCCTTTATTTTCTGAATTTGCTTTCCTTCTGCTTTTCTTTATCAGCATGAAGAGGAGCATTTACAAAGCGAGAAAGGTGGACGTCGAGGTCGAAATCGAGGCCGAGGAAGGAATCACAGTCACAGACATTATAATATTAACGGGCATGGTACTATTGTCACCCATTCTGTCATACACTTTTGTTTTCCTTTCTTTTATTACACCCGATTTGAATCTTTTTGCTAATTAATGATAACTAGAATCTGTTCTTCCAAGTTCATGAACTTTTCATGCATTCTAATATATGGATTGAGATTTTTCTGGATGAATATCAATCTCTTTTTGTCTCTTATAGGCCATGGATCTGTATCTGGGCCGGGCAGTGAAGGTCTGAGCAAGCCCCCTCCAGGGCCAAGAATGCCAGATGGAACAAGGGGATTCACGATGGGCCGCGGAAAGCCTCCAACGTCCAATCATCAATGATTGGGTTGACAATTTCTTGTTTGATCAGCCCTCTGAACTCAAGAATGATTTTATCTATGCGTACTGATTAAGCTCAAATTTCTTGTTCTTTGGTTTTGCTTGAGGGTGAATTTTAAGTTTTTCTTATATCATTACTTTCACATGTTTAAAGGGTAGAAACATTATGGGCATATTGATTACAGAGAATCAGTCCCACTGCATATTTTTACCATCAAGAGGTAAAGGCTGGGATAGAGCCCCACCGTCAAAGTGGTAGGACCATCCCGAGTTTGGTACAGCTGGCAGACCATGAGAAAGGTAACTTAAAGAGTTGTGGAAGTTCAATGAACTGACTCCCGACATTGATAAGATTCGTTTGGCACCATGGGTAGGAGGGGGTTTCAAATCCCCTTGGTTGTTTGGTGCATAAACTGGGGGTTGCAAATCCAGGGGGTTTCCAATCCTGGCTTTGAGGGGGTTTGCAATCAACGGTGAGAGCTTGGATTACACCTAAAATCATTTCAATAGTTGCAGGTGTGACATGTGTCACTGTACTATCATTCTATTGGGCACATGGCCCACTAATGATGATCAGCACCGTCCAAACATTGTCCCTATTAATCAACGATTGAAAATCGTTGTTTGGTCACTCAGACTTGGAATTTCATCATTTTTAGGCAAAGCATATATTTCAGTGGGCTTATCAAAATCATAGTGTCAAAAATGATATATCTCACTAATTAGAGATTAAAGTTGATTTAGTAATTAAATTGAATCCCTTGTAAATATACCATGTATAAGTATTTTTGGATTAAAGTTGATTCACACTCCATGGCGCCATACACACTGTAAGGAGGGGTTTTCGATCCTGGGGTTCCAAATCTATGCTCCCAAACAGGCCTAGGGCATGTTTGTTTTCCTATTTACCATTGTAAATGGTAGTAAATAGGTAATTATAGCTTATTTCTATCGTTTGGAAGAGATGAAATAGTGAGGGGATTTTACTTTTTGAAAAAAGGGTGGGAATGACTGGGTGAAATTTGTGGATCTCACTGTGATGTATGTGATCGATCCATGCCATCTATCTATTTTATCATATCATTTTAGGGTTCGTGCCAAAAAAGATTAGGTAGATTATAAGCTCAAGTGGACCACACCGCAGCAAAAAAGGGTATGTTGACATCCATCGGTGAAATGTGAAGCCATCCGTGGGTCCCACACTGATTTTTTTTTCAACCTGTTCATATGATCATACAGACACGGATGAAGGGAAAACACAAATATCAGCTGGATACAAAACACCTATGGCCCACAAGAAGTTTTCAATGGTGTGGGTTTAATCCCCATGTTTCTTGTGCTGTGGTCCACTTGAACTTTGGATTTGTCTCAATTTTCAGTTTGTGCCCTAAAACGAGCTGTTAAAATGAATGGACGGCTTGGATCAGACACATGTATCATGGTGGGCCCTGTAAAATTTTGAAAATTCTCCTTGATTTTAGTGTCAAGTGAAATCAAATGTCACTGTGTATGGGCGGGCGGCTACCGTGTATTTCTAATGGGAAATAATAATTGTTTATTTACATTTATTTACAGTTGTAAATAAGAAACCAAACACTTGGAAAGTGATGGGTTTTCAATGTTTATTTATGGAATAAACAAAGCCCACTTAGCCCAAGTCTGCTGCCTCTTAAAAGCTTATTAAGCCACATAACCAATTGTTTGTCAGGCAGGCACAGGTGGTGACATGGTTTGGTCCACTGACCATTGATTGGATGGGCACTTTGGGTATGGGAATGACCCGAATTCTCCTCCATTGGGAGATGATAGCGATTATTATGTCAGGGACCTTACAAATACTATTGGGGTCTCTACTCATGGCTCAGTGGTAGAAACCCATGTGGTGTGTGTGTGGGGTGTAAGAGTGTACTCACCTTTCAAAAATAGCAGTAGAGGCCAAAGATTATGATGGCTGGGATCTTCTAAATTTGGGGCATCCTTCGCTCACAATGGGGCCACATTGGATGACTGGGGTGCATGGAGAACCATGGGCCTCGGTTAAGTCTTAGGCCTCTATTTACTCCGCTTGCTTAATTGGGGTGGGCTTTGGCATTATAGTCATGGTCGATGGAAATGTTGTAGATACAACGGAAGACTCCTCAAATCAAGGAAAAGATCACTCTTAGCTGATTATTAAGCTGAACATCTGCTTTTAACAGCTGCCTGATTATTAGGCTGGACATGGCAAATCACGAGTCAAAGTTTTTTGTAACAATTATGTTTAATTTTAGCTTTCCTTCTTAGTATAGATTTTGTATCCTTGTATATATTCATCCAAGATAACAATAAGAAAAGTAGGGTCAAGATTTTCAAACTTCATCAGCAGAAAGTCTTTGATAATGTCTTTTAAAGGAATTCTCTTATTTATTATTATCGTTTCTTTTTGTAGTAGTAACCTTGAAATTGCCCCTTTCTTGAGTAAAAATAATACTCTATTTATTTGAGTATCTTGGCTGCACGTTTGCTTAAGGCGTCAAGCAAGGTTATGATGTGAACCGTTTAGCAGGTGAATCTAATTGTATAATAATCTCTTGATTATGAAATGTGGAGTACGATATGGGGAATTGTTCGATTACTGCTTCATCCAACAGTTCCGTGACGGGAGTGAATGTAATATCCACTTTGTCCAACTGTTTTGCTGGCTCATTTAGGACTAGAGACCAAACGTGAGGCAGATTCAAACTTCAAGGGGGCCACACCACAGGAAACAGGGGGGATTGAACACCAACTATTGAAAACTTCTTGGGGACCTCAAAAGTTTTGGATAAGTTGATATTTGTGCTTTCCACTCATGTAGGTCTCACCGTATGGACGGGTAGGATGACGTATAAACATCACAACGGTGGTGTCTTTATTCCCTCTGTTTTGTGTGTTATGAGGACTTAGAGCTTAGGATCAGCCTCATGTCCTATTATTGAGCTGGCAAAACCGATTGACGGAGTGAATATGACACATATATCAGGGTGGGCGCATGGAGCTTAGGGTGGGAGGTGATCCCTGCCCCTCCATAGTACTCAAGCTGTGAGATATGCAGAAGTGAACGCCTATTGCCTGTGAAAGCCTATCACATGAACTGTGATGGAAAGCTAGGCGGGGCCATTGTGTTGTTTGTTAGAGATCCACCTCAACCATCCATTTTTTTCAGATCATGATAGGACATGAGCCCTAAAAGGAGGCAGATCCAAAACTGATGTGGGCCGCACAATACAAAACAATGAGGATTCAACGTGCACTGTTGAAACATTCATCGGCCACAAAAAGTTTCTAGATCAGGTTAATATTTATGTGTTTTCAGTTCATTCCAGTCAGAATGACCTTACGAATGGTATTGATGGCATATAAAACTACGGGAAGGTATCAGTGATAGGCGTTTCCCTGCCCACTTTTTTATTTCATGCCTCATTTTTGGGTACTTACCTTTCGGTCACAGGAAGTTCCATCAATAGCTTTTGTAGTCAACCGGCATCCTGCAAAAGCCGATCACAGAGGGCGTGACTTGCCCCATGGGGCCAGCTGTGATGTTGTTGCTACCATATATATCACCCGCTCATTCAGGACAAGCCCAGACATGAGGGAGATACAGAAGTAGGCTGGGTCCTTACTCTTGCCCGGGTGATAGACTCTCAGGAGTTTCAACTTCCGGTCAAAGGTTCGAGTACCCATAGGTGGTGAAATTCCACCAGCGTGAGTGTGTGGGGTGTGTGTGCGTGTGTAAAAAAAAAAAAAGAAAAAATAAGAAAAAGAAAAAAAAGATACAGAAGTAGGCCATGCCACGGGAAACAGTGGGGATTGTGAAAGGCCACCGTTGAAATCTACCGGTGGTCAACTGAGTTGTTTTATGCCATCCAATTCGTTCATAAGGTTATTCCAATATGGATGATGGTGAACAAAGACATCAGCCAGTTTCAGAATTTCTGTTTCCCCTAGGAGGTTTCAAAGGTTGCTTTTAATCCCTCGTATAGTTTCTTCGGATCTGGCCACTTGAGTTTTGGATCTCTCTCATGCCTGGGGCAATGGACAGCAAACACTGCTTGTAGTCTGGTCACTTGAGTTGCGGCTCTCTCTTATGCTTGACCTCAAGTCCTAACAAGAGCTGATGCGACGGATTGCAAACACCGCGGTGGGCGTGTCCCTTTGTAGAGAAGTCCTAATCCCAGAATCAGAGTGGTTGAACAATCCTTAACCTCTGATCTAAATTTTCATTTCAAGCGTCTGCTAGATTTCCATCTGTTAGGTAGTCACTTAGTGTAAAGATTAATTTCTGATTGGACGGATAAATTTAAATTCTAGTTACTTGTACAGCATGTGTGCAATTTCATAGTGCCTTAAAGAGTATCAGCTGCCACATTCTGTTTGACTGTCTCGGGGGATAAGGGTTCTCAAATGAAAAAAAATTAAGTACTCTTGCTGAATGTGATGCTTGATACTCACAGGCCAAGAAATTGCGCGGCATAACTTTAATGCAACTGTCCAAATGATGTGCCCCAATTTCGGGTGGTTCTCATTCTTAAAACTGCACTGATTCGATTTGCCAGCTGGTGCATTGCTTTTTTTTGTTTTTTTTTTTTTTTTTCTGTTAGCTTGTTAGTACACACCCATGACACACACTCCATGTTAGCCACCCCCACTAGGGATCGATGCCAAGACCTCAAGTGTTGAAATGAGGTATCTCCACTCAGTCTGCCAGTTGAGCTATGGATCTAGGTGTTGGTGCATTGGTTAATGAACGGTTGAAATGAAAATTAACCAATGTTCCCAACGGATGAGGAGCATTCATGAGGTCCACCACTTTCGGTATTCTCTAACACAAGTCCTTGTCAGCTTCGCCCCACCTATAAGATACGTGGATGGTCAAAAAACTCGCCAGTTGTCTGCATCCCCAACATACTTATGGGACTCGGATTGGGTCCTGCCATAGCAGGCATGGCGTGGGTGGACTTGATGGGATGATGAGCTCCCTTCATCTGTAGATCCAGTACATGTTTAACTGAACAATGGGTCCTTACTCTTGCCCGGGTGGTAGACTCTTAGGAGTTTCAACTCCCGGTCAAGGGTTCGAGTACCCATAGGTGGTGAAATTCCACTAGTGTGAGTGTGTGGGGTGTGCGTGCGTGTGTAAAAATAAAAAAATTAAAAATTAAAAATAAAAATAAAAAAAATACTAAACAACTTTCAAACCAACAGGATTACATGAGTGTAAAGGTTGGTGCTTTGCATACGTGGAAAAATTATGGCCTAACCATGGTGTATGTGTTTTATTCAACTTATTTTTTATTTTATCAAATCATTTTAAGACATGAAGCGAAAAACAAGACATTTGAAAGCTTAAGTGAACCACACCACAAGAGGAAGCAGTGGGAATAACAGAGCCTACCATTGAAACCTCCCTAAAGCCACCGTGGTGTTCATTTGCTATCTAACTTATTCATAAGGTCACACATGCTTAAATAAAAATAATACACAAGTATTAGATTGAAATAAAATGTTCTTAATCGGAAGAGTACAATCCCCATTGTTTTATAAGGTATATTTGCTTAAACTTTGAATATGTCTTAATTTTAAGCTTATGCTTTAAAATTATCTTACAAAATGGATAAACAACATAGATAAAACATATACATCATGGTTGGGCCACGTAGTTTTGACACTAGCGAACTGGCTGGTGTTGGGGTCATCGGACAAACCGCATCACAGAATCTGCTGACGGAGATAGGTCCACCTGTGATTGGGTGGGACAGCTACTCGTGCAAGTTTAGTAGAGGTACGAGGACTCCCGATTCTCCATCTCACTCGCGCATGTCTCCTTCACATTCGTCGTATTTGCAAGCTAGACAAATACATGAGCTCGTTTTGTCTCTATCGGGGGCGCGTTGCCGCTTTCTGATGGCTGAAGATAGGAACCGTTTATTTTGGAATCAATCCCATACACCCATAGACAACGTTACTTTGGACAGGTGACTGACTGTAACCAGCATTTTCTGTAGATGAATTTAGAAATTAAAGTTTTGAATCCAAAATCAAAGGTCTGGATCATGGCTAAAGCGTGATCATAGAGTAATAGGAAAATAAAATGGTGGTAATGATAACACCAACTGTTTACATAGTTGGATGATTATTATTATTATTATTAAATTTTTTGGTTAACTTGTTAGTACACCGCCATTGTTAGTTCACACTTTATTGTTAGCCAACCCCACTACAAATCGATACCAAGACCACTATGTTGAAATGAGGTATCTTTCATTCAGTCTACCACTCGAGCTATAGATCAGGTACAAATCATTGGATTATCTCACCACGTGAGCGACTGCTACATGCTCTGCCACAGCTTGCTTACGAAAGCCTTTCACATGAATTTCCTGTGACCGAAAACTAGGTGTGGCCCGCTGTGATGTTTTTAAGACATTTATTCTTTTCATCGGTTTTCTCATATCATGTTAAGGGCCTGTTTGGCCAGGCAGATCCCACAGTATTAGGAGGGATGGGATCGGCAATATCTTAGAATAGGCATGACGAGCCAAACATATCCGATGAACTTGTCCTGAGATGTGAGCAATCCCATGGATCTTAAGACAATCCACTGACATCATGATATAGAGCGGGTTGCGGAAAATTTCATGGCCAAGATGGATCAGAAAAGGCACGGTTGGCGACAAAAGTGATATGGACCATTGGACCTTAGATCGGGCGTATCTCACAATTCGGAATGAGTTATCTGACGTAAAATATATGAATTTGGGATAGAACGAGCTCCTTTAGCCAACCAACTTGGCTATGCCAGGTTGCGCAGCCGGGATTTGCGAGAAACCCCCTGATCGACTGTCATTTTTCCATTTTAATTTTGTTTTTACGATAAATAGTAAGTTTTAGTTTGAGTATAACTCTTCATCCGTTGGGCTTCAGGAGTTGTGTCCAACATGAAAAGTGCTTAGGATAATTAGGAGAACGGTTTGGTAAAGACAAATAGGACACTTACTATTTTTTGGCCGAAAACCTTGCGCACTAGTAGACGTCACGACCGTCTATAAATAGTAAGTTTACTATCTATAGTAAGTTGCGAATTCTAGGAGTTTTAGTTGTAGTTTGAGTCTGATTTCTTTCCAGTTGCTTGGTTCCCTTATTTAAAGGGGTGTAAACTCATTTTTAGTCATTCATTAATCTATTTCGAATTATTAGAAATTCTTTTCTATTTTCTGCTTTCTTTCCTCGTGGATTCGAGGAGTCTTTGTGAGGAGTCCAGAGAAGTTCCGTGGATTCAGAATATTTATCATCTCGAGGAAGACGGTGCTTGACTTCACGTCCTTCCCTGCGTCAGTTTGGTATCAGAGCGAGGTTTCTCCTCGGATTGATGGCTTCTAACAACAAGTCGGATAACAATCCCATGGGCGGTGCCCCAGAGAATTTACCTTTAACGGCGGCAGTTTTCGAAACAACTATGCAAGAGAATCGACAAGCCATGCAAGGGCTGCAGGCTTCTATAGACCGTATAGCGAATCTCTTGGCGGAAACCCTAAGGCAACTCCGTGTTCCTGGTGGTAATCTTCCATCGTCGATTATTGAAACTCGCAATCGCCCTGATCGCAGGATAGTACCAGCAATGCATCCACGGGTCATTCTTGAGGGGGCTCCAATGAGGAAGAAATCGACGACATAATCTTTCAACACCCCAGACAAGGCGGCGATCGAGTAAATCGGACAGATCGAGAATTTAAGATGCGGGTTGATATTCTTAACTTCAATGACCAACTACACATTGAGGATTTCCTCGATTGAGTTTCTGAAGTTAAGCGATTTTTCGATTATATGGATATCCCTGAAGTAAAGAAAGTGAAGCTTGTGGCCTACAAGTTGAAAGGAAGAGCTTCAGCTTGGTGAAAACAACTACAACTCGCACGAACCAGACAGATGAAAGCATCAATCCGCACATGGCAGCGAATGAAGCAGCTACTACGTGCCCGATTCCTCCCTAGCGATTACGATTAGGTATTATTCCAACAATACCAAAATTATCGACAGGGTAATCAGTCGGTGAGAGAATACGCGGAAGAATTTTACCGACTGGCGGCGTGTAACGATTTAGTCGATACTGAATCGCAGCAAGTCGCCCAATTCAACGGTGGACTGCGTATGACAATCCAGGATCGGGTCCAGATGCAGCCCATCTGGACGATGAATGATGCGATCAAGTTGGCTACTCGGGTAAAAACGCAACTTGAACGTTCTACCACACGACCCTATTCTGCCGCAAGGATCACTGCAGGGGGTCCACCCCAGAGAGCTCCACAGTCTAAGGGGAAGGAACCCGTACGAGCACGAACTCAACCTCTTACGTCTGAGAGCCGAGATCAGGGAAGCGGACAAGCTAGACCCCAAAGGGGCGTATCGACTGCTGCTGGTCCAAGTAGAATCTCGAACCCCTATGCTCGGCCAAAACCTAATAACTGCTATCGTTGTGGTCAACCGGGCCACCTATCAAATACTTACCCCCAGCGAAAAGTGACAAACCTTGCCATCAATGATGGTAGTATTGATAACGCTAATGAAGATCAAGATATTGAAGAATAGGAGCATATTACCGAGTATGAGGCAGATGATTCAGGTTGGGTTCAACAAGATCACGGTGAGTCGCTCGTCGTGAGGCGGCTATTATATGCGCTAAGAAAAGAAGTGCATCCACAGATGCATAACATCTTCCGCACTAGGTGTACGGTGAATCGAAAGGTTTGTGACGTGATTATTGATAGTGGCAGCAGCGAGAATATGGTCTCCAAGGTCATGGTGGAGAAATTGTAATTGAAAACAGAGCGTCATCCCTCTCCCTATACAATCGGTTGGATCAAGAAGGTCATCGGGCCAGATTTCTTTGAATTCATGTAGCAAGGGTCTTAATCTTTTAGGGATGATGGTAGGCTCGAGTTCTTCCACTTTTACAATTAATGCATAAGCCTGTCTTGTTTCTTTGGCTTCTTCCACGAAGTCCCGTATGGTTAAGAGAAAACGACCCTCCACTTTAGAAGTTTCAGGTGACCCCTCTGGATCCATAGGGACCAATATGGTCTTCCGGTCATCCTTGACGAAGATATATATGTTATCTCGCCCTTTATGAGTGGCGTCACGGTCAGATTGTCAAGGTCGACCGAGTAGTATGTGACATGCTTCCATGTCAACCACATCACATACTACTTCATCCTTATAATGTTTACCAATTGAAAAGGATATGGTGCACCGTTCAGTTATCTTTGTTTCGCTGACCTTCTTGATCCAACCGATTGTATAGGGAGAGGGATGACGCTCTGTTTTCAATTACAATTTCTCCACCATGACCTTGGAGGCCATATTCTCGCTGCTGCCACTATCAATAATCACGTCACAAACCTTTCGATTCACCGTACACCTAGTGCGGAAGATGTTATGCATCTGTGGATGCACTTCTTTTCTTAGTACATATAATAGCCGCCTCACGACGAGCGACTCACCGTGATCTTGTTGAACCCAACCTGAATCATCTACCTCATCCGAGGTAGTATGCTCCTGTTCTTCAATATCTTGATCTTCATTAGCGTTATCAGTACTACCATCATTGATGGCAAGGTTTGCGACTTTTCACTGGGGGCAAGTATTTGATAGGTGGCCCGGTTGACCACAACGATAGCAGTTATTAGGTTTTGGCCGAGCATAGGGGTTCGGGATTCTACTTGAACCAGCAGCAATCGATACGCCCCTTTGGGGTCTAGTTTGTCCGCTTCCCTGATCTCGGCACTCAGACGTAGGAGGTTGAGTTCGTGCTCCTATGGGTTCCTTCTCCTTAGACTGTGGAGCTCCCTGGGGTGGATCCCCTACAGTGATCCTTGTGGCAGAATAGAGCAGTGTGGTAGAACGTTCAAGTTGCGTTTTTGCCCGAGTAGCCAACTTGATCGCATCATTCATCGTCCAGATGGGCTGTATCTGGATCCGATCCTGAATCGTCATACGCAGTCCACCGTTGAATTGGGCGACTTGCTGCGATTCAGTCTCGACTAAATCGTTACGCGCTGCCAGGCGGTAAAATTCTTCCGTGTATTCTCTCACCGACCGATTACCCTGTCGACAATTTTGGTATTGTTGGAATAATACCTAATCGTAATCGCTAGGGAGGAATCGGGCACGTAGTAGCTGCTTCATCTGCTGGCATGTGCGGATTGGTGCTTTCATCTGTCTGGTTCGTGCGAGTTGCAGTTGTTCCCACCAAGCTGAAGCTCCTCCTTTCAACTTGTAGGCCACAAGTTTCACCTTCTTTACTTCAGGGATATCCATATAGTTAAAAAATCGCTCAACTTTAGAAAGTCAATCGAAGAAATCCTCAATGTGTAGTTGGCCATTGAAGTTAGGAATATCAACCCGCATCTTAAATTCTCGATTTGTCCGATCTACTCGATCGCCGCCTTGTTTGGGGTGTTGAAAGATTATGTCGTCGATTTCCTCCTCACTGGAGTCCCCTTCCTCAAGAATGACCCGTGGATACATTGCTGGTACTATCCTGCGATCAGGGCGATTGCGAGTTTCAGCAATCGGCGGTGGAAGATTACCACCAAGAACACGGAGTTGCCTTAGGGTTTCCGCCAAGAGATTCGCTATGCGGTCCATAAAAGCCTGCAGCCCTTGCATGGCTTGTTGATTCTAAACTTCTAAAGTGGAGGGTCGTTTTCTCTTAACTATACGGGACTTCGTGGAAGAATCCAAAGAAACAGGACAGGCTTATGCATTAATTGTAAAAGGGGAAGAACTCGAGCCTACCATCATCCCTGAAAGATTAAGACCCTTGCTACATGAATTTAAAGAAATCTGGCCCGATGACCTTCCCGATGGGTTACCTCCCATGCGAGATATCCAACACCATATCGACTTTATCCCCGGGTCTAGTTTACCTAATTGGCCTCATTATCGAATAAGTCAGAATGAGTGCGAGATTCTTCAAGGGCAAGTGGAAGAGTTAATCTGTAAGGGTCTTATTCGAGAAAGCATGAGTCCATGTGCTGTACCAGCTCTATTAACTCCAAAGAAAGATGGGAGTTGGCGCATGTGTGTCGACAGCCGAGTCATCAACAAAATCACCATAAAATACAGGTTTCCTATACCGTGGTTGGATGATATGCTAGACATGTTAGAGGGTGCCAAAATATTCTCTAAATTGGATCTAAAGAGCGGCTACTATCATATTCGAATACGGCCAGGTGATGAGTAGAAAACAGCCTTTAAGACCAAGGAAGGATTATACGAATGGATGGTCATGCCCTTCGGTCTTTCGAATGCGCTTAGCACATTCATGAGATTGATAAACCAAGTTCTAAAACCTTTCATTGGGCAATTCGTTGTGGTTTATTTTGATAATATTTTGATATACAGTCAAGACGAGACTACCCATATGGAACACCTCAAAAAGGTCCTTCAGGTGCTTACTGAAAATAAACTGTATCTCAATTTTAAAAAATGCAGCTTCATGACTAATAGCCTATTATTTCTGGGTTTTGTTGTAACATCCACGGGCATTCGAGTGGATGAGAAAAAGGTGAAGACAATCAGAGAATGGCCGGTTTCCACAAATATTCATGAAGTGCGAAGTTTTCATGGACTGGCAATATTCTATCGTCGATTCGTGAGAAATTTCAGTACTATCATGTCACCAATCACAGATTGCATGAAGAAATGACAGTTTTAGTGGACTAACGAAGCCGATAGGAGCTTTGCTGAAATCAAGCGCAGATTATCCACGACCCCGATTCTTGTACTTCCTAACTTCAATAAACTGTTTGAAGTCGAATGTGATGCCTCATATGTCGGAATTGGGGGATTTTTGTTTCAAGAAGGTGGGCCGGTAGCCTTCTATAGTGAGAAACTTAACAACGCACGCAAGAAGTGATCTACATACGAGATCGAGTTATACGCGATAGTTTAGGCACTGCGACATTTGCGACATTATTTGATTCAAAGAAAATTCATACTTTACACAGACCATCAAGCTCTCGAATTCATTAATAGTCAAGCTAACATTAACCGTGTGCATGCTAGATGGATCTCGTTTTTACAAGAATTCACGTTCGTGCTAAAACATAAGTCAGGACAACAGAACAAGGTAGCCGATGCGTTGAGTCACCGTGCAAATTTGTTAGTAACTATGAGCAATGAAGTTGTCGGGTTCGAGTGCCTCAAAGACATATATGCCGATGACGACGACTTCAGGGACGCATGGGTTAGATGCCAAGAAGGTCACTCCGACGACTTACATATGCAAGACGGGTTCCTTTTCAAGGAAAATCGATTGTGCATCCCGAACAGTTCGCTAAGAGAGCAGATAATCCAAGAGCTACATGGAGGTGGCCTCAGTGGATACCTTGGGCGAGACAAGACGCGAGCTCTTGTGGAAGAACGGTATTACTGGCCGCAGTTGGTACGTGATGTGGGAAGGGCAGTCCAACGTTGTTATATTTGTCAAACCTTCAAGGGACAATCTCATAATACGGGCCTCTATACCCCATTGCCCGTGCCTGATGGTTCTTGGGAGGATTTATTTATGGACTTCGTGCTTGGTCTCCCATGAACACAACGTGGCATGGATTCGGTGTTCGTGGTAGTAGATCGTTTCTCTAAGATGGCGCACTTTATTCCATGCAAGAAAACTCTCGATGCAACACACGTGGCGAATCTGTTCTTCAGAGAAATTGTGCGACTACACGGGGTTCCTAAGACTATTACTTCTGACCGCGACACAAAGTTCATAAGCCACTTTTGGCAAACTTTGTGGACTCAATTCGATACACGACTTCAGTTCAGCAGCGCCTACCACCCACAGACTGACGGTCAAACTGAGGTTGTGAATCGCACTTTGGAAAACCTCCTTCGATGTATTTCAGGAGAGAAACCGAAGCAGTGGGACTTGGCCTTGTCCCAAGCGGAGAATGCATTCAACAATATGGTGAACCGCTCGATAGGAAAATTCCCATTTCAGGTTATTTACGGACGAATACCTCGCCATACACTAGACTTGGTCCCTCTGCCTAAGCTCCCGGCATGAGTATTGCAGCAAAACATATGGTAGACAGGATCATGAGTATTCCTGCGGAGGTGCAGACTAAGCTACATGCCTCGAACGAAAAGTACAAGGAACAAGCGGACAAACATCGTCGACAAAAGGTGTTCGAGGTGGGTGACCAGGTAATGGTCCATCTACGAAAAGAAAGATTTCCGACCGGGACGTACAACAAGCTGAAAAATGAGAAGAATGAACTGGTACCGATCATCCTAAAAATCAATGACAATGCTTATGTTGTTTATCTTCCAGATGACATGGCGATCTCACGAACTTTCAACGTTGCGGACCTGACCGAGTATCATGAACCAGTGCAGGAGGAGAATTCGAGGACGAGTTCTTTTCAAGTGGAGGGGACTGATGTAGAGCGGGTCGTGGACAATTTCATGGCCAAGATGGATTAGAAAAGGCACGGTCGGCGACAAAAGTGATCCGGACCATTAGACCTTAGATCGGGCGTATCTCACAATCTGGAATGAGTTATCTGACGTAAAATATATAAATTTGGAGTAGAACGAGCTACTTTAGCCAACCAACCCGGCTAAGCCGGGTTGCGCAGCCCAAATTTGCGAGAAACCCCCTGATCGACGGTCATTTTCCCGTTTTAATTTTGTTTTTACTATAAATAGTAAGTTTTAATTTGAGTATAACTCTTCATCCGTTGGGCTTTAGGAGTTGTGTCCAACATGAAAAGTGCTTAGGATAATTAGGAGAACGGTTTGGTGAAGCCAAATGGGATACTTACTATTTTTGGCCGAAAACCTTGCGCACTAGTAGATGTCACAACCGTCTATAAATAGTAAGTTTACTATTTATAGTAAGTTGCGAATTCTAGGAGTTTTAGTTGTAGTTTGAGTCTGTTTTCTTTCCAGTTGCTTGGTTCCCTTATTTAAAGGGGTGTAAACTCGTTTTTAATAATTCATTAATCTATTACGAATTATTAGAAAATCTTTTCTATTTTCTGCTTTCTTTCCTCGTGGATTCGAGGAGTATCTGTGAGGAGTTCAGAGAAGTTCCGTGGATTCGGAATATTTATCATCTCGAGGAAGATAGTGCTCGACCTCACGTCCTTCCCTGCGTCACATCACCATCATTACCTTAAAATTGATCCTATTCGTTGGTTGGATGGATCGGAAGGTAAAATCTCGGGATATGCAGGGCGTGCCAAACAGACCCAGTAAACTTGTCCTGGGATATAAGCAATCCCATGGATCTTAAAGACAATCCACTGACACCACCATCATTACCTTAAAATTGATCCTATCCCTCCTAATACTATGGGATCTGCCCGGCCAAACAGGCCCTAAGTCATTATCCAAAACTAAGTATGCTGCACGGTAAGAAAAGGTAGGCAGAGAAATACCCACCAATGAAACCTTTTTGAAGCCCCCCGTGCTGTACAGTACCTAATAATTAAGATGAACTGAAAACTGAAAGGAAAAAAAAAAAAGATGAACTGAAAACTTGTTAATTTCAGTTTCAATCCTTCTTATTTTCTCTAACATGACCCACTTGAGTTTTGAATCTGCATATATTTTTTTAGCGCATATCGGGTTTGTTAAAACTGAGAATGGATTAGCTATTACCCTAATCCTGTGGGGCTGCCTTGATGTATTTGTTGCATGCGTACGTTGTTCATTTGTTTTTATCTCATTTTAAGGATGCCATTCCAAATCACAAGAAGATCCAGATCTGTAGACCATGTCAATGGAAAGAGTGATGAATAGCCATTAAAAATATTTTATGGGCGGTAAATTCTTTAGATTAATTAGATCTTTGGGGCCTGTTTGGGCAGACCGATCCCACGGTATTAGGAGGGATGCGACCATGATATCTCGGGATATGCATGACGAGCTAAACAGACCAGGTGAACTTGTCCTGGGATATAAGTAATCCTATGGATCTTAAAACAATCCACTGACGCCACTACCATTACCTTAAAATTGATCTCATCTCTTAGTTGAACGGATTAGAAGGTAAAATCCCGGATATGCCAGGCGTGCCAAACAGATCCAGTGAACTTGTCCTGTAATATAGCAATCTCGTAGATCTTAAACCAATCCACCGACACTACCATCATTACCTTAAAATCCATCCCATCCCTCCTAATCTCACGGGATTTGGCCGGCCAAACAAGCCCTTATATTTTCCATTTATCTATCTCTTTTTTATTGAAAATAAACATTAGTAAAATATAACGATTGCCATTTGAAATTTTTAATGACTGAGGCACTCAGTTACCACTTTTACTGTGGTGTGGTCCACCTGAGAATTGGATCTATATAATTTTTCGGTTTCCATTTTAAATGTGATGAAGAAACGGATGGACGGTGTAGATATACAAAAATTCATCAAGGTGGGCCGTCCGGTAGCGGTAACACGCGCCAAGCTCTTAAACGGGTAACACCTAATTCGCTCCCGTTAAAACGGACGGCTTTGCCCCCACCTGGCCATCTGGGGCATGAAGATCCTGCAATGGGCTTTCGCAGTGAATCCGGAGGCAAAACCTACTCCAAACCGACGGACGGACGGACGGACGGACGGACGGACGACAGTGTTAAAAACAGACAAGACAGGTGGCATCATCTGGAGTTACGAACGTGTACAATTCCCCGAATTTTCAAGCCCCCGTCTTTTCCCCTCGCTTGGGAATACACGCCCCCCCCCTCCCCGGTACAAACTCTGCGTATAAATACCCAGACCTTCCATTTTCCGGATCCTCTCTCTTCTCTTCGCAAATTCTTCTTCATGACTTCTTCTGCAAATCCTCATCTCATTCATCTAGGGTTTCAAAAGACCCTAGAAAGATCCCATCCTCCTATAGGAATTTCAATCTTCTCCGCCTCATTCTCTCCTCCGAAATTCTGTGCTACTCTCAAGGTTTGTTCCTGTATCCCGATCCTATAATCAGCACCAGCTTCTCGTTATCTGTCGTTTTTTTCTGCGATCCTTAGATTTTTAAATCCCCCAATTTCAAATGCAGAGGAATCGAATATCCTTCCTTTCAAATTCCGCATAATTGAATTGGTTATCTGACGCTTGCCTTTTTTCCTTTTCTCTGCTGGGAATTGCTTTGTGATTGCGTGTAGATATCTGGATCGGAAATTCAAAGAGGTGGATGCAAATTGCGACGAGATTTGGTCCGGATTGCTGCAATGGATGATGTGAGTCTCTATCTATCTACTATACCAGCCTTTAAAGGAGGTTTCATGTTAAAAATTATGATCTTTTTAAATTTAGAAATAATATTTGAAGAATTTTCTGCATTGTTAGCTAATATCAGAACCTGTATCCTCGAGCCTAAATCACCTTTGTAGCCGTGACATGATCTGGACCATTCATTGGGTGCCCTACCATTGAGGGTCAGTAGATGAATATCACATACTGATTGTGGCCTACAAACCTGCAGACGTAGCCAAAGGCAAAATAAGGATCTGAGTTGGAAGTGATGCCTTTTCATATGGTTTGAATATTCTGATCATTGTGATTTTTGAGATGTGCATACCGCAAGGTGGGGGACCACCTGATGAACTGTCCATGTGATACACGTGTGTGCCTCATTTGCAATTTAGACATAAGTCGGCTTTCACAAACAGTTAGTTTAGCTCATACACTAATGATCTAATTGAAGACTTTGGGAGATTGTAAGGCAATTTTTTTAAAAGGTTAGTAACAGATTTTGTGCTTATTGTCTCATTGTAGGATTCAGAAGCATTTTCTTCATTTGATGAATTTGAGGATAATGGGGTGATTAATGGAGGAAGCATATTATCGCCGAGTGAAGGTGAAGAGAGTGATACAGAGATCTTGATAATTCCTTCTACGGATGTTGATTTGCCTAGCAGAAGTGATCTTTTTGACAGATTGGATGCAGTGACAGTGGCTGCTCATCGGTTTGCTACCCTTCGGAAAAGACACAAAAGGCGCAGGTGTGCGGGATCTCTTTCTGCAATTGAGATTTTTAGCTTCTAGTTCGCATTCTGAAGGTTTTGAATTTTTTACAATTATACTTCTTTCAAATGCATTGATTTCACCATGACATAGGAAAGTGACTTCAGTTTTGCCTTTCATGCTGCCATTGTTAGATACATTTCGTAGCTGCATAGCTTTTTTGAAGGAGTTGTGCTTAAGACTAGAGCTGTACATGCGTCGAGTTACAAGCTCGGCTCAGCTCGACCCCACCATGACCCAAGCTCGTGCTCAGCTCGACTCGGTCTTCTAGCTCACCCCTTTAGCTCAACCCGGCTCGCTGGTTCGAGTTGAGTCGAGTTAATATTATTTTACAAATTATTATAAAATAATTAAATTAATAAAAAATCAAGATTGTTAGAACAGAGACAAGTGCAATGTCAGTGCATAACAAGTTATTATAAGCTAGCAAATAATAATATAAGAATGTTATAAGAAAACTATAGACTCACTCAAAATTCATTGCCATCTTGTTAATATGGTCCATTTGAGGAACGCCTTCTCAACTGACGGATAAGAAAGTTATCACCTTCATCTGAACTCGATTCATTAGCATTGCTTTCATCGTCAGGAAATATGTTTGCAAATCCAGATGTGTTATCTTCTCCAGGGTAATTGTTTACTTCTTCTGAATTAGAAGGTGGTGAAACTTCACCATCATGTTCCTGTATAGATTTAGCTAACTTTTTCAATCCCTCTTTATGAGCCGATTTATAAGGAGTTCCCAACATCTTATAGAATGATGATAGCATAGCGAGAAACTTTGATGTTTTGTGGCTCTTCTTTGTTTCCATGCTCGACCCTGCCTCAACGTCATGTTGTCTTGGAGGACATTGATATCTAGATGCCTCTGCCTCTTCCCTACTTATCTTCAAAACAAGTTTTAGTTCTTCTTCTTCTATAGCTTTTAATCTGGCATTTACCTTTTCTTATTTCTTACTAATTTGTTGCACTCTCTTTATTTCTGAATATTCATCTATTATAATAGGCTTGTTATGATATTTTTTGTTGCTCGTTGAATTTGGTGTGAAGGGGGTGAGAGTTTTCTTATTTGAGTCTAAGAGAGCTTGGAATAGAATTAGGATTTCTTGTGAGACATTAGGACATGGTTTTGCGTCTCCTCCCTGACCAGATAAGTGTATTCCTAGCTGATTTGTTTTGTTGACAAATTTGTTTTAACACAAACGACATTTAATCTTCATTCTTCCAGATGTTGGGGAGTAGACTTGGGTACCGTAATCCTAAATGTTGGCGGATGGGTCATCAGACGACATTTCTGCACAAGGATTTTTGTTAATAAAAAATAACATTTTTAGGAGTATAATTTTTAAGAAATAAATTATAGTACGTTCAAAATTTCAATGTCAAGTACTCTACTCCAAAAATTACAGAAACTAAAGTCTTACAAAACAAGTAATAAGATCAAGATGTCCAAAATATTTAAAACAATGTTTAAACTTTAAACATATTAAGGTGCAGCACCAGTCTCGTTGAGACTCTCGGTCTCATCATCTTCATCATTCTCTTCATCAAATGAACTGCCACCCCAAACAGGACATAACCAATCTTGCGTATAAACGAGCGCTTCAATTGTTTTAGGTGCAAGAGAGCTTCTATACTTGTTCACCACCCTACTACCAGTGCTAAATGCAGACTTTGATGCTATTGTTGTTATCGGAATTGATAAAATATCTCGAGCCATCAACGAGAATGTAGGGTATTTTCTTTCACGAGCTCTAGTCTTTCACTAGTCTAAAACATCAAAGTCTTAGCTGCAGACCTTTATGACTAACTCCTTGAGATATACATCTAATTTTGATTCATTTGTTTGCTGACTTGCTTCATCTTGTTCTAAGGCTGAAAAGTACTCATCGAGAAAATTGTCATCACCTATAGATGAACTGGAGCCACGTTCATGCATAAGTCGTGTCATGACTTCTGATAGAATTACCCACATTAGAAGAGTATAATTCTTTAATTGCCACACGAATATTAGATGTTTCAATGGCTGCCTTGTCAAATAGATAAATCTTTTTATAAACGTAATTAACTAGTCCCATTTTGCAGTGAGGATCAAGTACAACACCTAAAGCCATCAATAGGTGACATTCGCTCCAGTACTTTTCAAATTTCACTTGCATGCTTAGCGCCATATTTTGAATATAATCTGGACCTGTTGTGACACTTCTCTGAAGAGCATCTTTAATCTTCCAAAGCTTTAGAAGAAACATATTTGCCATTGGATATTTATTTCTGTAAAATAGCTTCGTGCAGTCATAGTAAACTCGAAGAAAACTATGAATATCTTCAGCTCTTTTCCAATCATCTTCACTAGGTAACCAAACATATGCTTTATTATAAATTGTAAATTCTGAGAATGCAATATTCAACTCCATTGCCACATCTAACATTTCATATGTTGAATTCTAACGGGTGCATACATCTAACTTCGATGTTTTTTGAGTTCCATAATTTAAACATTGGATTATGTCATTCCAATTGTTGATCTTTTTTTTTTTTTTTTTTGGACGTATCTAAATTTAAGTTTCTCTCATCTCGTTCAACATCAACAACTAGAGGGGATGTGGCAGATGCACCAACCCCAGGGGTAGTAGGGACATCCTCACTAGCCATCTTTAAATATGAAAATAAGAAAATACGCGTAAGATATGTGAAGTTCCAAGGTATGATTGTAATATGTGATTTGTAAGTAGGCATTTTCTAACGTCTCCAAACTTTTAATTTCACTTTTTATCCCATTCAGTAATATATCATGTAATTTACTCAGACAATTTACATGCGATTCGAAAATTCAGCAGCATTTTCCCATAATTCTCCAAATATATGTAAAAATTCTCTACTGTTTAAGTGTCATCACCATTATATGTTATTCACAGATGGGAGGTAGTCAACCAATTGAGAATCATATATTCGGAGAATAAATTGGGTTGATGCACCGAATCTCGAACTCTATGTAAATTGTGTAAGCAAAATTAAGGTGCATGATATATTACCAATTTAAGAATTCATATATATATAAATTATCAAACCAATAATTGATTTGAATATAAATTATTATATATGAATTTTTAACGGGTAGGTAGATTATTAAATTTATCTGTCAACTGTCAAGTGAAGTCGCTCTAAAACTAATTAATTTGTGTTTAATTGAAGTATACAACTATAAATCATATATTTAATACATGATTTGTAGTTGAATACTTGAATTAAGCATAGATCAATTTCAAGTAATCAAATACAAGTATACACAAGTTTAGAATTTTTCAAATAATCTCAAATTCAACTATTCAAGTAATAAAAAATCATATCCAATATAAGTAAATTACTTTAATAAAACCCAAATCCGACGCGACCCAACTCACACCCCGACCCAACTCACACCCCGACCCAACATGACGCTGACCCAACCATGACCCAACCCGACGCCGAGTCGCTAACCCAACGTTGATCCAACCCAACCCAACCCAACCCAACCCGACCCTGACCCAACCCGACACTAACCCGACCCTGACCCAACTTGACCTTGACCCAACCCAATGTTGACCCAACCCGATGCTGACCCAACCCGATGTTGACCCAACCCGACCCAACCATACCCACACCCTGACCCAACCCGGTGCAACCTGACCTAAACCCTAACCCAACTCGACGTTGACACAACCTGACCTAACCAGACCCACACCCTGACCTAACCCAACGCAACCCGACCTAAACCTTGACCCAACCCGACGCAACCTTGATCCAACTCGATTGCATTAAAAAAAAATAAAAATATTTACCTAAAGGAGAGTAGAGAAACCGAGAGAGAAATGTGGGGGGGGGGGTGGACGTGGGGTGAGATCTGTGGATGCTCGGCTCTTTGGACACTCGTCGGTCAGGTGGTGCCTGTCGAATTTCTACACTCTCGGGCTCGGCTCGTTGGTCGGGTGGTGCTACTGGATTTCTGCTCGAAAGTCGGACCGCTTGCTCGCATAGTCACTTGGCTCGGGTAAGGTAGTAAAAGGAAAAGACAAGGGAGAAAGTGAAGGGTTTAGTAGGGTTTAAAGTTTTTTTTTTTTTAAAACTCATATATATATATATGGAAAAGGTACTATGCGCTCGACCTCACGATAAGCTTCCATGAGGTCAAGCAGTGTGGGCCCCACCGTGATGCGTGTCAACCATCAACACCGTGCATTTGATGGCTCCCCTTTAAATTATGGGCTATCCCAAAAATCAGCGGTATACGTAACTCAAGTGGGCCATACCATCTAAAATAATGTGAAACACCGTTAAAACATATAAAAGCACTTGGTGGGGCCCACCTGAGTTTTGAATGCTGTTGAAACTTGGTCTGAACCCTTATACAAGTGGGACACACAAAATGGATGGTCTGGATTTGCAAACCACATCTTTCGTGGGCCCCAAAAATGATTATGAATGTTTTAATGGTGCACGACCCCTCTTCACTTCTGTATGTGGTGTGGCCCACACAAGTCACGGATTGACTTGATTTTTGAGACCTAGGCCCACGATGGAATGCTGCATTTGACTAATGGGGTAAATGTTCGAAACGCATCACGGTGGGGCCCACACAGCTCGTCCTCATGGGACGGATTCGTGAGGTCGAGCGCATAGTACCTTTTCCCATATATATATATATATATATATATATATATATATATATATATATATATATATATTTTGAGCGAGTCGAGTTCGAGTCGGATTTGAGCTTTGTTTCGAGTCGAGTCGAGCCTGACCAAGCTCGAACTCGACTTGATTTTATTCGAGCTACAGTTACTTGCGCTGGGCCTGATCTGAAACTTTTTGCGAGTCAAGTCGGAACAAGCTTAAATGAGTCGATTTGAGCGAGTTTATCGAGCTAGCTCGACTCGTGTAACCTTGCTTAGAGTTCTTCTACCATTTTAAGTTTAATTATTCAATTCTTGCTATTGTTGTTTAGATACATTTCGTGAAAATATAGCTTGTGTGAGGTTCTTTTTTTTTTTTTTTTTTCCTTTCACACCCACCCACCCACGCACACACCCGACATGGCCACTCGAACACATTATTTCAGTTTTGAAGCACAAAGTGTCCACCACTGAGCCATGTATCACTGTTTTAAGTTCACTTCTACCATATTTGCTAGCTTTGTTTAGATACATTTTGTGGCAACATAGCTCGTCTAAAGAATTTCTGGAGGCTTTACCCACTTTCGAGTTCTTTTTTTTTCTTTTCTTCTTTTTTTTTTTTTTTTTTTTTTTTGGCATTTTTGCTACACTCTTTGATATGTATATTGGGACCACGTCTCTTTTCAAGTTGTTTTAAGTATACTGTATCATTCTTAGTTATGTTTTAGATTACTTTCCATCAAATCAAGGGGATCTTGCTTTTTATAATGTCACGTGGTTCGCAGTTGTCTGCCATCCCATCGACCTTTCTTCAATACATAACGTGATGATTAGGAGGCTTTGCCAGTGAAATCTTTAGAATGTCATGCCTAACAATTCACTTGCGGCAACTAGTATGCTGTAGTGTTCGAAATATCGATATCGCACAATGTATCGCACCCTTGGGATACAGATACGTATCGGTTATCGCACGGGATATATCGTTTGTATCGCATAGTTTATCGCACTTTTTGGGAAACATGGGGAAACATTAGCAAAATGGTTGAATTTTTTTATGAAACTTTGGGGATTATTTAAAAAGACCTTAATGCACACTTTTAAATCATAAAATATCAAAAAAGAAGCGCACATAATAAATTTCTTTTGTATAAGGTAGTAAGTTATGCGTTATTTGATTAAAATAAGGTAAATATATTTAAATATGATGCATACCATTTATAAATGTATAAAGATATGTATGAAAATGAGTCACATCCAAACATCAATTGGAATTCATTTTAACATGTCATTTTAGGGCATGGGCCAAAAAATAAGGCAGATCCAAATCTGAGGTGGGACCACACCAAACAAAATAGTGTTCATTGAATGATCACCATCAAACTATTTTGGGCCTATAATTTTTTTGGATAAAGATAATATTTATGTTTTCCCATCCAGGTTTGCCAAACCTCATGGATAGATTGGATGACAAATAAACATTACGGTGAGCCTTAAAAAGCTTCAATGGTGGACATCATTGCCACCACATTTTCTTGTAGTATGGTATACTTGATCTTTCATCTGTCTCATTTTGGGCTCATGCCTTAAAATTACTTATGAAAATGGATGGAGGGTGTGGATTGGTTGGTGTACCACACGAGGTATGGGCATGTGTCGTGCGAAGATGGGACGCGGATTTCCTACTAAATCCTTTCGCAGGAGTGGGGCACACCGTGATTTTTATGAGAAATCTACTCCATTTATCAATTTTATGAGATTATTTTAAGACTTGAGGCAAAAAATGAGTAGGATCCAAAACTCAAGTGGGCCGCACTAAAGAAAAAGGTGGGTGGGAAATTCCTACCGTTGAAACCTTCTTAGGTCGACAGTGATGTTTTCATTCCATTCATACCATTCATTACGTCATCACTACTGGGATGAATTTAAAACCCAAATATTAGACTGATTCAAAACCTGTGGCCCCACGAATATTTCAACTATGGACCTTCAATCCTCACATTTTCGGCTTACTTGAGTCTTGGATCCGGCTCATTGTTGGGCATATGTCTTAAAATGTGTTCAAAAAAGGGATGGCCGGAGTAGATTTCTCACAAACATCACAATGGACCCTACCTAAGTTTCCAGCGCATGAACCAGCCGTCTACCAAATCTGATTGCGTAACTCAGTACGCAGTGCGCTTTTATTGTACTGAGTAAACTCAGTTGGACCCACTGTGAATGTATGTGGTTTATCCACACCATCTATCCATTTTTATTGCTAATTTTAGGGGTTTATACCAAAATTGAAGTAAATCCAAAGCTCAAGTGGACCATTACATAGGAAACAGTGTGGAATAATGATTTCCACCGTTGAAACCTTCCTAGGGTCCAAAGTAATTTTTATTTGTCATCCAACCTGTTCATAAGATCACAAAGACATGGATGAAGAGAAACCACAAACATCAGGTTGATCCAAAACTTCTTTGGCCTCCAAAAAATTTTCATTGGTAGAGGTTCAATCAAAATGTTTCCTGTGGTGTGGTCCAGTTGAGATTTTAATTTGCTTCATTTTTGGTATCAAGCCATAAAATTGTATTTTAACATGGATTAGCGGAGTGGATAAAATTAAAAAAATAACAATGGACCCCACACAGTTTACTCAGTACGCTAAGGGCACTGAGTTACTCAGTACGCAATCTGCTTCCGTCGTTCACGTGGTACAAACAGTTGAAAGGAGATCAGAGTTACATGACCCCACCAATAATGTATTTATTATATTCACACCGTTCATCCATTTGGAGAGATCATTTTATATCGTCAACCCGAAAAATGAGTAACATCCAAACGTCAATTGGACCACACCACAAATAGGAGTGAGGATAATGATTCTCACCATTATAACATTCGTAGGGTCCACCGTAACGTTAGTTTTCCATCCAATTTGTTCATGAGGTCACAAAGATCTTGATGTATAGGAAAAGCAAATATCATACGATCCAAAACTTTTGCAAGCCCAAAAGGGTTTCAATGGTGGACATTCAATATACCGCTGCTTATTTCCAGTGTGGTCCACTTGCTCCTTGGATCTGTCTTATTTTTCAGACAAAGCCTTACGACGAGCTCGCCAAATGGACTAACGGTTTGGATATAATATATACCTCATGATGGGACCCACATAACTTGGTGACGTCAACACCAGCGGTGACGTGCGATGCACCGGACATCCGCCTCCACTGAATAAGAGCTCGGGGCCCTTTTTTTCTTAGCAGAGAGGGTTCCGGCGCCGGAACCCTGAAATCTCTCCCAAAGGGCCGATGATTTCGACGGATTTTGCGCCAAATCTCTCCAAATCAAAGGCTTCTATTCGAATGGCCCATCAAACACAGCTTCCGATTAGGGCGATCTTCTTTACAGGTACCGAAATCTACCGTTGAAAGTTTTTCTTTTTTCTTTTCTATTTTTTTCATTTTTTTCGGATAATGACGCTGTCCCAGGTGCGATATCGACGATAATATCGGCCGATATCCGAAGTTATGGATTTTCGTTATCTTCCGAGGGTTATCGGAGGAGTTTCATCTCGCTAGGGCCCGATACCGATAATATCGGCCGATAGTATCGATATTTCGAACACTGGTATGTTGAAATGACAAATGAGATGAGCAAAATTTACTTAGGGCCTGTTTGGTAGATGCCTAAAAATGAGTTTATCTCATTTTAATTTTAAATAATTATGCATTAGAGATCATGATTATTGGTTATCAAGATTATTTTTAATCCTTACCAAAATGAAATATGATCTCTATTACATAATTACGATTAACTAAAATGAGACGAGCTCTTTTTTATGTCTACCAAACAGGCCCTTAAAAATTGATTTTTGGTGTCATAGATCCTCTTATCCTTCAAAAAGGAAAAAGTATTATAGACCCTTTGTCCCAGTGTCGATGCTTCTACCTTAGCCAAACAGGCTTCTTGGCATTCTTCACTTTGTATTGGGAGTTCGGACTTTGCTTCCCTTGTTGTAATCTGTTTTTTCTCTTAAAAAATTGGATTGGTGCAGGGCAGCAAGAATATGCAGTCTTTACCATTTGTAGAAGGTCTAAGCAGAAAAAAGTAGGAGTCTCACCAATTTCAGATAAAACTGACCTTAATGTCTTACCAGATAAAAAGAATCAGTAGTGTAAAGGGAATCATTTAGAAAATGCAGCAGTAGTATATGTTCTGGTTGAAATCGAATGAGAGTCTCACCAATTCCAAGGTCTATAGTGAGTCAGACCAATAATGTTGGAATTGTCACCCCAAAGAATCCAATCGCTGGAATCCTAAACAGGTTGCATCTTTATTTATCAAAGCATGTTCCGCTGTTTCACACACACTTAGAGCTGGGCACGGGATGACTTGACCCGAACCAAGTGGGTGAGTCGATTCGAATTGTATTGGACGAAGACGTCGAGTTCGGGTCACCTAGTAACTTGACTCAACCCAAAATCCAACTCGGTATTGACTCATCTTGATCTGAAACCCTACTCGTACATATATGTGTGTGTGGAAATGGTACTATGAGGTTGGGCTATGTGGGCCTCATCATGATTTGTGTCAAACATCAACACCATTAGATTGATGCACCATTCCATGGTGGGCCACGGGCTTAAAAATCAAGTCAATCCATGACTTGGGTGGACCACACCACATACAACAGTTGAGAGGGGGGTTACCCTCCCATTGAAATATTTATAATCATTTATTGGGCCCACCAAGATGTGGTTCACAAATCCAAACCATCCATTGTATGTGTACTACTTGGATGAGGGTTCAGACCAAGTTTCAATCGCATCCAAAACTTAGGTGGGCCCCACAAAGTACTTTTATATGTTTTAGGCATGTCTTCACATGGTTTTAGATGGTATGGCCCACCTGAGTTACATATACACAGATAATTTTTGGGATATCCCATAACCTAAAGGGGACCCATCAAATGCACGGTGTTGATGTTCGACACATTACGGTGGGGCCCACACAGCTTAACCTCATGGGAAGTTCCCATGAGGTGGACCTCATAGTACCATTTCCCATGTATGCACACACACACACACACACATATACAGGTACACACACACACATGTACATATACATATACGAGGAATGCTCACCTGCACACCTTCTTACATGAGCACCCGTGCGCACCTTTGCACACGTGTCATGTGCACAGAATCTAAACGGTCCACGTGATGCGGCATCCCTTTAAACCTCACGAGACCAACTTTCAGCCCGATACAAAATCTGGTGGGCCGTGGCAAAAGGAAACAGTTATGGCCACCATTACTATTATCGAATACCTTGCCCATAACCTATGCGAAAAGGTATAGGCTCAATGTCGACCCCTAGTCAAGGTATTCTGTAATGGTAATGGTGGCCATAATGGCCACCATCATTACCTTTACGATATGGGGTGTAATGGCCGTTATGGGTCTGTAATGGCCATTACGATATCTCTTTTTTTATTGAAAAAAATCTGAAAAACCTATATCGGCACCATAATGGACCATTACGGGGCTGTTACGACTTTTACGAGTGGCGTAACGGGCTGTTAGAAGGGTTGTAATGGCCTTTATGAGTCATTTTGTCATTATGGCTGTTTGGTCTTTACAACCCTGTAATGTGTAATGGTTGCCACTGTTACCTTTACGTAACGGCCTTTACGGCATAGCATGCCCCTGGTTTAAGCCTGCAATAATTGGGAACTCACTTGTCTCTCTACTGGTGGTCCTTACATTTGATACTACTCCCTCATACATACATATGTAGAAAAACGCTCACTTGCGCACCAGTTCTCATGGGAACTTGGTGAGAACTTTTTGAGAACTCATCTCACCTGATATGAATCCAAAATCTGAACGGTCCATGTGATGCAACACCCCATCAAACTCCCAAGGCCCAACTTTTACCCTGATCCAATAACTTTGGTGGGCCATGGCAAAAAGAAACAATTTCATTCCCTTGATTTGCCTCTCTCCTTGCTATGGCCCACCAGAGTTTTGGATCAGGTTGAAAGTTGGACCCTAGGAGTTTCATGGGGTGCCGCATCAGATGGACTGTTTGGATTTTGGGCCCATGACACGTGTGCAAAGGTGCGTAGGTGCATAGGAGAGACAGCCTCTACATATATTTATATAATATAAAGGCCTTTTACAATATAAACCACACTTCTAAAACTGGGTGACTTGACTGGAATCTGGTCGAGCCAACTGGTCTTAATGAGGTTTCTGGCTGAGTCACTGGAAAGCTCACTGATGAGCATGACCCAGTACCACTGTGGCAGGATTCATTGAGTCAGCTCGCTGAGTTGGTTAACTCAACATGACTTGTCGTGATTTTAACTGAGTCAAATGCCTGGTCTAACTGTTTTCTATGTACAAAGGTGAAAAGGGGCTCATGGGTTTCATACTCATGACCTCACACAAGAAACCAAACATTAAGTGCTAGCACACGATGAGCTGTGGGTTTCTGTAGTTTGCTGTTTTATATACCAGGGGTATGGCATGTGCAACGCATGTGGAGTGAGGAAGTGTTTTGCCAGATGTGGGGAGAGGGGTGCCAGAGGGAAGATGAAGTGGGTTTCTGTTGCACTAAATCCACTCCAGGACCATGGGTATAAAATCCGAATTATGTGGGGCCCACCTTTTTGTGCATGTATGTTAACTCCACTCTGACCATTGGGTGTGCCCCTCGATGTTAGGGCTCGCAATGAAATATCTGCCCAATCCACAACTCAGATGGGCTGCACCAAAGTTAAAATTTGAAATGGGATGCCAACCATGAGGTTTGTGTGTGGGGTTCACAGAGATTTGTCTATTCCATCTAACCTGTTCATCAAATTCTAATCACCTGGAAGAGGATACTCCCCAAAAGTCAGATTAATCCAAAACTTAAGAAGGGCCACAATGCATCGTAATTTAATATTGTTCCTCATATTACAGACCACCGAAGTTTTAGATCAGAATGATTTTTGGGGTGTACGGTGAACATGAGGTGCTTAATCTGATGGATGGAGTGGATGTGAAACAACCAGCATGGTGGGCCTCACAAATGTCAGGTGTTGTATGATCTTTTTGCAACACATTGTAGTGTATTTGACTATGCTAGATATATATGTGATGCTTTTTTATTGGGGAGCAGCCAAAATCTAAACCTTGTTTGGGAAACACATGGTTTGACTCATGGCAAATGACCTAAATAACCCTGTTGCACATGGTCACTGGAAAAAATTGCTTCTGCTGCTGACGTTATATATAGTAGAGATTTATAAATCTTTTAAATATTTATTGCTTCTCCAAGTACTTCTAATTAATTAAATATAGAGTAGAGTCAGGTAAAGATTTGGTTGAGTCTTTGAGTTGACCCAACCCAGCTAAACATGAAATTAAGTATTCAGAACTATGCTGTAAACTTTACCATTAAAACTGTGCCTTTATTTTCTTGGGCAGCAATTAGTTATGAATCGAAACTGACTAGGAGTCTAGGACACATGAAAGGAAAATACTTAAACAGGGAGTACTCTCTTCCAATTAATTAAGAAATTACTAACTAAAGACTTCAAATTTCATCCGGATGAACCTTACAGGTCATGAGGTTTGATGAATTACTGAACTATAGGTTCAGATTATAGACACAATCTGTGTAGTCATATTGCAGATCTGTCTAATCGCCACATTGAGCCTGCAAGCTGATCTGGCAGATAGTGGGGCTACTTTCATCAGCAGTCCATAAAACAGCCCCTGCTACCCTGTGGTATTTCCTCGGGGAATGTATTCTGGCTATAACATTGCAGCTAAGGAGAGAATTGAGTTTCTTCTTTTCTATGGCTGAAGCATTTCAGTGTGTGCTTTTCTTGTGTATTCTGGGGTTTGCTTTCTTCTGCCTTTTCTGAGCAACACCATGACTAATATGTAAATGTAACACTTCATAGAAGATGGCACTGTTACAGCATCAGTACAGGCTGCAAGAAATGTACAACTGTTGGAATCATAATTTTTGCTACTGGGAAACATATAAAGAGCTATCTTACAGCAGGATAAAGGGACTTGTTTGTTACTTTGTTGCTGATGACAGCTGACTTGACTTTGCTGCACATTTCTACTGACAGGATCCAGCCTGGAGTTTTTATTAATATGGGACTGATAGCCTTCTCAGCCATGCTTCTTTTATTTGTGGACTGGTGTTCGTGGAAGATTGTCAGACTACCTTTCCCATCTTTTTACCTGACACGCCCTTTTTCTATATCAGCTATTTTAGCATCATGTGCAGGTTTTTTGTATGTCCCACTACTTGATAGGTTGAAAATCCATCAAGTCATTAGGATAGAAGGGCCTCTTATGCATGCCTCTAAGAAAGGAACTCCTACGATGGGTGGATTATTTTTTGTTCCAATTGGTCTTGCTGTTGCCAGAGCCATTGCTGGTTTCTCTTCTATTGAAGTTTATGGAGCAGCTGCTGCAACTATTGCTTTTGCTGCGATTGGGCTACTTGATGACACCTTAAGTTCTTTCAAGAATCACAACTATGGATTACCAGGGAAATTTAAATTCTGTTTACAGGTAAGGACATCTTCGTAGTGTTTGTGTCTTCAAACATTCTCTCTGTGGTTTCATATGATGTTTTAAAGATATTTGTCCTTGGAACTTATATTCTGTATATTGATCCTAAACAGGCAGCTGTTGGTACATGGTTTTCTTTTTGGTTGGAGTCTGCAGATGTATTGTCACCATACAGCATGTATACCTTCTCATAACCAATCTGATCAACATTTCTTTGATGGTAACGTACTTGTCTATTGTTGTATATGATTTTTGTTCAATTGATGATATTTAAAAGATCCTTCTTTTCATTTTGGAAAATTTTCTCATCAAACTGCATTAAAGAACTAAATTTAACTTTGCCTTGATTACACTTAAGGTGATTGTTATATTCAAAATATTTCAGTATAATGGAGCAGCATGGCAAGAGTATATCATTCACTGAAACTTTACAACAAAATAAATTTGTTATTCTTGATTGCTTCATCTTTAGAAGAATAGAAAACTCTGTTGAAACTACAATGGTTAAAGTCGGACTAAACGAAGTAACCATACTTTCTCACTATCATGTGCATATGAAGAAAAAGCATAGAAAACTTGGTTTGTGACCAATGTCGTCAAATTGCATACACGCGCATAAGCTATCGACCTTGGCTGATCACTTGTGCCTTCGCATAATCGCATAAGCGATCGCTAAGGCTGATGGGTCTTTCTGAAAATTTTGAAAAAATCGGAAAAATGGAAAAAATCGTAAAAAATTCAAGAAAGTTGTCTAATTAGTACAAGTGATTGGATTTTTTTTGTATTTTTTTTCAATGTAGTTGAATATTAGACCATCTATAAATTAAAGTTATATCATATAATATAACACAACATTCAACAAGTTTCACTAAGAGAGTTAATTATTAAAAACTACCAACATAGAAATTTTATTGATAACTTGAATCTTGATGAGTTAATGTATACATATCATAATACATTACAAGTTACAACTTACAAATTACAAACAACTAAGCTTACAAACTTGGGAAGTATGCCATCCCGCAGACGCCGTAATCGCATAAGCCATCACATACTTTTTGCGTAAAAAAGTATGCCATCGCGTACACCCCAGACCACATATGCGATTGCATATGACAACACTGTTTGTGACTATTGCGGCTGTAGGTGTATGTACGTGTGAGCCGATGACCGGGCCCACAGGTACATACACCTGGGCTTGTGTGTTACGGACCTTAGTTTCAGCATTTTTTTTCCTTTTTTCCCCATTATTTTTATGTTTTCTTTATTTTTCCCCTTGTCTTTTTTATTTTATTTTATTGTTTTCCTCCTAATAAGGGCTTATATGTTATTATACTCTTATCCTATTATTATAATTTATAAATAAGGTAGGGCTGGATGTCCCAGCCCTATGAGCTTCTTTTCTCTCTCAAGTTCTCTCGCTCTCTCAAATTCTCTCCTGCTCTCTATCAGAGCTTAAGTGCTACTAGGGTTCTTTCTTCTTCTTCTTCTTTCCTTCTCTTCCTAATCTTCTATTCTTTCTTTCCTCTTTTCTTCCTCCTAATCTTTCCCAACAAGTGGTGTTTCATTTCCTTCCCTTTATAAATCTTTTTGGTGATATGTTGTTCTTATAGCTTGCTTTCCAATCAATCGTCTTCCCACTAAAGTTCTTGGTGGAAAGTCTCCCATTGGTATTTTTTGAACTTTTATCCAATTTCTGAGATTTCCCTAGATGTCTTTGGGTGTGTACGTTATGCCTACAACTGGCATCCTTTTAGAAACAAATTCTCAAATAGAGTTGTCAAATAAATTTTCTTGGGAGTTCCGTCTTAAAAAGGGGTAAAAATGTCTTAATCATCATACTATAAAGTTGTCTGTATGGATGTTAAATTTGTGTAAGATGCTTCATACTTTTCTGATAAAAGGGGGGGCACATTTTATGGTTCTTCCTGTTCCTAAGTTTCATCAAATAATGTCTGTCTTCTACACCTGACAATGCTAGAAATAAGGTTGGTATTGATTTAGTCAGGTCAAACTCGAAAGTATATAAATGAAAGAATGTTTATAAACCCATTATTTCTCAGGATACTAAGAAGCATGCTCCTTCAGCTATAGGTACTGATAGTGTTCCTACTCAACTGTCTATTTATGATAGTCCCTATCTAGAACCTGCCTTAGATTTACCTCTTGGTATCAAAAAAGCAAAAAGGCGGTGTACTTATCCTATTTAGAGGTTTGTTTCCTATCATTTCTTGTCCCTCAACATTAGTTCTTTGTTTCAGCTGTTGAGTGTTCTTTCTCCAACATTCCTAAAAATCTTAAGAAAGCTTTTATTTTTCCTCTATGGTGCCAAGTCATGGAGGAAGCGATGGTAGCTCTTCAAAAGAATTATACATGGGAGATGATTGAGTAAGCTTGGAAGAATCTTGTAGGTTGTTGTTGGTTGTATGTTCTCAAGTACAATTCTAATGAAAGTATAGCTCACCATGAAGCCTGCCTTACAGCTAAGGGTTTCACACAAACCTTTGGGTGATAATTATTTTGAGATCCTTGTTCCTGTTGTAAGATGAACTATGTATGGGTGATTCTGAAGTAGACTCCTCACATCTGGTTTGAAAAGTTTAGTGGGGGTTTCACTTCTATCCATTCTGATCATTCTCTGTTTGTTAAGTGGCATGCGAAGGGGACCGCTATTATGAGCTTGTATGTGGATGGCATTCTTGTCACAGGTAATGATGTTAATTGTATATCAGAACTGAAATAATATCTGAGCAAAGTATTTGATATCAAAGATTTGAGACAGTTAAAAATACTTTTTTAAAATTGAAGTCTCTGTCCAAGAAGGGCATAGTTCTATCTTAATCGAAATATGCTCTTGATTAGTTGACTTCATCTGGGAATCTGGAATGTAAGGTGGTTGGGTAACAAAGAAAATACGATTTAGGTGAAAAAGATATGTAGGGAATCGAAGGCATAAATAATTGCCATCCAGGAAATGAAGCTGGCCTCTTTCAACAGGATTCTTTTGGATGAGATTTGGGGTTCTCAAGCTAAGGACATTATTTCTCTGAATGCCGAAGGATCAGCAGGTGGTATCTTTGTGGCCTGGAACTCGACGATGTGGAGAAAGGAAGAGTTTTGGGACGGTGAATTCTCAGTATCAGTGGTTTTTTCTGAAGTTTCTTCAGGGTTTAAATGGCATTTTACTGTAGTATATGGGTCTTGCAGGGTGGTGGACTGATCCAGATTTTGGGATGAATTACAGTACATCCCTTCTAAGTGGTCCCTTCCTTGGTGTGTTGGAGGAGACTTCAATGTCATGAGGTTCATTCATGAAAAATCTTCAGGGTCACGCATCACTCGCAGTATGCGTGATTTCTCAGAGTGGGCTCAATGGTTTGAAATGGTTGACATACCGATGCAAGGCAGTATATTCACATGTTTGAACAGACAAAAGAATCCAATCTTATCCCGCCTCGACAGAGTCATCATGATGTTGGATTGGATTTACAGATTTCCTCTCATCCAGCTGAAAGGTTTGGTCAGAACCATTTCAGATCATAGACCAATTCTGGTCCACTCTAAGAACCAATAGTTGGGGTCCAAAGTTGTTTAGATTCGAGCTGTCTTGGATTGGGGTTGATGGATTCCACAAGATGGTGGACGATTGGTGGCAGTCTTTTCAGCCCCCAATAAATCAGGTATGTCCCTTCACTCCAAACTGAAACTCTTAAGAGGTAAGCTTAACTTATGGCGAAAGGAGGTGTATGAGAAAAGGGATGCTGATCTTTTTTCCATCGTTGAGGAGATTCACGCTCTAGATATCAATGAAGAAGATCAAGAACTTTTAGAACAAGACAGATTCTGGTGCAGCTCGTTGCTCAGGAATACTCCAAGCGTCTAAAAGAAGATGAAATCAAATGGTGGCAACAGTCCAAGGCCACTTGGCTTAAAAGAAGGTGATAGAAATATGATTCTTTTTTTTTTTTTTCCCTCCATAATATGGCTTCAGCTAGAGCTAAAAACAACAGGATAACTGCAATATCAGTCAACAGTAAAAGATTTGAAGAAAAATCTCAGGTGTGTAAAACTATTGTATCCGTTTACGAGAAGCTGATGTCTAACGATTTTTGGACCTGCCCTCAACTAGATTTCCTCCCCTTCGCCAACCTATCGATGGAATAAGCTAGTCTGTTAGAAAACCAGATATCGGAAGAAGTAAAGGAGGCTATGGACTCCGTGGGTTGAGATAAGGCCTCAGGACTAGACGACTTCCCCATGGCATTTTTTCAAGTATTCTGGAATACAGTAAGAACTGATGTGATGAGGTTTGTCAAATAATTCTTTATTGAAGGTCATCTTCCTTGCGCTTATGGTACATCGTTCATAACCATTATCCCAAAAGTGGAAGTGGCAGAAAACGTCAAGGACTACCGCCCGATTAGCCTCGTTGGAAGCCCATACAAGATTATTGCTAAAATTCTCGCATCTCTTTTTCATGAAGTCATCAGGGGATTAATTTCTGAAAACCACAAGGAGCTTTCGTGGGGGGCCAACAGATTCTGGAGAGCGCTGTTCTTGCTCACGAATGTTTGGATTCAAGATACAAAGAAAAAAAGCTGGGGCATCATATGCAAGTTAGACATTGAGAAAGCATACGTCAATGTTGAATGAGACTTCATTGACTACTTGTTGAAAATGATGGGATGTGGTGAGAAGTGGATTCGGCTTTGTATCTGTTCGGTGGCTTACTCGGTGCTTGTGAATGACGCCCCCAAAGGTTTTTTCAAACCTTCCGACGGACTGCGCCAAGGCGACCTATTTCTCCCTACTTATTCGTTCTGGTGGCAGAAGCTTTTAGCCGGATGCTCGCCAATCTGATTCAGCCGGTTTCCCATCTGCAATTTGCAAATGATACCATCATATTTTGTGAGGTGAATCCTATCATGGTGAAAAATCTTTGCAAGATTGTAGTGTGTTTCGAAGTGGTTTCTGGTCTGAAGGTTAATATGAGGAGCGAGATTATGGGCATTCATCTATCCAAAGAAGAGGTTCAATACTACGCATTGATCTTAGGTTCCAAGGTGGGGTCCCTTCCTTCCACTTATCTAGGTTTACCTATGCGTTGGAAAACCCGCTAATCATCTTTGGGACAAGGTGGTTGTGGGTCTTCCTTCTCACACCAGTGGCTAAATATGTACACAACATTGGAAGCTGGGTGTTTCTTGTTGATTAGAACCATGAAATTCCTTCTAGAATCTAGACAAGAACCTTGTTCATATTACGGAACAACAAGAGAATTTCCGGATGCGGGATTAGCCAAATTGTCTGCCCACCACTACGTCATCACTATGCACAAGCTGGTATGTTCGAGGTACACTTGTAAATGGAAGGTACATGGGAAATAATTTCTCATTTTCTCCAGAGTATTTTCCTAGTTTACTCTGACTTTTTCCGTTAAAAGAACAACAGTTTGACTTTTGATAGTCTAGTGCTATGTGAATATTGCAGATCCTGTTCTGTAGGCTGGCATTCAACCATATTTGTTACTGGTGTTCACCTTGGCTCGCAGGCTGTTGGATAGAAGTGTAGTCACTTAAGCAGAAATTGCATAGGTGCCCAAAATGACATTAACTTCTTGCACAACCATCCAGTCTCAGAGACACCTAAAGGGACAGTGAGTGCTGCCCTTCAAAGAGTATAGATCACCTTTCTACCTAGGGACTAGGCCACCTGCAGGTAGGGGTGTTAGCCACAATGGAAGAAAAACATTTTAGAGTGATGAAAGGAGAATTAAGTATTTCATTTTTATTCAGCATACATAGCATTGTATTGGTCACAGCCTAGACTTGCCCCAGAGAATTGACAACTATATGTTCGGAAATACCATCACAATTAATGTTGCATAAATACATTTTGATTCATGTATACCTTTTTTATTTACCATTGTGAAATTATCTTCATCCAGTTGACATTGGATCTTGTGAATCTGACATGAAATATTTGGAGAATAATTGATGATCTGACCTCTTTAGTAAATCCCTAGCTATTTGTATTTGATAATACAATGGAATGTGCACTCTGTACGTAATTTTTCCTTGGGGTTCATATTTCTGATAATACATACTACATATTCACTAACTATTTAACATATCCACTGTTGTTATTTAGACCACTCTCCTGTTGTTCAATGCAGGAAAATGTTGGTACCTTTACCTGCACCACTGGGCCTTGTGTATTTTGGAAAGTTTTATTTGTTTTTTTCTGCATTCTGTTTTGTTGCTATGGGGAATGGAGTTAACTTGACAGATGGCCTTGATGGCCTGGCTGGAGGAACAGCTGCATTGGCTTTTATTGGGATGTCAATCGCTGTTCTCCCAATATGTTCTGGTCAGTATGAATTCCTTCGCGGTTGAAATTTATCACTTGGTTCACAGTTTCTGGGTTTTGCCTCTTTTTAATTTAATTTTTTTTTTCAATTGATCTATCAATTATTTGCCTACAAGAAGCAGTGATAATACGTTGAATAATGCAGTCGATGCTTGTCTTTCTTTTGCCATTTATTGACTGAAGCAAATCATTTGACCAATTCTCTTGTGAGAAGCTGAGTTTAGAGACTCCTTTGGGCAATCTCTGCTTACCCCTCGCTGTTTTTTCTTTCCTTTGGGCTTCAATAAATTCTGTTCGAGTTTTTTTTTTTTTTTTTTCCCTTTTTCTTTTGGCTTTAATAACTGTTAATAATCAAACAATAAATACCTAGATTTGGCAGTGATAATGGTTATATAGCTTGATTGTTGATGAGCACAAGTCTCAACGAACATGAAATGGGAGTAAAAGTCTCTTACCCTACTTTTGCAACTAATCTAAAGAACAATCAGTTTAGTTGTCTGCTTCCTTCTCTTTTGGGATTTTAGCCATCCTAAGAATAACTAAAGGTAAATACTAAAATGCCTCTACCTATTGAACCATCTAACTAAAAACTCACTAATACGTGGGTTATTTATTGGTGGGGGGAATCTAAAAGTCTAATGTGTGAAGGAATGAAAACTGGAAATAGAGCAATGATGTCATGGTGGCATCATGCTATAAATTTCAATTAAATTTGATCTGTTAATCAACCCAGGATTATCCAACAGTGATTATTTTGATCTATTCACCTTTCTTTGGAACCCCATCTTAAGAGTAAGCACAGTCTTTTATCCTTTGTATGATGGTTGACTCTCCGTTAGCAAGTTTGGGGCACTTGATTGTCATCTTGGCTTGTGTGAAACATGCATGAATGGACTGAAGTCTGTCCAACTGTCCCAACTACTTGGAAAATATTCTGATGAGATCCCCTGTTCTCTCAACATCAATATGGTTTTGCAGAGCCCTAGCTATTAAAGTGGCTTTCAGCCCCACATTCCTCTATTCATCTCTAACAGCATGATGCATCCCTGAAAGACAATGTCAGGGAAGCATCATGTGATGCAATGGAAGTATGTGATAAAAATTGCTACATTGTAACAGGAAAAGGATTACCAAGAGAAGTTTTCTTGAGATGCGTTGACCTGATTGTTGATGCAAAATGGTAAGCAAGAAAAGATATATGGTTGTTCAAAATTTACTGCACAAATTGTTAATAACACTGTTGAATGCTTATGGCGGGAAATGAAGTTTGTTCCTACCTGCAGGGTTATATGCATCAAACTTGACAAGAAGCAGGCTGTCGATGGGTACATAGGTCCATGGATGTTGCCTAAAGTATCCAACCCATTTTAATCAGATCTGGATCCAGATTTTGAGCCAAGTTGGTAATTGGGTTGGATGTTGCCTAAGTTTTTAAGCTTCTTCCATGGTTTAAATGAAAAAAAGAAGAGGAGATGAGTGAAATTTTGTAAAAATAAAAAAATCAAAAATCAAAATTGGACTTTTATGAGCATATCGACCCCGTATCAGCCGATACATGCCGATATGGGTCAATTTTTTTGCATCGGGCCTATAAGCCCCCACATCGTGTTTTGTCTCGTGCTGATACGGATATGACCGTATTGGCCAATACGATACCAATATTCATATCTATGGTTGACCACCCTAATGGGAAGAGTATCAACACCTGGATTGTGTGAGGGCCAGCCACGTACCAACATGATCGTACTGCATACGCCAGTTTTCCCCAAGTCATGATGTACGTGTGGATACACACACATACACACATACTATATATATACGTACATGTGTGTGTGTGTGTGCACGCGCGCATAAAGGTTACACGAATTTTATTTAACGGAAAACAGTAAATACAACAGACAGGGGGCCGCCGAGGAGGCGACCCGAATTACCTAAGGAAATCCATATTACAACCCTCTAAAGATAAAACAGCGCTAGCCCATTTTATGACAATCTCTCTTGCCCTTTGAGAAATACCAACCGCTGGCTTGCTGGAATTATTAAACCACCTATTGTTCTCTAAAGGTTTGTAATGCCTGTATGACAAGAAGATAGCATTAAAAGGGGTTAGCAAATGTTCTGTTTGTTTTGATGACTTGTTAGGAGGGATTATGTCAATGAACCTTTACATGGTATTACTAATGGAATAGCACTCACAAAGTATGCAGGCAAGGTTTTGAAAACATTGTGCTGGACCTGCTCTCATCGTACAGGATTTGGAATTCTATTGTCATTTTCTTAACTTTGATAGTTAACATTTAGTACTTTGACCTGTCAAGCATACTTTACTTTCACGTTTCAAAATTTTTAAGAAAATTCAGCGCCAGGGTCTTCTGCTTGGTCAATAAAATAGAGAAGAAGAAGAGTCCTGGTAAACTTTGCTGGATCTCTCTCAAGTGCTTAGCTCTCTTTTCCGTCCTGAAACAGACCTTGCTGTGTTTGGAGCATCAATGGCTGGAGCTTGTGTTGGTTTTCTCTTGCACAATGGGTACAAGGCATCCATATTTATGGGTGATACTGGATCATTGGCACTGGGTGGGGCACTTGCGGCAATGGCTTCCTGTACAGGGATGTTTTTTCCATTGTTAATTGCATCCGGTGTCTTTGTCCTGGAAGTATTATCGGTTATAATGCAGGTATGTCCATGTCAGTGAACTTTACCTTTTCATTTTGCATTTTTCTTGGTTGAAAATAGTTTGCTGTCAAATGAATAAGTTTTGCAAATGTTACATAGTTGAACATCTCTTAAGCAAAAGAAGTCCTCATGCAGCACGGAGTAAAATACTACAGGAAGTGGCATTTTCTTGGAACTCGTAGTTTCCAAATACAACATGCTGACTGGATTACTTGGTCCGGCATGGCTCTGCTGCTTTCATTTATTTATTTATTTTACTGCGTAATTTGTTGAGTTGCGGAGGCTGTTTGCAGTTTCTCTGAGTCTGAGAATTGTTCTCATGGATTAGGTATCTTTCTTCAAGGCCACAAGACGCTTGTATGGAGCTGGCCGCCGTTTGTTCCGAATGGCTCCTTTGCACCACCACCTTGAATTATCTGGGCTCAAAGAGCCACATATTGTTACAAGTGCATATGTTGCATCATCCATGCTGGCTATATTGGCAGGTTATGTAGGTCTTATTTCAGCGTGAAGTGCAGAGATGATCTTTCCCCACCTCTTTTCTCAGATTATGGCGTTATTTTTTTCCCACCACATTTTTGTTCAAAATGGCTTGGCATTTCTCTCTCTCTCTCTCTCTCTCTCTCTCACACACACACACACACACACACACACACACACATGCTGGATTCCCATTCTTGTCAAACTCAAGAGAGCCTTGGGACCCTATGGAATTTGGAAAACTGTAATAGCAGTTGACAGCCTATTTCTGGTTGATGCAGTATGCATGGAACGTTTCTGTATCAATGAAATATCAAAGAGTTGCTTAGGGGTCGTTTGGCACCGTGGATTTGGGGAGATTTGAGGGGATTTCAAATCCCCTAGTTGTCTGGCAGCATAAAGTAACTGGAGGTTTTCAAATCCCCTCAAAGAGGGGGTTTGAAATCTACGGTTAGAGGCTGGATTACACTTAAAATCCTTTCAATAATTGCATGTGTAACATGTGTCACCATACTATTATTCTATTGGGCACATGGCCCACTAATGATATCCAAAAACAATTAGATTATCAATTGCATCACTATAATTACTTTAATATGATGATAAGCACCGTCCAAACATTGTCTATTTAAATCAATGGTTAAAAATTGTTGGTTAGTCACTCGGACATATCTTGTGCTTGTGGCCCATCTGAGACTTGGAATTTCATCATTTTCGGGCAAAGCATATATTTCAGCTGGCTTATTATAAGCATTGTGTCAAACATTACATACGTCTCTAATTAGAGATATTAAGGTTGATTTCGTAATTAAATTCAAACCCTCGTAAATGTACCATGCATTGCTACTTTTGGATTAAAGTTGATTCCCAGTCCATGGTGCCAAACACGATAGGAGGATTTCAAATCCAGGGGGTTCCAAATCCAAGCTCCCAAACAGGCCCTTAGTCTTTTGTCTTCTCCATCATAGTCAGCAAAACACCGTTGTAAACTTTGTATTTTAGAAAGCAAAAGCTCGTATAATTGTCTAAAACCTTTAAAATTCCGTGAATTTCAAAAGTTAGTAAAGAAACTTGTCTTTTGTTTTGGGCAAACAGAATTAAACATGTACTTCTTGCATAAAGACAACTTTATTTATTTATTTATTTTTAAAAAAAAACTTTCGAGCACAATTCGAAAACTTTTTAAAGACGAGTATTCAAAACCAGAATTTTAAATAGTTTACGTTACATAGCGTGTAGTGTATGCCTACATGGGCAGCTTAGTCTTTCTGCTACGAAGCTTACGAAAATAGCTCAAGTCACATGTAGTGTATGCTATACACTAAGAAGCATACACTACATGCTACATAGAGCTGATGCGTCATGCTCCGTACCATCCACTACAGGTTTTGTTGTCCTGCTATAACGGTAAAATCAATTAATGCTTTCAACAATTTGTTAGATTTTTAAAATTTCATTAAATTTTAGTTATTGTTTTCACTTTTCTTTATGACTTCAGTGAAATAGTATGAGCGATCGTGTTAAATCAGTTCCGCTGGTATTTTTATATTTACATATGCTCCTTCCCCTATCCTTCTTATTATTTTAATTAAAAATTCAGAAGTATCTCGTAGATTATGTTGCACGCTCTGCAGCTTATGCTTCAGAGGAGTGAACGCTTCACTTAGCATATTCACAACTTGAAATATTGTTCAAAACTCGTGGTAGCCATACACTGTAAAGTTGAATGGGAAGGTGGAAAGTTTTAGCGGAAGCAATTTAGTTATATATCCATTGCTTAAAGGATGGATGTTGCAATGAATAATATTGACCAAATATTAGATTGCTATTTTACATTAATACTGATGCGTATTGAAATCTTAATTGAAGTTTTGTATTTAATCGTATAATGTAAATGCATATTTATGCACATATGTTAATAAGGGTGCGCTCAGTGGACCAGGCAGAGGTGGTGCCCACCTGGCGTATGTAGCACATTCAACATGTCAATCAGATGTGTGACCTCATGTTACCCAATACCCACAGGTACTGAAATTTGATTTATCCAAAATTCAGGTTGGCCACAAAATATGGAACAATCAGGGAAGGTTCAACCACCCTTCGTTTGGACAAAGGCCCATGTGAGTTGAAAACCAGTCTGATTTTGGTCTGGCCCTCATCCATGCCAGATCAAAGGTAAGAATCGGCCCTGTTAAGACATGAGTTAAAAATCCACCCTGTCCATCCATTTGGGCAGCTCCTGTTAAGACATGAGTTAAAAAATAAGGAACTTTCAAAACTCAAAAGGGGGCCGCACAACAGGAAAGAGTGGGGATTGAAGGCCTACCATTGAAACATTCATGGCCCCTGGGAGTTTTGGATCAGGCAAACATGTGTTTCCTGTTCATCCCAGAGGTAATGACCTTGTGAATAGTTAGCATGTAAACATCATGCTTGACCCCGGGAAGGTTTCAACGTTAGGCATTTCTCTCCCCACCTTCTCCTGCCATGTGGCCCACGTAAGTTTTTGATCTGCCTCATTTTTTGGCTTATGTCCTAATATTAGCTTGGATGGGTTTCTCACAATCATCGTTGTGGGCCCACATAGCTTCTAACTGTAAGAACTTCTCCAGGCAGTTGATATCCATATGCCATGTTGCAATTATTGCTCATATAGAAAGGTGTTAGATGAGCATACATATCTCCCTAGGTGTATGGAAATCCAAACCATTGCTCTCGTAAAAACAAGAGAAAAGTGTTAGAAGTGGATTGCCAGCAGCACCTGCCACCAGGGATATCACTGGTGTCACTACGTGGCTCAAGCTCCATGGGGCCCATCGTGCCGTATGTCTTTTTATCTATGGCATCCATCCATTTTGCCTGCTCATTTGAGGGCATGAGACCAAAAATAATGCCGATCCAATGCTCAAGTGGACCACATCATAGGAATCGGCAGGGGTTGAACGTCCACTGTTGAGAACTTCTTGACGGCCACGGAAGTTTTGGTTCAAGCTGATATTTTTATTTTCCCTTCGTCCATGTTTGTGTGGCCTTTTGACTATGTTGGATAGAAAATCAACGTCACGGTGGGCCCTGGGAATGTTTCAACATTGGGCATCGTCATCCTCGTCCAATTTAGCGTTGTCTACCTCATTTTTTGCGCTTACAAAACAGATGGATCGCATGTATAAAACACATACATCACGGTGCGCTCCACAGAGCTTGGACTACATCATGTCACCAGGGATATCGCTGTTGGTGGGTGCTACAGACAATCTGCTTTCTCATTGACGATAGGAGCGATCCGGACGGTGTCTAATGTTACGCCCAGAAACTCCAGGATGAAATAAAGGCGTGAATATACAAAACAATTGGACTATTCGATTGCTGGGACATTCATTCCTTGATTTTTTTTTATTTTTTTTTTTCTGAAATATTACTATTAGCCTAAAAATTTATGTAGAAATAATTAAATTTTATTTGGTTGATATACCAGATTTTATATGGAAATGCTACAAAAGTCAAAAAAAATCGGAATTCCTAAAAATGTAAAAAGTGATATAATAATTTATTTTTTATTTTTTTAAAAAAAGGGGAAACCAAACTTATTTTTCTTCTAATAAAAATAAAATATTAAGCTGGGAAATATAAAACCAACAATCAAACATAATCAAAAAGTGCATCTTTGATCTTTCTGTGCCTTATCCCGTATGTGACCGTATCTAGAGCAACCATCACATCCAACAGTTGCGAGAAACCAACATGCGGGTCGAAATGTGATGTTAGCTAGACTGTAGCATAACCCTTTATGTCACGCAAAATGATATACGACGATTGTATTGTGATGGGGCCACCCAAACACAAACGTTTCCGTGTTCGAATCCAGTACGTAATCACTGTATGCCAATGAAATATCATTGCTGGATAGTCACTTTTAAGATGATCGAATCGCCTTCAATTCCTACTAGGGGCTCATTGACGTTCTACGCCTCTCCGTGGGAGTGTCATGAATTGAATGGTTGTGGGTTTGAGATTGAATATGGACCCATGAAATTGATTATATCCTACCGAAAAAAGTTTGTAGGAAAGGAGGACGGTCCCATTGGCAAGATTTCGGAACCTTTGACTCTCCCTGATAAGGCCCACCTAATGATACAAGGTGTTCATCTTATCTCAAACAGGGTTGCTTTTACCGAAGAGTGATTCATAAAACAAAAAATACAAAAAGGATAACTTTGATATTCTGGCAGAGTATGATGAATTCCACGTGGTCACTCAGAAATTAAATAGGACCTGTCGGATGCACACCTGCCAAACCCATGACTTTGACAATTAATGTGATTGATTTAGCTTTAATTGATAAATTCACTAATTTCCTAATTAACAAAAAGAGTATAAATCATGAACTTGGCAATTATAAAAATAAAAAATAAAAATAAACCACCCCCCCTTACGAGTTGGGAGATGAAGGGCTCCAGTAGGTAAAGCTAACGGTACCAATATGGCTATGATCATTTCATCAAAGTAATGTTTGATACGAATAAATAATAAAAGCGCACCGTAAATTATCAAAGGTCTAATTAATGACCTTTACCGTGTAATCAACACAAACCATCAAATCTCCAAGCCATTTCTTAGATGGTTAGAATTTCAAGAGTGACGGTAACAAAGGTAGACCCCACATGATAGATAGTAATTAAGCCTTTCTTTGATATGAAAAATATGGATAATCCATTTTATAACTATTGATAGGATGATGGTTAGGATCATCTGATCAAAAGTGATTTTGGGGAAGGATGGACAATGAAAAGTGGGCCGCACATGATGGAGATTCCTGATCATGGATAAGACATTTCGTAGTATAATAAATATGGATAATCTGTTACCATCAATTGATGGAATGGTTAAAATCATTACATCAAAGATGATTTTGCAGAGGGACATCGATCTAAGGTAGGCCTCATATTATGGATGGTCTAGATCAACAATTGAACCTATATTATAATGAATATGGACAGTTTGTCTTCCTAGCCATTGATCGGATGGTTAAGATCATCTTATAAAATTGACTTTTAAGAGAATGAGCAATGGATGTAGGATCCACATGATGGACGTTCCAACTTACATATAAGAGAGATGGGTGATTCAAAGGTGGGCACACATAATACACAACGATTAGGCATTTATCTAGCCCAATATATATGGATCATCTATTTAATTTCTAGCCATTGATCAAATGGTTTGAATCATCTGATCGACAGATCATGGACCAATTATTTCCTATCCATTGATTGGATAGTTAGGATCATCATATTGGAGTGGTTTTTAGAGGGGCAATAAGATGCGGGCCCACACAAGCTAGACGATCAAAATCAATGATAGAACATTTTTGTATTACATGCAACATGAACTCATGTTCTTATCCATTGACAGGATGTTTAAAGTTGAGATGCATGATGCGTGACTTAAATTCATTATTGAACTATTTTTATATTATATTTTGACTTCCACGATTGATTTTGATTATAAACAATTGGATGGTTTGGATAATCTAATCCAACCTGATTTAGAAGGACTTGCTATCTTATCTCATAGGATATAAATTGATTGATTGGTTCATCCACCAACCAATATGTATAACAAATATATATATATATAAAATGAATTTAACAAGCTAAGCCCAAACATCCAGTTGGCTAGTTAATTAATGAACTTACAATTTCACAAAAAAAAAAATAAAATTAAATCCATGAATTGACTGATATCATGTATCAAAATAGGTCCCTAAAAATCACATATGCGGCATAAAGTAGGTAAAATTAAACTATCCAAATTATATTTTCTAATTTAATTTTTTTGAACAAAAATCTATACTTTGTTGATGATTCAACTGTCAGATTTGTTGACAACCGGTTAAAAAATGAAAAATATCTAAAGGTAATATCTTGAAAAAGATTAGTCTATGAATTAAAGGCTAGGATTGTTACACCCATCTGATTTAGGGAAAGTGAGCTAGCAATAGCGGTTCCATATTTTAGTCAATTTAATTTGGGCTAAGAGCTAGCTTATCAAGCGTCATAGGCTGCGATACAACTAACCCAACTTGTTTAAGTGGTCGGCAAAAAGGCCCACCTCATGAATTTGATGTAACAGCACGTCATTAATCATAACAGACCCATCCCATCCATTCAAATGATCAATAACCATCGTCTTCATGTAAAATAAGTATGCGTTACATCATGCATGCATACACCATTTTAGCGGACGCATTTCATTACCTGCCATACAAATGAGCATACGTAAGCACAAACATAAAATATTATACATACATCCATCTAGGAAACCAGCATTTCCGTGTCTTGATGTTGTTGATACATGGTATACATGCATCAGATCCAAACCGTCCATTTCATGCTTTCACCACGTTGTGACTGAGACATGGTCCAATAATCATAACGTTCAGACAGTTCTCGCACTTTACTTGGTGGCATACAAATGAACAATAAAAGACAAAAAAACCAGCAACTGCACCTATTAAGTGATCAAAGGCCCATTTATTAGATGGCTAAGATTGTATAATCAAAGAAAATTTTGGTAAAAGATCTATTATTGGCTGATTCCATAGGATGTATGGTTCAGATCATCATACACATGTCCCACGTGTGTAGTACAGAATCTAGAGGCACAAATATCCCATGCCCCATGAGGCAGGTGATCCATTCTTCTAGATAGGTCGCAAGGTGGCACGTGATCGTACGACCATCTTTTATTTATTTATTTTTGGGAATTGCTGTTCAGGAGAACCCGGAAATGGATCGAAATAATCCAATGGGTACCCTGTTGGGATGATCTGGACCTTCAACCTAGGTGGGCCTTATCACGGAGGGTACAAAGTTCAAATTTCTGTCAATCGGACCATCCTCCACCTTTACTACTTTTTGATGGTTGCCACATAGATGTATGTAAAGGACAAAGCGACACATATTCGACATGCAGGTTTTATTTCGATATGTGGACTCGTCCACGACTGGGCCCGCCTGATGAACGGTCAACATCTCGTCCCATCAATATTGTTTTTGGATCGATGATGTACATGTTCAAGAGCTTGTCGACGCTGTTGTAGAATTAGAGCAGTCCTCAGAAACACGAATGTACAGAGAGCCATCCATCCCCTCATTTTTAAGGGTCCAGCCCAAAATTGAAACATATCCAAAGCTCAAGTGGACCACACCGCAAGTAACAGTATGAATGATGATTTCCACCGATGAAACCTTGGTAGGGTCTACATTGTTGTGTTTTTTTTTTTGTCATCCAAACTGTCCATAAGATCACAGGGACATGGATGAAGGGAAAACACCAATATCAGCTTGATCCAAAACTTCCCTGGCCCTGAGAATTTTTCAACAGTAGAAGTTCAATTCACACAAATTCATGTAGTGTGGTGCACTTATACTTTGGATATGCTTCATTTTTAGGCTCAAGCATTAAAATTATCATTTAAAATGGATAAATGGAGTGGATAAAATAATTAACTCACGGTGGACCCCACAAAGTTTACGGTACGCAATCCGCTTCCATGACTGTAAGAGATCCATACATCGCGGCCCGGTGGGCTCTTTATCGTGGATGATGGCAAGAGATTTTTATATGATCCAGAGCAGCCGACCGACCAAACGAACTTGCAGGTGAGGCCCATCATGCATGTGCCAATGTATGGAAATTCCTCCCCTGACAACTTTCACAACCTAAAATGGTAGATGTGGATATGAAGGTTATTGGTTGGTTCAGATTTACTGGGGATGCGGATTGGGTAGTCATTAGGTGCGGCCCTCACCGTGGAGCCAATCTCGTGGACCTTCAAAAATTTTCAACCATAGGCATTCAGTTTCTACTTTTTCTTGTATTGTGGCCCATTTAAACTTTGAATTACTCCAAATTTTTTATTTATGCTCTGAAATCATCTAGCATGATAGATGAACAGTACGGATAAGCCATATTTATCACAGTGAGCCTCATATGAAATTCACATTTCTCTTTGATTTTTAGTGCTCAAAAACCAAAATTGCACGGGGACTAGTGTTGGAAATCCACTATTAAATAATTATTATTTATTTTTATAGTATTTTCTATCTTAAAAAAACAAATACGCTTTAGGAAAATATTCCAAAAAAAGAATTGCACCTAAATTCATGTGGACAATACTTATAATAAATAGTAGTAGTTGAATACGATGCTTTAAAAACTTTGTAGAGCCCACCCCAATGTTTTTGGTAATTTTTTATTAATAAAGTAATGTAATCGTGGATGAATGGAAAAACTAGAGAGAGAGAGAGAGAGAGAGAAAAAGAGAGAGGTCAAGGTGAGTCTCACGTAAGAGCAGTAGCCTCCTGGGTGACGCGGGGACGCACCTAATCCGCTCCCGATGTAGGCAAAGCCGTGGGCAGGGTAGACGGCAGATTTGATATTCTCGGAGAGAGCTTTGAAAAATTGGTCTGAACTTATACTTTGCTAATCAATCAAATCTCAACACATCATCATTTTACCATGCATCTTTCTCTGGGGCTGCGGACCAGCAGTCATGCCTTGCTATGCTGGGCACACGGTTTGACATGATCTAAGTATTTTATATCCACCCGGTCCATTCAGTTTTTGGAAGCTGGAGTAGACCATATCTCAGGAAACAGTAGGGATAATGACACCTAATATTAAAACCTTTTTAGGACCCGCCTTAATGATTTTTTATCCAACCAACCCGTCTACAAAGTCAAAGTCATTGGGAGTTGGATGAAGGGAAAACATATATATTATACTGATCCGTGGCTTTTGTGGCCTGCAGAAGTTTTTATTAATGTCGGGCATTCAATCACCACAGTTTCCTATGTTATATTCCACTTGAGCTTTGGATATTTTTCATTTTGGTTCATGCCCTAACAGGAGGGGACAAAAGGGATGGATGATGTGGATATAAAACATATATATCATGTTGAGCCCCACAACCCCCAGTGTATTGACGTACCACCAATGGGGGTGGTTTAGCAACACCACCTGATACATGTCCCCGTAGGGATAATATCCCAGTGGGTGTTTCCCTGACTGTGGAGCCCACATTTACGTATGTGTAGTATATTCATGCCGTCCATATGTCAATTTTTACAGGGCATGAAAAAAAATTCCTATGGCCCATCTCACCATAATTTTTGTTTTCCATACAACTTGTTGGTAAAGGTCACACAGACATGGAGGATGGGATAACACAACAATTGCTTGATCTAAAACTTTTGTGACTACCAACAAGTTTTTAATGGTGGACATTCAATCCCTACTGCCCAATTTAGCTTTGGATCTGGTTCATTCTCAGGACGGTGAAGCCCGACAATGAGCTGTAAAAACTGGTGGACCGCATGGTTATATACTATACATATATCAAGGTGGGCCCTATAGTCAGGAAAACATCCACATGTGATGTTACCTGGGTAACACATAATCTGTTCCTTTTGTTGGACGTAGGCTATTGGGGCCCATTGGTGAGCAATCACTAGTGGGTGGGTCCTACATGTTTAGACTTCTTCCGACTTTTTTCCATTCGGTTTAGATTTCAAATTCAACTTTAAATTTGAAATAAGATAGGAGATATGGATTTGACCAGATGATATGGTTTAATCCTATCTCATCCGATCTCTCCATCCTCTCCTATAAAAGAGATTTGCTCTCTCTCGCATTGAATCATCAGAAATACCGAGGGTATATAGAGAGAGATAGTGTGCACCAGAGTCTGTCCATTTTGACTTGTCCTTGAGACGATCTAATTCATAGATCGTGATCCGGGGCCACTTATACCGTAGGATTAGAGGTGTGAATAGTTCCATCTGCTCCAGTTGTAGATAGACGAACTGTTAGAGTGTCAATCTTCTGCTTTGTGAGGGTTTCAAAACTCGTGTAGATCGTCAAATCTTGAGGGCTCACCTTACGCGCTTCCCAACAGTGGTATCAGAGCGATTCAAAGACGGATTTCCAATTTTTTTTCATCTAAAAAGGTCAGTGGCCCATCCTTTCTTTTTGGATTGGAATCCATAGCCTGTCATGTGTACAATGGATTAGATTTTATATAATTATAATGCTAAATTATTTGTATACATGTATGCATGCAAGGTTTTTTGTAGATCACCGCGATTTCCATTACAAGGAATCATGTGATAAATAGACCATATCTTTTGGCTGTGTACATGCATTAGTATTCTGATAAGTGGGACCATAGATGTTTAAATCCAGACCGTTAATCCGTAATATCCCATTGATGATTACCATAAGGTGGGACCCACTTGTCAGAATCCGCAACTCACATGGGAACGTATACAGATAACATCATTTAGGGCCTGTTTGGGAGCGTGGATTTGGAACCCCCCAACCCCCAGGATTGGAAACCCCCTGGATTGGTAATCCTCTCGGTGTGTTTGGCACCTTGAAGTGTAATTTAACTTTAATTCAAAAATACCTATACATGGTATATTTACGAGGGTTTGAATTTAATTACTAAATCAACTTTAATATCCTCAATTAGTGAGATACATAATTTTTGACATTATGGTTGTGATAAGCCCACTAAAATATATGCTTTGGCTAAAAATGATGAAATTCCAAGTCTGGATGGACCACAAGCACAAGATCATGTTTGAGTAACTAACAAACGATTTTTAATCGTTGATTAACATGGACAATGTTTGGATGGTGCTGAACAATATTTGGACAGTACTGATCTACATGAACACTATTTGGATGGTGCTGATCATCGTTAGTGGGCCATATGCCTAGTAAAATGATAGTGTACAATGACATGCATTTATACCTGCAACTATTGAAACCATTTTAGGTGCAATCCAAACTCTCACCGTGGATTACAAACCCCTTCAAAGAGGGGATTGGGAATCCCCTGGATTGGCCCCCGTTGCTTTATGCTGCCAAACAACCAAAGGAGTTTCAAACCCTCTCTAATCCCCTCCAATCCCCTCAATCCATGGTGCCAAACAACCCTTAACATTTGATTTAATATTGCATATCTCATGTGTATCTCTTCCACGTATTGTACACCTTTTTTGTTGGGCTGTGGATCGGTCCATGAGTGTACATCACACAGCTACTGTGAATGTGAGAAACGGATCAGATGACGTGCTTCACACCAGTAGTATTGAAGCCAACTACATACCTGTTGTGTTGAAATACAACACTAAAACTTAGCTACTGGGAGACATCTATCTATATACACGTGTTGTACTGGGAGACGTCTTTCCATGTACACGTGCAAGCCCTCCTGATGAGTATGTTGTTCTGGGAGACATCTTAGCTACTATACACGTGTATACACGTGTTGGCTAATTTGCAAGCTACTGGGAAATAGCTTCTGCTATACACGTATGTTCACGTGTTGTACATGTACTGGCTGATGTGCACATGTACACATGTGTACACGTGCTGGCTAATGTGCATGTACATGTGTTGTACACGTGCTCTCAACAGTGTTACATATGTTGTACATGGCTGATGTACATGTACATATGTTGTACACGTGTTGAACCTGTGTACACGTGTTGTATATGTGACATATCTCTCAACGTGCTAGTGACGTATCTCTCAACAGTGTTACACGTGTTGTTTTGTACATGTACACATGTTGTTTTGTACACATGTTAGCTGTACACGTGTGCTGTACACGTGTTGGCTTATATACACCATTGGCTAATGTACAACACACCGATGCTTGCCGTACACGCGTGAAACAGATTGACTAATATACATCACACCTGCTAAATGCCTTTCGTGTCTACATCAGCAAGTCCTGTGAATCTGGTCATGAGACATGTTATAACGTGACGGTGAGCCCCACTTCAATCAAACTGGGACTCACATGAGTGGGTGACGTCACTTCTCAATGGGGTTTTGCAAAAATCAACATCTACCTAATCAGTTGTATAGCTGATGTACACGACTATATTAATTGTTGTATAAGTGACGTACACTACTACTAATGTAGAACGTGTCTCATATCGGTTCTAACATGGTTGGGCCAAAAGAAGGTGAGCCGTAAATTGGCCGTAACTTTTGATCTGTGTATTGTTACGAGGCGTACAACATATCAATCTTTACTAAAACGGGTCATCCGAGATGAATCGATCCACAAGGTAGGTCGTATCTATCCGTTTCATCAAAAAACATGCGCTTTCAGCTTAAAAACCAATTTTTAAGAAAATTTTACTATTTTTAGTAATTTCGATTTTTAAAATATTTTTTTAGAGTTTTAAATTTTCTTTCCTTTTAGAAATAACTTTTAGTTATACTAGGACTCTTCTAGAGAAAGTTTATTTGCAATTTTTATTTTTAGAAGTTAGGCTTTAGAAGAGTTTTATTTGAATTAGGATTTGTATTAGAGTTAGAATTGTGCTATTTTTGATAATTATGAATTTTAGTTTATTTTTTTTCTATATTAATGGTGTAAGGAGACACATTAGACAATTATCAATGATTCATCAATTAATTTCAAATTTTATTAGAATATATTTCTATTCTCTTGCTTTCTTTTCTCGTGGATTCGAGAAGTCTTTGCGAGGAGTCCAGAGAAGCTCCGTAGATTCGGAGTAGTTATCCTTAAGGAAGACAGTGATCGACCTCATCACGTTCATCCCTATGTCATACACGTCCTGTGTTTTCTTTACGTTGAAAGAATTAGCTGTAGTATGCACATCAGCAACATATGGTGTTGTATACATACCATCCATCACGAGATATGTATTGAATCCAAACCGTCCATCCATCTGATGGGCTTGGATTTATGCTGGAGAAGCACAAAAAGCACTTGGTCAATGTGCAAGTCTACACATGTGTTAACATGTCATATGATGTACACGTGTATATCGCATATGTTACTAGTGCCTCTCAAATTCATTTGCCTAGCTGTTGTGTGAAGCAGATTGGCTGATGTACATCTCATGTGTTGGCTGATGGTATGGTGTACATCTCACGTGTTGGCTGCTGGTATGGGGCACATCTATATAGCTGTAGTGCACGTGTTGGTTGATGTACACGTGATTGGCTGATGTACACGTGCAACAACTATATTTTAGTTTTGCTAATTTCACATGTGTAGATCTATTGTAGGTTGATGGACATATATCAAGAATGTTGTTTCTTTTATGATATCTTATTCATTGTTGATCCAGATATCATTAGTGATTGAAACGATCATTAACCATGATGATCAATGTTGATGAAAGGATCCATCATCAACAATAATCATTAACGGTAATGATCGGATCAATCACTAATGGTCATGATCATAGGTGAAGATTGTACTCTCTTCATATCTCAGCACTTGATTTTTTCTTTCTGATGATGATGTTAATATGCATGAAAATATTCAGCTTCATGTGTTTAGATCTTAGCCCCCTATATTTTCATTAGAAATTACAAAACTTAGTGCTTATATGCTCCCCAAATAAAGGCTGTGCATAACTTGAGTGAGAGTTTATTCTCCTCTACTAAATGATGCATGCAACTATGTACTGAAAGATTGCATGCTATACAATTATAAGTTTATAAAAGTACCAATTTCATCTTAAATTGAGAACTTGATTGTTCTACATGGCCCATTCGGGTATGTGGACTTTCAGATTTCTTTAAGATGAATTGATTACTTTTATATTCTGAAAATTTATATAACACGTAGAAGTCTTGATGATTAGTGTCAATACCTTATATCATAGCTAAGTAGTGCTACTCATGCAATGTAGAGATGACCACCAAAGCATTAATCGCTGAACAACTGAAAGGACAATATTTCGATGGCAACAACTACGAAGACTAGTCCCGCACGATACGATACCTTTTGGACAAAGACGACATATCTCACACACTCGATGTAGTTCAAGAGAAACTCATCTTGGCTGAAAATGAAAATTTACAAGAACATAAGGTTGTGATGACTCGCTACAATAAGTGGTAAAAATAAAATCGTTTAACCCGTGATGTCCTTTTTAGCACTATGTATAAAGACCTCATACCTACGTATGAAGTGCATGAAACTGCTAAAGGAATCTGGGAAGCACTGACAAATGCTTATGCGCAGAAGTCAGATGTGAGAGTTCGGACAATGAAATTAGAATTCCAGGAGTATAGGATGCCTATCGGCTGCCCTATCAAAAATCATATTTGAAAGATGGAGCAAATGATAGGTGCCCTTAGGAATGTTGGCTGTAAATTGACTAAAAATCAGAAAATTATAACCATGCACCGTTCCTTTCCTTAATCTTGGGCCCAAATCAAAAAAATTCTGAACCATACTAATTCTATCACTACGTTCAAAGACTTTTGTGGCCACTTGGTACGTGAGGTCGAAATAAATATAATTCAGCCAGGTTCGGCCAAGGCCATTGTAGTAGAGACTCATAAGCGGAAAGCTAATAATAAACGGTCTAAAACTCACAAGAAGGCGAAGAAAAATAACCAAAAATAGAAGACCACAACACCTGCTTTAAATCTCAAGAAGAGGAATGAAAAGAAGAAGTAGAAAAAGACAAATATAGTCTGCTATGTCTGTGAAAATTTTGGCCATTATATTTGGAAGTGTGCTCATAAAAAGACGGTAATTTCTCAGTTACCAGATACTTTGTTTGTAAGTGTTTGTTCTGAAATTCTTTCCATTGATACCATATCTAATGAGTGAATTTTAGATTTAAGCCCAACAAAGCACGTGACACAGTCGTCGAGGACTCGAGAAATTTCGACCAGTAGCCAAGGGCAATTACAAGCTATACATGGGCAATAACGCTGTCGAAGACGTACTAGGGATTGACGTTTTTCATTTCCATACGTGCATAGGGTGAACAATAATCCTCCGTGATATTCTTTATAAACTAGGGATGCGTCAGAATTTAATTTCTTTTTCTAGGTTATTATTTGATGGTTTTGATGTTCGATTTTTCGGGACAAAAGTTTTTTTGAGACTAAATAACCTCATCTTTGTATGGGGTCATTTAATTTCAAATTTATTTATTCTATACATATATTGTGATAATGCCTCTCTTGCTTTATCTGCTATATCGAATGAAACTGTAGTATCTGAATCTCAAAAATGACACGCGATGTTAGGTCACATAGGAAAGGATCGTATGACAAGACTAGTTTGTTCTGGTCTGTTAGACTCCTTATCTAAAGTGAATTTGCCATTTTGTGAACATTGTGTGTCCGAGAAGACTTTGAAGAAACCATTTCCCAAAGCGGTTAGGTCCAAGGGCACACTAGAGATAATCCATTCAGATATTTCTAGACCCTTTAATGTATATGTTAGAAATGGATGTCAATACTTTGTCACATTCATTGACGGTTACTCATGCTATGGATATGTGTATCTCATCTCACACAAATCTGAGGCTTTTGATTGTTTTCTTAAATATAAAGCTGAGGTAGAAAATCAGCTTGAGAAAAAAATTAAAATCTTTCGATCTGATAGAGGTGGCGAGTATACATCTAAAACATTTAAATCATATTGTGAAAATGTTGGAATTGTTCGGCAATACACAATGACTTACACTCCACAGCAAAATGGTGTTGCTGAGAGAAGGAATAGGACACTATTAGACATGGTTAGATCGATGATGGTACAAGCCAATCTCTCTACCACATTATGGGGAGACGCACTGTTAACAGTCATCTACGTCCTTAATAGAGTCTCATCCAAATTCATTCCTAAGACCCCATATGAGATGTGGTCTAAGAGGATTCCTTCTCTAACTAACTTACGCTCTTGGGGATCTTTGGGATATGTTTTGCTGCCTACTCCGCATAGAGGTAAACTTGATAGTAAAATCATTGAATGCGTGTTCATAAGGTATCCTATGCATTTAAAGGGTTACGTTCTAGTTTATGAGGACCATGGACGATGGATTGAGATAGAATCCCAGGACGTGACCTTCGTTGAAGATAGATACCCAAGCCGAATGAAACAAAAGGTTCCTGTAGAATTTTTTGAAATACCTGATGTATCTCAGGAGAATGAGAGTTCTACTTCTCACGATGATGATACTCCTATAATTTGTCAGGATAGTGAGAGTACATCTCAATATGCTCTTGAGTTACGTCGAAGTGAAAGAGGATTGATTCTCCAAAGATACTTCGATATTGAGGGGCAAACATTCTCTTGTGTTGCGGTTGATGATGATGAACCTGATTCGTATCAAGATGCATTATTATTTTCTAATTCGGCCAATTGGGTGAATACTATGGACGGAAAGATCGCTTCCATGGAGAAGAATAAAGTCTGAAAACTTATTGATCTACCCACCAATCGCAAAGTGATAGATAAAAAATGGGTAACAAAGATCAAAAGAAAAGCAGATGTTACAGTAGACAAGTATAAAGTACGATTAGTTGTTAAAGATTTTACATAACAAGAAAGCATTGTTACAAGGAGACCTTTTCACCTGTTGCAAAGTTCTCCTTAATCCGCATGATCTTGTCCATTGTCGCAAGTTTAAACCTAGAGTTATATCAGATGGATGTAAAGCCCACATTCGTAAATGGTGACTTGGATGAAGAAATATATATGCAATAGCCCATAGGTTATGTGGACAAAAAGCATCCAAAGAAAGTTTACAAATTATTGAAATCTATCTATGGGTTGAAGCAATCTTCAAGACAGTGGTACATGAGATTCCACTTGGCCATCACCATTTTTGGATTCACGATGAGTGAAGAAGATCATTGTGTATACATGAAATGGTCTGGAAGATCTTTTCTGATATTATCTCTATATGTAGATGATATCCTGTTAGCTGGTAATGACATACAATTGTTGATATTGACTAAATATCGGCTATTCTCGAACTTTGAGATAAAAGACCTCGGTGAAGTCAACTTTATTCTTAGGATAAAAATCATCAAGGATCGCCTTAAGAAAATTTCAGGTTTGTCTCAAGCAACCTATATACAAAAGATCTTAGAGCGGTTCAGGATGAAAAATTCAAAAGCTGTTGAAACCCCTATGGATAAAGCTACTAAGCTAGATAAGAAATCGTGTCCCCAAGCTGAAGCCGAGAAATTGGCTATGTCCTCAATACCTTATGCTAGAGCAGTAGGGAGCTTAATGTATGTTATGCTTTGCATAAGACCGGATATTAGCTATGCAGTTAGCATAGTCAGCCGTTATTAGAGAAACCCGAGACAGTCTCATTGGCAAGCCGTCAAACGTATATTCCGTTATCTCATATGAACAAAAGACCTAATGTTGTGTTATGAAGGCACAAGCCTCGAGCTCAAAAGATATTCTGATGCTGCTTCGGGTAATGACGCCGACGAGGGAAAGTCTACTTCAGGATATGTATTCTTACTCGGAAGAGGAGTGTAACACCCCAAATTTTTTTTTCAACCTAGAGTTAGGCGTCCTTAGGCAATGGGTCAACCATAGCACCTTGGTAACTTCTCAAAACCCGAGTCCAAAGCTACTGAAATCATTTAGAACCTAATTCTTTAGAAATTTAACGTGTATTAGCCAGTGCTACACAAGATTTCCTGCAAAATTAGCACCAGCCACTTTAAATACGATCTGTAGACCCAAAACCTCTAGAATCATTGACGCTACGTTATCCTGAAATCTAGGATCCAACTCTAAACCCAATTGCTCCCGGGAATGCTTTGTAACTTTGTATTGGTTTTATACCGCGCATCAAAAGTCTGATATCTATGAACTTAGACCATTACAACCGCCTAGTTGGACTTGACAATCACCTAGAAAATCAAGCCCAAACAATGTCCTGGGACTGTTTCCTTGAGTTCGGAGTGAAGAGAGTAGGAAAAGGAAGATTTTTAGAAAATTAATTATATTTTTAAGAAATCTGGAACGGTTCACTTGCGCGTTATTTTTAAGCGTTTTAACCGTTAGATTTCAACTCAAATTTACCCTCGGATCAGGATAGGTGGCCCTTACATGTTATAGTACTTATATCTCTGATCAAGTTTCCGTAACCATTGAATTGAAACTGGTCCGATACGATCGATTTAGAAATCCGACTGGAATGAAAACTAAGCTTGACCTAGATCTGATATTAGAGAGCTTAAGTCTGACCGCATTTAGTAACAGGACCTCCAGAAGTGCTTCGTTGGATCGAAACAGACCCCATTTGGTTATAACCTAAGTATAACTTGGCCTTAAGTCTATTTTTGTCAAGTTTAGGCTTATAAATAGGGCTTAAAATCCTCATTTCAAATCCTAAACGAATTTTCAAACCCTAGCCAAATCAAGAGAGAAAAGAGAGAGAAAGAGAGAGAGAGTAGGAGATTCACTTAGGGATTCTACCCTGCCACTCAATATGCTTCAACACCACTGCCGTATCGCTATTACGACGTTTCTGATTCCATTTTTGGATAAGTGAAGCTAACCCTAACCTGTTTTGAAGCCTAGAACAGTTCCAATAACGTTATGGCTAACCTGCTTCATGCCTTAGGTAGCGTATCCGCCGTTGATGAAGACTTATCGTCTGAATCATATCTTCTACGCGTTTTCTGATTTAAGGTACGGACTATATACGTTTAGGTTATGGTTTCCAAGACTTTTAATGTTAAGTAATGATTTATTCTTGCATAGGATACTATTTCACATGTATAGAGTGTTGTCCATTTCGATTTTCTGTTATACATTAATTATGTTGAATCTACTATATTCCTCGTATTTGTATAAAATACCGTATACGTATGAAATTTGGATTTGTGCTTAACATGATTATTTGCCATGAATATATGCTTGTTAAAGGTGTAACAACTCCTTAGCGAAAGGACTTGCCCTAAATCACGCCATGGCCAATATACGCTATATATGTAAAAGTGTGTAGCTCACGTGTTTGTGAAAATGTTTAAATTAATACGGAACCCGGATTCATGCATGCCATGATTATCCGTCGTGGGTATATGTAAGTGATATACGGGGCATCTCCCTAGTGAAAGGATTTGGTCAAATACATGATACATACGATATGTAGTTAGTATGTGTAGCCTAAGTACTTGTGAAAATAACTGAATGAGTATGGAATTTTCTTTCGTACTCGCCATGACTAATTGTCATGGATATATGATTGTTGTATGGGCGATACTAATACGTATGCTAACGAATACACAATATGTATGATGTAATGTGTAGACTAAGTGTATGTAAAAGTATCTGAATGAGTTAGCAGTTAGTAAAAATGTGATTGCTAAGGTTGTTGAGATATGAATCTCAATCACAATACTTGAGTATATGATTTTCCCCATGCATTGTATAACTTAGATTATTTGTATTAACTATGTATATGATTTTCTCCATATACTTTGTTTCATACTCATTGCTTTTACTTAGAAAAGCATAAGTATGGATTCATGTTTATGTTGTACTTCATAACATGCTCGATTGATTGTATGATTTAAATCATTGCTCCATTACTGCATTGAGTATCTCATATGCTAGATCGTTGTAATTGAATGTGATTGGGGCTATTGTATAGTCCAGGTAATCAGTAACTGTACTCTAAATAGTGGTTGAGGTTGTTTCGCCACACAGGATGTGTTCAATGAATCTGAGTCGTAGGTGGGATGTTCGGCAGTGGTTAGGCCACACGGAGTGCTTATGCATTCCATGCGTTCAACTCAACGTGCGTTTGGCCTACTTGTGCTTATCAACTAACCCGATTGACCGATGTTTGTTTACCATGTTTGGACACTACTGTTTGAACCTAAGGTACCAAACTTACGATTGGAAAACCCCTCTAACCTTGGTACCTCGATCAGCTAAGACTCATGAGCCGATTATGGTGGTATGAAACACTATATTCATGCTGTCGGCCTACTCTGATTGGTGACAAGCCCTTTGTAGTTACCAGTGAGCACCTATAATCGTGAGCAGATTATGGTGGTATGAGACACTATATTCTTACTGTCGGCCTACATTAATTGGTGACGAGCCCTCTGTAGTGACCTCGAGTATATCCTAATAGTGTATAAAGGCGACGAGTCTTGTTGCAGTATGTGGGATATAACTAGACCTGTATTGATAAGGTGACGGGGGAGAGGAGCAACGATTGCGCGCAACAGCCCTAACAACTCTTGCAGTGACCTAGAACCGTAACATCGTATGAGATTATCTCGGACTGACGACCCGAGAATGGATCACCGTTTGGGTAATGATACAAGGGAGGTACCTTAGCTTCCCAATCCCGCAGTATGAAAAGAACTAATAAGAACTTGGTAATCATACTCATGACATCACACTGCATGTGCCATTGGCGTTGGTGTGAGAGTACAGTGGTGGTGATTTATGTCGCGATCGTTAGATGATGTCGCATAAGAGAGTTTGTGGTGAGGGCATGCATCATTACCTCATATCATTCTTGCATTAACAAGAGTATTTAGGACCTGTTTGATTGTACTGCCTTATCATTACTGCTTGATTGGATTGATAACATGTTAACCTTTACTGTATATAGTTTTCACCGAGTTGATCACTCACTCCCACGTTACGGGACGGTGTTGGCCACACCAATTAGTCCGTGTTTTAGTTTCAGATGGCGACGATGCTTGCGAGGCAGAGTCAGTCTTTCTTGATGATGTTGAGGAGGATTTCTCCTATATGCAGGTTCTGATCGATGGGGTTACAGGGTTACTGATTAGATGCCAATACACTTGGTATTTTTACTTTTTATTTAAATACTCATGTATATTCTTTTCTTTCCACTTTAGAGTATACATGTATTTAGTTAACCTGGTAACATGTTCACACTCTGGAGACTTACAATTAATTATACATTTTATATATTTATCACAATCTTGCGCTTAAGAAACTTAACTGTCTCTGGAGTATGATATGCTGTTTTGGTCTAATCTCACTCATGTTTTCTGCACTAATATAAATAACATTCATCCATCATTGAAAATGTTGCATAAGTGATGTTTTGGAACTGGGGAGTGGAGTTTATGCTCGACCCCCGATTTTTGGAATGTTACAGATGGTATCAGAGCATGATTTGGATTAAATTGGACCTGGGTTATGGTCACACACCGCACGCTGATGCCAATTTAATGTGGGAGGGTACGAGAACAATCTAGAAACAGAACTAGGACTCCCAGTTTGTCGTTCGACGAAAGTTTACTGAAAATGATTACCGAGATCGAGTTCGTTCACACTACTGAACATACACGGCTATCCCAAATCGCTTTTAGATTGTCAATTGAAGGGTATAGACCGCATTTTATCCCATTCCAGCTGTTAGAAATCGCTAAGAGTGATTAGAGGTCAAGTTAGTGCCGAAATGACCCGAAACGGCTCAAATCGGAGAAGGGGGTCAATTGATCATCTTCTAGGGGGTTCCAGAGTGGGACCCCAACTTTTTTTGGACCCAGGGGGTGGGAGGACCTCGCCCATTTGGTGAGCCCTCGCCAATTTGTCTAGGGAGTGGTGAGGCCCTCGCCGGTCAGCGGGCTCGGCCGGGCAGGCCGCCCGGGCCGATCGTGTTTGGGGCTTAGTAAGACCCTATGGTACAGGGTTCGACCCCTATTTCATCCTCATTCTACCACTTCCTTCACAAAGTGACCCTCCAAGCTTTCTTTTTCCTTCACCATTGCTATTTTCTCTCTCAAACCGCCCCTCCAATCACCCATTCCGTCATTTTCTGCTATAACCCACGTCCCTCTATAGTTTACAGCAAACTTCATTCACCTACACTCTCCTTTTTCTACGATTGGAGCTCCCAAGCTGTCATTTGAGGCTCAAAATCGTGTGAGCTTTCAACCCATTACATTTCTTCCTTTTCCTTTCTTCAATCCCTGCCTTTTGGGCCTATTTCCCTCCTTTCTTAGACCTAGATCCGTGGGAACCCATTAGGTCAGCCTTTTCTTCAATTTCATCAATTTTTCATGGTTCTTTTGGGATAGTTTTAGCCACTTTCTCGATCTCTCCACTTCTACCAACGGGTGAGACCTAACACAGTAGCTTAGTCCATAAACGGTGACCATCTAGTGCGGTGTTAGAGTTAGTTTTAGCCATTTTCAATGATGGATGAATGTTGTTTATATTAGTGCAGAAAACATGAGTGGGAATAGACCAAAACAACATATCATACTCCAGAGACAGTTAAGTTTCTCAGGCGGAAGATTGTGATAAATATATAAAATGTATAATTGATTGTAAGTCTCCAGAGTGTGAACATGTTACTATGTTAACTAAATACATGTATACTCCAAAGTGGAAAGAAAAGAATATACATGAGTGTTTAAATAAAAAAAAAAAATACCAAGTGTATTGGCATCTAATCAGTAACCCTGTAACCCCGTCGATCAGAAACTGCATATAGGAAAAATTCTCCTCAACATCATCAAGAAAGACTGACTCTGCCTCGCAAGCATCGTCGCCATCTGAAACTAAAACAGGAACTGATTGGTGTGGCCAACACCGTCCCGTAACGTGGGAGTGAGTGATCAACTCAGTGGAAACTATATATAGTAAAGGTTAACATGTTATCAATCCAATCAAGCAGTAATGATAAGGCAGTACAATCAAACAGGTCCTAGATACTCTTGTTAATGCAAGAATGATATGAGGTAATGATGCATGCCCTCACCACAAACTCCCTTATGCGACATCATCTAACGATCGCAGCATGAATCACTACCACTGTGCTCTCACACCAATGCCAATGGCACATGCAGTGCGATGTCATGAGTATGATTACCAAGTTCTTATTAGTCTTTTTCATACAGCAGGATTGAGAAGCTAAGGTACCTCCCTTATATCATTACCCAAACGGTGATCCATTCTCGGGTTGTCAGTCTGAGATAATTTCATACGATGTTACGGTTCTAGGTCACTACAAGGGCTGTCAGGACTGTTGCACGCAATCGTTGCTCCTCTCCCCCATCACCCTATCAATACAGGCCTAGTTATATCTCACATACTGTAACAAGACTCGTCGCCCTTATGCACTATCAGGATATACTCGAGGTCACTACAGAGGGCTCGTCACCAATCAATGTAGGCCGACAACAAGAATATAGTGTCCCATACCACCATAATCTGCTCATGAGTATAGGTGCTCACTGGTCGCTACAAAGGGCTCGTCACCAATCAGAGTAGGCAGACAGCACGAATACAGTGTCTCGTACCACCATAATCGGCTCATGAGTCTTAGCGAATCGAGGTACCAAGGTTAGAGGAGCTTTTCAATGGTAAGTTTGGTACCTTAGGTTCAAACAGTAGTGTCCAAACATGGTGAACAAACATCGATCAATCGGTTTAGTTGATAAGCACAAATAGGCCAAGCGCACGTTGAGTTGAACGACATGGAATGCATAAGCACTCCGTGTGGCCTAACCACTGCGGAACATCCCACCTAGGACTCAGATTCGTTGAACACATCCTGTGTGGCGAAACAATCTCAACCACTATTTGGAGTACGGTTACCGATTATCTGGACTATACAATAGCCCCAATCACATTCAATTACAACAATCTAGCATATGAGATACTCAAGGCAGTAATGGAGCAATGATTCAAATCATACAATCAATCGAGCATGTTATGAAGTACAACATAAACATGAATCCATACTTATGCATTTCTAAGTAAAAACAATGAGTATGAAACAAAGTATATGGAGGAAATCATATACACAGTTAATACAAATAATTTAAGTTACACAATGCATGAGGAAAATCATATACTCAAGTATTGTGATTGAGATTCATATCTCAACAACCTTAGCAATCACATTTTTACTAACTACTAACTCATTCAGAAACTTTTACATACACTTAGTCTACACATTACATCATACATATTGTGTATTCGTTAGCATACGTATTAGGGCAAATCCTTTCATCAAAGGGTTATCGCCCATACAACAATCATATATCCATGACAATTAGTCATGGCGAGTACGAAAGAAAATTCTATACTCATTCAGTCATTTTCATAAGTACTTAGGCTACACATACTAACTACATATCGTATGTTGATAGATCATGTATTTGACCAAATTCTTTCACTAGGGAGTTGCCTCATATATCACTTGCATATACCCATGACGGATAATCATGGCATGCATGAATCCGGGTTCCGTATGCATTTAAACATTTTCACAAACACGTGAGCTACACACTTTTACATATATAGCGTATATTGGTCATGGCATGATTTAGGGCAAGTCCTTTCGCTAAGGAGTTGTCACATCTGTAACAAGCATATATTCATGGTAAATAATCATGTTAAACACAAATCCAAATTTCATACGTATACGGTATTTTCTACAAATACGAGGAATATAGTATATTCAACATAATTAACGTATAACTGAAAATCGAAACGGACAACACTTTATACATGTGAAATAGCATCCTAAGCAAGAATAAATCATTACTTAACATTGAAAGTCTTGGAAACCATAACCTAAACGTATATAGTCCGCACCTTAAACAAGAAAATGCGTAGAAGATATGATTCAGACGATAAGTCTTCATCAACGGTGGATACGCTACCTAAGGCATGAAGCAGGTTAGCCATAACGTTATTGGAACTGTTCTAGGCTTCAAAACAGGTTAGGGTTAGCTTCACTTACCCAAAAATGGAATCAGAAACGTTGTAATAGCGATACGGTAGTGGTGTTGAAGCATATGGAGTGACAGGGTAGAATCCATGGGTGAATCTCCTACTCTCTCTCTCTCTCTCTCTCTTTCTCTCTCTTTTCTCTCTCTTGATTTGGCTAGGGTTTGAAAATTCGTATGAGATTTGGAATGAGGGTTTTAAGCCTTATTTATAAGCCTAAACTTAACAAAAATATACTTAAGGCCAAGGTATACTTAGGTTATAACCAAATCGGGTCTGTTTTGATCCAACGGAGTACTTTTGGAGGTCCTGTTACTAAATGCGGTCGGACTTAAGCTCTCTAATATCAGATATAGGTCAAGCTAAGTTTTCTTTCTAGTCGGGTTTCTAGATCGATCGTAGCGGACCAGTTTCAATTCAACGGTTACAGGAACTCGATCAGAGTTATAAGTACTATGACATGTAAGGGCCACATGTCCTGATCCGAGGATAAATTTGGGTCGAAATCTAACGGTCAGAATGCTTAAAAATAACGCGCAAATGAACTGTTCCATATTTCTTAAAAATATAATTAATTTTCTAAAAATCTTCCTTTTCCTACTCTCTTCACTCCGGACTCAAGGAAACAGTCTCAGGACATCGTTTGGGCTTGATTTTCTAGGTGATTGTCAAGTCCAACTAGGCGGTCATAATGGTCTAAGTTCATAAATATCAGACTTTTGATGCGCGGTATAGAACCAATACAAAGTTACAAAGCATTCCCGGGAGCAACTGGGTTTAGAGTTGGATCCTAGATTTCAGGATAACGTAGCGTCAATGATTCTAGAGATTTTGGGTCTTACAGATCGTATTTTAAGTGGTTGGTGCTAATTTTACAGGAAATTTAGTATAGCGCTGGATAATACACGTTAAATTTCTAAAGAATTAGGTTCTAAATGATTTCTCTGGCTTTGGACTCGGGTTTTGAGAAGTTAATAAGGTACTATGGTTGACCCATTGCCTAAGGACGCCTAACTCCAGGTTGGCAAAAAATTCAGGATGTTATAATCTACCCCCCTTAAAAATAATTTCGTTCCCGAAATTGGCTAAGGGTAATGAGTACAGGTTCTATTATTCATTTTGCCTAAAAAGTTGTTCAATAGTCGACCAATAGGGAGAGACGGTTGTAGTGGGCTTGATCCCGATACGTCGAATGTCCGCCTGACCAGGGTAGACAATGTTGTATCCTTTTCTAATCCTGGTGGATCTTAGTCTTCTGCCCGGTCAAGCAGTGAGTCCATTGTAGTCTGTCAGGATTGAGAATTATGTCAAGCCGCGAATGTTTCGCATTTGTGTATTTCAATAACTCCGTAATCCGATCACTCTAAAACTTAGGAAAAGCCAATCACTAAAATATTCAAAAGTCCTATTAATAGGGTTGAGCTTTGGGTCTTGATCACTTAATCTAGGAGAGTTCTCATCTGAATCTATGTCTAAGGTAGGGATTAATAAACACTCTAATAGAGTATCCTAAGGGGCTTCTAATTGTACAGAATCAGCCAAGGCTTGTATTATGCTCGTATTTAACGAGTAGGCTTATTGATACATTGACCTTCTCCCTAATTATTTTTCTAAATTTTCTTCGATCCTGGGCCAGTGGGGAAAGGGGTCAACCATGCTTCCGCTGCGCTACTCTGATCAAACGGTTGTATTAGCTAATCCTAACTATATTGGGCTCAATACGTTCTACCCCCCTTAAAAAACTTACTTCTACTTAAGGCTTAAGAATCTATGTCTCGATCTGTATATCGAAACGAGGTGTAATTTAGGACCTATCCTTGACATGAATTGGGAAACAACCTCTCACTACATTGGTCTTCCTTTGTTAATGATGCGTTCTATGGCATTGGTACCTATGGTTGTAGAAAGGGGCCTAATCTCTATTAGTTAGATGTCTTTAACACTTTCCAAAGGTAAAGCAATAACTTTTGGTTATAGGTGGTCGGGCCAACACGGAAAAAAAGTTGTGTAGTGGGTCTGAGCCGGATACAGGCTTTCTGTCTAGCTAGGACAGAAAATTTACCGTATCAGTTCTTAATCCTAGTCGATGCCGATCTTCTGCTTGATCAGAGCATTGGATCCACTGGTAACTACTAGGATTAAGAATGCAATTCAAACTGCGAATACATCGCTTATATACAGTTTCTTTACTCCGCGTTTCCGATTGTAAGAAGTCCTTGGGAAGGTAATTCTAAGAAGGTTGCCCTAAGCTACATTCCCACCAAGGAGATGATGGCTGATCCCATGATGAAACCTATAGCTAGAGATCTATTTCAGGTTCACGTCAGGCAGATGGGATTGAGGAAAGCTTGACTGATGTACTTGTTTTGTAGTACCTTTGATCTTTCATTAATGAATAATACATTCCATTCATTCAGTATTGAACACTAATATAACTAGGTATGAAGATCATCAGCATTTACTTTGAGATCATGTAGGATTTCTATTTTAGTCAGCAGGCCGGTCACCCACTCGCACGGGTTGACTAACCTTGAATGTACAAGAGAGGTACATTTGGAGTCATGTTTATAAATTGAGGTATGAACTTTCTTTTATTGTGAATAATAAAGGAGGATATCAGTGAGTCGTATCCACCTACAATCTTATAAAGATTGAAGATGAAACTGATAAAGTCGAATAACATAATCGCACCATTCCGTTACATGCGATCAATGTTATGGCCTGAAATTAAATCCAGGTTATGAGGTTATAAGATGAGTCGTACCTTATGTAGAATGACATGCGTATTGTAGAATTGACATTCACCTAGTATTGTCTACTTTACGACATGGATTGTAACCACGTGCTGAGACCTTTTACCTACAAATTGCTTTGATTCGATCTAATCATTGCAACGTGCGAGTAGCCAGTCCCATAGGTGACTCTTTGTGTCCTTAGCTACCCTCCTCTTGTGTATATGAGGATGAGATTGAGTGTCGCTACTTTAGTGTACAATGACGAAAGGTCCTTGATTGGCCAGACTCATTTACGCAAGGAAAGCGGTTTAATTAATTTCAAATTACACATCTGCGTGAGGAAGATTCTGTGACAGCTACACTAAGTTTCTAGAACTATTAATATGCACTTGAAGACTTTTCTACTGGTAGTATCGAGTTATTTTTATTAGACTTTTTCAAACAATATTTTTTTCTTAAAAGCATATATATATATATATATATATATATATATATATATATATATATATATACACACACACACACATATATATATGTATTGCTTTAAATCGATTTTAGTCGAAGTTTGTGAAAAATCAAGTTTCAAAAATAACTTGATAAGTTAGATAAGTGCGAATGTTGGCCGAGTACTACAGATCGAGAGTTAACTCTATCCGGTGTGGTCATGCGGATTAGGACAAGCATTGCAAAGCTTGGGCTATTGAGTATTAGTTAGGTGGTCACTTAAGCACCTGTGAGAAGATTAAGGTGATCCAGTTGGTCCCACGCCTCTGATTCTTTTGATCGTGAAGTATGGTATTTAATTGTTATTAGGCGAGTTAAATGGATAAATTTTTGTGCCTATCCCACAATGTAATTGAGTAGGAGATGTTGGATGTAAGCCAGTGGGGCCCACTGGTGAGCAATCACTAGTGGGTGGGTCTCACATGTTTAGACTTCTTCCGGCCTTTTTCCAATCGGTTTAGATTTCAAATCCAACTTTAAATTTGAAATAAGATAGGAGATATGGATTTGACTGGATGATATGGTTTAATTGTATCTCATCTGATCTCTCCTTCCTCTCCTATAAAAGGGATGTACTCTTTCTCGCATTGAATCATCAGAAATACCAGGGGTATACGGAGAGAGATAGTGTGCACCAGAGTCTGTCCATTTTGGCTTGTCCTTGGGACGATCTAATCCGTAAATCGTGATCCGGGGCCACTTATACCGTAGGATCAGAGGTGTGAATAGTTTCATCTGCTCTAGTAGTAGATAAACAAACCGTTAGAGCGTCAATCTTCTGCTTTGTGAGGGTTTCAAAACTCGTGTAGACCGTCAAATCTTGAGGGCTCACCTTCCGCGCTTCCCAACACCTTTGTAGTTGGCTGCCTAATTTGTGTCCATTTATTGGATGGTTAATATTTTTCCATCTAGGTAGGCTGTCATAGACTCATTGTAACTTCTTGCCATGCTTATACAAGTTAGGTGGGGCCACCATGATGTTTGTGAGAAATTCACCTGGTCCATCCATTTTGTCAAATCATGTTACGACATGAGCTTAAAATTGGGACATAAAACTCAAGTAAACTACACGACCAAAAAAATATGGATAAATGGGGTGAATTTCTTACCAATACCATGGCGCACCCATCTAGCTTCCAATCCTAAGTTCTTATGTAATGCATGTCACCCAAATAAGGGATGCAAGTTGCCTACTGACACGACCAACAGCGACTCACTGCTGAGCGTGGTCTATTGTCTCCACCAGGACATTTGAGTTTTATCCATGTCATCGATCCATTTTTCCAGCTCATTTTAGTGCTTAATGCAAAAAAAAAAAAAAAGGTATTTCAAAATCTCAGGTGAACCACAACATTGGAAACAGTGGTGATTGGAGATGCAACATTAAAAAATTCTCAAGGGCTTGGAATGTTTTGGATCAAGCTGATATTTGTGTTTTCCATTCATCCTTATCTTTGTGGTCTAATCATCACGTTGTATGTGTAGACACCCCGCCCAAAAAAGAGGTAAAATTGCTCTTCGCTTTAGTCAGGCTTTGATAAAAATGATACCATACGACGCAATACCTATTGAACGACCGTATGAGTCTACCATGGTACACTTCAGGTAGACCCCGCTGTGACTAATGAACCAGACTGGCATATTAAAGGCCCACCAAACTCATTCTCAACCAAATTGTCGAGACCCCTCAAAATCGGAAATACATGTCACTTGATCAATCATCTCCGATTAATCCGAAAAAGACTTGAAAATTCAATGGACCAGAAGGAAAGGGTCCTTACCACCCTCCATGAATGATTAATAGGATAGATTGGAAGGCCCACAAGCTGATAATGATAAATATTAGCTAATCGTCCAAGTTGTTAGGGTACTTTGGTTGTACATTGCCTTGATCAAATTACATTTATCGAACTTCAAAGGTATCGAGAATTGGAATGAGTTGGGTAAGAACATCCCTTGGGACTTGTCGGAGGTAATCATCAGGTTTGATCTCCCAACGCCAAACCGGGTAAAGAGCAAAGTGGAGCCACTCATACTAACTTTTGGAAGCTGGGAGCCTCAGCGCATGCTAGCTACTGTGTAGAAAAAGGCAATTTCCACCATAGGCCCTTGAAGGGCTGGTTATGCAAAGCACTATTAGTAAGATAGAGCATGATTACCTAATCCAAAAAGAATACCTATGGCTTACAATCGGCCCATCAAGGGCCAATTTTATTTAAGGAGTGTAATGGCCTGTTTGATTTTTCATGATACATGTAAATCATGATAAATAAGTAATTATTATCTTTTCACCTTGTTTGAAAATATGAGAGTAATTCCACCTTGAAAATCAAAACAAAAGTGTTGACTTGAATATGTGGACCCCACCATAATGTATATGATATATCGGCACCATCCTTCCATTTATTAGAACATTTTGGAGCATGAACCAAAAAAAATAAAAATGAGGTAGATCCAACACTCAAATGGCCTACACGAAAGGAAACAAAATTATTTTCTTTACTAGGCTCACATTAAGGTTTTTTCATTGTCTAACCTGTTCATAGGATCACAAAGACATGGATAAGGGGAAAACACAAATATCAGCTTGATCCAAAACTTTTAAGGGCCCTAAGAAGTTTTTAATGGTAGGTGTTCGATTCTGTTACTTCCCATGGTGTGGTCCACTTGAGCTTTGGGTCTGTCTCATTTTCTAGCTCATGCCATAAATTCGGCTAACATAACAAATGAGCAATGTGGATAAGTAACATACATCATGATGGGCGCCACATTGACGTTGTAAATTTATCAATTTAAGTGTTAAAAAAGTTGTCACATCCGCATCAGGAAAGATGCAGTAATTATCCATTTACATGATAATTACACTTGATCCAAAAAATCAAACATGCCCTGAGTGTATTTCAATATCCTTATCAATACCAAACCCCTACAACACGCAAAGCAAAGCGCCAATTTCAAAAAAGAAAGCTAAACAAAACAGTGAAAAGCATGCCGTGCTCTTGTGCATGGGGTCATTCACATAGGGGTGGACATTGAGTTGAACTAAGTTGAGCTGGCCTCAGCTCGACTCGGCTCAACCACTAGTTGACCTTAGCTCGAACTCGGCTCGACTCGGTCCTCGAGCTTGACTAGCCAGCTCAGCTCAGTTTGATCAGCAGCTCAGACTAGTTCGAGCCAAGATCAAGTTGAGTTCACCTGTGCAATATTTCCACAAACACCTGAACTGTGCCTTTTAAATCCCACTGCATGGGAAATAGCAGCAATGGTTTTCAAAGTATTTTATCAAACACCTTCTAAGCTACATAAAAATCAAGAAAAAAGAATATTTATTTCATATACATGCCTTCTTTGCCACAAGCTACACCACTAGCCACACTTTGTTGAGTCGTTTCATCAAATACATGGTGAGCAACATCAATATCAAAGTAATCGAGTCACCGTTCAATCTAAGTTCAATTCGAGCTGAATTCGATCCGAGCCAAATCAAGCTGGAGCGCTCGAACTCATTTTCAAGGTAAAATAATCAACTCAAGTCTGTTCGAACTCAACTTCAAACCGAGTCAAATCAAACTTTTTCCAGCCGAGGCAAGCTAGCTCGATTAGTGTACATCCCTACATTCACATGTGGCAAATAAAGATTACACTGGGCCTAGGAGAATTTTAGTGATGTGCGTTTAGTCACCGCTTTTTCAGTATGATCCAAAATCGAATGGTTAAAGCACACATCATCGTAGGGCCCACCGAGCACCGTCCAGTTGCCTCATTCACTGGCAGTGTCAGTACACAATCCAGGTCTCAAGTACTGCATTAAATCAATTTTCGAGGCGCAGCTTTGTCAGATTACGTTGGAAACTACTACTATTAGATAATTACGTACTACTGCCTTCGTACGCGCATTAGCTTCTGACCCAACAGCAGTGTGTGACACTACTGAAGTGGCGTCACCACGTGCTTTGGCCCCATCATTATGTATGTGTTTATCCACACCATTCATCCATTCGGAGATATCACTTTAGGGAATGAGCCGAAAAATTAGGCAGATTCAAAGTTCAAGCGGAACCCACCACAAAAAACAATGGGACCATGACACCCACTGTTGAAACCTTCCTAAGGCCTACATGGATGTTTATTTGAGATCCAACTGGTGGATAAGTTAATACAGATGTGAAATAAGGAAAATATAAATATTATGTGGATGGAAAACTTCAGTGAACCAAGAAGTTTTCAACAATAGGCGTGCAATCTCCACTGTTTTTACAGTGGGCTTACTTGAGATTTGGATCTGCTAAGATAATCTTTCAAAAAATGAATAGATGGTGCGGATACGCATTCATCATGGTAGGTCCACATAATGTGGTGACGTCACTTCAGTAGCAAGGCTACTACTGTCGAGTTGAGTAGCTAATCCGTGTCCACACACTTTGGTTCTCCTGGCATTGAAAACTACAGCAATAGCAATAGGATAACAGCAGGCTATAGCCGTTGGATGTGGGTCCATGTTAGATCATTCAGACCATTTACATGATGGGCCTCGCAGATTTTTTAGGTATCCTCTCTGTATGAATTCGGTTTACATTAAGATCATGATAATACACGTTTTAATTTTTCTCCATACAAACGCAACCTTATAAAATTGTGGGAAAGCAGGGCCGACGAGCCAATCTCACGTGTATAGCAGAGGGATTCCCCACGCAACCTCAGCATATTTTGAAAATAGGCTAAAAATGGAAAAAGATTTGAGGTGGAGATGGCTTCCAAAGATGAAAAAATATTAAATTAAATTAAAGAAGACGTGCGAACGACCCCAGTACACGTGAATATCAACTGGCTCGTGTACACGTATCAAGAGAAAGCTTTCCCAACTGTACACATGGCCCAGTGTATAGACGTCTAAATGGTTCACATTCAGTAGGGCCCAACTGGGATTGGCGATGGCTTGTGCACCAAACGAACAGTTAAATAAACGGGCAATACACTGCCAACATGTAAAAAGGATGGTGAGGATTGTCCCTTTTTAGAGTAGGTTTTGTGATGTTTGGGTTTCATCTACACCGTCCATTCATTTTTTTTAAAGATCATTTTTGGGAGGCAGATCCAAGGATCAAGTGGACCATAGGGTGGAGATTGAACTCTCACGGTTAAAAACTTCTGAGGAGTTGCAGAAGTTTGGATCAAGCTGATGTTTGTGTTTTAAGTTGGATGACAAATAATTACCGCGGAGGCCTCTACGAAGGTCTCAACCGTGGATGTCATTATCAACGTTGCATTCTTTGCTATGGCTCACTTGAGCTTTGGATTAACCTCATTTTTATGATCATATTCCTAAAATGATCGGACAATGTCATGAATAAAACCCATACATCACATGGCGCCACATAGCCCCACCTGGACAGAGCATAGTCTAGGTGGGGCCGGGACGCAATCTGCCCCACCTTATGGACGCGGATTGCATCATACCTCACTAGTGGTCACCGTGATGTATGGATCTTATCCACATTAGCCATCCATTTTTTTCATATCATTTTAGGTTATAAGCTTAAAAATGAGGCAAATGAAAGGTTAAAGTGAACCACACTATAGGAAGTAGCAGTGATAATGATTCGCACCATTGAAACTTTTTTAAGGCAAACGGTCACATTTATTTGCCATCCAATCAATTCATTGGATTTTATAGACATGGATGAAGATAAAACACAAATATGCCCATGCCTAAGTGGACCATGAGGAGTTTCAACTCAAGTTCTTGGGTTTGAAACCCATAGGCGGTGAAATCCCATTATGGCGTGTATGGGTATGTGTCAAGTGCATGTGCAGTAATAATAATAATAATAAAAGTCTATCGGAAACTTATATAACCCCCCAGAACTTTTCAATATTAATCGTTTAATTCCTTAAAAAGGGAAGAACAAAAAAAAAAAAGGACAATGTAGATAAGACCCGTGCATCATGGTCGCAAGCTACTGCTCGTTCCCAACTAGAGACAAGCGGCCTTATGTAGGGCCACCATGTTTTCTTTAAAAATTCGATGCGTTAGAGGAGCTGGGAGGGGATTGGATAAATTAAAATACTACTGAAGTGATATAGCAAAATGCCATTAGTTAGATAGTAATGGCATGTTCCCTTTGGTATAAATGTTACTCCATTAGATCCGTTAACGGATCTCTTTCTCCGTTTCAACCATGCACCACTCGGCCACTCGCCCATTGTGAATTTATGTGATTTATCCGCATCTTTCATCTGTTTTTACATCTAATTTTAGGCGTTAAGCCCAAAATTGAAGCTTATAAATCTATAAGGGCGTGTTTGATTTCAGGTGAAATGGTAAATACCGTGTATAAAAATAATTATTATTTTCCTGTGCATTTATATCATACCTGATTTGACTGCTTACTTTTTGACACAAAAATCAAAAATATTGCAAAATATCCATGGGTTTCACTGTGATGCATTTTGCTTATCCACACCATTCATCCATTATTTCAATTGAATTTATAGCATAAGTGAAAAAATAAGGCATATCCAAAACTCAAGTGGATCACGTCATACAAAAAAGGAAATTGAATACTGACTGTTAAAAACCTTGTGAGGCCATTGTTTCTTTGGCGTGGGCACTTGTGTATTGGATTTACTTTATTTTTTGTCTCATGCTTTAAAATATTGTAGTAAAACAGGTGGACAGAATGGATATATCATATGTATTATCATGCTATTCAAAAATTAAATTTACCTCTTTTGAACCAATTTTAAAGATACAAATTCCTATGAATTTTCAAACAGTCATTTACCCTGTATTTACCATTTCCTTGAAAAAATAAACTGGCCCAAGTGGACTATACTATAGGAATAACGATTTCCACCGTTGAAACCTTTTCAGGCCCCATAGTAATGTTTATTTTTCTTCCAAACTCTTCAAAGGATCAAAAACTTCTGCAGCCCCCAAGAATTTTGATCCAAAACTTTTGCAGCCCCCAAGAATTTTTCAACGGTATAAATTCAATTCACATTGTTTCCTTTCGTGTGGTCAATTTTAGCCTTTTATATGTTAAATTTTTGAGCTAAGGCTCTAAAATTATCTTATAAAATGGATGGACAGACTGAATAGAATACATAAATCAAGGTAGACCCCACAAAGTTTACTTAGTACGCAATCCGCTTCCCTTGGCCACGACGGATTTCTTCCTGGTTGAGAACTCAGGCCGACTGTGATGTTTGTGAGAAATCTTCCACTTCCATCCTTTTTTTTAGTTCATTTCAGGACACGATGCAAAAAATGAACCATACCCAAAGCTAAAGTGGGTTGTATTAAACGAAAATGTAGTAAGGGAAATTACTACTACTAAAATCTTCAGGGGTTGGACAGTGATGCTTACAAGCCATCCATACCGTTAATAACTTCAATCCTATTGGGATGAACTGAAATAAAAAATATTAGCATGATTCAAAACTTTTGTTGCCCACAAATATTTCAACTATGGACGTTCAATTATCACGTTTTTGGACCACTTGAGCTCTAAAAGCGGTTCATTTTTGGCTTTATATCCTGAATTGAACTTAAAAAATGGATGGATGGATAAGATTTCTCACAAACATCACAGTAGGCCCCACCTGGTTCTTAGCCCAAGAACTTCCTGGATAGTCTTTCTGCAGGTAATCCACGTCCTTTTTTTTTTTTAATTTATTTTATTTTTAAGATAAGCAATTACCTGGGCGTGGCAATGGAAAAACAGCCACTTGGCATCCACCAATGTCATTTTGCCACGTAACTTCAGGGCTACTGAAGCGTTCAGTATCCAATACGCTCACCAATCATCCACACGCATACACAGCTGTACTAGTGTCATCCATGATAAAACTTAACCAAACATTACGTCCATCGTAGATGCGTCCCGGGCAAAAAGTAAAAATCTAGAAGACAATAACCGTCCGATTAGTGTCAAGAAAAACGATGCCATGATCAACGGTTGAACACTCTATTCAACCGGCCATTTGACCACGCATTCAAATGAGCCCTCTCTCTCTCTCTCTCTCTCATCAGAGTTGCTGAGCCCTGGCGTGTGTTGGACCCTGCCTATCCACACGGAGGCACATGTGCAAGACCCGAAGCTTCCCTCAGGTGGGCCACACGTGCAAGATCTGGCCAATGCTTACTGTATACGTGTCATTGGAAAATGACATTTTCGTCAGCTAATCTCGCCCTTAGGTTAGAAACGAAATGGACAATTGCAGGTGGGGTCCATGTTTCTGTTGTTGATGGACAATTCCCGAGAGTTCTACCAGATTGAATCCAAGCCATCCAATCAATTGGCCTCTTTTCTTTTGAGAAACTACCATCTATTGTGGGACTTGTCAGTCTGACGGTCTGGATCATCTAGAGATGGTCCCACCTATGCAGTATAGGGCCTGAGGATACGATACCTATGGTTGGTCAAAGATCACATGGCTGCTCGTGAATGGGAAAATGTATAAGCACCCGCAAAATGACGTGGACTGGGGCTCTTCTATTACAACTATCCAGATGGTGGGGCCCACCTTGGATTGTCCATTTTGAACAAACTGCTGGTCTTCTAGAAAGACTGTATTGTCAATATTCAACGTCTTTTACAAAGCCACTGATTTTATTTTTTTTTCTTTAAAAGTGGGTTGAGCCGTCCGTCCAAAATTTCCCATCGTGATCGTCCATTGTGCTGACCACTACGATGGCCCATCCATGGTGGGGACCACCAGAAGTGACGATCAAGATGATTTTCCCGTGCCGCGTGAATGATAAATATCACAGAGATTTTGAAAATCTCGCATTTATTATTATTATTATTTTTTTTTTGCGCTAAAATGAAATAAATTATACTGTTACATTAATATCGTGAGATTTTACAAATCTCAGCAGTTTCCAAGTTTCCTTGATTTAGCCTGTTTGATTTTACATGATACATGTAAATCACGGTAATCAAGTACTTACTACTTTTTCACGTTGTTTGAAAGTACGAGGGTAATTCTATCTTGAAAATTGAAACAAAATTGTTGACTTAAATATGTGGACCCCACAGTAATGTATATGATATATCAGCACCGTCCATCTATTTTATTAAAACATTTTGGAGTATTGAGCAAAAAATGAGGCAGATCCAATACCCAAATGGCCCATGCAAAAGGAAACAGTGGTCTTAATTCGTGCACCATTGAAAATTATTTTCTTCACTAGGTTCACAATGATGTTTTTTCATCATCTAACCCGTTCATAGGGTCACACGGGCATTGATAAAGGGAAAACACAAATGTCAGTTTGATGCAAAACTTTTAAGACCCCCAAGAAGTTTTTAATGGTAGGCATTTGATTCCTGTTGTTTCCTGTGGTGTGGTTCACCTGACCTTTGGAACTGCGTCATTTTTTTTCTCATGCAATAAATTTGGCTGGCATAACAAATGAGCAGTGTGGATAAGTAACATACATCACGATGGACTCCACATTGATGTTGTAAATTTTTCCATTTAAGTGTTGAAAAGATAAGTTGTCACACATTGGGAAAGATGTGGTAATTACCTAGGTAAATAATTATTATCCATTTACATGGTAATTACACTTGAGCCGGAAAATCAAATGGGCCAGTGAAACTATCGTAATATTAATGCAAGATTTATTTAGAATTAAAAGCATTCAATATATACATAAATACATAAATTAATGACATAATTTTAAAATATTCATCAATAATAATTAATATTTTTTAATTATTTTATTTTCAGCGTGATCTGGATGATATCCACATAAAATCCACAAATTTTGAAAATTGACTTAGAGAATTTAAGTAATCCATGATAATTCCAAAACCAGATTTGCCACTATGCTAGGTGTGGCAATTATACTATAAATCTCGTTTTTGGGATTTTCTCAGCTGAGGAACTTCTCAAGAGATTTTAAATTTTGGGTCTTTTTTTTTTAAAAAGATATTGTCAATAAAATATTGCTACAAATAATATTTTAAAATATTTTGTTATATCAATAAATAATTTTAATTTGTGTTGCGCTAAGGTGAGTCTACGATTAAGAATTGAGCAGTTCAATAGTTCAGCTACGAAAAGAAATTGGACGATTTGCAAAAGAAATAATTTATCTTTTAATAAGTTTTTGTTTTTTGCCTTTTAGCCAAGATAACGTTTTCTTACCATGATAACATAGATTAATTGATTAGAACAATTTAAGAATAAAACGAAGATAATATTATTCATAAAAGATAACAGAAATTTACAAAAAAGATAGTCATTAGTGACCTGACCACTATAGCTTAGATGGAGAGGTCTTAAATTAAGCTTAGGATTCCCTTAGTCCACAACTTGGGCATACTAAGGGAATCTCACTAAGTGCCTATTTGGTTTTTCAATTTCCTATGGAATAAATATTAAATGACTGACACAGGGATGAACGTGATGAGGTCGAGCACCGTCTTCCTTAAGATTATAAATATTCCGAATCCACGGAACTTCTCTGGACTCCTCACAGAGACTCCTCGAATCCACGAGGAAAGAAAGCAAAAAATAGAAAAAAATTTCTAATAAATTCGAAATTGATTGATGAATGAATAAAAACGAGTTTACACCCCTTTAAATAAGGGAGCCAAGCAATAGGAAAGAAATCAGACTCAAACTACAACTAAAATTCCTAGAATCCGCAACTTACTATAAATAGTAAACTTACTATTTATAGACGGTTGTGATGTCTACTAGTGCGCAAGGTTTTCGGCCAAAAATAGTAAGTATACTATTTTGCTTCACCAAACTGTTCTCCTAATTATTTTAATCACTTTTCATGTTGGACACAACCCTTAAAGCCCAATAGATGAAGAGTTATAATAAAACTCAAAATTACTATTTATAGTAAAAACAAAATTAAAATAGGAAAACGACCATCGATCAGGCGGTTTCTCCCAAATTCGGGCTACATAACCCGGCTTAGTGGGGTTGGTTGGCTAAAGTAGCTCGTTCTACCCAAAATCATATATTTTACGCCAGATAACTCATTTCGGATTGCGAGATACGCTCAATCTAAGGTCCAATGGTCTGCATCACTTCTGTCGCCGACCGTGCCTTTTCTGATCCATCTTGGCCATGAAATTTTCGGCGACCCGCTCTACCTCAATGACTCATCATTATCATTTTTATATGTTTATTTAAACATGAATATAGCTCGTAAATTGAGAGTCAAAGTAATTTTTAGGTGAAACAAACAATATTGTAAAATCATTATTGTAGCTAAATGTAAGTGATGTTACAAAATAATTATAATAGTAATTATTCATCACATACCCATTTCTATTCATTTACAATTGTAATTGGAAAATCAAATAGGCCTGAGAGCCTACTTGGATTTATATATAAAAGTAAGAAAAGGAAACAATGTTTTAGGTAATCTTCTTTCTAGGAAACTAAAAGAAAGAAAATAGAGTTTCCGTTGTTTGTTATTTCATAAGATTTTCTTAGAAATTTTGTACATACTCAAAAATTTATTGTTTGGCAATGCAATTTTTTCTTTTAAAAAATTATAATAATTATTGGTGGGTGTTAGATTAGCATAGTTCGCATACAATGATGCTAGAAAAAGAATATCTACACATGTTGCATGTACAACATATGTGAAGCATTTGAAGATAAATGCAGCATATGTGGCAATTTAAAGGATAGCGCTTGTGCACATTGGCATGTATGACACACTCCAGGCAGTTGATCAAGGTGGACAAAAGCACGGATGTCACATTGACATATGTGGGTTGTTTTGCACATGTGGTGTGAAAGGGACGTGAATTACCAGTAACCGTAGTTAAAGAGGCCCCCTACAACCCTTGACAATGCCTTGATGAAAAAGCAACAAGTGATTTTATTACATGTGGGGCTAGTAGTGAAAGGCAACAAATCTCCTATGCAAACAATGATGTTCCCTTTTTAACCCTGGGACCCACATGTGATGCACGCACGTGACCTTGTAATAGCATTATCCAAATCACATAACATGTAATGGCAGTGTCCATCTACATGCCATTACAAGGACCATATGTGAGGGTTATAGGGACCAAATGGCACACTGGAGCATGTGACGTTGCAATGGCATTATCCAAAACACATGGATCAAAACATGTTAAGGTTACATTGCTACATGTGGCATATGTGAAGCTATTAAAGGTGGATAGTGACACATTTGGTTTTGACTCTTGAAAATAACATTTTCTTTTCATCATGAGAAAATGCCTTTCTTATGAGTGAGGGTGGGAAGATAAATTTATTGATTTTTCAAAAACAACTGGAAAATTATGTTATTTAATAAATTCTTACAAAGAAAGGTTCCACAAACAATAGAAAATTAGTTTCATGAGAAGTATGTTTCCCTTCTAATTTTTATTATTCCAAACAAGCCCTAATCCTCAAAATGACTCCTTTTAAAATCTAAAGGGAAATGAAGAGCATTAATTTTTAGATTTTCAATGCTGTCCAATGGTCATTTTTGTTCTCTGGAGGCTCCCTTAAGTCAAAATTCTTATCATCAAAAATAATTTTTAGATTCCATACGATGGAAAAATCAAGGCTACCAAATGCAATACAAAGAATTCGAGAGTTCAAGTTTTCAAATTCAAATCTATGCTGCCAAAATAAAAAGGGGCATCGTAGGACAACAAGCATTCTAGCAATTGTTGAAAAGGGAGGCTCTTTGAGTAGTAAGAGTAAATTACATGTTTATTGGACAATGATCACTTTGTGTGCCTTGCATCCTTAGAACTAAAATTATGAAATAAGAATACTTAGTGAAATCTCTATTATTCTTTATCACTCAAGCAATAGGAAATGTCAAATCAAAGTAAAATACATTATTTCCCATGATTTCTTATATTCAAATATGCGCTTTTGGAGTTGGTGTCATCCATGACGACCTATTCACAAGTAAAATAAATAAATAAATAAGACTAGCCGTTGACATGGGAAAATAGGTTGAGTAGGGCAAGAGGATGCGATGTGAATATATATACCCAGTTAAATATAGTTTGTTTAAAACTTTCATTAAGTGCATATTGGGTTAGCTATAAAAGTATGTAAAGTGTTGTAAACAAGTAATGATGATTGGGTATTTTTTGTGAGGAAGATGTTGATGGTTCTTGTTTTTGGAAAGAGTATCATGTAGACTATGACCCCACCATGATGTATGTGTTTCATCCATCCCGCTTATTCATTTTGTCAAATCATTTTAGAGCATGAGTAAAAAAAAGGCAAATCCAAAACTTTTGTAGCCTCCAAGAAATTTTCAATGGTAGGCGTTCTATCCCCATTGCTTTTTGTAATGTGGTCCACTTGAGATTAATTTAGATCTACCTTATCTTTGGGCCCATGCCCTAAAATGACTGGAAACATATTTAATGGACATTGTGCATATAACATATATATCATGGTAGGGTTCACCCGTTACAACATTGAGTTTGGTTCAATTTTTGAGATGAAATTCCATGCTAAACCAAACATGAATCACTTGCCATAATTACTTGTTTATGATGTAGGACGTGACACATATACATTCCTAGATATTTGGATCAAAAGAAGGTGACCATAAATTAGCTATAACTTTTGATTCGGGTATCATTGCGGGATGCATAACCTATCATTCTTTACTATAGTAGGCCATCTGAGATGAACCGACCCAAGCGAGTCGCGTCTGTCTATTTTGTAAGAAAACACACGCTTTTATTCCAAAAATGAAACTTTAGAAAAAAAAATTACTAATTTTAGTAATTCTGATTTTTATAGCATTTCCTTGTTTTTAGAGTTTTAGATTATCTTCCATTTTTGGAAATAACTTGTAATCATATTAGAAATCTTCTAGCAAAAGTTTATTTAGATATTTTTAAAGAAATTAGGCTTTAGAAGAGTTTTACTACAATTAGAACTTTTATTAGAGTTAGAATTTTGCTATTTTTGATAATTATAAATTTTATTTTTCTTTATTAATGGTGTAATTAGAACACATATATATTTGTCAATTATTAATTAATAAAATTTTGAATTTTCTTTTTTCTTGTGGATTCAAAAAAATATCTTATGGATTCAAGGTTTTAATTAATTGAAGGAGACGATGATTTTTCTCATTATTTCACATTCTTCGCTGCATTAATTTACCACCATTTACATGCATTTACGACTAACCAAACAACTCATTATAAAAAAGATTACAAAAAGGTCTTCATTGGTCCAACAACTTATGCATAAATGAAGAGAATTACATTACTCATAAGATAAGTTGGTCCAACACAGCTGCGTAGACGGACTATACTCTTAAGCGATAAAGCTGATTCAGCATAGCAATATAGATTAACTAAATTATATTAAGTTAAGCTATATTAAGAAAAACAGTGTTGCGCTGCAAAGTTGTGTTGCATTGGGTTGGCAAGGACATGAACCTCTTTGATCTTCTAGAACTTATAAAATAAAAAAATAAAAATTAGATAGTACCTACTAGCTAGGGAGAAATCTTCATAACTATTCATGTTTATTAATCTGTAAATAATCGTATGATCTCATAGATAGTTATATCTTATCATGCAACGCCATGTGTATTAATCGTTTGTTATAAGTTTTTCATTGGTCGCGAGCACATCTTAAGTCTAATAAGTGAGCAAAGTTCCTTCGTAAGGTGCCATGTGTAGACAATTATTGTCCTTTTCTGCTATGAAAATTGACCATCCTGGTGTAGCGTTTACATTGCTTCATAGCTCATTGAATGATTTCAATTGTGATGTAGAACGTGTCACAAATACATTGCCAACATGGTTGAGCCAAAAGAAAATGGACTATGAATTAACCATAACTTTTGATCCGGGTATTGTTATGGGGCGTACAATTTATCAATCTTTACTGAAACGGGCCATCCGAGGTGAACCGACTCACAAAGTAGGTTGCATCTATCCGTTTCGTCAAAAAACGTGCGCTTTCAGCTCAAAAATGATTTTTTTAAAAAAAAAAATTACTACTTTTAGTAATTCTGATTTTTTAATATTTTTAGAGTTTTAGATTTTCTTTCCTTTTAGTTATATTAGGACTCTTCTAGAGAAAGTTTATTTAAAATTTTTATTTTTAGAAATTATGCCTTAAAAGAGTTTTACTAGAATTAGGATTTTTATTAGAGTTAAAATTTTGCTATTTTTCGTAATTACGAATTTTAATTTTTTTTTCTATATTAATGGTGTAAGGAGACACATTAGACAATTATCAATGATTTATTAATCAATTTCAAATTTTATTAGAATTTATTTCCATTCTCTTGCTTTCTTTCCTCGTGGATTCGAGAAGTGTAACACCCTGAAAATCGGGGGTCGTGCATATACTCGACTCCGGAGTTCCAGGGGGGTCACTTATAATCAATTTTTTTTCATTAATATGCGCTTAAATCAAGTTTAAATGTGCAGCCTGGAATTTCATGGAACATGAAATACAATCATACAAGCCCACTGAAATGAAAGAGTTCCAATATATGTATATATACATGTCCAAAAAAATAGAGGGAACGCACGTGGCGATACCCAACAAAATCATAAAAAAATAGCATGTCCAAAAAGAATAGAGCCGAGCCCACTGCTCGACGATGCAATCCTGCCCATCAAGCTGATGAAGAGCCGTCCATCAACTGAAAATAAGATAGCTCGTCCTCCTCGTCGTAGCTCGCCTCACCAGGCTCCTCTTGTCCTACTTCACCACATCTAATGTAACGCCCGTGAAAAATCCGTACTTGGGCTCGAGTACCAATTCGACCCGAAATCGCGTAGAAATAATTTCCATGGAAATTAAGCGTAAGTTAGCTAGCGCAACGCTAGAGTAGCTGGGAAATAGTCCCTGATCACTTTAAATACGTTCTGCAAGACCCAAATCGAGTAGAACAAACAACTCTACAATACTCTATAACCTCGGATCAAACTCTAAGCGGGTTTGTTCTCTGGACCACATTGAATTCTTGAATTGGATCTAGACCGCGCGTCGAAGGTCCGATACCTCCTATCTTAGACCGTTAGAACCGCCCAGCTGGACTTGACAATCATCTCAAAAATCAAGTCAAACCGATAATCACAGACGATTTCGTTGAACCCGGACTGAAGCGACCGCGAATAGGGACGAATTTGGAATTTCAAATTCAAATCTGGCACACGACTTGACGCGTCAGTATTAAGCGTTCTGACCGTCAGAATTCATCCAGATTATACCCTCGGATCAGGAAAAATTTCTATTTATTATCATGAGACTTTCAGCCCTGATCTATGTGCGGTGACCGTTGAACTGAAAATGGTCCGCCACGTGCGATCTGCGAACCCTGCCAGACTGAAAACTTAATACGAGCTACATCTGGTACACATAAGCTTAAGTCTGATCGCAATCGACCAGGGGACCACCAGAAAGCAGTTTTTGGACCGAAACAGCCCCGAAATGGATAGGCACCAAGTAAACTTCGTCCCGGAGCCTATTTCCGGCGATTTTAAGCTTATAAAAGGGGTTGAAACCCTCATTTCTCCCTTCCATCCGAAAATTGCAACCCTAGAGAAAAGGAGAGAGAGTTTGAGAGAAAGAGAAGAAGGGATTTTTCCCGCTTCCGAGCCACCGACAGTTGCTGCTTCAGCACTTCCTTCCAATCACCTGGCTGGTGATTTCTCCCCTTTTTCAGGTATAAAATAACCTCAAAAACTTGCTGATTTAGGGTTTATGTAGATTCATGGCATGTTAGCTAACGTATTCCATAAATCAGGCTCTCCTACTGCCGTAGACGAAGCGTACACGCTCCGTTCAAAATCTCACAACCGTAAGAGACTAGGTGAGGATTTTAGACGCTTTGATTGACGGTTTACAATGCTTTCAATGTCGTTTAATAGTAGATTATCGACGGCATCACCGTTTGACATGTACAACATGCTCTCCGTTTCCTGTTTCATAAATTAACGAAGAATATGAGATTTAGGGCATTTTAGTCATTTGTAGGAAGTACGGTCTACATGCATATTTTGCTGACGTGATTGACATGGTTTGTCGCCGCATTAGAGAGTTAGGAATGCTTGTATAATCAGTTTGGCGAAGAGATTCGCCAAGTTGCGCACTTTGGGTCGACATACTATATGTGGACTTAAGTGTGTAGTGTATGTGTTTGTATAAATGCTTGTATTAGTATGTATTGAATTAAATGATGTTATGTAGTAGTTTGAGATTGATTTCTTGATTAATATGCTGACCTAAATGATTTCCTACATGTTTACCTTACGCATGATGGCATTACATGCATGGAAAGTATGCCTTGAAGATTTGCTTAAGTTGAATGTTATAACATGTGCTAACATGCTCACATGATGTATTTCAATTCCAATACCTTTGCATATAGTGCTAATATGATTCCATAGATGTGTGGGACTAGACTTAGTCCAGGCAGTCGGTAACCGAGCGAATTCGTGGCTGACTGGTCATAGCCACGAACGACGCGTCGATGAACGTGATTCGTGTTTAGAGTTGGCGGCAGTGGTTAGGCCACGCGAAGTGTTTTACGCACTTCATGTCGTTCGACTTGAGATGCGATCGCGCTAGTCGAGCCCGTCAAGTAACCCGACTGGCCGATGTATGTTCACCTTGTATGTGTCATAACTGCTTGAACCTAGGGTACTGAACTTACCATTGTAAACCCTGTTAACCGTGGTACCTTGATCCACGAAGACTCATGAGCCGGGTATGGTGGTATGGGACACCGTGGTCGAGCTGTCGGCCTACGCTGGGGCCACAAACCTCCCCGTAGTGACCAGTGAGTACCTTGACTCGTGAGCAGATTATGGTGGTATGGGACACTATATTCTAGCTGTCGGCCTACACTGATCAGGCGACGAGCCCTTTGTAGTGACCGTGAGCGTATTCTGAGTCCACGGGAGGCGACGACCCTTCCGTTGCAGTAGAGTACAGTAGGCCTGTATTGATAAGGTGATGGGAGAGCGGTGCAACGAGTGCGAACAACAGCCCTGGCAGCCCTTGCAGTGACCTACGAAATACACATCGTATGAGATTACTAGGAGTGACGACCCTAGACAGGATCTGTGTTGGGATTGATACAAGGTAAGTACCTTAGTTTCCCAATCCTGCTGTTTGAATGGACTAATAACAACTTGAAAATCATATCACCATAGCATTGCATGTGCCTGGAAGATGTGGAGCACTCTAGGGAGTGTGGCATGCCGCGGTCGTAAGATGTTGCCGCATGAGGGTGATCGTCGGTGAGGGCATACATCACGTCATATCATCTTGCATTAATAACAGTATTAGGATTGTCTGATTTACTGCTTTACTATTATCGCGTGATTGAATTGTGAACATGCTAATCTTTGCTCTATGATTCCACTGAGTTGATCACTCATTCCCACGTTACGGGATGGTGTTTGCAACACCCACCAGACCCTGTTGTAGTTGCAGGTGAGGACGAGATCCAGGAGGTGGAGCCAGAGATTGACGAGGACCAGGATGAGTTCTCGTATATGCAGTATCACGACGGCTTCCCTTAGGCGACCTGGATCGAGGGGACATCAGTGGGACTTTCTTTTGAACATTATTCTTTTGTTATGTACATGTATATGAGACTCAGAGATGTAGTCATACTTTGGAGACAGATGAGATTACTTTGTTTTTCCATACAGTGATATATACATTGTTTAGTCTTCCGCTTGCTTTTATCACTGGATCTGAAGTATGAATTGCAGTTTTGGTATACTTTTACTCATGTGAATGCTTTAAATCAGACAACATTGAATCATAACCATTTTTGTTGCATAAGTGACGGTCTGGAACTCGGAAGTTGAGTTTATACACGACCCCCGATTTTCAGGGTGTTACAAGTTGGTATCAGAGCATGAATAAGAGTATACTGGGCCTGGGTTATGGTCTTGCGACGTACGCTGTCGCTTCCTTTGACTTAGGTGGGTGCGAGAAGGGTCTAAAAATACTTCTAGGATCGCAAATTCGCCGATAGGCGAAGTCTATTAGGATCGATCGCAAGATCGAGTCTGTAACGTATCTCGGGTCGCGTAAAGCAACCCGAATCACTTCTAAGTTGTAGGAAGTCAGATGGAGACGATCTATGAGCAGTTTTAAACCGCAAAAGTGAATCCTTGGGCCGTGGGATGACCACGACTCCTGTAATCAATCGCCAGGGCTTAAAAACCCCGTTTCGCCAAAAATTCTCAAAATTTCTCCTCTAAACACTCTGACCATCAGTTCTTTCTTATCCATTTCATGTTAGGCATCAAACCTAATGTGAAAATAACATAAATTAGTGCTTTCACAAAATTTTACAGTGAATAGTAAAATTTCATGAAAAATTGCCATAATGCCATTCTAACTTCACTTTCTTTAGCAACTAAGGATCTAGATAGATGTACTGGCTCCTTCTACCCCAAATTCATATGCTGCATCATATGGTTTGGTATTCGAAATTGCGATGTGGACCCGGAAAGCCCTGAACACATGTTTGGGCTCATACAGACCAAAATATTATGAACTAAGGGGTGGGACATACCTTTTTGGACCCCTGGGACCATGGGGGACCAGATCCAAGTGGCCCCACCGGCCAACGTGAAAGTTGGTCGGCGATGCCATCGCCGGTCGGGCGATGCATCGCCAACCGGTGGTGTCCATTGGAGCTAATTTTTGGGCGCACGCCCTTAAATGGCACGTGCACCCTCCCTATACAGCTCCCATCTCACGAAAATCCTCAAATCTTACCCCTCCTTCACAAACAGCCCTCTCCATAGCCCTATTTTCGATTTTCAGCAACCCATTCCAAACTCCAGCGTCCCAAACCACTTCTAGGACCCTCCTTGGCCAAAACCGACCACCACCCATCACTTATTGGGTGTTGGCAACCTCTTTCCTTGAAGATCTCACCATTTGGAGCTCTAAAATCCTCCAAATATAGCTGAAATCGTGAGGTGCTCCATCCCATCTTTTTGTTTGTATTTCTCTTGAAACTACAGCCTTGGGAAGCTTGAAGCATCCCTCTACGACGTCTATATTTCCTTTTCTCAGATTGGGCAGTCATTTCTCCGCATTTTCGGCGTTTTTCATGGCTTTCGTGGAAGCCATTTTGGGCCTTCTGTCTCTCTCATCCATCATATCTTTGATGGGTAAGAGGAAAACCGCGACAGACGAGGCTGGGCCGAGCCGTCCTGCTCGATCGAGAAGACTGCGGGGTGGTGCCGCAAGTTCAAGCACCGCCGCAGGTCCAGCTGTAGTCCTGGAGTGTCGTACAAAGCGGGATTTGGATCCCCATGCACACCTTGAACGAATAATTTTATCGGAGATGCCTCATGGCGAATACACTGATCGTAGAGTATTATTTGAGGCGGACGTAGATGGACGATTGTTCGGCGAGTATCTGTTGTTCGAACGCATTGAAGCTGCGCACTGGGGTCCGATCTTTGAAGCTCGCGCTCGTGCTAATGTGAGCACCGTTCGTGCCTTCTATGCTAGCATCCAGAATCCTACCTTGGAGCCTTTGCAGTTCAAAATCCCTTTTGGTAGAGATCGGATGGCTACGATCGACGTTCGGTTGATTGCGCGACTTCTCAACGTGCCTCTAGGTGATGTGCATCCAAGTGAGAAGAATTTGAAGACTAGACGTGAACGAGATCGCCGCACCAGGTTTCTGTGCGGTAAGTTGGTTCCATGGCAGCCTAATAATAGCCTCAAGGCGACGTACATGTCTGAGGATTTGCGCCTGCTGCATCATATCTGCACGTTCAATGTTTATCCCAGGTCGACGAACCGCATTGAATGTACACGTCTTATGGTCGATTTCTTATTTCTGGTGGCCCAGGGAGAGAACGTATGTATGGCCACTTTCATCTTACGGCAGATAGTTCTCATAGCCAAGTCGAGAAGAACATCCGAATCGCTTCCCTTTGGCCGACTTATTTGCAAGATTGCGCTTGAGTTTGCCTATAGACTTGGGCCCGAATTGTCGGTATCGATTCACACCATTGATGAGTCGACAATGGTTAAGATGAAGATTGGGTCACAATACCGTGAAAATCAACTTGAAAGGGATAGTGGGGATGACTTTGATGAAGAAGAAGATCAAAGCGAAGAAGAACCTAGAGCAGAGGTTCAGGAAGAGGCTCAGGAAGAAGCAGAAGAGGAGGCTCAGGATACTGATGAGAGCCCTCCTCCTTCTGCGCAGACTACTATCGACGACCGCATTGCTCGGATGGAGGAGAGTCAGACCGCGTTGCGAAGGGAAGTCCAAGAACTTCGAGCAGAGGTCGCTGATGCCAAGGCCGTTACAAAGAAGAAATTTGGTAAGGTGACTCGCACCTTGAAGGCAATCCTGTCTTGCTTACAGGATAAGGGTGCTCCTCCTCCGTCACCAGACTTCGACTAGCGATGCGATCTTTGGTGTTGTTATTAGTAGTTAGCCATTTTCTGTTTTATGTGTGTAAGCCTGTTAGGGCTAGTGCTTTGCTTATGTTGCTGTTGCTTAACTGTCTTAATTTTCATGTAATTCTAGTCATGATGCTTGTAAGGATATATCCCTTGTATTGTGACAATTTTGATTAATTGAAATGCATGGAATGCCTTTGACTCTTTAAGTGAATGATTGTGGTGTATTTGTGCAATTGAGACTGACAAGGTTGCGCCCTATTTTGAATATAGGGAATGCCACCTAAGACTACGAGGAGCGTGGTTCGGCTTGCATTGTCAGACCATATGGATCAGACTCCCTCTCAGTCTGGCACTCGTTCGAACCCTGCTGTGGGCCCGATTCCTGAGACAGTTCGATCGTCTCAGCCTACTGTTGGTCCTACAGATGGACCACCGCCATTTACACCATCAGTTAGAGAGCCACATCGCGCATCTACTTCCACGCCGCATCCGCCACAGCCTGCTCCACCCCCTGACAGATTCGAGCAGATGATGGCTATGATGCTACAGCAGCAGCAGCTTCTGACCACCATAGTGGGGACTTTAGCCCAGGGTGGGGGTGCTACTACATCTACTCCACCTGCACCACCTGCGCATCCAGCTGAGAATGCCTATACTTACGCCCATGATGAGGGTATGGCTCATCCTGCGCCGCCTGCTTTCCCTGCGGGAAATCCTGCCGACACACGGGGCCTTTTGGAGCGATTTCAGCGCTTGCGGCCTCCTACTTTCACGGGTTCTCACAGATCCGAGGAGGCTGAGTTCTGACTCGACCGAGTGTCGAAGATTCTACGGATGTTGCACTGCACTTAGGCTGAGCAGGTAGAGCTTGCTACCTTCCTGTTTGAGAGAGAGGCCAGTATGTGGTGGGATAGCGTACTGCGGACTGTTGCCGCAGATTTTGTATGGACGTGGGCAGCATTTGAGTTCCGCTTCCATGAGAAGTATTATCCCCAGACCTACAGGCACGAGAGGGAGAATGGGTTTCTCCGTCTCAGACAGGCAGCGATGACAGTTACCGAGTATGAGCATCGGTTCACAGAGTTGGGCAGGTACGTCCCGACGATTCTAGCTGATGAGCAGATGCGCATACGGTGCTTTTTGGAGGGCTTGCGACCTGATATTCGGTCGAAGATGTGCTGTGTCAGTTTTCCCTCCTATGCGGAGTTGATTCACATGTCCATGCGGGCAGAGTAGGACGTGGATCGACTTGCGCGATCTCGAGGCCCGACTACTTCTAGGCCGCGACCGGATTTGCCAGACAGGCCCTTCGCGGGCAAGAGGCCTCGCATTGATCCTCCTACTAGGACTACGGCGCCTGTACCATCGTTTCGGCGCCCTGGTTTGACATGTACATACTGTGGGAGGACGGGCCACTTGGCGCAGAGTTGCTTTTCGAGGATACGGGACAGTGGGTTCTCGCCGCCGCAGAAGATTGATCGTGTACGTCCACAGGCGATATCAGCACCGCCTATACGGTCAGCTCCTGCGCATCCTTCTTTCAGACCTACGGTATCACAGATTCGACAGCCTCCATGGCCCTTGACACAGCGGCCGAACCGGCCACAGCAGGCTCGAGTTCATGCATTGACCGCTGAGGCAGCTGCGACGCCGAATTTCCAGCATTCAGCCTTTGAGGTCACGGCCCATATCGGAGGTACTCCCGTTCTTGTCATGGTGGACACTGGTCCCACGATTTCTTTGATATCGCGTGCCGTAGTCAGACGTCTTGGGTTACAGACTATCACTATGGATAGCGTGCGAGTCTTTGCAGCTCATGAAGATTATTCGGATGTCACCCAGATGTGTGAGGGTTGTTTGGTTAATCTGGGAGGCAGGACGATGACTCTTGATCTGGTCGTCGATCCCTCGCTCGTTTATCTCGACGTCATTCTTGGCATGGATTGGTTGACTGCAGCGAGAGCCGAGATTGACTGCGAGACTCGTATAGTCACAACGTACGAGCCTGAGGGTGCATCCTTCACATTTCCAGTGCGGGTAAATCTTCCTTTCCGCATTCTTAGCTACGCTACTCTATTACGCGACGCTGGTGCCCAGGTACTTGAGCAGACGCCAGTTGTTTCTGAGTTCGGGGATCTGTTCAGGAAGATCCCTGGTTTGCCGCCCCGACTTGAGATCGATTTCACTATCGATCTGGTTCCTGGTTCTACACCCGTCTCACTGCCGAAGTATCGCATGGCACCATGTGAGATGGAGGAGTTGAGGACGCAGATTGATGGACTGCTAGAGCTTGGCTTTATACGGCCTAGCGTGTCTCCTTGGGGAGCACCGGTCTTGTTCGTGAAGAAGAAGGATGGTTCGTTGCGATTGTGTATTGATTATCGCAGGCTGAACCAGCTCACAGTGAAGAACAAGTACCCTTTGCCCAGGATCGATGACTTGTTTGATCAGTTGAGAGGAGCGCAGTACTTCTCGAAGATTGATCTTCAGTCAGGTTATCATCAGCTGCGCGTCAGGGATGAGGACGTACAGAAGACAGCATTCAGGACCAGTTTTGGCCACTACGAGTTCCTCGTGATGTCGTTCGGTCTCACGAACGCACCGGTCGTGTTCATGGATCTGATGAACCGGGTATCTCGGCCTTTCCTCTATCGATTCGTCGTTGTCTTCATTGACGACATTTTGGTGTACTCTAGGAGTCGAGAGGAGCATGAGGAGCACTTGCGTTTGGTCCTTGATACGCTCAGACGACATCAGTTGTTCGCACAGTATAAGAAGTGCGACTTCTGGAAGCAGGAGGTGAAGTTTCTGGGACACGTGGTGTCCAAGGATGGCATGGCAGTTGACCTGTCTAAGGTAGCTGCGGTGCAGGACTGGGAGCAGCCTGGTTCTGTCACTGAGGTGAGGAGTTTCTTGGGTCTCGCTGGTTACTATCGGCGCTTCATTCAGGACTTCTCGAAGATCGCGAGACCCTTATCTCAGTTGACACGGAAGGACGTGAAGTTCGCCTGGAATGATAAGGCGGAGTCAGCTTTTCAGGAGCTGAAGGACAGACTTACGTTCGCCCCTGTGCTAGTATTGCCAGAGCAAGGGGTTAGATACACTATATACACTGACGCGTCTAGCGTTGGTTTGGGTTGTGTCCTTATGCAGAGGGACAGGGTAATTTCGTATGCCTCGAGACAATTAAGGAAGCACGAGGAGAATTACCCTACACACGACCTGGAGTTGGCAGCCGTTATATTCGCACTGAGACTCTGGAGACATTACCTCTACGGAGAGGAGTTCGAGCTCTTTTGCGACCACAAGAGCCTCAAGTACATATTCACGCAGCGAGACTTGAATATGAGGCAGCGGCGATGGATGGAGACGTTGAAGGACTTCAAGTTTGAAGTCTCTTACCATCCTGGGAAGACGAACCTTGTGGCTGATGCATTAAGCCGCAAGAAGGCGATAGAGTTTGCGGCTCTGCTGATGGTTGCCGAGTGGGATATGGTGGAATTTTTGCGAGACTTTGAGCAGAAACTCACTGTAGAGGAGCCATTTGAGTTCATCGCACACGTACAGGTGCGATCTCAGATCGATGACCGAGTCATCGAGGCGCAGAGGGACGACGCGCATCTTACTGAGCTTCGAGAGCAGGCCAGTGATGATGCTGACACCGACTGGCGAGTTGGTATGGATGGGGGCTTACGTTACCGTGGCCGCCTATGCGTCCCAGATGTCCCTGACTTGAGACGAGAGATTCTCGAGGCTGCGCATTCTACTAGACTTGCGATGCATCCAGGCAGTACGAAGATGTATCGTGACGTGAAGAGGACGTATTGGTGGGAAGGTATGAAGACCTACATAGCTGAGTTCGTGTCCCGTTGTCTCACTTGTCAGCAGGTGAAGGCAGAGCATCGCCGACCACCTGGACTTTTGCAGCCTATGCCGATTGCAGAGTGGAAGTGGAATTTCATTTCCATGGATTTCATTTCTGAGTTGCCGAAGACGAGGAAGGGGCATGATTCCATTTGGGTGATCGTCGACCGATTGACGAAGTCGGCGCACTTCCTACCGATCAGAGTTACGAACTCTGCAGACGAGCTGGCTAGATTGTACATCCGAGAGATTGTGCGTCTGCATGGAGTTCCGTTGGAGATCGTGTCGGACAGAGACACGCGGTTCACTTCTATTTTCTGGACTCGCATTCAGGAGGTTATGGGTGTGAAGTTGAAGTTCAGTACTGCCTTCCACCCACAGACGGACGGACAGACGGAGCGAGTGAAGCAGATCCTGGAGGACATGTTGCGAGCTTGCGCATTGGACTTCAAGGACAGTTGGGATGACTGTATTGCATATGCGGAGTTTGCGTACAATAATAGCTTCCAGGCGAGTATCGGCATGGTACCTTATGAGGCGCTGTATGGGCGACCTTGTCGCGCACCGCATTGCTGGTTAGAGGTCGGTGAGCGTAGCTTGATTAGCCCAGAGTTGGTGCAGGCGACGTCAGAGAATATTGATATTATTCGACGTCGGCTTCTTATAGCGCAGAGCAGACAGAAGAGCTACGCCGATACGAGACGACGGCCACTAGAGTTCACAGTCGGGGATCACGTGTTTTTGCGAGTTTCCCCTATGAAGGGAGTCCTTCGGTTCGGGAAGAAGGGGAAGCTGGCACCACGATTCATTGGTCTATTTCAGATCCTTGATCGTGTGGGAGCAGTAGCTTACCGATTGGCTTTACCCACGCCCCTCGCGAGCGTCCACAACGTATTTCATGTTTCTATGCTGAAGAAGTACGTTGCTGATCCTTCCCATATCATCAGATGGGAGCAGGTGCAGTTAGGAGAGGATGTTACTTATATCCTGCGACCGACACGCATCTTAGACAGGAAGGAGCAGGTACTGCGTAGCAAGGTGATTCCCCTTGTGAAGGTACTATGGATGCATCACTCTGAGGAGGAGGCTACTTGGGAGACAGAAGCCGAGATCAGAAAGAACTACCCACAACTTCTCGAGGAGTACGAAAAGGTACAAATTTTGAGGATGAAATTATTTGTTAAGGGGGGTAGATTGTAACGCCCGTGAAAAATCCGTACTTGGGCTCGAGTACCAATTCGACCCGAAATCGCGTAGAAATAATTTCCATGGAAATTAAGCGTAAGTTAGCTAGCGCAACGCTAGAGTAGCTGGAAAATAGTCCCTGATCACTTTAAATACGTTCTACAAGACCCAAATCGAGTAGAACAAACAACTCTACAATACTTTATAACCTCGGATCAAACTCTAAGCGGGTTTGTTCTCTGGACCACATTGAATTCTTGAATTGGATCTAGACCGCGCGTCGAAGGTCCGATACCTCCTATCTTAGACCGTTAGAACTGCCCAGCTGGACTTGACAATCATCTCAAAAATCAAGTCAAACCGATAATCACAGACGATTTCGTTGAACCCGGACTGAAGCGACCGCGAATAGGGACGGATTTGGAATTTCAAATTCAAATTTGGCACACGACTTGACGCGTCAGTATTAAGCGTTCTGACCGTCAGAATTCATCCAGATTACACCCTCGGATCAGGAAAAATTTCTATTTATTATCATGAGACTTTCAGCCCTGATCTATGTGCGGTGACCGTTGAACTGAAAATGGTCCGCCACGTGCGATCTGTGAACCCTGCCAGACTGAAAACTTAATACGAGCTACATCTGGTACACATGAGCTTAAGTCTGATAGCAATCGACCAGGGGACCACCAGAAAGCAGTTTTTGGACCGAAACAGCCCCGAAATGGATAGGCACCAAGTAAACTTCGTCCCGGAGCCTATTTCCGGCGATTTTAAGCTTATAAAAGGGGTTGAAACCCTCATTTCTCCCTTCCATCCGAAAATTGCAACCCTAGAGAAAAGGAGAGAGAGTTTGAGAGAAAGAGAAGAAGGAATTTTTCCCGCTTCCGAGCCACCGACAGTTGCTGCTTCAGCACTTCCTTCCAATCACCTGGCTGGTGATTTCTCCCCTTTTTCAGGTATAAAATAACCCCAAAAACTTGCTGATTTAGGGTTTACATAGATTCATGGCATGTTAGCTAACGTATTCCATAAATCAGGCTCTCCTACTGCCGTAGACGAAGCGTACACGCTCCGTTCAAAATCCCGCAACAGTAAGAGACTAGGTGAGGATTTTAGACGCTTTGATTGACGGTTTACAATGCTTTCAATGTCGTTTAATAGTAGATTATCGACGGCATCGCCGTTTGACATGTACAACATGCTCTCCGTTTCCTGTTTCGTAAATTAACGAAGAATATGAGATTTAGGGCATTTTAGTCATTTGTAGGAAGTACGGTCTACATGCATATTTTGCTGACGTGATTGACATGGTTTGTCGCCGCATTAGAGAGTTAGGAATGCTTGTATAATCAGTTTGGAGAAGAGATTCGCCAAGTTGCGCACTTTGGGTCGACATACTATATGTGGACTTAAGTGTGTAGTGTATGTGTTTGTATAAATGCTTGTATTAGTATGTATTGAATTAAATGATGTTATGTAGTAGTTTGAGATTGATTTCTTGATTAATATGCTGACCTAAATGATTTCCTACATGTTTACCTTACGCATGATGGCATTACATGCATGGAAAGTATGCCTTGAAGATTTGCTTAAGTTGAATGTTATAACATGTGCTAACATGCTCACATGATATATTTCAATTCCAATACCTTTGCATATAGTGCTAATATGATTCCATAGATGTGTGGGACTAGACTTAGTCCAGGCAGTCGGTAACCGAGCGAATTCGTGGCTGACTGGTCATAGCCACGAACGACGCGTCGATGAACGTGATTCGTGTTTAGAGTTGGCGGCAGTGGTTAGGCCACGCGAAGTGTTTTACGCACTTCATGTCGTTCGACTTGAGATGCGATCGCGCTAGTCGAGCCCGTCAAGTAACCCGACTGGCCGATGTATGTTCACCTTGTATGTGTCATAACTGCTTGAACCTAGGGTACTGAACTTACCATTGTAAACCCTGTTAACCGTGGTACCTTGATCCACGAAGACTCATGAGCCGGGTATGGTGGTATGGGACACCGTGGTCGAGCTGTCGGCCTACGCTGGGGCCACAAACCTCCCCGTAGTGACCAGTGAGCACCTTGACTCGTGAGCAGATTATGGTGGTATGGGACACTATATTCTAGCTGTCGGCCTACACTGATCAGGCGACGAGCCCTTTGTAGTGACCGCGAGCGTATTCTGAGTCCACGGGAGGCGACGACCCTTCCGTTGCAGTAGAGTACAGTAGGCCTGTATTGATAAGGTGATGGGGGAGCGGTGCAACGAGTGCGAGCAACAGCCCTGGCAGCCCTTGCAGTGACCTACGAAATACACATCGTATGAGATTACTAGGAGTGACGACCCTAGACAGGATCTGTGTTGGAATTGATACAAGGTAAGTACCTTAGTTTCCCAATCCTGCTGTTTGAATGGACTAATAACAACTTGGAAATCATATCACCATAACATTGCATGTGCCTGGAAGATGTGGAGCACTCTAGGGAGTGTGGCATGCCGCGGTCGTAAGATGTTGCCGCATGAGGGTGATCGTCGGTGAGGGCATACATCACGTCATATCATCTTGCATTAATAACAGTATTAGGATTGTCTGATTTACTGCTTTACTATTATCGCGTGATTGAATTGTGAACATGCTAATCTTTGCTCTATGATTCCACTGAGTTGATCACTCATTCCCACGTTACGGGATGGTGTTTGCAACACCCACCAGACCCTGTTGTAGTTGCAGGTGAGGACGAGATCCAGGAGGTGGAGCCAGAGATTGACGAGGACCAGGATGAGTTCTCGTATATGCAGTATCACGACGGCTTCCCTTAGGCGACCTGGATCGAGGGGACATCAGTGGGACTTTCTTTTGAACATTATTCTTTTGTTATGTACATGTATATGAGACTCAGAGATGTAGTCATACTTTGGAGACAGATGAGATTACTTTGTTTTTCCATACAGTGATATATACATTGTTTAGTCTTCCGCTTGCTTTTATCACTGGATCTGAAGTATGAATTGCAGTTTTGGTATACTTTTACTCATGTGAATGCTTTAAATCAGACAACATTGAATCATAACCATTTTTGTTGCATAAGTGACGGTCTGGAACTCGGGAGTTGAGTTTATACACGACCCCCGATTTTCAGGGTGTTACATCTAAGCACTGGTCTGGTTGGTATTTTAAAACACCATCTTAGAGTGGGAGTGAGTGATCAACTCAGTGGGTGCTATTAGTCTTAAGTTAAAATAGGCATCAATTATAATATGAATTTAATGAAATACAGTCAATCATCAATTCCTAGCAACTCTTATTTAAATGCGTGTATGCGGAATAATATGATGCATGCCCTCGCCACAACACTCCCTCAAGCAACTCCATCTAACGATTGCGTATGTCAACACTCCCTCAGAGTGACCACGACTTGCGAATCACCACCCTAACTAACGCGATGCAATGCGATCGTGTTAGCCGAGTTATTAATTAAATTCAGTCATCCAGCAGATTGGAGAATCTGATATACCCCACATATCAAATGCCCTGAACTAGTTAGGAGGCCAAGACCCCCCAACGTGTGAGGCCAAGACCACGCGATCCTTGATCCCGTCGAGTTTCTCATCCCCGACTTCAAGCACATGGGGAGTGCTGAGAACTGGGATCGCTCGCGATCACTATGGGGAGGCGCGTCACCCCAGCGTAGGCCGACAGCTCGGTCACAGTGTCCCATTCCACCATGCCCGATTCACGAGACTGTGGATCGATATTCAATTCGTTATCGATGGGCTAAACGGTTGTAGGGTGTTCCAGGTTCCATACACATGTGAGGAAACATGGGTAACAATCAAGATTGGTCAGACAGTAGACTAAACCGCATGAGTCAGGCGAGCGTGAGACGAGTGACATCGGGCACGAGAGACCCATTTAGTCGAACTACGACCACCCAAACACACCCGCTCAATCCATAGGTTTAGTCTCGAGGTGATCCTACCATCGGGACCACCTTCGCTCTCCTCATGATTCTGGCCAATCCAAGGGTATGAATAGTGATTCATAGTATGCCGACTAACAATGTATCGCTAGCATGAATAAACTTATGTTCTCACACATAACAACATATAATTCATATTCTCATAACATGCTAGACTAACCATATCAAGAAACAAGTGTATGTGAGCGTGTGTGTGTGAGTATGTGGGTGAGGACGATAAGAACTTCCTCCATCTCAAGAATTTATATACATAAGAGTAATGAAGTCAAACATACTAGGAAGTGGCAATTCATGGGGAAAAATCATCAAGACATGAGCATAAATCATTCAATCACCAACTCATGTGAGAAATGAGGACAACGTCATGAGAATCAAATATACCATTTCATAAAATTTTCAATAAACATACAATTCCTAGGGATTCTCTAGGTTCTTCCAACGATGACATACAATCAATCAAAATCATTAAACTCGTAATAGAATTGGTGCTAGGCCACCTAAGAGCAATAGTCCGCACCTTCGGATTTGATGGAGGCTTGAAAATGACCTAAAAATGGAGAGTTTGAGAGTTGACCGATTGAAATTCCTAAAACAAGATCTTGCATGTAAGGGATCCAAGTCATATTTTCTTCATGACAAGGATTTCAAGAGGAAAAGAGTGAGAGATCTTACCTAGATGGCCCACAGATGAATTTGAGGTTGCGGTAGAGAGTTTCCTTCAGAGAAAGGGGTAAGGAGTTGAAAGGGGTTGATTCCCTTGGGCCCCACTACGAACTAGGGTCCACCTTGGATCTTCCTCACTCTACAATCTTCTCTCCTAGCCTTCTAGCTCTCTCTTTAATCTCCTGGCAATGGTAGTTGTGGTGGGAGTTATGAGACAAGAGAGGTTGGTTGTGGGTAGAGGGTGGAGGTTTATGAGGGAGAGGGTTTAATGGTTGGAGGGTGTAGGAAGTTATGAGGGAGAGATTTGTTGTTGTTGGAGATTGGAGAAATATATGAGGGAGAGGGAGGTATTGTTGTTGGAGGAAGGGGAGAGTTATGAGACAAAAGCTAGGGTTTATTTTCCTAGAGTTGGGCTCTTTGGCCTTAAGTTTCAAGAAATTTCCACAATGGCCCTTTACGATTTTCTTTTGGCTTTGGGGCGGACCCCACACTCCTTTGGCCGCCAAATGGGGTGTGCAGGTATCTCATGGCCCAACGAGGGTTCATGTAAAGTTTGAGATTTAACGGATAAACGAATATGAGATTTAATCACACAGTCCCGGTCTTTGAGCGGCCCAGCAGAGTCTATCCCGGTGATTAAAGAAGTTCTTGTAGTTCCCTGGCCATAAAATTTATAGGGTAGGTGTTCCATGGCCCGATGAAGGGTCATGCAAATTTTGAAAATGATCGGATATAGGGTTTGGTCGTACGGGTTCGGTTTGCAATCAATGGTCATCACGACACGATCGGGTTCCAGATTTTGTGGACGGTTGAAGGACACCACATTAGACCTTCACCGTGAATTTTGAAGAAATCTGATGTCTGAAAACTCTAGTGTCTTAGTTTCATTTAACAGTGCTAGATTTTCACTCTAACCTTGAGAGAGTTGACATGAGCTGTTAGAGCGGCTCGAATAATTACTTCTGGGTGCCTAATGAGTCCGTGGTCCACGATAGACCACAAGCCCAATGAGATTTAAGGTCCTCTAAATTCTTATAATTTTTCAACCTTCCTACATCGCAGTATAGCCTGTACGGGCTGATACTAAGTATAAATGGTCGACTGACTTGGTGGCCTGGAGTAGGTCTTATCATGGCCTGACTACATGGCCTGACTGATCTACCCTAATGGGCTAAATATAGGTTAATTAACTTATGGTACCCCACAACGAACAGTTTAAACTAATGGTCCTGCAGAAAATCCTACGTGGATGCCCCAGGACACTGTACTAGTCGGACGGGACGCTACAAGAAGTCTCTGTGAGGAGTCCAGAGAAGCTCCGTGGATTTGAAGTAGTTATCCTTGAGGAAGATGGTGATCGACCTCATCACGTTCATTCTTGCGTTAAATTGTGAATATTTCTTTTATGCGATGCTATAATACATTAGTTGAACTTGTCACTAACTATAATTGCATTTCAGTCATTGTTTATTATTGGTCATGAAGCTACTATAGTGAGTAGTCAACTCTACCACGTAAGAGATATACGTAACATGCACCTCGTGATAGTAGCTATCTGAACTTATCCTTTTTGAATTATTTATGGCTTCTCAAATTTTCATTAAATTCAATAATTAAAGTAGTTAAAGAGATATTATGTTTATATTTTATCAAGTTTTCACTGCCACATGACATCATCCAAGTCGTTATTCAAACATTGTAAGGTCAAGTGTAAGTAGGCCCTTAATAAAGTAGTAAATAAGCCCTTAATAAAGTGGAATGGTGAGAGAAAAAAAAATCATTTAACCAACTCCAATTAATTAGGATAAAGCTTAGATGATGTTGATATTGAATGAATGTATTATTCAAAAGTTTAAATAAATTTTTTTTAACATATTGGCACAAATTCACCAAAAAAAAATTCTGAACATCCAGAGTATTGAAACACTTGTGATATCATTGCAAAAATATCATTTAGCTTATTTTCCAAAAATATATTGCAAGATTTTTAAAATATGGCTGATATTTGTCACACGGGCGGTGATAACCATGTGAAAATATGCATCATCAATATTACAAGGAAAATACACATATGGTTCCAGGCATACCAAGTCACTTGGTGCACTCAACGCTTTTAGACGCTTGAAATTAATCTGGACCACTCATTTCAGTAGGTTGTTGGATGTACTCCATTTACTGTTAAAGAAAAAGCACTATATTTGCATGTCAAGTATGAAATCCATAGTAAAAAAGTAGAGATTTTCTGGATAAAATGATAATTGTCATGTTGAGTATTGATTTCATGCTTGATATGCACACATAGCTTTTTATCGTTGACAATACCAGGGATGCATACAAAACCCTACATCTGCAATCCTTTAGTAGAAATGGGAGGAAAGCTCTTCACGCGCGTATCAACACATAAGTCTTGGTATCAATCCCTAGGGGGGTAGCTAACACGGAGTGTGTGTACTGACATGGCTGTGTACTAACAAGCTAACGAATAATAATAATAATAATAATAATAATAATAATAATAATAATAATAATAATAATAATAATAATAATAATACTAAAAGCTCTTCACGCGCTTACAACTCCTTAAGAAGAACTCAGGGGTTAGAATCTTTCCCAGCGGTGACATACGAACAAATGCCAATGATGTGATTAGAACAGCCACTTGTTATTTCAAACGTTATGGAGAATGATAAAGAGTTCGTTGGCTAGCTTAATTTCCACTCGTGACTTTGAAATAAAATTCCTTGTGATAAAAAAATAAAAATAAAGTATGGAATGTTATAAAAATAATGCAAATTGCAACCTTAAATAACAGGAACTTTATAGAAACTGCGAGTATCACATGCAAAACATCTAGTCCACCTATTAGATGCGAAGCCCACAAATCAATTGGAAGAAATGGGTGAATAAAATATTATTATTACTTTATCATTGGGCATGCAAGCGATTCTCATCCTTTTAAAAGCACATGATGCTCCTAGATCCTCATTTCACCTGAGGACATTGAATTCATTCCCCCGTTATCGTCTCAAACTCTCAATTAGAGGAGTACAAAGACATTCGTCCAAGATCCAAACTAACCATTTTTTTAAAACACTTATTTTAAACGCAAAATGACAACAAATCCTTCCATTGCCGTTCTTTAATCACATGGAAAATTAAAGTTGGCTTCATTGAATAGTCGTACACATGTCACCAGTAGATGAGATCCAGGCTGTTTATCCGGGGTTTCCTACCGTGGAGGGACGCGCGCGGATTGGGTACTACCCCGACTGGTCCCTGACTAGGAACGGATAGGGACTCTCAGGAGACACCATGATGATGTATGGGTCCTATCTACACCGTCCATCTATTTTAGTATATCATTTTAGAGTTACAAGCCCAAATAAGAGGTTGTTCCTAAGCTCAAGTGGACCACACCACAGTAAGCAGCAGTGATAACGACACCCGCCATTGAAAAAAGCTACTAAGGGCCCAATGTGATGGCTAATTGTCATCCAACCGCTTCTTGTCGTGTGGTCCACTTGAGCTTTGGCTATGCCCAGTATACCTTAAGTTACTCGGAACACAATCTGCATCTTCTCCGAAGCCGCAAGGGGAATATCCAGGTCGAGAATTGTTACTATTGTGAGTCGCCAGTTTTAATATTGATAAACCCATCATGATGTTATATTAGATCCACTCCCACCGTTAGATCTTGAGTTCCATGTTAGGCCCAGGTGAAAAAAAATCAAGTTGGCCTTTGATTTTTGTGGACCACACTAAAAGAAATAGTTGGGAGAGAGACATCCATGCTTAATTTTTCACAGGGCCTACTGTGATAATTATATAAAATCTAATCCAACTATTAAATTACATACAACCATGTAGGGCAGTGGCCAAAAAATCATACCCATACATTATTTATTAGACCACACTAATGGAAACAATTTGTTGGACGAGTATTGTCCTGTGCACTTTTTTCAATCACATAGTACACTTGAATCGTAGATGTAGTTAATTTTTATGCCCTTGACCTAACATGGGTTGAGAACCTGGTAATTGGGGTTGATTTTAAATAAACATTATGGTGGGCCACCAGAGTTGCTGGGTCCCATTTTCTGGCATGAGGCATGAGGGAAGGCCGGGGAATGGTTAAAAAGGGAAACATACTTGGTGAGACCCCGACCTCACCCAAGACTCAATCCTTGCTCTTTCTAGGGCGGTAGGCTATTTGGAGTTTCAACACCCGGTCAAGGGTTCAGGCATCCATAGGTGGTCAAGGTTTCGAGCATCCATAGGTGGTGAAATTCCACTAATGCGAGTGTGTGAGGTATGTGCATGTGTTTAAAAATAAAAATAAAAAAACCTCACCCAAGACAGTGTGGCTCTTATTGTGGGGCCAACCGTAATGTGTGTATTCTGTATACACCCATCCATTCCGTTTTTTAAAAAAAAAAAAAAAAAAATCATTTTAGAGTATGATCCAAAAATAAATATCCAATTGTACGGTGCACCATACTCTAGTAAACATTGGTGATAGACCATTAATTGACAGGGAAAGATTTAGATCAATCTGAGATTTATTTTTTCCCTTCATCCTAGATTACGTGACCTTATAAATGGATTGGAATGCAAATAAAAACAATGGAAACATTAAGGTGCGCCCAAATAAGTATTTAATGATAGGGTGTTCAATAACAACGGTTTCTTAGAATGTGGTTCACATGATGAATGGATCTTCTTTATTTTTGGGATAATATACTAAAATTATCTGAAAAACTAGATGGATGGGGTGGATATCAAACAGAACACACACATCAAGGTGGCCCCATGGTGAGGGCATTACCATCTTGGGTGAGGCCGGGTCTACTCATCAAGGTGGCCCCATGGTGAGGGCATTACCATCTTGGGTGAGGCCGGGTCTACTCTTGCCTAATCCACTTGCATTTAGGATTGTACATCGAGCCGAGTAAAGTCGAGGTGGGCCAAGCTTGGCTTGACTCATCCATGCAATACTTGAGCTCGAGCTCAACATTAAAGCTTCGCTTATTTGCCAAAGTCGCTTTTGAGTCGAGTTCAAGTTGAGCTAGTGATTTGAGTCTAGTCGAGTTTATCTCAGGTGGGTAAGGAAAAGAAAAAGAGGTAATGTGTTCAAGTCAGGTTAGGAAGAGTTTTTTAATAATAACATTTAAGTTTTAACTTCTTTTTTTAAACTTATATATATATATATATATATATATATATATATATATATATAATATTTAATATTAATATAATATATATAATATATATTCTTAAAATATATTACTCGAGCCAAGTCTAGCTCAAGCTCGAGCTTCGAGTTGAGACGCGTTCGAGTTGAGTCGAGTCGAAATACACCATGGTCAAACTTGGCTTAAACTCAACTCGAGCTTTAGTAAACAAGCTTGACGTACCTTGAGTCGGCCTTTCAAGCCAAGCCAATCTGAGCCGAGTCGAGCGAGCTTTTTGAAGTAGCTTGACTCACCTAAAGCCCTACTTACTTTAAACAAGTACTAGAATGTGATTCCATGTTAATGAGGCATTTTAAGATAAGTTTTTTTTTTTTAATCAAATGACTGCCAACGGCCCTAATGTGCTGACAAATGAAATTTCGGCATACATGAAATCCTTGCAACTTTGAAACAGAGGATCCAGACTCGTCTTTTATATATTTCCCGTGAAAAAGGAATGCACTGAGTAATGCTAAAATTGGGACGGGAATATCCTGCGAAATTGCAGGAAATCTGCCTTCCTGAGAATGGGAAGCAGATTGGCTGGTGTACCAAGCACCACATAGCTGGCTGGTGTGATTACGTGTCGTGTGAAGAGCGCAGATGCTACTTAAAAGATCGAGTTGGATAACCATTCGAAGGAGATTAAAATTACTTGGACCCACAATAATGTATTTATTATATGGCACCGCTTATCCATTTGGTGGGATCATTTTAAAGTATGAACCCAAAAGATAAGTGATGTTCAAATCTCAAGTGAACCACATCACAAATATTAGTGAGACAATGATTCTCACTGTTAAAACATTTATTAGGCCCACCATAATGTTTATTTTTAATACAATTAGCTCATAAAGATCACACACACTAAGATTATGAAAAATAAATATCATATTAATCCGAAACTTCTTAGTCCCAAAAGGGTTTTAATTGTAGACGTCCAATTCCCCACTACTTTTTATAGTATGGTCTACTGGACCCAAAGGATCTATTCTGTTTCTCAGCTTAAGTCTTACAGAGAGCTGGCTAAATTGACAGACAGTTTAGATACAACACATGGGACCATAAAACTTAGTGATGTCAATACACCAGCCAGGTCAGTGGTGTGTGGTACACTAGCTATTCATCTTTGCTTTAAATGGATATGCCATACCATCCAACTGGGTGATGGTACATAGTCACCTTCCACTTTCTGGCCGGAGCAGATGGATGGCCAACCTTGGTGGTGTGTTGACATACCAAATTCTGTGGACCTAACCATTGTGTCCGTGTTATATACGTATCGCCCAACCGTTCTGCCATATTGCTTTAAGGAATGAGTTTAAAAATAAGACACCCTATCCATAGCTCAAGTGGTAGACTGAGTAAAAGATACCTCATTTCAATACTAAGGTCTTGGTATCGATCCCTAGTGGAGGTGGCTAACAGTGAAGTGTGCATTAACGAGCTAACAAAAAAAATAAAAACTTATTTAGGCTAAGAGTCTTAGATTCAATTGATATTTGTGTTTTCTTTCACCTACATCATTTTAGCCTCATGGACAGGTTGGATGAAAAATAAATATCAGGATAGCGTAGGATTGTTTCAACGACCATTACTGTTCTATGTGGTGGGGCCGACTTCAGTCGCGGATTGCTTCTTCTTTTTTTCTGTCCCTAAAACCACGACAGGGATCTACGAGCTGGCTGCTGGCCAATCTTCTATCTTTTTGCAGGATGATACCGACCTATGCTGGTAATTTCGATAAAACCACGATAGCTGCCAACGTAGCGACAGAAAAGGTCCAAACTCCCGCCAGCCGGCGGTTCTGTCGTAAAATAATTAAAAAATAAATAATAGGTATTTCATGCGCTGGAAGAGTATGTAGATCCCTACGCATGCACATATACTTCATACATGTGAAGCCGTCCAAACCATTCCGTATCTTGGGATGATCGCTCACCGCCCAAACTATCACAGTGATAAAGGACCTGCATAACTTGGACGGTTTAGATCAAGGCGTGTGAAATGCATTCAACGCAGAGAGGTGGGAGGGGTATGTGATTACGTGTGTCATCACTTGTTACATTCTATTTTTAAGGAAACTTACCATTCATGTAACGAACGTCAAACGGTACTTGCTGAAAACGGTCTTCATTCGGTCTGTGAATGAAGAGAGGGTTAGGTGAACCCTGGCCGTAGAGCCCACCTCAACGTATGTGTTTTATATCACACCGTTATTTTTAGGGCACGAGCTCAAACTTGAAGCATATATTAGGGGGAGCACATCACAGGAAACAATGGTAATTGTATGTTCACCACTGAAGTCATTTTAGGGCCCATCATACCCACCAACCGTACTGTTTGTTTCAATCCAACTCGTTGATAATGTTAAGCGGACGGGGACGAAGGGAGTAAACAAATACTTGCTCCAAAACTTTTGTGGCCCGCCAGAGCTTTTTAATGGCCAACGACCACTATTTCTACAGCATAGTCTACGTTAGTTTTAGATAGATTTTTTTTAATTATTATTATTTTTTTATTTTGAGATCTTACCTTAAATATATTGCCGGTTTAGTTTTTGAATGCAAGTATAAATATCCGATAAATTGATAATTATTATCGTTTAGCCCGTTTGAAAATCCTTTGAAATTTCTGCATTTAAAATCGGTTCAAAAGTGTTAGTTAAAAATTTTGGACCTCACGGTGATGGATATGACATATTTATTTCGTTTATCTATTACACCACAATATTTTAAGACATGAACTGAAAAATGAGATAATCCAACCCTCAAGTGGCCCATACTAAAAGAAATAGAAGCCTTGAGAAGTTTTTAATGATAAGTGTTTAGTTCACTTTTTTTTGTGCCGTGGTCCACTTGAGCTTTTAATATGTTTCATTTTTTGGCTCATGCCATGTATTCATCTGCGATAATAGATGGATGACATGAATAAGCAACACACATCATGGTGGAACATGCAAATATTTTACAATTTTTCAATTTTTGCATCAAAAATGTAAGCGGTTAAATCAAATATGGAAAAGAGTGGAGGAAATAATTATGACCCATTTATATTGCATTTATCAATGAATTGGAAAATCAAAGCCCTTTGATATAAAAATATATAAGTATTGTGAATATATAATACATGTGTCAATGTGAGATCACGTTGCATTATTTGAGCCCAAGTCACACTACTCAATGAAATTTAACTGGCTGAACAACTTTCAAACATGTTAGGTGAAAGCAACCTTTTATATGAAATGAATTTGCGCATAGAGTGATAAGTCTTGGGAAGGAAAAATAGATAAGTGCTGTGAATGTATAATACATATGTCCATGTGAGATCACATTGCATTATATGAGCCCAAGTCACACTACTCAATGAAATTTAATTAGCTAAACAACTTTCAAACATGTTACGTTAAAGCAGCCTTTTATATGAAATGAAGTTGCATATAAGGTAATAAATCTTAGGAAGAAATGTTTTCAATTTTTTAAATTCACCGAGGAAATTAAAATTATTGAAGAGCTCGTTAGTGTGCCTTTTTATGAAGGCGACCTGACTTACAAGCCTAACGTAGCCATATGGTCATTGTCCTTTGAATGACTAAAGCGCATTCGTTGAGAGGCGGCTAAGCAGTCTCGATTTGACATTGAAGCGAATTGGCGTGGTGACCCTCACCGGCTGAGATCTCCTGTGAGTGGAGAATGCGAGGCCACTTTGATGGATGTGTTTTATAAGGCATGAGCAGCATATGAAAAACATATTCAAAACACAAGTGGACCAGATCATACCAAACATCGGAGATAAATGACATCCACCATTAAAATCTTCCTAAGTCCACTGTTATATTCCTTTGCCATCTAATCTATTTATAAGGTCATATGGTGCACATGAATAGCAGGGCTTGAAAGCACAAATATTGATTTTTTTTTTAAAACAAAAACTCTCATTTATCTCCCCCAAATGCAAGCCGGGCTTATACTATAAAATAAGCCGACAAAACTGATGAATAGCAGGCATAAAACAAGTATATTACAGTGGGCCTTCAAGAGTCAGGTCAACTGGGATACAGGTGTTGATTTGGATTCCCACACAATCTGCTTCCTTTTGATGTATGGCGCATCGGTGGTGGGACACACCAGATAACATCCAGAATCCCCAACCCACTGGCCGTTTCTACTCCCCCTGCCACCAGCCAATGGCTGGTGGTCGGTGCTCTGTCGGCCCCACCATGATGTAGGTGTTTTATCCATGCCGTACATCTATTGTTATAGAGCATTTTATGATATGAGACAAAAAAATGAGTATATCCGACTCTCAAGTGGACCACAATACAGGAAACAGTGTTGAATGAATGTAGATCATTAAAAAAATGGGGGCATAAAAGTTGGATCAAGCTGATCTTTGTTTTTTTCCCTTCATCTGGGTCTGTATGACCTAATCAACAGATTGGAGGTCAAATAAACAGTACCGTGGGCCTTTGGAGAATTTTAATGGTGGATATCCAATCAGTATTGTTTTCTTGTTGCGTGGTACACCTGAGATCTATATCCCTCTCATTTTTTGTAACAAGCCCTAAAATGATCTTTAAAAATGGATGAACGGAATGGATGAAACACATACATCATGATGGGCCCACAGAGCACCGACCATCAGGGGCAGGGGAGTAGCCAATCCCTTCTCACTGACCGCACGCATCTTGAAAACTAGGTTGCATGGAACATTCGTGGAAAGCGCTTCTTCACAGAGACATTTAGACCGGAATTGTGTGGACGCCGGCTTAAAACACGCAAAGTCGTGGTTCACATGTTTATATGTAAAAACCACTCCGTCCATCGCAGGTTAAAATTATTTTTTGGACACTGCATACATCGACATAAGATAAGCCTGACTAAAAAATAAAAACTCATATCAGCCATAAGAAAATTTGCTGATTTACGGGTTTGATGAAAGATACAAACTAAGGTTTCGTCGCACGTAAACCTACCATTGCCGTCCTATCCCCATCGTTCCATGTGGTGTGACCCACCTGATTTAGACCTTATTAATTTTAGACATAGGACTTATAGGATATAAAACTAATTGACGGAGTGGCTTTTACATGAGCACACAGAATTAGGACGCGGATTGCGTACTTACCCCCGACCGTCCCCAGCTCCGAACGAGCGGTTCTGTGGGGCGAGCCTACCGTTATGTATCTGTACGTTCAAACCGTCTATCCCTTTTATTAGATTATTTTAAGCATAATTATAAAAATGGGGCGGATCCAACGATCAAATGGACCACATCATCGATGGTTCTTGCATTTAATGCAACTGTCATGTAATGCATTACGCATTTTAATGCAACGAAGCTTATTAATTAGTGTGGTCCACTTGAGCGTTGGATCTACCTCATTTTAGTGTTTATGCCTTAAAATAATATGAGAAAAGAGATAGACCGTTTGAATGTACAGATACATCGCGGTGGGCCCGCCCACAGAACTGCCCGTTCGGCGCTAGGGACAGACGGGGGTAGTAGGCAATCCGGTCCACAGAATTAGGACTTGCCGCCCGAGAAACTTCCCCTCGCAGATCGTGCACCAGCGCCACGTCATGTTCTTCCGTTCAGAGCTGGATGTGGCCCCACCATCATCAACCTGACTTCCTGACTTCATAAACCTTCCGTCCACCTTCTCAGCCGACCCGCTGCGCCGTGGAATTCATTTCTCTTTCTTGTAAGCATATCTCCCTTATCTCTACCAAATCTATCTTTTTCTTATTTTTCTTTCCTGTTTTTCTAGAATATCCTCCGCAGTTTCTTTTGAACGAAATTCCGTATTCGTTCTAGTTTAGAAGAGAGAACGAAATTTCTTCCGTCCCGCTGTTTCTTTTTGAACGAATATTTCTCTCGAATGAAATAAAATCAGATTTGGGTTTGTAAACAAAGAAATCTCGTTTCCGTAATTTCTGAGATTTCCACTCCAGAACCTTCGGAAGAATTTTATTTATTTTTTGTCATTTGACCAAAACATCCTTCTTGAAGGCCGCCTTTGAGAAAAGCTCCTATGATGTCATAGTCAATAGGGTAATTTACTGTTGGAATTCAAAGCTGTTGTTTGCCGTTTCAGACAAACAGAGCAGGGAGAAAGTCAAAACGCATTCAACGAAGTCGTCCCTTCTCCAAACGGCCGAAAGGGAGAGATCGTTGAAAGGATAACAGTGTCAGCAACGAATAGCGAAAGGGGGCAAACCATTGTTATAAAAGCACCATATCAGAGCTATCCAGGTCTGCAGTTCCACAACGGCTAGCAATGGATATGGATATGGATAGCCTCCGGAGCACGTTAGCATCGGCCGCTCCTTTTCTTTTTTCACTGCTTGCGTTCTTCCTTCTCTGGGAACAGATCGCATACATCCGTAAGAAACGATCACTCCCAGGTCCTCTTATCATCTTCCCTTTCCTCGGCAATGTCGTTTCGGTAGTCCGCAGCCCTACCAAATTCTGGGAAGTACAGGCCTCCCTCGCCAAATCTTCACCTTTCCAGCTCTCCACCAACTACCTCTTCGGAAACTTCATCCTCTTCATCCGCAGCTCCGAGCTCTGCCACAAGGTCTTCGCTAACGTGCGCCCGGATGCTTTCCAGGTCATAGGCCACCCTTTCGGTAAGAAGCTCTTTGGCGAGCATAACCTCATCTACATGTTTGGCCAGTCCCATAAGGATCTCCGCCGTAGGATCGTCCCAAATTTCACGATGAAGGCCCTCGGCACATATCTCTCCCTGCAGCAGAAGATCATCGTCGAGCATCTGAAGAAATGGGAAGAACTCTCTTCTTCGGGTTCGAAGCCTATCGCGCTCCGCTTCTTGTGCAGGGATCTGAATCTGGAAACCTCCCAGACCGTCTTCGCCGGGCCGTACCTGAGGTCCAGTCAGAGGAAGGCCTTCAACGAGAATTACAATCTCTTCAACGTCGGGCTGATGTCGATTCCGGTCGATCTGCCGGGATTCGCCTTCAGGAATGCGAGACTCGCCGTCGATCGTCTCGTCCAGACTCTCACCGGATGCGTCTCCGAGAGCAAGGAGAGGATGAGGTCCGGTGGGGATGCTACCTGTTTGATAGACTTCTGGATGGAGGATACCTTGAAGGAGATCGCCGCGGCATTGGATGCCGGCCGCCCGGCGCCACCACACTCCAGCGACGTAGAGATCGCGGGCCATCTGTTTGATTTCCTGTTCGCCGCGCAGGACGCGTCGACGTCGTCGCTCCTCTGGGCGGTGACGCTTTTAGAATCGCATCCCGAGGTTCTGGCAAGAGTCCGGGAAGAGGTTGCCGGTATATGGTCGCCAGAATCTGACGCGATGATCACGCAAGAGCAGTTGAGAGAGATGAAGTATACCGAGGCGGTGGCGAGGGAGGTCATCAGATTCCGGCCGCCGGCGACTATGGTGCCACACATTGCGCGGGAGGATGTCAAGCTAACTGAGTTTTACACCGTTCCGAAGGGGACGATTGTCTTCCCATCCCTGTTTGAGTCGTCGTTCCAGGGTTTTACAGAGTCAGACCGGTTCGACCCGGGCCGGTTCCTGCCGGACCGGCATGAGGACCAACTATACAGAAGGAACTTCTTGGCCTTCGGCGCTGGGTCCCACCAATGCGTGGGCCAGCGGTATGCGCTGAATCACCTCGCGCTTTTCATCGCGTTATTCGTGTCGATATTGGACTTCAAAAGGGATCGAACGGACGGCTGCGATGAAATCACGTACGTCCCCACCATCGCTCCTAAGGACGATTGCCTGGTCTACCTTTACCGGAGGTGCGCACGTTACCCTGCATTCTAAGTGCTTTTCACCATGGAGGTCAAAATGGGAATTTACAACAAACGGGAAGATGACAAAAATTCCCTTGAAGTGAACGGTTGGTCTCGATTGGGTAAAGTCCAATGGTTTTATATTTTTATGGTCCAAAATGCCCCTTTGGGTACCTGGGCCAAGTGTGAAAAGGTCATTTTTTATTTTTTTAAAATTTCGTGTCTGGGGTTGCTGAGATGAGATGATGATGACTCTTCCAGATGACGAAGATACGAAGAGAGGGCAGTGATCTTGTGTCTGGATTATGTTGTATAGATTGTGCAACGATTCTTTCCTTAGGTTTTTGACGAGTATTATTTATTTTAGAAAATGGATGTGGCGGGACAAAAAAGGGACGAATAAATGTTGTTAATGTATTGCGCCTGGTTATATGCTGGCCGTGATTATTGCTAAGGTGGATGGACGACTTAACATCGATGGGGATCCACTACGTGTGTGCCTTATATCTACACCCTACATTCATTTTGAAAACTCATTTGTGAATGATCCAAAAAATGAAGCAGATCCAAATTTCAGATGTACTATAAAACATGAATTGTGGTAATCAATGATTAAAAACTTCTTGCGGGTCACATAAGTTATGGATTTAGCTGATATTTGTGTGGCCTCTTCATCCATGCCTTTGTTACCTTATCAATAGGTTGGATGAAAAGTAAACTTTTTGATGGCTCCATGGAGTTTTTAATGGTGGGGATTTAATCACTATTATTTACCGTGTTATGGTCTAATTCATTTTTAGCATCATATCTTAAAATGGGCCCTTCAAACGTAGGGACAATGTAGATTTAAAGCACATACATCACAATGGCCCCTACAATTAGGGATGGTAACTACGAAAGTGGTGTATCCACCCAAACCGCGCCCCAGTGGATTTGGTTGGGTAGGTAAAGTAAGATCGTCTAAAAAGGATTTAACCCATTCATTAAGCAGGTTTAAAAATCTACACTTTAATGCCATCCAACAACAAACCCAACTCACTTATTTAAATAAAAAATATTAACAAGAACATTAAAAATAAAAATATTATTATTTTATAAAAATATTTAATTAAAAAATATTTTAAAAACATTAAAAATAAAATATTTTAATTTTATAAAAATATTAAAATAATAAGCCACACATATCTAGGGAATCATTCAGAGAAGCGGCAAGGAGCCGACCATATTTCCCACTCATCAAGCCCAACGCAACAAATCTAAACTCAACCGCCTTAATGCCACGTTTGCAAAACATACCTTAAGCTCAACTCAAAAGAAAAGTGAGTCGACCCTTATCCTAAGCTCTCGTTAGGTCCATCTCGGATGCCGGGTTGATTCAAGTGACTGGACGCGGTTCGGATAGTTTGCTGCCTGCGACCAGCCAGGTGGCGAGTGGTCGGTGGTATGTAGACCCTATTATGATGTACGTGTTTTATCCACTCAATCCATCCATTTTGAAAGATAATTTTGATGCTTGAATGAGAAAATAAGGTAGATCTAAATCTCAAATAGACCACACCATAGGAAAACAACGGGGATTTAATGTCCACCATTAAAAACCTCCTAAGGCCCACTGTAATGGTTATTTGACATCTAACTAGTTGATTAGGTCATACAAACTTAGATGAGAGAAACATATATATATATATATATAGAGAGAGAGAGAGAGAGAGAGAGTGAGTCATGTTTCCCTGTGCACCTTTGCACACGTGCCACAGGCGTCTAATTTGAACGGTCCATATGATGCGGAATCTCATGAAATCTTATTACACAAATTTTCACTCCGATTTAAAATTTTGATAGACCATAACAAAGAGAAATGCAAATCAAGGAAGGAAACTGTTTTCATTTTTTTATAGCCCATCAAAGTTTTAATCAAACTAAAACTTATGTCCGGGGGGTTTCACAAGGTGCTACTTCACATGAACGGTTTAGATTATGATGGGTTCTAAAAAAGTTCTTAGTACTATCGGTTTGCAGGCAAACGTTTCCCCACACACACATATATATATATATATATATATATATATATATATATATATATATATATATATATATATATATATATATATATAGTTTTTAATAACGGGTGTTCACTAGACACATACATCGGGGTGGGGCCCAAGGAGCACGACCACTAGCCATTGGCTAATGGCAGGGTGAGTAGCCGATCCGTTTCCCAAGTGACTCGACTTTTGCAGCCTTCAAAAACGACTCATCAGATGGGACGGTTCGAATCATCAGACAGCTTGTCCCACACAACGTACCATTGGTGGTCATTCATTAACGGATGTTTATATTGGAAGCGGATTAAGTGGGTACCGCACACCAGCCACATTGCTGATGTGTTGACGTCACCAGTTTTTATCGGCCCCACCATGAGGTACCTCTTGCATTCAAATTGCCCCTCTATTTCATAAGATTCTTCTAAAGGTAGAACCAAAAGTAAGGCAGATCCAAAGATCAGGTGAACCACACTGCAGAAAGCAGTGGGAGGTTGAACATTTAGTTGAAAACATATATCTTGGATTAATTTGATATCTCTTTCGTCAATTCATTCATGTTTTTGTGACCTTACGAACGGATTGGATGAAGACAAAAAATTATCATCCGCCCTAGGGTGGGAATCATTGTCCCCTTTACCATTTGTGATGTGGTCCACCTAAACATTGGATATGACTCATTTATGGGCGCATGCCCTAAAATGATTTAGCCAAATGGATAGATTATTTAGATATAATAAATACATCATGATGGGGCTCATGAACTTTGATCTTCTTCCAATCATTCATATCGTTATGCGGCCCATACATACACCGCTTGTTGCATGGTACAGCAGTTAATCCACTTCCGTTTATTGTGGGGCTACTACGGATGGAAGCGGATTGGTACGCTCAAGACTACTGGGTAAAACCTATGGCTTCCACCGTGATTTAAGTGTTTCATGCACTCCGTTCATCCATTTTAAAAGATAATTTCATTGGATCAGTTAAGAAGTGAAGCACATAAAAAGCTCAGGTAAACCACACCGTAGCAAACAGTGTGGATTTAACATATACCATTGTAGGTTTTCAGAGGCCACATAAGTTTCGGTTTAAGCTAATATTTTTGTTTTAGTTTAATCCATGTCTTTGTGAACTTATGAATAGGTTGAATGACAAAAAAAAAAAAAAAACCACTGTAGGCCATAGGAAGGTTTCAACAGTGGAAATCATTATTCCCACTGTTTCTTATGTTATGGTTCAATTGAGCTTTGGATATGCTTCAATTTTATAATTAACCATTAAAATAACCTGTAAAAATGGATGGATGGAAGGATAAATCAAATACATTCATAGTAGGCCCAACTGAATTTACATTTTACTAAGGATGTATTAAAATGGCTTGTTGGCAGGGGATGAGGACGGACTGGTGGGGGTACGTGACTTTAGACTAGGGCTGTTTCTACTTGAGTTGTGTACCAACGGTTTAAAATTAAAGTTACATTGTCCCTCTTTCATCTTTCATCATTTTCTAAAGTTCAATTAAGAGCATGAATGAAAAAGTGGTCGTAAAGCTCACTTTAGATCCAGGGCCGGCTCAGATGGGTAGGTAGGTGAGGCAATAGCCTAAACCCCCCTAATTATGAAGGCCTTTATTATAATAAAATTAAAATTTTTTTTTTATTGTAAAGGTCTTATATTAGTAAAATTAAAATTAGGAGGAAGAAAAAAAGCAAAGGCCTACAAAATAGTAACATTTAAAAATTAGTTTACAAATTTGAAATTAAAAATAAAAACAAATCCTAGAATCTAGTACTATCAATAATAGCAGTCAAACTCTATCATATTTTTTAAAAAATAATAGCATCATTTTCAATAAATTCTTTTCCTAAAACATAGGATCACAATTACCTACTTTATTACTAATTAAGTTCTCAAAAAATTAAATCTTAAAGTCCTTTTTTAAAATTAAATTCAAATTTCATTTTTCTAACTTTTATTTATTTTCGAAATTAAAAGTTTTAAAAGAAGTTACAAAAATAGAAATTAATACTCAAAATTATGGTTTAATTTTTTTTATTTTTTAAACTAAAAGGCCTCATTTTTATAGTTTACCTAAGACATCAAAAATGTTGAGACACCCCTATTTAAATCATGAGCCTATAAATGAATTATATCCAAAGTTTAATTATCTTTTTTATCTAATTTGTTCGTAAGGTCACACAACCTGAATGGAGATGAAAAACTAATATCATATTAATAGAAAACTTACGTTACCTCAAAAAATGCTTCAATGTTAGACATTCAATCCTTACTACTTTTTTGTGGTCTACTTTATATTTAGTTGCGTCTTAATTTTTGGCTCAAGCTGTATGATGAGCTTACCAAACGGACGGTCAATTTGGATATAACACATACCTCATGCAACCCACAAAACTTTCTTAAGCTCCACCTTGATGTTTATAGGATATCCAAACCTTTTATAAGGTCATTCCCAATGGAATGAAGGAAAAACATTGGAAAAAAATCCCGACATAAAACTTTTATTGCTGTAAGAATGGTTCAATGGTGCTTATTGAATTCCCACTGTTTCCTACCGTGTGACCCACATAACTATTAGATGCACCTACTTTTTTGTGTAACATACTAAAATGAGCTCACAAAACGGATGAACGAGGTAGATTTCTAAAAAAAACATCTGGATGGGCCCTGCCCAACATCCTTGCGCCTGTCTGAATAATGGACGCGGATTGCGTCGGGCAGGGCTCTGTGGAGCCCAAAGTATTTTAAGTGTTTTATTCATGCCGTTTATCGCTTTTCTCAGATCATTTTAATGTATGAGA